>CM065594.1:214919700-215519700 GCA_033119425.1 Bufotes viridis | reverse complement strand
CTCCGAATCCCATAAATTTAAGCAGATACTTACATTCTGTTTAATGTGAAGTATATTAAGATTACTCAATATGTTTTACTACATACAGGGCCGAGTTAGTATAGTAATTGTTAATTAAAACATGATTGTTTAATATGGCCTCTATAACAATTAGGGATGCATAACACCTAAAAAAGTATAAGACTATCATTGCCGATATTCCCAGGACTTGTGTAGATTGCAAAACTAGATGTATCGTACAGTATATGCTGCACACCGATGCTGCTGGGGTCTCACGTTCTTGAAGTACTCTTCCTGATATCGCAGCAACAAAAACGTGTTCCCGTCTGTTTGTTGCTGCGTTATTCCACAAAATGCCACTGTCCAAGAACATTTGTTTATCCATACATGGCACTGTGGGTGGCTAATGTTGGCAGACTGCTTTATGTCTTTCTCTAAATAAAATATAGATGATGTGTCAGTACTACAGTATAAAGGCGTTATTTCAGGCACCTGTCCATCTTGTGGCTTAAATGAACACTTGCACAATGTTCACCATTATGTTCTGCTTGCAGTCTCTCTGCTTGCTAAGAATGTATTCTTTGTGCCTCTTGCTCTGTATTCTGCTCTCTACTTGGCTCTGCTGTGATATTCAAGCTCTCTTCATGTCAGCAGTGATGGATCTTTACAAAAATATTCATAATCTCCCAAAGGAGTTGTAGACATGTCACGTGCAAGTGGCTGGATTTGGGGTGGCCCAAACACTATGCTGGGTCCCCTGGACACTGTTGAGGTGTCACCACTAGAGTTGAGCAAACTTGTGTTTTAAGTTCGGCATCCAAAGTTCGGGTTCGGGTTATCCAAGCATCCCGTTATGGATTCCGCTACCACGGACCATAACGGCATTTGGAACACAGGGTGAAGGACCTGGGGGTGACGTCACCGTCATGTGATCAGTGCAGGGGGCATGGCTCAGTACTGGATTGGATAAGAGGTCATAGGCTACCACCTCTTATCTAATCCAGTACAGAGCCATGCCCCCTGCACTGATCACATGACGGTGACGTCACCCCAGGTCCTTCGTGTTGTCCAAGGTTCGGGTTCATTGAAGAATCCCCTTATGGATTCCAAATGCCGTTATGGTCCATGGTAGCGGAATCCATAACGGGATGCTTGGATAACCGGAACCCGAACTTAAAATACAAGTGTACCTCAATGAGAAATAAGTCCAGAGATTTACGGTTTACAGTAAATCAGTGTGCTTCTTTACTGGAGGAACTCAAGTGTAAAATAATACATGCAAAGCACTGCTAGTCTCCTCCCTGGCAGAACAAAGTTTTGTTCTGAGGAAAGTCCTTGGCTAGCTGTTTCCCCCTCTTTCTTTCAGTGTCTCCCCTACTAAACATTGGTCCTTATCTGCAGACAACGAGGGGCTGTGGCTGCTCTCTTTTTATAAAATTTCTAACTGAACTAGAACCTTCTAGTGCGAGAGGTGAAGTGGAGAATCACCGCCTAAACAGAAACTATGTTGCAATTTCAGTCTGTTATAGACACCTCTGGTGTGAAACTCTGGCACACTGATCTGGCAGACAAACAAAGATTTGTCGCAGCATGCAGCGGTTTGTGTCCAGCCGACTCTCTGTTTGTCTGCCGTAAAAGTGTACAGATCTCCGCCAGACCCCATTATACTTAATGGGGTCAGCGGGCATTCCTTTTGTATCTGGCAGCACCGGATCCGGAGGATCCCGGCAGGTTGTTCTCTGCAGGAACAGCCTCTTGGAATTCACAAACGAGATGCGAAAGTAGCCTAAGCACTTTTTCCAGATATAAACAAGTCTTCGGGTATAAACATCAAAGACAAACCAGACAATCAGAAGGTCAGTTTGTCTGTTTTTTTCCCTCCAAAACTTTGCAAACTATAGTTCTTTATAGTATAGATAAGTCCCAAAGTCTCTCATTATTTGCTGGCTGTGCATTAACCCTTTCCTTAGTGCAGTGCATATATAGTGCAATAACAGTGCAAAGCAACAGGATATATTACAATAAACATATAAAACAGCAAGTGTAAACAACTACATACATCATAGTGCAAGTTAACCTTTCGAAGTGCACTAAAGTAGTGAATTGATGGGTTTGTATAGTAGCAACTGGGGCAAATTTCTACACGCATCTATGGTCCAAAGTACCCTTGCTCCAAGACACTCCTCCCCTGAGACATTCAGAGAGCGGGAAGCCAATCCAGGATGGTCTTGTCTCTGTCTTAGTGGCTGGGGAAAACCTGGGTTGTGGTCTCCACAGGTGGTCCGATTTCCACAGAATTAGAAAATGTATTGTTGGTGTCAACAGCAGGGATAGATTTATATCTTTTCCATGGGGGTCCATCTTACTTTTTGGATGATGTTGGCAATAAAATGAGAGCCAAGTGACCTCTTCAGGCCCTTGGTTTCTTCCATACTAGTTACAAACATTCTCTTTTTTACCTTTTTACATTCATTAGACAATGGGGCAGATGTACTAATACTACCTAAAAGTAAGACTTTAACTTGGGCAGACAGTCTACTGGACCAGATTTATCACAGTGGATGATGCTGGATGATAAATATGATAAATCTGTCATATTTTTACACTGTCTAGTCTAAGTTTACACCACTTATTAGTTGGCTTAGTTCTACTTAAAAAATGAAGCTGTGCCCCTTTCCATTAAGCCACTTACTTTTGACAAGGAGTAAAAGGTTAGAAAAGTGTCTAAAACACTTGATAAGTGAAGTGTAAAGCATGTACACCAGTTTTTTGGGTGCAAAATGCACCAAAAAGCTGGTGCATTTTTAATAGTAAATCTGCCCTATGTCTAATTTTATAATAAAGAAATGTGTTTGCATTTCCCAAGGCAATTCCCAAGAGCCCATATATTAAACCCAGAGATATAATTTAGCCAAAGCAACCTACATTCCCCAGAGCAAAGGTATGGCCCAAACAAGTGTTATAGACTGTATATTAAATATTTATTAATATATCAAGTAGAATGTAATTGCAATAAAACTGTTTTAAAATAGTCCTCTAAAGAGAACAGCATATTCCAGCTGATAAATATGTTTCCATATTGCTTAGCAGAAAAAAAAAATTAAGGAATTTTTAACCCCTTCCCGACCTCTGTCATAATAGTATGGGGCGCTGATCCGGTGGGTGCAGCATGTATCGTGCTACATTGAAATATAGATCAAAAAGTCAAAAGTTGAAGTCCTATACTGGGACAAAAATAAAGAGTACAAAAGACAGTAAAAAAGCTCCCTTTTCCCCTCATCAACTCATTTACAATAAAAATAAATTACATAAAAAATACACATATTAGATATCACCATGATAGCAACGACCGGCCCTATAAAAATATCATACTATCTACTCCGTCAGATGAAAAAAAAAAAAAAAACTGTGCCAACACAACCATTTTTTTTATTCACCTTGTCTCACAAAAAGCGAAACATCGAGAGATCAAAAAACCATATGTACCCCAAAGTGGTACCAATAAAAAAGTAACCTTATCCTGCAAAATATAGACCCTCACACAAGGCCATCACCAGAAAAAAAAATGGCTTTTAGAAAATGGAGATGCAAAAACATCATTTTTCTTTCCAAAAATGCTTTGTGTTAAAGGGGCTGTCCGCTTTTTACTAGTGGTGATCTATTCTCAGGATAGGTATCAATGGTAAAAAGCGGACAACCCTTTTACAGTGGTAAAATGTAAAAACTATATAAAATTGGTATCTCTGTAATCGTACTGACCAGCAGAATAAAGATAATGTCATTTTGTCCACATGGTGTTTGCCGCAATAACAAAACCCAAAAAGCAATGACAGAGTTGCTGCTTTTTTTTTATCCTGCTTTCCAAAAATGCAAAATGAAAGGTGAAAGTCATATGTACCCAAGAGTAGAACCAATAATAATGGCAACTCATTTCACAAAATATAAGCCCTCACACAGCTCTGTCGAAAGAAAAATAAACGTATAGTTCTGGAACACCAGAGACTGTTCAAAAGCAACATGGCACCCGTAAACCAATCCATAAAAATCTTAGCTGCAAAAGCCAATGGTGGTCTTTCACTTTTAAACCCTGCAGCATACCCAAACAGCAGTTTATATCCACATATATGGCATTGCTGTACCCAGTAGAACCCACCTAACAGTTTAAAGGGCCTGTTGTGTCTTAGATGGCACCATCTGGGCACAGCATATTGAGCACTAAAATGTCATATCTTTTGAAAACTATAGAATACCCTATGACTACTGGGGGGTCTAGAAAGGGTAGTATAACTATTGGGAACTCTAGAAGGGGGCCTTATGCAAGGCCTTTTTACTACTGGGGGCCCTTTAAGCGGCCTTATTTTTGTTTCTTTAAGCACTTTAAATAACTTTATCACCACTGTAGCACAATGGGACATTATTACTATAGGGCGTTCTGTAGGGGCTTTAATATTATTGGGCACAATATGGAGGGGCACTAATACTAACAGGGCTACTCTCAATGAGCATTATCACTGTAGGGGGCACTATTACTAATGATGGCACTGTGGGAGAGAATTATTACTATTGGTAGGACTTCTGGGAGCACTTTGGGGGACAATCTCTTTGGCACTGTTTTGTCTACAGTTTAGTATTTGGGGGTATTGGGGAGCACAGTGGGCACCGTATTAGGGGTAGCAGCTGGATAACACTGTTGGGGCACCAGGAAGAGGAAGATGATAGACAAGCGAGTAACCTAAGATGTCTGTGTGGTAAACTTTGAAAAGACAGCTGAAAGAAGTCATTATGTGTTGGTTGGGCCGAATGGAGAAGATGAGGAAAGAGAACCTCTATATCAGAGGAGACATTGCTGGATGTAAGGTATATGGTGCTGTATTCTCCTGTCCAAATATGCCTTTAGCACTGGGGCTGAGGGGTTAGGGCTTGGGCCACAAATCTTTTGAGACCATAGCCACACCCCTACTGTTAATCCTTGTAGTATTACTTGAAAAATGAGTTAAAATGGAAAATCTGCAAAAATGAACTTTTGACATTTCACTTCTATTTTCCTTCCATTCTTGTAGAAACATAAAGGGTTAACAAAGTTTGTAAAAATCAGTTTTGAATAATTTGAGTAGTTGGGTATAGTTTCTAAAATCGGGTCATTTATGGGTGGTTTCTATTTTGTAAGTCCCATAAAATGACATCATAACTGAAGAGGTCTTTTAAAAAGTCAGTTTTGGAAATTTCTTGAACATTTAAAAAATTGCTTCTAAAACTCTAAGCCTTCTAACATCTAAAAAAATAAAATGACATTTGCAAAATGCCAACATAAAGTAGACGTGGTGAATGTAAAGTTATAACTATTTTATGAGGTATTACTATCTCTCTTAAAAGCTGAAAAATAAAAATTTTGAAAATTGAGAACTTTTCAAATTTTTGGTAAATTTTGGATTTTTTAAATAAATAAAGGTAAAATATACTGACTTAAATTTGCCACTGACATGAAGTACGATGTGTCATGAAAATACAATATCAGAATCGCATGGATAAGTAAAAGTATTTCAAAGTTATTACCACACAATGTGACACATGTCAGATTTGCAAAAATAGCCAAGGTCAGGAAAATGAAAAATGCCTGGATCCTGAAGGGGTTAAAAGCAATCAATTCTCAAAACATGTCAATAAGGGCTCATGCACACAAACGTTTGTTCTGTATTAACACATTTAATTCCGGGGGGGAACATATGTCCGTTCCATTGCACCCACAAAAAAAAAATAGAACATGTCCTATTCTTGTCTTTTTTTTCTGGACGAGAAAAGGACTGTTCTATGGAGTGCAGGATGTTACATTCTGCAAAATGCGGAACACACACGGCCGGTACCCATGTTTTGCGGATCCACAATTTGTAGACCGCAAAACAGGGTACAGTCATGTACATAAGCCCTTATATTAATATCTGTTTTCTAGGCTTCTAAATCACAAATTAAGTGGTCAGTGAACATAACTGTATTACATACAAAACATGTACTTACCCAATGAAGACATCATAAAACCTGATAAGCCCAGATTCAACTCCGTCCACCACAAAGTGTGGCCTGAATATAATTAAAGTGACACCCAGTGCTGAAATATTGTACCAACAGCACAGTCACTTCCAGTCTCTTATTAAAGGGGTTGTACAGGCAATAAATTGATGACCTATCCTCAATATAAGTCATGAATATGCGATTGGCGAGCATCCGACACCCCCACTGATCAGCTGTTTGAAGAAGAGGTGGCGCTTCATGTGAACACTGCTTCCTCTTCATTACACTGTCATCTGGGTAGTCTTGACGCAGGGTAATTATAAGTACTCGCTCCATTGACTTAAAGAGAGAGGACACGCAGTGTAATGAAGAGAAAGCAGCTCTTGCACGAACAGCTGATCAGTAGAGGTGCGCCCTCCCCTTGCCCTTGGTCCCATAGCAGTCAAGTGGTCTGCCTCCATCGTTGACTTGGCATGGCACTAACAAGAAGTCACTTAGATTCGAAATGAAATTGGATGTAGCACAATTTTTTTCAGAGAACACCTCTCGAGAATATCTTGTTCTCTTCCTCAGGTCCTTGGTAAAACAGGGATCTATATTTGCACATATACCTCCTCCCTCCAAGATAAGGATGGGGCTTACAGGTAACGAGCACAAATAATAAACGGGGATAATAAGTTATATATAAGCATATGCTGACATTATTGGCTGCAGATTGGCATTTATGAGCACAGACAGTATCTAGGGAATTTTGTTGACAGGGTGAACATCAAAAAAGTATTGATTAATCAAAACTTGAAAAATGGAAATAAAAAGATAAAGGTCATAGGCAAAACACATAACTGTTATGATTCATGGACCATCACCAGATGGCTATGATGACTTTTTCCAAAGACTGCAGAGTTTACTACTAGGTTATTCTAGGCTCTTGCTTTTGCAGCCCATCCTCACCCTCCATAGCAACACAATTTTAGACCTCAGACTCCTAAATTAATTCTAACGCAGTGCCGCCCGACATCGTAACAAGTCCAAAATGAATTCAGTCCTTAGGTAAATTAATTTAGGCATGTCCAAACTGCAGCCCTCCAGCTTTTGCAAAACTACAACTCCCAGCAAGGCCTAATAGCTGTAGGCTATCCAGACATGCTGGGAGTCGTAGTTTTGCAACAGCTGGAGGGCCGCAGTTTGGACATGCCTGCCCTAAATGAAACAGACCTGGTCCAGTATTCTAAATTAATTCAAATACCAGACCCATTAAATTAATTCAGTCCCCAGACTAGTACCCTAAATTTAATTCAGACTCAAGATCAGGCCTTCTAAATTTATCAGACCCTTTACTTACCTTCCAGGCTGCTTTTCATCTCCAGGCACTACTATACTGGATCCGGATGTGTCGTCCATTCTTAGGACGCTGCATGAGTCACTGTACACTACATCCTGATGTTGTACGGTGCCAGGCCTTAGGCAGTGGTGCCCGGAACTGAGCGAGTAGGAATTATACCAGCACATCTGGGCTAAGTCACTGTTGTTCAGCTGCCTGCCTACTTGCTTCCACTGAAGGATTGGTATCTGAATGACAATGATAAGTTGTGTGTGCACTGCCTAGTTTGCACCCCCCAACGCCAGCTCTGCAAACCACATTCCTCATGTCACCACTGGGATTTTTCTTCATACAACCCCCCAAAAAAAAATTTTTGTTACCATTTATTTACCTTATTTTTAAATCTAGATTGTCTAAGTGGGTTTTTTGCTCCATGGGTTATGCGGAGGCATCCTTGGGGTAGTGAGATGTCAAAGATGATGCTAAGCAAGTAATAAGAATGTGGGAAGTAAGATTGAATATGCATGTCCACCTCATTACATTAAAAGGGGTTTTCCAGGTATGATTTAAATGATCGCCACCAACCCTTTACTAAAATGTGAGCCAGACTGGGTGGGTGGAGGACACCAGTCCTGCTCACATTCTAGAAGAACCCCCTTTAATGAGGTGGATGCAGTAAAGGCTGTTGAATAGAATTAGGTGCTATGTTAGCTTTCTGGGGATATAAGTATTTTCAAGAAATGTAAATACAAAAATATTCATAATTTGTGGCTAGATTCAACCATAAACAATATTTTTTTTTGGAAATCCTCCTATAAGCTATTTGATCCCTTTAGCCGTGTTTTTCCTTTTCAACATGAAATGGGAAATATTCCTTTATATGTAATAATTAGCTGATGACTTGAGTGGATTTTGGCCACAATTTGTACTATTGTCCCATGAGTTCATTATGCGTGTCATTTACAAATTGTATTATTTTGGTTTACTGTTTTGGTAGGGTAGAGACAAAGGGACAGAAAAGGTTGTACCCTTCATATGGTGCTATTTCCAAATTCGGGTTTACAGCTTGGGTCACCTTTGATACACTAGAATTGATCATACTGATCGGTTAGGATTATTTCTAGCATTGAGCATTTCCAGATGCCTACTAGCTCAAACCTACTTGGTGTAAACCCAAACTTATGAGATTTAAAGCCTGGATAGCGGGATGCTCCCCATTTAAGGAGGGGGCCCTTCCCCTCTTAAGTGACGACACATCATTCCTCTATTTTAAAGGAACAAATTGGATTTACTTTCCATGTGAGAAAATCAACAATTTCTAAAATGTTTTTTCCTTCTGCAATCACTGGAGCGCTTTATTCCACCATCATTAGTAATGTATAGTCATCCTGCCTTTTGTGTGGTTTCTGCTCAAAGACACCAGCCTCTTGCATCATCTTCTCATTCTTGACTCTGCTGCTCCCCATCTTACTCACTCCAGAAAAACAATGCAATTAATTTTCTCCAGCGCAATCATGCATAGATTTAATAAGCATCCAAAGGTATGATCAGTGTGTGCTGTGCATGCCAAATTAATCCTCTCTTGACTTTTTTCCTCTTTGAATCTTAATGAATTGAAGAAAAAAAATGTTTATTAAAGTGAGAACAGGGGAGGCACAGGCTCCACATCTTTGGTTCAAAAGTTCAGTCCGTTCCCCAAAGGCTCATCTGAGGGAAGGGAGAGTGTGTGCGCATCTGTTTTTCTCTTTAAAAGGGAAGGAAAAGCCAGGGTCCTATTTACTAAACACTGCCTTTCATGTTCACGTTTCCTGGATAGACCTGGAAGAGACTTTCAGACAGGGGACAGTTAAAGGGTAGAGGAGCAGGCCCGGGCATGGGACTGTTTCAGGTGCATGTATCACCAGTGAAACTGCTCTTGTATGACCTTCCATTAGTAGAAAACATGTCTTTGGAACTTTGTGAATGTAAGAACACTTGCGCATCACGATCTGGAGATCCACTTTGTGTTCTTTAACATCCGAGGATATTCCTGAATTTTTTTCTCCTGTCCCTTGTGATCTGATTTTCTTTTTGATCTGAAACCTCCAGGTCATTCAGGTAGTTCTAACTACAGCAAATCCTGATGTATGCATAATTGCAGGAGTTCTGAAGTATGCTTTAGTCTTTTTGGATAATCTCTTTTACAAATATCCATGCTGATTTGGAGTTTTGTGCCCAATGAAAGTGGTGGCATTATTGCAGACAAAACCAAGGAAATCCTTGTATCGTATCTAATCTAATCTAATATATAAAGCCGAGTGTATGTATGTATATGTGTGTGTATGTCCGCTTAACGAATCAGCAAACTTTGCATTTACAATTTGGCACACAAGTACATCGGGTGTCCGGGAAGGTTTTAGACCGGGTCTCAGCTCTCTAGGACGTACCATTCCTGAGATATTCTCAAAAAATGGGAACGGTGGAGGTCACAGTTAAGGGGACAGTCTGCTATGGAGGTCAGTTTTAAGGGGCAGGGTGCTGTAGAGGTCACTGTTAAGGGGGTGGGATGTTGTAGAGGGCACATTTTAAGGGAACGGAGCTCTGTGGAAGTCACTGTTAAGGGGGCGGGTTATTGTGGAAATCACTGGTAACAAGACGGGGTACTGTGGAGGTCACTAATAAAAGGGCGGCCGCTGTGGAGGTCACTGGTAAAGGGGAGGGCGCTGTGGATGTTACTGTTAAGGGGCAGGCCGCTGTGGAGGTCACTGTTAAAGGAATGGGGTACTGTAGATGTCACTGGTAGATGTCACTGTTATAGTGGATACTGTCAATATCTTAACACACACAAACATTAAATGAAATAGATTAAATATACCCGTGCGAAGCCGGGTCCTTCTGCTAGTAAAAGATAACAAGTTCATTTGATCAATCATTCAGGCTTGACAGAAAGACCCTAGACTGTATTCCTTCTCCATCTAGGATATCTCTATTTTTTATTTTTTTTGGTAACCTCACTGAACTGGATATTGGTGCCCAAAATTGTAACTTCTGCATGATTTTAAAGGATATAAACTTTGAAACCATTAAAAATAGTCAATGGCCAATCATTCAGCTTTGCGGAGCCAACATGAGGAAAAGTGGTACAGTGCTTTCCCATTGCCGCTGTCACTTCATGCTAGGAATCAGCAGGGGTCATAGTCATCTGACCGCCTGATATCAGACATTTTTGGCATATCCTAGCAATATGCTATCACTGTCTTTAAAAGAAAGAGTTTTTAATGGTCTTCCACCAAGCCTGCATTTTTCTCCCACTGTATATAGCTCCAAAGAGAAACCACAGTATGACTCTTCTCCTCTCGCAAAGGAGTGATGCACCCTGCTGTATTATAAATCTGTACTACAAAACCCATCTACTGTTATACTGCACCCAGTCTAGTACTGGGGCACCGATTGCACCCAAAACGGACTCAGAATCAGTAACTTCATATGGCTATAGGCAGCTTCTGGGGAAAGGTTCTAGTGACGTACTGTTCACCCGTGACTGCTGAGGCTGGTGCGTGGCTGCTGCAGTCCCATTAAAAAAAAAAAAAAAACGGATCTCCATCACTTTCAGTCTTGGAGCTGCAGTGCTGGAACTGAAGGTGTTTTAAAACATGAGTAAGGTTATTTTTTTACATTTTCTAACACATTATTGCCTGCTGCCAGTGTTTTAATTATACCGGATAACCCCTTCGACCAAAATGCAAGGTTTTCTTCCACATTGATGAAAAGTCCAGTAGACATTTAATGTCTGTGTATAGGTTTTTGTCTGTAACATGTGTCCCTCTGGCTGATGTGAAATCACTGCTTCCATGTCCTAATTGCTGGAGTACCATGAGCTATTCCTCATTCACACGGTGATGTCAGTGTTCGTTCAGTGATTTTGAGCCAAAACGAGGTGCGGTTCTAAACACAGAACAGGTGCAGATCTTTCCCTTATACCTTATGTCTGTTGAGGCTCCTATCTGCCACAGCTCTCTCCTTGTCACAGCTTAGGAGACATGTCCTTTCTGCTGCAGTTTTCTACCTGTAACTGTCACAGCTTCTAACAGATACAGCTGGTGGTATTTGAAGGATGGAACTGAGAATGTGCGACCACCTTAGCTATGTTACAGGGGTGGACAGAGAAATAAGGAAAGGTATAACAGCAGGTGGGCTATACAGATAGATTTTATTGAGTAACTCAGTGGTTTTATTAAATTTATAATTGCATGCAATTACAAAAATATTCAGATGTGGGGGAAAAAAAGCTGTATATTTTTTGTGCAACAACCCGTTTAATTCTCTTGTGACTTTACATATTGGTGGAAAAGTCTTGCTTCAGATTTCTTTATCCGCATCTCTTGTAAATACACATCATTTTGCCATTTGCAAATTTGTGACATCTAAACGTACCCTTAGACTTTCATCGTGTTCTTCTGTTATGTTGGAATTGAGCAAAAAAGGTTAAATTTGATGCCAAATGAATTGAAATACTTGGTATGGAAGATAGTTTTTGGAGTCTACTGCTTCCCGCTGCATTTCATCTAAAGTGTTAAGTACCTGGATTGGATGGTTAGCGTGACTCTTCCCCCAGTAACCTCCGCTTCCAGGTCTGTAAATATGTAACACTGTCCCTTGCTCTGAGCGTTGCTGGGATTGTGCTGTTGATGTTGATGGCTGTAATCAGCCTTGTTGCTGTCTGTTTCCTCAGACTAATAGCAGAAAGATCAGAGCCATGAGAGTTCAGGCAAAGGTTATCTTTCCCAGGTAGCACCTCGCACTACCAGAATTAGATTTTTTACTCTATTAGATTAATGAAATTTCAATGAGCTTGCTGCCCCCTTAGCTTTGTTAGAGAAACAAATGGCAATACTGAAGTGTGACAGCTTAGTGAGTTTCAAGAAGCTGCATACGTCTGTAGTACAAACCACTCAGCTCATACTACATTGATCTCCATTTAGGACACATTGGATTTTTACTTAGCTTCGTTTGATCGATTGGAACATTTTTACTTTTTGCGTTTTACTTGTATAAAGACCTTGTTTAGTCAAATTTGGCAGGCTTTAGCTTCTTCTTTTATCCGCAAATTCACTCAGAACATGTTCATAATACCTTGGAGCCCTTCTTAAAGGGATCTGTTACCACATTACAAGCCAGCTCTGCAGGCATCCATCGCATGCGCAGGAAAGCAAGGTAACCTGGCCTTGGCTTTATCTGCGCTTGCAACAGATGTTGCAGGAGCTGAATTGTAATTATGTATCGGGACCTGTGAGACCCCAGCCAAGCCAGGACTGCAGGATACCTCAGGAGACTGGGTCACATGACAAATCAACATATAGCCTGCACTGATTTATCACTTTAACTTCAAACTTTATGCTTCAAGATACAGTTTATACGGGGGCATCTTTAGACACCTATTAATGTCAGCTGCAATACCACAGTGAGGGTTTAGCGGTAGAAATAGTGGCAGAACGCATCAAATTTTTCTTAGGACCTAATGGCAGCGTTTGTTGAGTGGCTGTGGAAATGGGTGGTCAATGTGGTTACGCCAAAGGATGTTCCAGGATTCCAATGGTTTTTAACAGATATGCTCATGTAATTGCTTACCTCATGCACATCTCCCCTATGTTTTTGTTTTTCAATTTGGACTCTTCTGATCCGCTTTCACCATGTAACCCAATCACTCTTGTGTGTTTCCACCCTGTATGTAGAACTTCCTGTTCCAACCAAACCCATGATGCCACAGCTCCAGCACTGCCCCTTACAGCGCCAGCTACTTTATAGCTCCTTCCACCAGCTGGTTATGTAGACACTGCCCTATCTCTGCCCCGCCCATGGACATAACATCCCAGGAAATAAGAAAGAGCTGCATGGACATGGTCATGTGACCACAGTCCATAGCAAGAGATAGGAGCAATAAAGGTAAAAGAAATACATTACACAATTACAGCTACCTATTATTATTATTATTATTATTATTATTATTATCATTATTTATCATTAAAGCGTCATGTGAAAAGGGGTATATATACTGTGGGGAGTCGCTCTGGTAGATGGCAGTGCGGGTGCAGTATAGAGGCAAAACGGAGTCCAGAAAGTGTAGCAAACAGTGTTTAATTCACACTTGTAGCAAATACACAGCAAACAGTCACCTGGTGTTAATTCACACCCATCAGAAAACGTGCAGCAAAACGAAATAGTCAAAAACAGGTTCCAGTCACCTGGGAGGCTTTAGGTGCAGGTTCGCACCTGGCTGTCAGTCCAGCCGCAAGGCGATCGACCTCCGGCTTCCAGGCCGTCTGCACTCCTTGCTTGGGGTCTTGCTTCCAGCCCAGAGAACTCCACACAGCACAGCATGGATCAGCACTCCCAAACTCAAGTGATTCCACAGCCTAACAGCAGCTCCAGGACAATCACACTCAGCTGCTGAGGAGGCTGCCTTTTAAAGGCCCGGATAAAGTCCGGCCTGGACCGTGGGGAATAGGCACCCACCCAACTCTTTGCCTACTCCCAGTAAGAGCCGGCCCGGATTGGCTTTGCAGCCAAACTAAAAAACAAGGTGTCAAACAGCACTAGCTGTTGCTGACACACGAAAACCCGGCTCTTACCTCACCGAGGCCAGGAACCTCGGTGACACATACCTGCCATCGACCACGGTACCTTGCACCTCTCTTACAATACATACATAATACAGACAATTGCACCAAGCATGAACAAGACGAGTTACAAACAGAAGGAGAGAGGGCCCTGCCCATAAGGGCTTACAATCTACAAATAAATGATATTAAAGAATGTTGATGCAAACAATACAACACCACTGTGAATGTAGCTAAATGGAATCAACTAAACTAATGAGACAATGTCATTTGCATAAGAGTTGGCCAGTATTTTGGAGGCTATTCTGCAGATAGGCCAAGGAGATGCTTCATCTCTACGTAACACCGAGCAGAGGTATCCAGTTTATTTTTGTTTTTAAAGGATGGTATCATACTGTACCTTTCTAACATTTTATATATTTCAGATATTTTTTCTGTTACATTGTACATTTAAAACATTGCTTCATTCACAGTGTTAATGGTTAGATAGTTTGGCGTTTGGACAT
The DNA here is from genome assembly GCA_033119425.1 of Bufotes viridis. Taxonomy (NCBI): domain Eukaryota; kingdom Metazoa; phylum Chordata; class Amphibia; order Anura; family Bufonidae; genus Bufotes; species Bufotes viridis. Next base: position 215,505,271 of record CM065594.1, on the reverse strand, counting down.
CAGCGCAATGTGCTTCTTTCAGTTGTGTCCATGCAGTAATTGTGGATAAAATAAGGATGTTCTGTAGATTATGTAAACCATAAAATTTTGAAATAAAAATTATTTTAGGAAGTACTCCTGTGTCTTGATATGGCTGTTATATAGATGTTGTGGTGCCTCCTGAAGTTCATTTGATTTCACCTCAGAACGTCCACCTATTGTGTCCCGTGCTTCGTAGCTCTGTCCCATCACCCACATCCTGGGTGCCAACACCCACATCCTATGTTACATGGGTGACAAAGTATTCCTGTTATTTTTCTGGCCAGCCTACCGTATAAGAATCGGCACTTCTTTGCACCAAAACTGCATACATTAGGAGAGTGTTTTGGGAGGGAATGGACAGAACACCAGGAGGCGCCATGACAAGTATGCAAAATAAATATTCACAGAAATGGATAGCGATAGTGTTATGCCTAGTGCAAACTCTGATAAGGGTGGTGCATCACACAGGGATTTCTCTCTTTGCTGTGTTTTGAGTCTTTGTGTTATGCACAGTATATCAGTTTTACGCGGAGTGTTCCTTTAAATTTTTATCCTTAGCCCATTTTTGCGGTTGTGCTGTATTAAGTAAATATTTCATAGCAAATGCACTGGAAAAATTAAAGTAATAAATAATAGTGAATTAATATATGCAATTATACTATGGGCTTAGACCAGACATTTACTGATGTATTCACAGACTGTTAGAGCAACACACAAAAAGTACTCTGTTCGGAGACAGAAATAGATACCCTAAAATTTGGGAACACCTGCATCCTGCACACAAATACATTTTCCGGCTCTTTAGAGTACCATGATAAAATGAAAACATACTGCTCAAGAAATCAGAAGAGCTTGGAAGGCAGCAAGGTTTCAAGAACATCAGGGAGTCCTTGCAAATTATTTTGATTTAGAGCTCTCCACACCTCTGTGGAATAATTGTTCCTCTATCTTTGCAGCCAGATGGCATTTGGTAAACACAGCCATTGAGGGCCTGTAACAGGAGGCCCGCAGGTGATCCTTCAGGGGCTTTGTTTGCTCTCACTCATACTATCTGTGCAATCGCTCTTCTCACAGAAAACCACATACATCTATGTCGTATTCCAGAAGCTGGGGTTCCGGATTATACCCTTTTAAAGTCACCTTTGTCATGGCAGCAAACAATCTTTTGGGATACAAGTATCTAGGCCAGAGCAGCGTATACCCTTCAGAGCTGTCTAGCCAAACACGGCAGATTTTTTTTTTCTACATGCAAAAACGTTGGTGCCCAGTGATTTATACAATGGCTGCTCATAGACTGAAATAGCATTTTGGACAAATCTAAATAAACCTGTAGGGCGGCCCTGTGTGATTGTGCAGGAGCCTTTCCTAAATTCTCCAAATACTTGTGGCTAGAGTGAACAGCAGAAGAAACAATGAAGCAATATGGAGTGTGTCAAAATGGTGATATATTCCTAGACTGAGCTTCCTGTCTTTCAAAGCAGGAAAACTGCAGAGATGCAGGCTTGTAGAAATGTAAGTTCATTTCCTCCTGAGCATGCTTCTGGGCTATTTCCAGATGAAAGCTATGCGTTTTCATGTTCCTGATCCTTTTGTATCCAAACAATGCTGCACTGTAAAGCTTGTTCTGAATATATTTCAGCTATGTCATTTTCTTAAGGGTTTTTTTGAGAGTTTTTTTGGGGTCATCTGTATCTGATTGGTGGGCGTCCAACACCCGGGACCCCTGTCGATCAGCTGTTTCAGAAGGCACCAGCGCTCGCTCTGGGCCTTCTCTAGCTTTGCCTAGGCCATGTGACGTCACTTTTATTGGTCACATGGCCTTGGCGAAGCTCAGCCCCTTTGACGTGAATGGGGTTGAACTGTGATACCAAGCACAGGCACTGTGCTTTTTGAGCTGAGAGAAGGCCGCGGTGCTATTGCGAGCGCCGATGTCTTCTCAAACAGCTTATCGACGGGAGTCGCATACAAATACTGACCTATCCAGAGGATATTTAATTATTTCACTACCATAATTATTAATCTATATGTTCTTCCTATCAGATATACATATATACTATTTTTTAGCATTTTATATTTAAGATGTTTATAACTTTTTAGATCATCATTCTCCCTGTTCCATGAGCAGAATAACTGTATTTAGGCTACTTTTGTTTTAATTTCACTTAATTTTCTGTTTTTGCTTTTAATTTGACTAAAATGTAGTTCTTTGTATCCCTTAATGTGCTGTATGCTTGATGTCCTGGTATCAGAATTTCAGGCTGGGAAGCTGTCGCTTGCTTCGTTCTTGTCTTTTTTAGCTGGCAAGTCCCTCCTACCATACATCCTGTGTGCCAAAATGTCTTTTAAATTTGGGATTGTTTCACATTTTTGATTTCTGATTCTGGTTTTTAGCCTCCGAAACACGTTGTCTGTATCTATCTGGGTTAATAAAGAATGCAGAATCTTAAAGTTAGCCTGATTACCAGTATCTCCTGTCTCTGTAAGGCCTTTTTTTTTCTTACATTGGGGGTTCACAGCAGAAACAATAAATTAGCCCATACAACGTAACCTTTATTGGTATTTAAAAAAAAAAGTTACCTTAGTAAAAATACTACAGTGTCCCTACTCTTGCCCTACCTGAGAGCAGAACTGCCTCCCTGACAAGGGTCGATCCCACTGTCTTCTTAGCTTTCCCTCTAATACCCTGATATCACTGGGGTCCAAGAAGGCAGGGGGTTACCAGATATATGTTCGAGATTTCATGACCGTGATACATTGGATATAAAAAGTCTACACATTTCAGAACTTTTTCCACCTTTAATGTGACCTATAAACTGTACAATTCAATTGAAAAACAGACTGAAATCTTTTAGGTAGAGGGAAGAAAAATTTTAAAAATAAAATAATATGGTTGCATAAGTGTGCACACCCTTAAACTAATACTTTGTTGAAGCACCTTTTGATTTTATTACAGCACTCAGTCTTTTTGAATATGAGTCTATCAGCATGGCACATTTTGACTTGGCAAGATTTGCCCACATGCTTTTTGAAAACTTCATATGTGTTTTTGCAAAATGTAGCCTGGCTTGGATGTTTTTCTTCGTAAGAAAAGGCTTTTGTCTTGCCACTCTACCCCATAGCCCAGTCATATGAAGAATACGGGAGATTGTTGTCACATGTACCACACAGCCAGTACTTTCCAGATATTCCTGCAGCTCCTTTAATGTTGCTGTAGGCCTCTTTGCAGCCTCCCAGACCAGTTTTCTTCTCGTCTTTTCATCAGTTTTGGAGGGACGTCCAGTTCTTGGTAATGTCACTGTTGTGCCATATTTTCTCCACTCGATAATGACTGTCTTCACTGTGTTCCATGGATATCTAATGCCTTGGAAATTCTTTTGTACCCTTCTCCTGACTGATACCTTTTAACAATGAGATCCCTCTGATGCTTTAGAAGCTCTCTGTGGACCATGGCTTTCTCTGTGGGATGCGACAAAGAAAATTTCAGGAAAGACCAACTAGAGCAGCTGAACTTTATTTGGGGTTAATCAGAGGCACTGTAAATGATTGCAGGTGTATGCTGACTCCTATTTAACATGATTTTGAATGTAAGTCCTTAATTCTGAACACAGCTACATCCTCAGTTATAAGGACACTTATGCAACCACATTATTTTAGTTTTTTTTGTTTTCTTCTCTCTACCTAAAAGATTTCAGTTTGTTTTTCAATTGAGTGGTTTACAGCACAGAAACCTGACATTTTAACAGGGGTATGTAGACTTTTTATATCCACTGTATATATGTACTGTATTTTAGTCAGTCACTGGTGCAGAGGTCAGTATTAGTAATATTCATAGGGCATCGTAGGGAAAAATATATACATAGTCCAGCATAAAGTCCTCAGATGTCTAGACAGCAGTAGGGTTCACAGCTATCTAGACATCAACAGGTAAATTTGGTCCACATGTCTTCAGGACAGCATAGATTCACAGCTAGTTTTAGTGCATGTATGTCCAGTATTTAGTTTTCAATAGTCACTAGGGTGAATCATTTTGATAATTGCACTTGAGGATTATAAGATATTAGCTCATTTTTGGGTATTCAAATGTATTAGAAGGCTCAGCAGAAAGCCAAATCATGATGTGAACAGCCTGTTACATACTTGTAATGCCACCACAGAGGTGGGACAATCTGCTTGCCTTTCCTTGTCTCCAACATGAAACCATTGGTTTTTAAAGGAGAGCTTCACTGTCTTATCGTATCATAGTCATAGTGCTTCTCATCAGTGGTTAGTGCTCTTGTCTTTTATTTATTACTTATTTATATTGCACCAGCATGTTCTGCAGTGCTTTGTCATCACTCGCTGTTCCCAGTTGGGCACACAATCTAGATTCCCCATCACTATGTGTTTTGGAGTCTGGGAAACACTGGGAGAACATACAAACTCTATGAAGATTTAAGTTGGTTAGGTTAAAACCTAGAACCTCAGCACTGCAAGGCACCAGTGCTAACTACTGAGCAACCATGCTGCCTATATGCGTGGAGTACCAAATACTCTTCCATACTCTCAAAAAGGTAATGATAGGTTAATCTATGCACAGCACTACAGAATATCTTGGTACCACGGCCGGCCTTCAGTTACATGGCACCCTGTTTAAGGAGTCTTTTTGGCCTCCCCTACACACACAAACCTCCCCACCTATTATAGGGTATTAAATACACTAAATTAGTAGCATCAATTTTAAAAAGTAACTTCATTTTATGGAGAAAAGAGCGCACAGTACATGAATAGGGTACACCATAAATGACCAATGGTGCATGTCCCACCTTTGGGAGCAGCACTTATCTCAAGAACGAGACCCCGGAGTGAATGGAGAGCAAGCCGCACATGCATGGCCATTAATGCTCTCTACTCTCCTGCCCAGTTCAGCAGGTGACCCATCAGACCTGCTGTTGGGGAGAGCAGCAGGCAGTGAAGCAGCGATCTACCTCATCAGGACCCAGATACAGTTGAGATCAGAACATACTGAGAGCCGGGACAAGGTATTTTGGTTACCTAGCCAGTATTATAATAGTTGCTTGGGGGCCTGTTAGAGATTTTGAACTGGGGCAAAATCAGCTGCTGCAGTACTTTATAACACACATCTCAGCTGTTGCAGAACCTTATAATACACCCCTCTGCTTCTGCAGAACATCATAACGCAAACCTGCACTGCTGCAAAACATAGTAACACAAACCTCTGCTGCAAAACATAGTAACACAAACCTCTGCTGCAAAACATAGTAACACACACCTCTGCTGCAAAACATAGTAACACACACCCATGGGCGTAGGAAGCGGGGGGGATGGGGGGGACGGATCCCCCCCAGGATATAATGCGGGGGGGGACAGGTCTGGTGAAATCCCCCCCAGCGGCAGCGGGGCAATGTGTGCGGCGGTGAGGCACTGAGATGAGCGCTTGTGGAAGCGCTAGGCTCATCTTGATCTGTTTGTATCGCTGTCCTCATTACAGCGATACAAACAGAAGGCTGTGCGGAGGAGCAGGGGAGAGCTGTGTCCCTTTCCTGTTCCTCTGATAGGCTGCCGTCACTGTCTAGACCGGCAGCCTATAAGAGGCCGGGGTCATCGCGCCGCCTGAGCCGTACAGCGCGGGACACAGGCCGGAAGAGGCCTGCATCTCAATCGCTTGGCAGAGGTAAGTATAGTGTTTTTTGTTTTTTTTTAATACAATACTTAGTTTTACTGGAACTTGATTGGGGGGGCCGGACCCTGTTATTACTGGCACATAATGGGGGGGGGGCTGTTATTACTGGCACATGATTGGGGGGGGCTGTTATTACTGGCACATGATAGGGGGGGGGGTTTATTACTGGCACATGATTGGGGGGGGGCTGTTATTACTGGCACATGATAGGGGGGGGGCCCTGTTAGTGGCACATAATTGGGGGGGGGGGGCTGTTATTACTGGCACATGATTGGGGGGGGCTGTTATTACTGGCTGATGAGAGGCACGGGGGGGCTGATGAGAGGCACTGGGGGGCTGATGAGAGGCACTGGGGGCTACTGGAGAGGCACTAGGGGGCTGATGAAAGGCACTGGGGGGCTGATGAGAGGCACTGGGAGGCTGATGAGAAGCACTGGGGGCTGCTAGAGAGGCACCGGGGGCCGCTATGAGGCATGGGGCTCTTATCTGAGGTCTGATTGGGGGTCATTCATATTGGGGTCTAAGCTGAGGTATGATCTGAGGTCTGATTAACATTGAGGGTCTGATTGGTGGTCTGACCTCAGGTGTAATGAAAAATATTTTTTTCTTATTGTGCCCACTTCAGGCCCGGAGCCCAGCTGCCCAGAGCACTGATTCGGAGTAGCTTGGAGAAAAAGGCCTCACAGTCTTTCACACTTCTTCTGCCCGGCCAAGCCAGCCAGCACCCCTGAGGCCAAGCCAGCCAGCACCCCTGAGTCTTCAGAACTGTAAGTAAATTATATATAAGAGATTTTTCATACACACACTTAAAATTTAACAATATAAACAACTCGCAGTTTACTGAATAAGAATATACCCGGCAAGCAAAAATGCTGTCCCCCCCCAGATTTTTGGGGGTTCCTACACCCATGCACACACCTCTGCTGCTGCTGCAAAACATAGTGACAAACAACTCTGCTGCAAAACATAGTAACACACAGCTCTGCTGCTGCAGAACATCATATTAGACACCTCAGCTGCTGCACAACATAATAATACACCACTCAGCTGCTGCAGAACTTCATAATACATACATCTGCTGCAGAACCTCATAATACACACCTACTGCTGCAATACCTCATAATACACATCTTAGCTGCTGTAAAACCCCATAATGCATCCCTCTTCTGCTACAGAACCTCATAATACACACTTCAGCTGCTGCAGAACATGATAATTTGATGCTACAGAACACATACTGCTTTTATCACATCTGTGTTGGGTGCCTCAGCCACAGATTAAGTTATAATTGCTGAACAAACTTTTGTAGCATGCCAGGCTGAATAATGGAAACCCATCATAGTCACCAGTATCCCTCAGGTGTTGTTGGCTGTGACGTGCCAGATCCGACTCAACCATGATTTTCGTTGTTGTGCTCCTATGACAGAGCAGAAAGCGAAAGTCACCAGTGCCGATGTGTACAAAGCCTAATACACACCTCAGATGCTGCAGAAAGTCTTATCATCACCATGTGAGGGCATGTTCCAATACGTATAAGTATAGTATCCAATAAGTACAGAAAGCATGACGTAAGAAAAGTGAATTACAACTCCCAGCATGCCCATTACTATGGGGCATCAGTATAAGTGATATGGAGAGGGACATAATAGGAGAGAGCTACAAATCCCATAATTTCTAGGATGTTGTTACGGCATTACAAATAATGAGTATAAGGAGAGAAGTAGAACTCTTGGTATTTGACAACTTATGATAGAAGAGAAACCACTTACCTGCCCTCCAGCATAGAAGCTCTGCCCCCTCACAGGTCCTTCACCATTTCTCTGCACTGCTAAGCTGTTCCTGCACTGGTCACATGATGATGACATGACTCAGGTCCTTTTCCACCTATTATCGTCTCAGCTAGAGTTCTGGCTCTGAGCATACTGTTGAATTATATCTGCAGCCTGTGGATGCAGTTACATTTGTTGAGTGCAGGGGTGCCCTGAAACCAGGTGAATCTACCTGGTGACTGGGTGCCTGGCAAAGGGGACCATCTGGCACCCAACCGCTTCAAGAATCCGGCGTGAAGCGCCCTGTGCGGTCGCACAAGCCTATGGCCGGCCCTGCTTGGTGCTATATAAATAAGTAAAATATGTAATAAACATCTTTGTCCAGATGCAATGGACTTAGATCAGTGCTCCTCAACTCCAGTCCTCAGGACCCACCTACCGGTCATGTTTTCAGAATTTCCTTAGTATTGTGTAGGTGATATAATTATTGTCAATGCATCAGGACCTACCACAGGTATTCATTCCTTAGGATATTCTCAAATCATGATCGGCAGGAGGGCCCTGAGGACTGGAGTTGAGAAACACTGACTTAGATGACTACATGGTCGGCTACTCAAATAAAATATAATACATTGAGAGATTGGTCTCTCTCGTATGATATCCATGTACGCTTAAATGGCAAATGGAAAGTACTTGCCTTCATTAGGCCTAAAAACACTTGCCAGTGTTTGGTCAGTGATTTGATTGCGCCGCGAGCCAAATCCAACAGGGAAGCCTACACTGAGACAAGGAATAATGAAAAGATCTGCTCCTGTTCTGTGTTTTTGACCCGTACCTGATTTTGCCTAACAATCACTGATCGAAATCACTGAGGGCGATTTAAAAAGCTATATTAAGTTGGACAATCCCTTTAATGTGATTTTTCTTTTTTTGTACTGCATCTACTGAAGGAAATAAGCCTTTCCTTCTCTAAGCCTATGAAGCAGTAGAATGGCGCAGGAGAGCATCAATTACCATGTCATTGCGCCGTCCGTGACCCAGCGCAGGAGGTCGTGGTGATGTCATTGCGACCGCTTGCATTGGGATGCATCAACTGTGGCCACAGGTGGGAAGCGTTCTGTGGTCTGAGTGGTAAGAGATATTTTTAAATATACATTTTGGCATTATGGGGGGAATATAATTTATACAGGGGCATTATACTAGAGGGGAGAGAGGATTATATATATATGGGGGAATTATACTACAGGGGGGAGAGCATTATATATATATATAATGGGGCATTATACTATCAGGGAGAGCATTATATATACGGGGCATTGTACTATGTGGGGAGAGCATTATATATGTGGGGAATTATACTACAAAGGGGATGTCATTTTATATAAGGGGCATTATACTACAGGGGGAGAGCATTACAGTATATATACAGGGGCATTAGAACTATTGGGGGCTCTAAAGAGGTGCCTTATAGAAGGTGCTTTGTTACTGCTGGGAGCACTATAGGGGGCCTAAATGCCCTATTGGGGCTTTAGTAATATTGGGTGTACTGTGGGGGCATTATTATTATTGGGCAAAATATGGAGGACATTACTACTAATGAGTTTGCCATTGAGGGTACTGTAGGGGGCACTGTTACTATTGAGGGCAGTCTGTGAGCTCTATCACTATGGGGGAGCATCTGTATTGCACTTCTATTTATGCAGCATAGTGTTTGTGGGCATTGGGGAGCACAGAGGACACAGTACTGGAGTTAGCAGCAGGATGATGATGGGGTGAGAATGGAAAATTGAGGAAACCAAGATGGCAGTGTGCCAAACTCTGCAGAGACAAGGCACAGCTGGATGATGTCATCATGGCAGTCTGCTTCCAATGGAGAAGATGAGAAAAGAGAATGTCTACATCAAGAGATGCCACTGGATGTAAGAGGTATGTGGTGCTGTATATGTGATAGCACTGTTTTTAATGTTCATCCACTTATGCCTTTAACAGTAAGGCTGGCAGGGAGGGGTTGGATTGAGAATTTGGCATGGATCGGGTGGTGGGTGGGGGGTAATTGGCACCAATTCAATTTTTGCCTAAGGCAGCAAAGGCTGGAATCGATCCTGTGTGTGTGCGTGTGTATATGTGTATATATATATATATATATATATATATATATAGTGTAAAGCCAAGTGTCCTTTAAAAGCCTTGTGACCTAATTAAGACATACTTGTCTCTTCCTCCTATGGAAGGATTGCAAGGCATAGCAAATGTGGCTCTCTCCTACATTTCTTCTTTCATAGATCATTTATAACAGTGATATATTGCAAACTGTCACATCATCCAGAATTAGACCACTATTATAGGTGATATTATTTTGCTAGCTGTTTAATAGCATATGAACTTCCTGACATTCCTATGTTATAATTAAAACAAAGAGAAATGAAAGGGGTTCTTCAGGCTTTTGATATTGATGACCTATCCTCAGGATAGGTCATCAATATCAGATTGGCGGGGGTCCGGCGGAGAAGTCTGCTGTCTCTCTTCCTGCTCACTGATGCTATTTCTTTGGCAATCAGGAAGAGAGACATGGTATGGCACATGCGCACGGTGCGCGCTTTCTCTTCATACAGCTGATTGGCGGGGGTGCTGGGTGTCGCATATTGATGACCCATCCTATAACTTACTGTATGTACAGTATAACAGGTGAATAAAAAATATAATCGATTATGTCTTCCTGACCTTCCTTCTTCTCTTAGAGTTTGACCTATTAAGTTAAGGTAAATTTATTGTTTAAAGGGGTTCCCTGTTGGGTAACTGTGTGCACAATAGAGGAGAGGAAAGGTTCATGTGCTCAGTGGCATTCAAGTGATTTGAAAGAGTGTCTCCTTTTCTACAAGAGTTGTCCTGACCCGCATTGCACAGGCAACCCATTTATTTGACTGTGTAACATTTACTACTATAGTTCCCTTCAAATTACTGCTGGCAGTTTGTGATCAGCCTTTTGTCTTTCTACCAAAAAGGGATTGTCTAAACCCCTTTACCAGAAATATTTCTGCCATTAAAGTAAGAAGTGAAGTATTAGTTTTTGAGTTTTTTTTCGGGGGGGGGGGGGGGGGAACTTCATTATTTTATCAAAAAGTAAACAATGTTTTTTGTTTGTTTTTTAAGTGAAATATTTACACGAGGGCTCTATAGGCACTCACTCGGAATAGGGAAAGTTAGGGGATTTACCGATCAATATGCAATTTAAATTATATAATTTGGGGTACCCTCTTTGCACCTGATTTATTAAGTATTTTATACACCTGTTTTCTGATTTGTCCCATGAGGTGGTGTGACTTAATGAAAAGGGGGCATGGCCTACAAGAAAGGAGCATGCCTTGAGATGCGACAGTGTGTGCCAGGTTTTTGAGCAGTTTACAGCAGTGTCTAGGTGCACTCACATTTTTAAATGTGGACAATTGTTTACAGATGTAACCACTCCTTTCTTAACCCCTTCATGCATTATCACATACGTGTACGAGATAATGTGTGAGAGAATGTATGGAGAGGGCTGCTGCGGTGAGCCCGCTCCATATGCGGTGAGTGCCAGCTGTATAATATAGCAGGCACCCGACCATAATGATGCGGAACGGCGATCATGCAGAGCCCCCGTCATTTAACCCCTCGGATGCCGCAATCAACAGGGATTGCTGCATCTGTGCGGTAAGGCAGAGGGATGAGGCAGTGAAAACGCGGGGCTCCGGTCGGTTATCATGACAGCCTGGGGCCTGCTGAGGCTTTCCAGAGCTGTCATAGTCATCTGCCTAATGAGCTACCCAGGAGGCACAGCTCAGCAGAGTGAGTGGCAGAATGCCATTCACTTTAATAGATCTTTATTAGGGTAAATGGCACTAAGGGATCAAAAGATCCTAGGTTCTAGCCACCTAAGCCACCTTTTTATGTAAAAAGTTTTACAATTTAAAAAAAAAACATAAAAATATTAAAAGTTTGTCACCCCTCTTTCCCAATTTTACATATAAAAAATGTTTTACAATAAAAAAACAATAAACATATTCACTCTCACTGCGACCGAAAATGTTGCCATTTTTAGTCACCTTGTCCCCCCAAAAACATTGAATAACAGTGATCAAAAACCACACAAATGGAACCAATAAAAACTGCAGTTTGTTCCACAAAAAACAAACCTCCATACAGCTCTGTGGATGGAAATTTTAAAAAAGTTATGGCTGTCAGAAAATGGTGATGGAAAGAAATTTTTGATTTTTTAAAAAAAAGTTTTTATTTTAAGTAGTAAAACAAAATAAAAACTATACAAGTTTGTGATATTGCTGCAGAATAGGGACGTCATGTCATTTTTAGCACACAGTGAAGGCCATAATACTAAAAATGGAACCAATAACAAGGGTTAAAGGGGTTATCCAACCCCTATATTGACCACCCCAATGCCTGGCCATCTGATAGATTATACTTACCTGGTCTCAGACACCCGCGTCACTCCTGATTCCTGCACAGCTGCCGCTGTATCTCCGTTGAGCAGATCAAAACATTTGGCGACCGGGGGTGGCGGGGGGTTGCCCCGTTGCCAGATGTTTTGATCCACGCAACTGGAAGATGCAGCGTTGGCCGTGCGGGATCAGGAGCAACGGGGGTGCCAGGGACTGGGTAAGTATGATCTATATGAGGTGTCTGAGCATAGGGGGGTCATTATAGGGGTTGGATAACCCCTTCAATGTAGCTGTAACACTATTGCTTCATTTTAGGGAGCTATGTATAAGTGGTTTATACAAAATGAGATCCTGAAAGTTGAGTTCTTGGCCAGCTCTTAAAGACCCTAGTTGTAATAGTGTTTTTAGTTGATGTCATGAGGCTACTGCCTGTTTGGTTCTGTAGATGGGCTGGAAGGTTGACAATGCTGGGATCTAATCATGTACAGTTGTGTTCAAAATTATTTAACCCCCAATGCTGTAAAGGGTTTTAGGGAATTTAGTGTACATTTGTAATTGTGTTCAGAATGAAATCTTACAAGGACTTTTTAGATAACCAAATGCAACTAACATGACATCAATTGTTTTTGTAATACAGTATTAAATGTTTTTTTATGTGATTTCTTCATTGACACAATTATTCAACCCCTTAAAGACTACCACTCTTAAGAACAGAGGTTCATTCAAGTGTTTTCGATCAGGTATTGAAAACACCGGTGGATGTCAAGGAGCAGGAATCAAGCATAATAAGCACCAATTAGGCAGATTTACAATGACTGTGATACTCCGCTCCATCTAGACATTTACTGGTGTGTTTACAGACATGGTGAAGTCAAGAGAATGGTCCAGGAAGACAAGAGAAGAGGTTATTTCTCTTCACAGGAAGGGCAATGGCTATAAGAAGATTGCAAAGATGTTAAACATACCAAGAGACACCATAGGAAGCATCATTCGCAAATTCAAGGCAAAGGGCACTGTTGAAACGCTACCTGGTCGTGGCAGAAAGAAGATGCTGACTTCGACTGCTGTGCGCTACCTGAAGCACAAAGTGGAGAAAAGTCCCCGTGTGACTGCTGAGGAACTGAAAAAAGATTTGTCAGATGCGGGTACTAAAGTTTCAGCTCAGACAATAAGGCGCACACTGCGTAATGAAGGCCTCCATGCCAGAACTCCCAGGCGCACCCCCTTGCTGTCTCCAAAGAATAAGAAGAGTCGACTGCAGTATGCCAAAAGTCATGTGGACAAACCACAAAAGTTTTGGGATAGTGTTCTGTGGACTGATGAAACAAAATTAGAACTGTTTGGGCCCATGGATCAACGCTATGTTTGGAGGAGGAAGAACATGGCCTATGAAGAAAAGAACACCTTGCCTACTGTGAAGCATGGCGGGGGGTAAATCATGCTTTGGGGTTGTTTTGCTTCTACAGGTACAGGGAAGCTTCAGCGTGTGCAAGGTACCATTAATTCTCTTCAGTACCAGGAGATATTGGATGAAAATGTGATGCAGTCCCTCACAAACCTGAGGCTTGGGAGACGTTGGACCTTTCAACAGGACAATGATCCCAAGCATACCTCCAAGTCCACTAGAGCATGGTTGCAGATTAAAGGCTGGAACATTTTGAAGTGGCCATCGCAGACACCAGACTTAAATCCGATTGAGAACCTCTGGTGGGACTTAAAGAAAGCAGTTGCAGCTCGCAAGCCTAAGAATGTGACTGAACTGGAGGCTTTTGCCCATGAAGAATGGACGAAGATACCCGTAGATCGCTGCAAGACACTTGTGTCAAGCTATGCTTCACGTTTAAAAGCTGTTATAACTGGAAAAGGATGTTGTACTAAGTACTAAGATTGAATGTCACTTGGGGGTTGAATAAAACTGATAATGATGTGAGCACAGAAAAGACATTTGTGGTTATTTCATTATAAATGTTATGTTATATTTGTCTGACTTACAAGTGCCTCTTTGATTTAATTGCAAAAAAGATGACTGAAATGATCAAAATCAATGTCAAACTGGCCAAAACCCTCAATTTCAGTGGGGGTTGAATAATTTTGAACACAACTGTATGTACCACTTCTGTGTGTTATGTAAAGGCCCACTTACATCTGAAGATAATCGTTAAGATTATGGCTAACAAGCGGGTAATCTGAATCTTTTAGCAGGTTTATAAATCCTAGTTTGTCGGCGGCAGATCGTCCTGTGTAATCAGTGCTCTGATGTCTACAAACAGTGATTCAGTATGGGGACGAGTGATGGCATAACGATCGCTTTTTCTCATACTGAGGAGGAGATTCCTGGGAAGGAACGCTTCCTTCCAGACACTCACCTGCAGACCGTAAAGGTTGCAAGTTCTAAAGAAGAAAAAACAATCACTTGTTGGCGCAGACAATATCTTCCCTCACTCCTGAACATAAAAAACAAAGCCACAAGTTTGTCCGTGAAAAAGGATATGACAGCTGTGCTGCAGCGGTTTCTTCAAATGTCACACATCCTACTATGCTTTCCATTCACAGCATCTCATTGAAAGGAGAACAACATCATGACAGATGAAGAAAACCTTTAGGCACCAACAGGAACCAACTAGGCTGCACATGGAGAACCAACTAAGAGTAATATAATAGTATTATATTTGTAACAAACAGTAGCAAATATAGTGGAATAGTGTGAGATATACTAGGCCTTGCCTATAAAATCCAGTGCAAGCCAAAAGCATCATCACCCATAGCAAGAAATCAGATCAAAGCTGCCCTTGAACATTGAAATCTGGAATATGCAAAATTGACGGGTTTTGTCAGGAATAAGATCCATTGTATTTTTAAGTGTTCAAAATTATTTTTTTTTTCTCTGTGCTAGATACTAATAATGAATTCTGTTGCACTAGATGCAGTTCTGGGCCTTGTACACATGTGAATGTTTGTTCCCGATCATTGCCCAGTGTAAACATGCCCAGCTTTTGAAAGCAAATAATAAAACGCTTGTTGTCTTTGATCACATCTTTTATGTGGAAAATGATTATTTACCGGCAGCGTAACTCTCCATGTAAACAGGGTATGTGCCGTCTACAATAATGTTAACGATATGAGAGGCGGGAGGAAACGAACAATCTCACATACGGCTGATCCTTCAAACCCCTCATGATAATTGCAGCATGAGAATTAAAGTAAATGAGTGACAATTGACTCGCTGTATCGTTGATCACAGCACATTATGGGCAGTTTATCCGCCTGTGCTAAAGGACGCTTGGAAGTGGTAACTGTAACAGCCACAATGTGATGTGCCCAGAGAGTTATCACTAAACAATTGCATAAATTGCATCTTTGCCAAGCAGAGACAACCACTTTTAGATTGAAGCCTTCACGGCAATCCCCAGGCCACCATAGGTCTAGCTTTGAGAACATTTGTTGCAGGGGATAAATAGGCAACCATTTAAATACAGTCCTGATCAAAAGTTTAAGACCACTTGAAAAATGGCAAAAAATTCTATTTAGCATGGCTGCATCTTAACAAGGTTCCAAGTAGAGCTTCAACATGCAACAAGAAGAAATGGGCGTGAGACAAAACATTTATTGAGCATTCAATTTAATGAAAACAACGAATAAACTGAAACAGATTGTTTTACAGCTGATCAAAAGTTTAGGACCACACCTCAAAAAAAAAAAACTAAACCCCCCAAAACAGAAATCAAACTTCCAAACATGAACTCAGTACTGAGTAGCTCCGCCGTTATTGTTGATCACTTCAACAATTTGTTTCGGCATGCTTGATGCAAGCGTTTCCATGAGGTGAGTGGGAACATTTCTCCAAGTGGTGAAGACGGCCGCACGAAGGCCATCTACTGTCTGGAACTGTTGTCCATTTTTGTAAACTTCCCTTGCCATCCATCCCCAAAGGTTCTCAATTGGATTTAGATCAGGGGAACACGCAGGATGGGCCAAAATAGTGATGTTATTCTCCTGGAAGAAGTCCCTTGTCCTGTGAGCATTGTGTACTGTAGCGTTGTCCTGTTGAAAAACCCAATCGTTACCACACAGACGAGGGCCCTCAGTCATGAGGAATGCTCTCTGCAACATCTGGACATAGCCAGCGGCCGTTTGACTCCCTTGCACTTCCTGAAGCTCCATTGTTCCACTGAAGGAAAAAGCACCCCAGACCATTATGGCGCCCCCTCCACTGTGGCGCGTAGAAAACATCTCAGGTGGGATCTCCTAGTCATGCCAGTAACGTTGGAGACCATCAGGACCATCAAGGTTACATTTTTTTGTCATCAGAGAATAAAACTTTCTTCCACCTTTGAATGTCCCATGTTTGGTGCTCTCTTGCAAAGTCCAAACGAGCAGTTCTGTGGCGTTCAAGGAGACGAGGTCTTTGAAGACGTTTTTTGTTTTTGAAGCCCTTCAGTTTTAGATGGTGTCTGATGGTTATGGGGCTGCAGTCAGCACCAGTAAGGGCCTTAATTTAGGTTGAGGATCGTCCAGTGTCTTGACGGACAGCCAATTGGATCCTCTGGCTTAGTGCTGGTGAAATTTTTTTGGGTCTTCCACTTGACTTTTTTGTTCCATAACCCTCAGGATCATTTAAGAAATTCCAAATGACTGTCTTACTGCGTCCCACCTCAGCAGCGATGGCGTGCTGTGAGAAACCCTGCTTATGCAGTTCAACAACCCGACCACGTTTAAAAAGGGAGAGTTTTTTTGCCTTTGCCATCACAACGTGTGACTACCTGACAGAAAATGACAATCAATCCACATCTTTGCACAGATTTGGCGTTTTAAAGGAATGTGGTCCTAAAATTTGGATCAGCTGAAAAACAGCCTGTTTCAGTTTAATCGTTATTTTCAATTAATTGAATGCTCAAAAGATGTTTTGTCTCACTATCATTTCTTCTTGTTGCTTCTTCTTGAAGCTCTACTTGGAACCTTGTTAAGATCCAACAATGTAAAATATGCTTTTTTTGCCATTTTTCAAGTGGTCTTAAACTTTTGATCAGGACTGTACATGGACAGGCTGGATCTAGGACAGGCTGCTATTTATGAGAGACTCTCCTCTCTGGGCCATAGCAAGAAAGACACAACCTAAGAATCGGTGAGCTAGCTGTAGATCACTGTTTGCTACTATTTTGGCTACAGAATAGTAGTTGTATGTTGTGTCTGCTGAATTAAATTATACTTGGCGACATAACATGTTGTCATGACAACCC
Source organism: Bufotes viridis (assembly GCA_033119425.1). Classification (NCBI taxonomy): domain Eukaryota; kingdom Metazoa; phylum Chordata; class Amphibia; order Anura; family Bufonidae; genus Bufotes; species Bufotes viridis. The sequence continues at coordinate 215,488,134 of CM065594.1, read as the reverse complement.
AAATGTTGAAACCGGCCTCAGCAATCTAGCTGCATATCCACTGCACATACAATAATCCATGCTGGATCAGAATGTATGTTTTGCATAACAAAGTTGACATTTATTAATTTCGGTTCAGCATAAATTATGGTTGCATACATTATGCATAAATTTGTTAATTATTTTTATTTATTTTTTTCAATCCTGCTATAGATTTTAGTTAATTCTATTAGTTAAAGCCAACAAGGAAGAATTGGCTGGCCCTCAGAAAATGATACCAGACATGAGAAAGACAGGCCCCAAAACACCAGTATACAAAAAGAGAAAATAAAGGACTCTGTAATAGAACGCACGTCCAATGAAAAAAAGAGCATCAAGAAAGTTGTTTTATTGGAATCAGGTTAAAATAAAACAGCAAAATCTGTATACGAAGACTAATTGAATTAAAATTAAAGGGAACCTGTCATTGGGTTCATGCTGCTAGAACCACAAGCAGCATAAAATCCTGACAGGGTTCCTCATGGGAATGGGGAGAAGAAGCCAGGCACAGAGAGATAAGTCTGCCATATGGTTCTCCCCAATTTTCTTGTCTTGATTGATAAGTTTGTATAAAGAGAGAGACTTTATACGTTTTATTTCAGTTGGCTGAAAGATGCCTCCATGACTCAACTCCCCATCCCCAACGCATTTTTAAACTTTGTTTTTTCTCTAATATTCTAGTACATAAGGGGGGAAGGGTACTTTTTTTTTTACTTTGAAACATTTAATTTTTTATTTTATAAAAAATTGGAATTGTCAGTATTAAAAAGGACCTTTCATCAGTTTTGACATGGGCTAACTGATGCGATGTGTGTGTTTCTTATTTTTTTTCAAAGTTTGGAGTGCTTTCGTGTGGTTCCAGTGAGTGTTTCCGTTCCGCAAAAAAATAGAGCTTGTTCTATCTTTTTGCGTAACGGACAGATCGCGTACCCATTCAATTGTGGTCCCCAACCAGTCTGCACCCCACAATAACTTCAGTGTATATCATATATACTGTATGCCCACAGGACATGTAATGCTGCCACAGTGCCCCCAGTATATATAATTCCCATCCACCCCTGTGGTGCCAAGAAATCCAAAACTCATAGGGGAACATTTATCAAACTGGTCTAATTTAGAACTGGCTTAGTTGCCCTTAACAATCAATTAGATTCCACCTTTCATTACTCACAGCTCCTTTGGAAAATGAAAGGTGGAATCTGATTGGTTGCTATGGGGAACTAAGCCAGTTCTACTTTAGACCAGTTTGATAAATCTCCACTATGGTGTCTAAATGTCTATTAAAAACAGGCCCTTTGATCTCAGTGGGTTCCGTCGGGTCGTCAAAATGGACAAAAATAGGACACATCCTATTTTTAAATGCCCATTATTCACTGGCCGTTAAAGAAACAGCCATGTGAATAGTCCCATAGACTTTAATGATTCAGAAAATGGTTGTTTTTCACCCTTGATTGGATAGACCCAAAGACATTTCAGCACAGTTTCTCATCAGTAAATAGTTATCAGACTGGTTCAATTGATTGTTTCCTATGGACATCACTGCAAATTTATTGATAACTATCATGGCAATTAGCTAAAGTATGCTCATTGACAACAAAAAAATAACACAAGAAGGAGTCGTTAGAATAAAAAAAAGCTTTCTATGTGTGACTGTAATGATGATATATGTAAGTGATTACAATATTAGAGGAAATAATAGGTTTATTGAGGAAAACTGTACAATAGAAAGCAGGCTCTAGTACCTGTTAGACCTCCAGCCTGGATACAAGATGAGATACAGTTGGACATGGAGGCATGCAGGTTCAGTATTGTGTCCTGGCAGGGGCGTAACTATAGGGGAAGCAGGGGAAGCAGCTGCTTTGGGGCCCTGACCCAGAAGGGGCCCATCCAAGAGGAGGAGAAGTACTAAAAGATTTTGTCAGGGCCCCTCAACATTATTACACAATGAAATTATATACAGTGGCAGTATAGACAGTGTAGAAAATGGATGGAACAGCTGCCAGGCTTGGTCTGAGAGAGCGATCTTTGCTAGCCACATGAACGGGGGCGGCATGAAAGGAAGGGGTTGTGAAAGACTTACCGGGGGAGGGGGCCCCATTCAAAAATTTGCTGTGGGGCCCAGTCATTTGTCCACAGATGTTGCAGCTGGACCTGTAGATCCTGTACATTAGTAAGTTGCCAAAGCTAGCGTTTCCAGCTCAGTTGGCGATAAATCTGGGGACAGGGCAAACTTTGCTGTGTGTGAGTAAGCATTAGGCCTCTTGCCGTTCCATGCATTGGGGGCCACAATTTGCGTGCGGCAGCCGTGACGGATTCAGACCTATTTAACTTGAATGGGTCCGTGAACCGCCCGCATCATAAAAAAATAGAACAAGTTCTATTTTTTTGCGGTGCGGAGGCACGGACGGAAACACCACAGAAGCACTGCGAAATGCTTCCATAGGGTTCCGTGCCTCCGTTCTGCACTGCAGCTCCGGATTGCGGACCCAATGCGGGCCATGTGCATGAGGCCTTATCCTGACAAAAAACATGCCACTTGGAAGCCCTGCCACTACATTGACATTTTCAACTGGATGCTTTATTTTGTTTGTTAACCACATCAGCCCCCCTAGCTTAAACACCCTTAATTAATTTAAGACCAGGCCACTTTTTATAATTCTGCACTACACTACTTTCACCGTTTATTGCTCCGTCATACAACTTATCACCCAAATGAATTTTACCTCCTTTTCTTCTCACTAATAGAGCTTTCATTTGGTGGTATTTCATTGCTGCTGCCATTTTTACTTTTTTTGCTATTAATCAAAAATGACATTTTTCACTTTCTGTTTTACATTTTTTTTTTTAAACTACATTTCTATATAAATTTTTCTCTAAATTTATTGTTCTACATGTCTTTGATAAAAAAAAAATCCAATAAGTGTATATTTATTGGTTTGGGTAAAAGTTATAGCGTTTACAAACTATGGTGCAAAAAAGTGAATTTCCGCATTTTGAAGCAGCTCTGACTTTCTGAGCACCTGTCCTGTTTCTTCAGGTGCTAGAATGTCAGGATAGTATAAATACCCCTCAAATGACACAATTTTAGAAAGAAGACACCCCAAAGTATTTGCGGAGGGGCATGGTGAGTTCATGTATCATTTCATTTTTTTTCACAAGTTAGGGGAAAATGACACTTTCTGAGGAAAAAAATAAAATAATAAAGTTTCCATTTCTGCTAACTTCTGGCAAAAAAAAAAAAAAATCTTCCACGGACTCACTTTGCCCCTCAGTGAATACCTTGGGGTGTCTACTTTCCGAAATGGGGTCATTTGTGGGGTATGTTTACTGTTCTGGCATTTTGGGCGGGGCTAAATTGTGAGCAACCCTGTAAAACCTAAAGGTACTCGTTGGAATTTGGGCCCCTTTGCGTACCCAGGCTGCAAAATACCGCCATACTATGGAGAAGTAGGGCAATGTGTTTTGGGGTGTATTTTTACATATACCCATGCTGGGTGAGAGAAATATCTCTGTAAATTGTCAACTTTGTATAAAAAAAATTAAAAAGTTGTCATTTACAGAGATATTTCTCTCACCCAGCATGGGTATATGTAAAAATACACCCCAAAACACATTGCCCTACTTCTCCTGAGTACGGAGATACCACATGTGTGACACTTTTTTGCAGCCTGGGTTCCAATGAGTACCTTTAGGATTTCACAGGGCATTTTTACGCATTTGGATTCCAGACTTCTTCTCACGCTTTAGAGACCCCTAAAATGCCAGGGTAGTATAAATACCCCACAAGTGACCCCATTTTAGAAAGAAGACACCCCAAGGTATTCCGTGAGGGGTATGGTGAGTTCATGTAAAATTTTATTTTTTGTCACAAGTTAGTGGAATATGAGACTTTGTAAGAAAAAAAAAAAAGCCAATTTCCGCTAACTTGTGCCAAAAAAAAAATCTTCTATGAACTCGCCATGCCCATTCACGGAATACCTTGGTGTGTCTTCTTTCCAAAATGGGGTCACTTGTGGGGTATTTATACTGCCCTGGCATTTTAGGGGCCCTAAAGCGTAAGAAGAAGTCTGGAATCCAAATGCGTAAAAATGCCCTCCTAATAGGTAGTCATTGGAATTTGGGCCCCTTTGCGCACCTAGGCTGCAAAAAAGTGTCACTCATGTGGTATCGCCGTACTCAGGAGAAGTAGGGCAATGTGTTTTGGGGTGTATTTTTACATATACCCATGCTATGTGTGAGAAATATCTCTGTAAATGACAACTTTTTAAAAATTGTTATACAAAGTTCTCAATTTACAGAGATATTTCTCTCACCCAGCATGGGTATATGTAAAAATACACCCCAAAACACATTGCCCTACTTCTCCTGAGTACGGCGATACCACATGTGTGCCACTCTTTTGCAGCCTAGGTGCGCAAAGGGGCCCAAATTCCAATGAGTACCTTTTAGGAGGGCATTTTTACGCATTTTTCTTCTCGCGCTTTAGGGCCCCTAAAATGCCAGGACAGTATAAATACCCCACATGTAACCCCATTTTGGAAAGAAGACACCCCAAGGTATTCCGTGAGGGGCATGGCGAGTTCATAGAAGATTTTTTTTTTTGGCACAAGTTAGTGGAAATTGACTTTTTTTTTCTTACAAAGTCTCATATTCCACTAATTTGTGACAAAAAATAGAATTTTACATGAACTCACCATACCCCTCACAGACCTGCCATGGAAACTCAACACTATACAGGGGGAGCACCACTGTATAACCACTTAGATGCAGCCTTCCCTGGCACACATTACAGTGCTAGGAGAGCACCTTTTGAGGATTCCATGCAGAACATTTTCAGTTGCTTACTTTATATCGCTTTAGGCTACTTGGAAGATTTTTTTCCATTGCAAATTTCACAGTGGAACTAGTTGCAGATCTACAGCAAATGTGCAGGAATGTATAACAAATGTATATATATATATTATATATAATAAATTGACATGACATGAAAGCTAAAATATGAACAGCAAGTCAGTTTACGTTTGCAAAAGTGCTACCACGTGTAAATGAGATTTGTTGAAATCTTGTCTACTTTGATGGTACTGTAGTGTGTCTGCCATCTGCGCACGCCTAGACGTCATGAAATCAAGTGCACTGTGTTTGAATGAAGGAGGCTTGAAGATGTGCATAGGCGGACTGGCCATAGACCCTACAGGTAAACTTCCCGGAGGACCGCCCAAGCCCTCTTTATAGCCAGCAGCCTCATGTGCCCTCTTGAATTCAACTGTATTGCTGTCCTCAGGACGATGATACAATTTCATACTGTGGTGTGGGAGGCAGTATTTTGTGCTGCACTGTGGTATTTAGTTCCGCTGGGGCGGTATATTGTTCTGCTCTACAGTATTGCTGGATCTGCCTACTTCTGTTAGCACATCTTCTGTCAGTTTGGACCCACCTACAACATGGGGCCACTTTTAGGTTTTTTCCAGTGCCACTTTATGTTCTCAATCCGCCCCTCCATCTGCACCTATTGGCTACAAATACATTAGTACGAACCATATATTGCACGTTAGGGTTTACATGTTAACATGTTAACATTTTAAATAAAGTGGCCAGAGGCGGACTGAGAACTTAAAGTGGCCATGGAAAAAATACTAAAAGTGGCCCTGTTTCGTAGTCGGGTCCAAATTGATGGAAGGCAGGGCCAACACAAGTAGGCAGGACCAGAAATACCATATTTTGGCACCTTATACCTTCACTAAAAGTGGCCCACCCCTTTAACCATCATATTTGACGGATATTGGGTGCTTTTCTATATGTGCAGTCTCTTTGTTTTGTCATATGTAAGGACAGTATTCATGATGAAAAAAAAATCTAATTGTGTTTGCATGTTTGACCTTTTCTATAGTTGAGGATAAGCACAAAATATACACAGTAATAATACATTTTGGGACTTACTATTGGATGCAGGCTATTTTTGTGGAATGCTTTAAAAAATTCCTGGTCTTGGAGGGGGCTTCTGGCAGTGATTGTTTTTAAAGAATAAACTTTTCTTATAGCATATAGGATTGGTAAGCAACCTCTCTGAACATATTGAATCCGCACTTGGAATTTTTATTTGTTTTTGCCTCTTTTGTTTTTGAGTAGTTTGAAGAATTCTGGCGTTGACGCTATATTCAGGTAAGTTGTTGTGTACTACTTCTAGACACTACATTGCACAGGATCCTACAGCACTTTCGATGACAAATCCAGGCTGTTCAGTAACATAGTTAAACTGCTAGCGTTCAGATAATTCCGCTAGTGCCGGTCACTTCAGGTATCCCTGTTGTGTGCTCAGCTTAGGCAGATGCTTTGTTACCTGAACACTGAGCCTGTCACTTATGGTGGCTGTATATGAGGAGCGGTCTTATTTAGATGAGAAATGAGCATTAAATGGCGTGTACCACATGATGGGCAGGTTCAGTACCACATCCTACCTTAGAACTCTTTGCCGGGAGCACAAGTTAACTGCTCCCATTGGGTCATCTGTGTGCAGTTCACAAGTTCACGGTTCTGCCTGCTTATTAAAGATTCACTATGTCATTGAGGGTGCGTTTCTCTGACTGCAATAAGAGGCAGAGTAGCTGGTGCTTCCTTTCAGTATGAACGGTGTCAGATTTTTCACTCAGCAAGAAGCTAATAAGACTCTAATTGGCACTGAAGTCTCCGCGACCCCATAAATAGTGTGACAGGAGCGGGGTTTGAGGCATGTTTATAGAGCCGGATATGCTTCGATGTGAAATAATGCCACAATCTGTTTGATCCTTCAGCCGCTCTCTTCTATTTCTTCTCTTAGGCGTTAATGTTAATCTGTGAGTTTTCTAGATAATTTGAGACGGAATCCGTGCCCGTGTGCAGTCATTTTATTTTTACCAGGGGTTAATATTTTCTCTTTTTGTCCCTGTACAAAGAATATTTTGTGCAAATGGCCAATTAAAAATCCCAGAAAATTGACTGAAAGCATCCTTTTCAGCGGGCTGATGTAAATGGCTTGGAAGGTGCCTTGCTAGTGCCTGGGCAGGCTGTGTGCAGGAAGAAGAATGTGTTTGAAGCACAAATGCTAGGACTGTCTGTTAGACCGTCCAAAGCTTGGGTCACCCAGCGGTCAGAAAACACTGCCTGAACCTTCTTCCCAAAGTGCTCAGTGATTTCTTATATTTAGTGTTAAACTTCAGACATGTTTCCTCCTTAGCAACTCTTTTCACACAGATCTCAGTGTTTGCCCCCTTTCAAAGTTTTTCGAACATTGCTGAGCTGGTTGAAAGGCAGATGTTGTGTGCGCGCAATATTGTATCCAGGAGCCGCTCGGTTTACCCTCTTTAATCATTTTGTTCTTCACATTTTTCCATTGTATATAAGCAATGCAATAAGCGTTCCATTATTTTTATTTTTTTATTTTTTTTTGCATTTTTCTTTTACCGTGCACCATTGGTGCCCAGCAAATTTCCTCCTCCGGTTCTTTACATGTCTTGGCCTTGAAAAGTCAACTCTTGTAAAGTGAGCGCTGCTAATATAACGTTAGTCTCTGGTCCTTGTAGTTATAGTCGGTTGTTATTATTTTGACATTAAAACAGAAATCTGTATCAACCCTATTCCTGCATATGGCACCATTTATAAAGGGTTTAGGCTGGCCATTAGGCTACATGCACACGGACGTTGTTTGCTTCCGTGTCCATTCCGATTTTTTTGCGGATAGGATGCGGACCTATTCATTTTAAAGGGTCCGTAAAAAATGCGGACAGCACACCATCTGATGTCCGCATCAGCATGTCCGTTCCGTAGCCCCGCAAAAAAAAATAGAACATGTCCTATTCTTGTCCGTTTTAGGCATTGTTAAAAAGGATCCGCAAAAAAAAACCCGATGGCATACGAATTTCATCCGTTTTTTTGCGGTTCCCCAATTTGCGGACTGCAAACCACATACGGTCGTGTGCATGTAGCCTTAATCTCTTTTAGCTGTGAATCTAATCCATTAGCAGTTTCCACAATTCGATTCTATTCTGTAACTCTCTTCCATTTTTTCATGTGCACATTCATATTATAGTTCTGTTTTATATGGTGGTGTATTGGGGCACACATTCTAGTGATCAGGGCTTTACTGTGGTTTTCTATGCCCCTTATTTGTTCATATAGAAGTTTTTTTTTCCTGTTGGATTCTACACAATAAACATCTTACTCCATCTGATGGTATGCATATAGCACCCAACGGAGCCTCTACACCAGCATGTGGACCATATGGCCCTGCTCTGTGTGCAAGGTTTAAAGCTGCTTTAATATTGAGATACTGGGCACAAAAATGTTCCTTCTGTATAGGTTGTGCCTGTAAGTTATGCTGCCATGCTTCAAACGAGGGTCACAAAAAGTTTTATGATGTTTTCTTCACTGCAGCTTTTGTTATTTTGGTCCTTTTTATTGTACTGTAGACCAATGGCAATTTCAGTGAGGAAAATCACAATATTGAAAGCAGCATATGAACACCACAAGTGCAGTTACTACATGCCTCCCAAAAAAAAAAAAAAATTCTGTAGGATTAGTTACAGAAACATGTACTAGAACTAGTAAGGGACCTTACTAGAGATGAGCAAATTGACACATTCATTAAATAGAGTTCATCAGCTTTGAGGGGCTGTCCCCGCGACTGAAGAAATTACTCCCTGCCACTTGATTGACAGGGCTGGACATCTCACCTTAAAACCGAAGCAGAGCCTCTGCCCCGCTACCTGGATCGAGTAGCACCGACGCGAGATTGTCAGGGCCAGGTGACATGTCCGTCCTCGTCATCATGCATCAGAGCTAAAGAACACTATTTGATGAACAAATCAATTCAGACGATTTGATTTAGGCTCTATTCACACGACCGTATGTTGTCCGCAAAAAAACTGATCCGTTTTTTTGCGGATTAGATGCTGTCCCATTCACTTCTATGGGGCCCTTTTCTTCCATTGCACAGCTCAGCAAAAAAAATGAAACATGTCCTATACTTGTCAGTGAAAATCAGGACATGACCCTATTGTAGTCTATGGATCAGCAAAAAAACGGAATGCAATCCATTTTTTTGCGGACATGCTGAACTGTCCGCAAAAAAACGGATCTGTTTTTTGGCGGACAACATACGGTCGTGTGAATGGAGCCTTACTTGTCTTTAATCATTCAGATTAGCACTGGTATTTTTTTGGGCTGTAATAAACACATGTTTTTTTTTTTCCACCTACATTTTTACCATGTTTTTTATGGAATTTTTTTCGGCCCTTCTTTTTGCAAACAGTGGGTTTGCAGACTAGCCTTTTCTTCATAGCATTTTTAAAAAGAATCCAGAAACAGAAAAAAACGCCAGTACCAAAAAAACATGTTTGTGGCCTGCGTTTCATATTTCCCATAGACCTTCAGCTAACATCTGAAGCTGGCGTTTTTGCCACAAAAAAATGAACCAAAAAGCACATGGGGCAGAAATTTATGACCCATGTTATGTATAAGCACAGCCTCAATTGAGGACCTAAATAGACATCCTGTAGGCACAAAGCTTTATGCAATTAATGGGAAGGGCTGTAACGTGGGGCGTTACATCGGTGACTTAACGCAGCAGCTTTTGGGAGTTGTTGATAGCATGTTACATGTATGCCTTCATCACTATTACTGAGCAGTGATTTATGTACTGGCAATACGTTTAGCTCTTAATTATAGTTTACGCAGACTTTCCGTCCGGACAGCAGGTCTTACAATTGGCTTTCTGTTATGTCTAATGTTACAAGACAAATGTTTGCTTTCCTCGGATAATATGTAATACAATACTTCCATTTTATTTTGGGTAACTATTTTAGTAGCCTCTTGATTAGCGTTTTCCTGGCTCAGACATTTCTTAAAGGGTCCATCCCACAAAAAGTATGACTATACAGTGAATTGGGCATTACAAAATAAAGGGGTTGTCTCGCTTCAGTAAGTTGCGTTTATCTTGTAGAAAAAGTTAATACAAGCCACTTACTAATGTATTATTATCCATATTGCTTCCTTTGCTGGCTGGATTCATTTTTCCATCACATTATACACTGCTCGTTTCCATGGTTACAGACCACCCTGCAATCCAGCAGTGGTGGCCGTGCTTGCACACTATAGGAAAAAGCATTAGTCTATGTGCGCTCTCATGGTCCCGGCCACCAGAGAGGCTGACGCTTTTTCCTATAGTGTTCAAGCACAACCACCACTGCTGGATTGCAGGGTGGTCTGTAATCATGGAATCGAGCAGTGTATAATGTGATGGAAGAATGAATCCAGCCAGCAAAGGAGGCAATATAGACAATAACAATACATTAGTAAGTGCCTTGTATTAACTTTATCTACATGATAAATGCACTTACTGAAGTGAGAAAACCCCTTTAAGTATCAGTGCAATATACATGCAATGTTGTCCTGGGAGATTCATCTTTTTGATGGTCACATGTGTTGAGCTGCTACCCACCCACAGAACCTGAGGAGACCAGAGCTACAGAGGGTGAGTAAAGACACTGAAAGGACTGATAGCTGAAATTATGGTGTGGATTACTCCAGATTTTCTTTAATTTGTGAGCTAACCTTTTTAAACTCAGTTTTGTCTTGTTCTATGTGACAAATGATTCTTGATACATCTTTGTCGTCTCTCAGTTGTCCATTAGTGATTTGATACATCGATGACCTTTATTTTTTAGCCAAGAGCACCTGTAATGTACCTCTTCTCCGATGCTACTATACCACAAGTAATCGAAAATGATGTTTCTAAAGGGCCCTTTACACGGGCTGAGAATTGAAAAGGAATTGAATAGGAACGCTTGTTAGTGTTGATCTGAAGGTGTAAATGCACAGCCGATCACCCGATCAACGAGTAAAACGCTTGTTCATCGGATATTTGGATCGTTAGTGCAACACAAAAATCCTTGTTTCCCGACAGAAGATCATGCTGTGTAAACACGGTCTGATGCCGGGAAACAATGAGACCGTATGGGGAAGAGCGATGGCATTAGCGATCGCTCCACCCCATACTCTGGAGGAGATCTCTGCATGTAAATGCATCGGTCTCCTCCGCTAGCGATCAGCAGATTGTAGGGATGGAACGATCGTCCCCGTGTAAAGGGATTGTTACTCTTGGACAGCAGCCGTGGATCTGCAGACATTTAGAGCAGGATACACATGTTCCGTCTATGTATCCAAGGCTTCTCACTTATGGAAATGTGGCCCATGGCTTCAAATGTTTCTGAATCTATAATGATTAATAACAGCTTTGGAATGGGAAATACAGCACATGTGCAGCAGTGCCAACCCAATGACATTCACATGGAACATTAAAGGGCTTCTGTCACCCCCCAAAAGTCTTTTTTTTTTTTTCGGGCTCACTAAAAAGCTTATAGAGCGATTATACTAAACATATTGTTGTTAACTTTTTAAGTAGGTTAATTTCGCTAGAAAACGCTATTTTATAATATGTAAATTACCTTGCTACCAGCAAGTAGGGCGGTTACTTGCTGGTAGCCGCCGCATCCTGCTTGCAAAAAAACGCCCCCTCCTGCGGTTGATTGACAGGGCGAGCGCTCTCCTCCTCCTGCTGGCCCCGTCTCCGTTCGAAATCTCGCGCCTGCGGTCTTCAGTCGGCGCAGGCGCACTGAGAGGAGTACGCTCGCTCGGCCGCTCCTTCCTCAGTGCGCCTGCGCCGATGACGTCATAGCTACACCCGGAAGAGAAGACGCCGGACGTCTTCTCTTCCGGGTGTAGCTGTGACGTCATCGGCGCAGGTGCACTGAGGAAGAAGTGGCTGAGCGAGCGTACTCCTCTCAGTGCGCCTGCGCCGACTGAAGACCGCAGGCGCGAGATTTCGAACGGAGACGGGGCCAGCAGGAGGAGGAGAGCGCTCGCCCTGTCAATCAACCGCAGGAGGGGGCGTTTTTTTGCAAGCAGGATGCGGCGGCTACCAGCAAGTAACCGCCCTACTTGCTGGGGGCAAGGTAATTTACATATTATAAAATAGCGTTTTCTAGCGAAATTAACCTACTTAAAAAGTTAACAATATGTTTAGTATAATCGCCCTATAAGCTTTTTAGTAAGCCCAAAAAAAAAAAAAAGACTTTTGGGGGGTGACAGAAGCCCTTTAAGCAGATTGAGGCTAAAGGGTAAATTAATGTATTTTACAGTGTGCTAAAACCAGAACAATCTGAACCAATCACACACACATATATATATACGTATGTGCAGCGACCCACAGGGGAGGCGAGGATGAGAGGAGTGGTAGTTGATATGCTGCTGGTAGTAGTACTCACAGTTCACAGTGGCAATGTCTCTCTGGTATTCCCTGGGGCCGTGCACTGATTGAAGGGCACAGCTTTTCTTCTCTTGGGGCACTCCCTGGAATTGCAGCATCTGCCTGGTGGTAGTTGAGGTTCCCTTGATGGAATAGGTTTGGATGGTAGCGAGCCACAAATGTGAATGCAGGGGACAACAAAATGTGGAGACAATTAACTAGGCCCCTTCATTGCAATAAATAAGGCTTCTCAGTACTAAATTTGATGATAGGTGCAGCAATACAAATAGCAGCAAAAGGCACAGTTCAAAGGTAGATCCCAATGCAATCCTCTCTCTAACAGTGTAGAAACAACAATGATGGTAGTTGTAGTACTTCCTTGTTCTCTGTCTCTCTGCCTCTCTCTTTCAGCAGAACCACAAGCATGCTATGAGGTTCTTATTAACTTCTGCAATTTCCCGACTGAGGAGTCAAAGTATGGGGGATGCTTTAGCAGTATTCCCTCTCCACAGCAGCAAAGCCTTTCTGCCATAAATGTGCACAGAACCTTGATGTCTGAGTTCAATGTACGGCATTGAGAATCCTGGACATTCCAAGATGTCTGGTCTCTTTCCTTCATGGGTACTCTGATAGTAAAGTAGCTTTGCTGGCAGCTGCAGGCTCATATACGGGTTCTAAGAGTTTGGGTCTAGCTTCTGCAGAAGCTCTTCATATACACATCTTTCTGCAGCTTTCCTTAGACTAGATTCACTAACCAGGGGACGGGAACCAGTCCATTACCTGGTAATCTAAACAGTCTGCCATAACTGTTAGGCCTCATTCACATGGGCGTCACGTTTGACGCCCAGATAAGAGGCGAGTGCGTTGCGGGAAAATGCGCAATTTTTCCGCGCGTGTGCAAACTTTTGTAATGCGTTTTGCACGCGCGTGTGAAAAATCGGCATGTTTGGTACCCAGACCTGAAGCCGGACTTCATCACTGAAGTCCGGTTTCGGGTTGAGCATTCTGTATATTTTATTATTTTCCCTTATAACATGGTTATAAAGGAAAATAATAGCATTCTCAATAGAGAATGCAAAGTAAAAAGGGCAAGAGAGGGTTAAAAATAATTTAAAAAAAAACTCACCCCCTCCATTTGATCGCGTAGCTGCCGGTTACCGGGCTCCTGTTCTGTGTTTAGCCGGGAAGCGGGGGAAGGACCTTCAGTGACGTCACTGGGTCACATGGTCCAATCACCTGCTTCCATCACGCGTTGCGTGAAAAACGCACAAAATAGATCATGCTGCGATTTTTACGCAACGCAGAGATGATGCGGTAAAATCACCGCTCATGTGCACAGCCCCATAGAAATGTATGGGTCCGGATTCAGTGCGGGTGCAATGCGTCCTCCTCACGCATTGCACTAGCGCCGAAAACTCGCCCGTGTGAAAGGGGCCTTAGGTTGCTGATACAGTGCTATTGAGTTCACATGAAACACAACAAATCACAATATTTAACCCACTGCATTAAGTGTTTGGCATTAATTAACCCTTTGCAGTAGTCCTACTGGGGTACTGCCTAGGTGTCTTTAATTTTCATAAATTTGCATTTCACTGTAAGGTAACTAGGCCGCTTTACCATGTAGTTTTAAACAGCATACAAATTGTACGTAATCCAAAAAGGGAAGCAAATTGCTTGGCACATGAGTACCAAAATGTCTGAGGAGTGGAACTAGAGACCTGGCCTACAAAAGTCTAATGTTCATTCTTCATAATGCCAATGGAGTATCTGGCACATGATATCATCCAGATGTCGCCAGGACACTTTCTTGCCCCTTATCACATTGATGCTATGACTAAGAGCTCCGTATGGCTTGAAACAGTATGGTGTTTGTCTGGTCTTGCTGTAAATTTTAATGGTATTTGAATAAGGGTTCATGCATGCGGCCAATATGCGGGCAGCGGCTGTGCGCTCACCGCATCGTGGATCTGGACCCATTCACTTGAATGGGTCCGCAATCTAGAAGGTGCAGTGCGGAACGGGTGCCTCTCCGTGCCTCCGCACCACAAAATAATAGAACATGCTATATTTTTAAAGTGCGGACAGATTACGGAACCATTCAAGTTGAATGGGCCTGGATCCATCTGCGGAATCCATACGGATGTTGCCTGTGCATTGGGGACCGCAAATTGTGGCGCCAATGCACGGAACGGCTGAGCAACGGCCGTGCATGAGCCCTGAAGCTGTGTGACTTTACTCCCTGATCTGGATGTTGGAATGGCCTCTTTTTTGTTACATATGGTGCTCCCCTTCACATCTGTGCATCCAGGGAGTTTAATGTTGGTGAGCTGGACTTCTGCTGTATTGCCATGCCTGTGCTTGGTTTGTGTCGTGAATAGGCTAAGCTGCAACTTACAATTTGTGAATCTCAGTCCTTCTGTGCATGTAGGACAACACAAGCTTGTTTGTGAACTAGAGGGGGTCAGCAAAGTAGGTCTGGAAGAGGGGGAACGAATCCTAGAGCAGCAATACAAAGTCTGTAAGCCGGCTACTAGAAACATTAGTTGTTGTGGTTTCTGCCCAAACTTTAGCACTTACCAAGTATTTTTTCCATACTGCCAAATTAAGGAAATAACCAGTAATGGTACAATTTGCAGGAAGGTGTCAAGTCAGATTTCCATCTGAAACATTTGTGGCCTATCTGTAGGATTTGTACAAGTTCGGACCCTCCCGAATAATGAGGTGGATATACTATAAATGTTTAGGATTGGACTGCCCCTTTACCTTCTTGTGCCCGATAAGTCTTATGTCTGAAGTTTCTTATCTGTGGATCCATAAAAAGATTCATATTGTGCTGGGATTCTCAGAACGTTGTGAGAATAATCACCCAAGGCTTCTGATCTAGTGATAACCAGCTCGAGATATCTATAAAGATGATTTGCCTAACACCAGAAGAAACTGGCAATTGAAATAAGCTTTCCAATTGAAAACAGCGTAATTATTTTTCATGGTAAATACGTTCACTGATTGCACTATTCCCCTGCGTGCTCATATATTTGTGTTTTTAACATTTTCTTTCAGTCTTCAAAAAGATGAATCTAAAACACAGACCTGTTAATTTCTGGTTGACATTTCAGTGAAAGCTGTGTCTACCTCCCTCTGCTGTTTGTATTTGGTGTTGCACATGTACGTAGTCCTGTGTATAGAGGATGAATTAGTGAGGTATCCTAGTATACCAGATGCGTGTGACTAAATAATTCTATTGACTTTACCTGAAAAACTGAACATTAAAGGGAATCTGTCAGCAGATTTGTACCTATGAAACTAGCTGACCTGCAGCATGTGTACTTGGCAGCTGAAGACATCTGTGTTGGTCCCATGTTCATATGTGCTCACATTGCTGAGAAAAATGATGTTTTAATATATGCAAATGAGCCTCTAGGAGCAATGGATGCATTGTCATTACACCTAGAGGCTCTGCTCTCTGTACAACTGCCATCTGCACTTTGATTGACAGGGCCAGGTGTGATCACATTTACATTGTCTGGCCCTGTCAATCAAAGTGCAGAGGGCGTGGTAGTTACAGAGAGAGCAGAGCCTCTAGGAGTAATGGCAACGCCCCAATTGCTCTTAGAGGCTCATTTGCATATATTTAAACATCACTTTTCTCAGCAATGCGGGCACATATGGACATGGGACCAACACAAATGTCTTCAGCTGCCAAGCGCACATGTAAGAGGTCAGCCAGTGTCATAGGGACAAATCTGCTGATAGATGCCCTTTAAGATGTGACTATAGTTAGCCTCAGACTGGCACCTCGGTTTCCAGAACAAAATCCTTTCTTACCCCTTAGAATTAGCATTTAGGATTTTAAGAATATGATACGAGTAACTGATCACACCCTGCACTTCAGGATTCTGGCTTCAAAAAGTTGCAAAATAGGACTTTGTGACTTTTTGGGATTACTTTGGCAAAATTTTTACACTCCCTCCATTTTTGAAAATTGGTTGGGAAAGTGGGTGTGGTTAGCTATGCTAATGAATTTGACTCCAGATTTATCATTGAGACTTTTTTTTTAAAAAAAGTCTCAAAGTCGTAATCTCACTTCAGTAGGGAGGTGGCATAGATTTTTTACATAAAAGT
This sequence comes from Bufotes viridis, assembly GCA_033119425.1. NCBI lineage: Eukaryota > Metazoa > Chordata > Amphibia > Anura > Bufonidae > Bufotes > Bufotes viridis. Next base: position 215,471,717 of record CM065594.1, on the reverse strand, counting down.
GTACCGGGGCGGCGGATCCTTTCTCTGGCACCCGCCCCCCCCCCCCAATACTTTGAAAAAAATCATACCCCCTAACAGTAGTTATGACCACATTGTCCTCCTTAAAGTACTTATCCCTTCATTGTGACCCTTCATAGTAGTTATGCCATCATTGTGTCCCCTCACAGTAGTTATGCCCTCATTGTGCCCCCTCACAGTAGTTATGCCATCATTGTGCCCCCTCACTGTAGTTATGCCCTCTCTGTTCCCCTTCACAGTTGTAATGCCCTCTTTGGGCCCCCTTCACAGTTGTAATGCCCTCTTTGTGCCCCCTTCACAGTAATAATTCCCATTGTGCCCCGTCATAGTAATACTCCCCATTGTGCCCCCTTCATAGTAATATTCCTCATTGGACCCCCTTCACAGTAATAATGCCCATTGTGCCCCCTTAATAGTACTAATGCCCATTGTGCCCCCTTAATAGTAATAATGCGAATTGTGCCCCATTAATAGTAGTAATGCCCATTTGTGCCCCATTAATAGTAGTAATGCCCATTGTGCCCCCTTCAGAGTAGTAATGCCCTCTGCCCCCTTCAGAGAAGTAATGCCCTCTGTGCACTGTACCCGCTCCTTAGTAGAAATGCCCATTGTGCCCCCTCCAGAGTCGAAATGCCCATTGTGCCCCCTCTGTGTTAAAAACAAAAAAAACACACACTGCACCTATTCACCTTGCTCACAGTCCTCTCTCCCTTGCAGACACAGATGGATCTGCAGCACTATTTAGGCGGAGCTTATGCAGATTTCTGCGCTGCAGGCTCCTCCCACACAGGCCAGCAGTACGATCTGTGCCTGCAGGCAGGATGGTGGAGCAGGGAGAAGTCTTCCTGCTTCATAATTTAGTGCAGGAGAGAGAGAGCGCGGGGAGCTGAGTGACAGGACTCCAGCTCCCAGCACTCCGGCAATGAGCGCTTGCATCTGTACTGACACCCCTGAGAGCTGACACCCAGGAGTAAGGAGACTCTCGCAGTCTGAGTCTAGCTGTGATACTCGTGTGTCACTGTATCATGTAGAAGCGATTTTTGTCAATAATGTGTTATGTTGGGACACAAGGGTCTGTTTAACAGAGTAGCTACTGCTCTTACAAGCTCCATATTCTGTAAAATGTTATAAAAATATACAGTAGCACTAAATACACTTAAGGGTTTGATCACACCCGGCAGTAGAGGATGCTTGGCAGTCAGTCTGATCATGATGAGTGCATAGAAAATGTATACAGCAGTACCAGTAAATAGTAGAGAAGGCTCAAGAAGGGATGGATGCTTGGCACAGTGTGGTGCCGCGGTCGTGTTGTGTTTGCGATGTAGCCTGTGCAGCACCATCACAGCTGTGACACCACCGCGCCATGGGGAAATTCAATGACGTCCATTTGGCATCCATATTTCATCAGGTTTTTGTTTGTGTGGATCCATTGTAACTATGCCTGTCTTTGTATGCAGAATGGACAAGAATAGGAGATGTTCTATCTTTTTTGCGGGGCTACGGAACAGACATACGGATGTGGACAGCACACGGTGTGCTGTCCTCCTTTTTTGTGGACCCATGGAAATGAATGGGTCCATGTCCTTTCTGCAAAAAAAAATGGAACGGACACGGAAACAAAATACGTTCGTGTGCATGAGGCCTTAGACAGATACATGAGCTTGGCTGCTGCATTACAGATAGGTTGGAAAGGGGGAGTGTAGTAAGGAAAAAACAATTAGTAAAGAGATACAAGATGAGAATGGATCAGGCCAAAGTAAGAAAGGGGCGCATTCTAGAGATGTTTTTGAGGTGCAGGGAGCATGAGCGGCCAAGTGATATAGGGGGCGAAGGAAAGATCAGTGTAAAATAAAAACACCAATACAGCAGGCGTGCTGCCCAGGAGTTATGGTAGTTCCACAGACTGTAAGGGAGATATCAGGCTTAGCTAGATTAGTAGATGGGGAAAAAACAAAAGGTTCCTTTTTTGAAAGATTCAGTTTCAGATAGAGAGGAAGGCCATGATTTAAAGGGGTTATCTGCTTTTTACTATTGAAGTCCTATCCTCAGGAAAGGTCATCAATATCCGATCGGTGGGGGTCCGACTCCTGGCACCTCTGCCGATCAGCTGTTTGAAGAGAAGGAGAGGTCATACGAGCGCTGCCTTCTCTGCTCTGTTTACCTGCTCACTGCAGCAATTGCAGTGGTGAGCAGTGTAATTACAAGTATGGTGTCCCCATTCAACTCTATGGGCGGTTCAATTCACTTGGACAGTGCAGTCCCATACAAGTGAATGGGGACACCATACTTGTAATGACACTGCTCACCACTGCAATTACGGCGTAGGAGCACTGCCGTCTCATCAAACAGCTGATCGGCTGGGGTGCCAAGTGTCGGTCCCCCGCCAAACTGATATTGATGACCTATCCTGAGGATATGTCATCAATAGTAAAAAGCGGACAACCCCCTTAAGAGACAGCAGACAGACTGTGTTCTGTAGTACAGCAGGGGTGATATCACAGGATGAAGTGTAGCGCTGGGTGTCATCAACATAGATATGATATTGAAAACCAAATCTGCAATAAGGGCTGTGTAGAGAGGAGAGGACATAGGACTGAACTCCAACAGCCAGAGGGATAGGAGAAGAAGTAGAACTAGCACTGAAAGAATGGCCAGAGATAGAATAAAACCAAGAGAGAGCAATGTTCCTAAGTCCAATATATTAAACCGTGCAATATCTGTTATTTCAACATAGGTCCTTGTGGGTGATGGTTGCCATTCACTGACATCCGTTAAACACTTGCGCCTAAGCTTAAGCAGTTAGCAGTGTTCATTGGAGGCTACTGTACCTCATATCGGCATGCACACATACTGACTGGTGACTGGCTCATGCGGCTCTATGTGTACTATCCTATTTACTATAAAAGATGGCTGGACCGTTCTACATAACAAGCACTTTTACCTCTTTTGCCACTCCTATGTCTTCATAGATTAGGGATCAGCAACCTCTGGCACTCCAGCCTCTGTGAAACTACTACAAATCCCAGCATGCACACTTACTTGGCTCATTTTGTGACTTCCATAGATTTGAAAGGAGGATTCTGGGAGTTGTAGTTTCAGAACAGCTGAAGTGCCGGAGGTTGGTGATCCCTGTCTTGTGAGCAGGACACTCACTCCTTTTGTTTCAATTGTTTTTTAGTTTGTTACAATGTAATGTCTGAATACAATTCAGAGGGTACATGTATAAAGTTAGTATTGTGGAATATGTATTGGCTATAATAAAGAAACGTTGTCACATTCATCTGACCCAGTGTAATACAGTTCATTTAAAGTGGAGGAGATTAGACAAATCCCTTTCACACTTTGCTTTCTTTTCCATACGAAATTGATCTGCCATGCGGATTTTAAAAAAAAAAAACGTAGCATGTCAATTGCTTGTGTGTTTTTTTGTTTTGTTTTTGTGGATTTCACCCTTTGTGCTGCAAAGGGTGAAAACTGCAGCAAATCTGCATCAAATCCACAGCAAGTAAAATGCAAATTTGTTGTGAAATTTCTGTTGGTACCATAAAGAAGATTACTTTCCTTCCAATATTCGGAAATTATAAATATGGACACTTCACCTCCTGTCACCTGCCCCAAGTAGCAAGACAGAGCAAAACCAATATATGCTTAATTTTCATATGACACTTTTTCTCTGAGCCAAAGAGTTGCACATAAGATAGAAAGCTACACGTGCCCTATTAGAATATGTATGTCATACGAGACCACAGAGTTAAAAATCTCAGCTTCTGTGGAGCAACATCCCAAATGCCAGAAACAGCTGAAAAATAGAAAATTTGATGGTGATTTTGTCGGTAAAGATCATAGACGTTTGCTACTTTAAAGGGAGTCTTTCACCCCAAAATTGCAATATCTAACACTTAAACCATTGTGTCCAATAGAGCCCCCACATTAAAATGCATCTTACCATATTGTTGTCCGTTCCATAGGTCGTCCAAAAAACACTTTTATTCCATATGCAAATCAGTGTGAGAAGGTGCCCAGGGGCGGCGTTCAAACGGCTGGTGCCCAGGCACCGCGCTGATTTTCATAAGCAACCACTCCACAACCACTCATGCAGTGCGCAGGCGCCGGCCCGTACGTCACATTACAGCAAGCGCCGCACAGTAAGGACAGCCCTCTGATGCAGCGCTTGCTGTAATGTGACGTTCAGGCTGGCGCCTGCGCTCTGGATACTCCGATGCTTCTGCCAGTAATGGGTAAACCAGACTCAGACTTCCCGTTCGTCGGCGCAGGCGCGGGATTTGGTTATGGACGAAAGAGGTAAAGATCCAGACAAAGGGCGGGCCGAAGGGGTGAAAAGGGAGTGGTTGTTTATGAAAATCAGGGCGGGGCCTGGGCACCAGCCGTTTGAACGCCGCCCCTGGGCACCTTCACACACTGATTTGCATATGGAATAAAAGTGTTTTTTGGATGACCTATGGAACAGACAACAATATGGTAAGATGCATTTTAATGTGGGGGCTGTATTAGACACAATGGTGTAAGTGTTAGATATTGCAATTTTGGAGTGAAAGACTCCCTTTAATGACAAAATCTATTGAGGGTCTGAGATAGCTGCTTCTCTGGAAGCTTTATATTGGCACCAGCTGGCAGAGGTCTTATTTTCACTCCATTCTTTCTTCTATTATTGTTTGGATAGCGCCTCCCCAGTATTGCTTATAAGAATTTTATTAACAGTTGTTATAATATTTTTGTCATTACATTGGAAATGATAAAGTGTGAAAGACCTGATGACATTCTAGTATCAAAAAGATAAAACCCCCTATTTACTTAATTGTGTAAATAAGTGGAAAAAGCTTTCAGCACATGGGTACGGTAGGGGAACTTGATGGAAATCTTTTAATGCTCTGCCAAGTGGTCTTGTCGCACACCGGCTCAGGAAAAGCACTGAAAGTACCTGTGAGATGCTGCCCACACTGTGCTAGTTAGTGCGGAGAGCTAGTAGCAATGTGAATGATTACCTTATATGAGCGGTGAATGCCCATTTGGTACAGAAATTTCGGTTTAGAAACTGCAATTAAAAGACCGGAGCAAGCGTTCATGTACGTGAATATCTCACACTATTCAAACCACTTGATAAATGGTAACCGAAATGGGATCCTGGCAACATATTGAACAAATATCAGATCGAAGCTCAAAAGCCAGCATGATAAATAAAATATCTGTGGAGGGTAACCATGGGAAAGAATTGTTATTTAGCTCTGTAAATATTTTATTTATAGCAGACATGACAGGACCCAATGGACCACAATGTGTTGAGTGGAGTCCATTGGGCGTTATGGTGTCTTCTTATGTAACAGATCCGTCATAGCTTGCATTCTGTTTTTCTGCTCCCATGATGGAGGTAAACAGAATTCCCAAGGGCTCAGCCTACATTCTATAGATCAGAAGCTCAATTGGGTTCATCCTGGAGTTCAGATTTTTACCCTGGTTGCCATTTGATGCCAGAAGCTTAAAAATATATATATACCATTTCAAAGTAAACAAGAGTAGACTAACTTACAGTGTCTACGGTCATAAGACAGTAGCACTCTTTACAAATTTAAAACTTTTGAACAATAAGCCCTAAGTCATCTTGTGGATAGCCTTAAGCCGTGTTCCTCCAAACACATGGCCAAACATATCTTATCACAAAAATTAGTATTGCCATTGATATCTAACAGCACTTTGTCTGTGGGAAACACGAAGACATAGACATAAAACCTCATTCACACGTCAGTGTTCGGTCAGTGATTTCCATCAGTGATTTTGAGCGAAAACCAGGTACGCCTCTAAACACAGATCAAGTGCGGATGTTTCTCTTATACTTTATGTCTGTGAAGGCTCCAATCCTGGTTTTTGGTTTTGGCTCACAATGACTGATGGAAATCACTGACCAAACACTGATGTGTGAATGAGACTTAGGATTGGCAGCAGATCCCACTGAAATGATCAGAGCGCACTGACAGGGATCTAATGTCTGCTGCCTTAAAGTCCATTCACATGTCCGCAAAATGGGTTTGCATCCTTTAGGCACTTTTGCAGAACGGGTGCGGACCCATTCATTTTCAATAGGGCCAGAATTGATCTAGACAGCACACTATGTGCTGTCCGCATCCGTATTTCCGGATCCGCACTTCCGCATCCGCCAAAAAAATAGAACATGTCCTATTCTTGTCCGCAATAGCAATTTTCTATTATAGTGCAGGCCATGTGCATATGGCTGGTGTCCGTGTTTTTGCGGAACCACAAAACACTTACAGACGTGTGAATGGAGCCTTAGACTGGTAAATTCTGTCATGAGAGCAGGTACTGAGATGCAGGGGCACCTTTCCTGACGTGATTTCCCACTTTTATACCGCGCTATCCACTTTTCTAAAATGTGGGAGAAACTGGGCCTACACAGCCTGCCAAATCTCAGATCTCTGTTTGCGCCAGGTAATTACTAATTTTCTTTAGTAAGAATATTGTAAGGTATACCTGTCTTAATAAATTCCCCCACAGAATCTAAATTGTTCCTGATCCTTCACTTCGAACCCTACTCTCACTTTCAGATCATATGGAATTGGAGCTTGGTGTATAAAACACATCACTACTTTCTTGTATATATTTCTTATCTTCCACTAATCAGTGCCTGTATTAAGTGTGACCTTATCTGAATGAACGTCACTCCACTTTTCTTTCTGGTTTCCACAATAAACATGCACTGGATATTACTTTTTCCTATCTACCTATGAATACCGTTTTGTATATAGGTATTAACGTATAGGTATCAGCGAAAAATATTCTTCCATTGGTAAGTAGGAAACGGGAATATTGGTCATTAGGTATCATGTATGGTGTCCTGTGCTCCCAGAGCTTACAGTTCTGCTACATGTATCTGCTGCCACCTAGCTGCAATATAGATAATCTCTGCTTTAGATATTTTTTATTTCCAATTATTTGTATCTGTATAAATCATTCAGGTATTTTTATACATTGTTCTGCTCTCTAACATATCTAAATGTGCATATGACTTCTTATAGTAATATAACTTACTCTAAAACGTTAGGTTATAGGCCTCATAGTAAATGTTCAGATTATTCGCACCCATTTAGAGAAAGCCTGAATACAACTAAATATGTATTGTATCCAGTATTCAATATGGCCTAAAGGGGTTGTCTCATATCAGACAATGGGGGCATATCGCTAGGATATACCCCCATTGTCTGGTAGGTGCGGGACCCACGCCTATATAGAGAACGGAGCCCCATAAGTGGGGCACACTGAGCATGTGCAGCCGCCCTCCGATTCATTTCTATGGGACTGCTGAAAATAGCCAAGCACTGGCTTGGCTATTTTTTTCTTTGGGCCCATAGAAATGAATGGGAGTGGTGGCCGGTCATGTGCGGTGCCCTCCCATTCACTTCTATGAGGAGAGCGCTTGGTGGTGGCTGAACCGGAGTCCTCCAGCCACCACTTTGCGGGGCTCCGTTCTCAAAATAGCTGGGACCCGCACCTATAAGACAATAGGGGCATATCCTAGCGATAGTCATAAAACCACATGATCCTACCATATAGAGAAAAAAAAGAGCAGATGTTTAAAAACATCTCTTAGCAACCATCTGTGAAGATCGCATCGCATTTGCACTTGCTTGCGGATGCGATGCTATTTTCACGCAGCCCAATTCACTTCTATGGGGCCAGCGTTGCGTGAAAATCGCAGAATATAGAACATGCTGCGATTTCCACGCAGCCCAAAAGTGATGCGTTAAAAACCTCAGTCATGTACACAGCCCCATTGAAATGAATGGATCCGAATTCCGTGCGCATCTCGCATTGCACCCACGCGGAATACTTGCTCGTGTGAAAGGGGCCTAACAGTGCCCTGCCTTAATGAGGCAGCTCTGTCAGAACACACATTTTTGTGGCTTCTTATCCTTGGCACAGCTCAACCTTTTCTGGTTTCAAGAATTATGTGAACAGAATCCTTTCCCTCTACATAAAAAGAAAAGTCACCAGCCGATTCAGTAGGCCGTACCTATTTCCATCAGCAAAACTCTGATGTTCGGGTGTGTCCGTGTTTTCCCCAAACTCATTTATTTGAATGAATGAGTTTGTAATGGAAAACGCATAAAAATGGTGCATGCTGCAGGGTTCATAGTGCGAACCTACAAAAAACTGAAGTGTGAATTACACCATTTACTTTAATGGGTCTGTGTGCTTTTTTAGTCCAGTGCAGATACCACACAGATGGCAATTGCTGTCATCCGAATCGAGCCATATACAGGTTATTGCATTTTCCACCTCCAATGTTCTGAATTAATATACAGTAACCATTTCTTAGTTACATGTGTTTCTGAGAAAGCTGGAGAAGAAGCAGCAAGGTCACCACTACTACTACGTCAAGTGTTCCTATATCGCCACATTACTAGGCAGATTTTCCTTTTAACACCGCGTGACAGACCTGTGAGATCTGTAATGGAAGCAATATTTTTTGTTGTCAGGCTTTCTTGAGTATAACCTTGAAAAGTCTGAATGTATGCTTAATTCTGGCTCGTATATATTTGTCTTGGGGTACTTTCACACCTGCGTTAAACTTTTCCGGTATTGAGTTCCATCCTAAGGGGAAAAAACTGATCAGTTTTATCCTAATGCATTCTGAGTGGAGAGCAATCCATTCAGTATGTATCAGGATGTCTTCAGTTCAGTCACTGTACGGTTTTTGGACGGAGAAAATACCGCAGCATGCTGCAGTATTTTCTCCGTCCAAAATTCTGGAACACTTGCCGGAATGCCAGATCTGGCTTTATTTTCCATTGAAATGCATTAATGCCGTATCCGGCCCCAAGTGTTCTGAAGAAAATGACAGCCGGAGAGACAGATCCGGTATTGCAATGCATCCGTCTATAAATGGTATCCGTCTGCATACAGATTGCCGGAATCCAACAACGCAAGTGTGAAGGTACCCTTAGTACATAGAGCTTGTTTTGGTCTGGTTTCAGAAATGAAATGTAAAATAAGCTGAATATTAACCAAATAGTCATAAAACCACATGATCCTACCATATAGAAAAAAAAAAGAGCAGGCAGACTTAGTGGTTACTTCGGTTTCCGCGCCTGCCCTGGGCTTCTGGGTTTTGAAGTAGTTTATCATCAAAATCAGATTGGTGGGGTCTGACTCCCAGGACTCCCATCAATCAGCTCAACCCCCCCCCCCCCCATCATATGAATGGGACTCAGCTGCACAATGGCCATGTGACCAATGGATGTGATGTCACAGGCCAATGAAGAGGCTTCTCACCTAATGGTCACAGCCAGGGGTAGATTAGGAACCTAAAGTGGCCCTGGAAAAAAAAAATACCTAAAAGTGGCCCCATATTGTAGGGGGGTCTAAATTGACAGGAGGCGTGGTAACACAAGTAGGAGGGTCAGCAATACCATAGAGCAAAATACCACATACCACAGTGCCGCCCAATACATTGCCCCAAAAGCTATCCCCCTGAGTTGGCTATCAGTAGCTGCCATATTTTCTCCTCCTCTTCTAGTTGTCTCTGATTAGGATATGGAGCAGGAGCTTTGGAGGTGAGATGTGTGACAATATTGAATTCAGGAGGGCATGTCGCTGGCCGGGTACAAGAGTACCTGATTCTCACAGAGTTAATTACCACTGATAGCTTATTATGTACCCAGCCAGTGGCAGAACCGGGGGCTTGGGCAGCCCCCTGGGTATTGTCCCACCGGGAAATTTCCCTGTAAGGTCTATGGCCAATCCACAGACTCTTCAAACAGTAGGTGTGCTGGTAGCTGGACCCCGCTCGCTAATCTGATATTGATAACCTATCCTGAGGGTAGATCATCTTTGTTTTAATATCATAGGCAACATCTGCATGGTGTTTGTATGCTCTTCCTGTGTTTGCATGGGTTTCGTCTAGGTTTCTCTGACACTCCAGATACATTAATAGGTTAATTGGCTTCCAATGAAACTGGCCCCTTTCTGTGTCTGAAGTGAAGAAACTAGGCTGTGGGTTCTTTTGGGGACAAGGACTGATTGCACAGCATTGGAGAATATTTAGGGCTATACAAACAACAATATAGATATAAATATAAATAAAAGAACCCTGAGCCATGACGGACACCACTGTTGGGTTTATAAAATGTGATTCTACTCCAGGGTGCAGCAGATCCATTGTTTGAGTTTATCTTTTTGGGACACTGGAACTGTCCCAATTTCATCTTTCACATATTCTCTACAAACTATTTGGAAATTCAAATGTAATGCACTGTGGCTTGGAATACTAATATACAGTGTCTATTTGGACAGGTCCATTGGGGGAGTGGACGTGTGATTTGACTCCTGTAAGGTGATGAGTAGGGGGCGTACAATTATAGTATGAAGGGTGAGCAGGAAATGTAGGCAAAAGGGATTCAGTCCCTGGGACTTCCTGGCAACCTCCAGATCCTGGGATTTAATCTGAAAAGCGAATTCCACTATTCACCATCAGTGTCCATTTTTGTGACGGTACATATCAAATTGGATCCTAGGTCTTAATGGAATGGGTGGAGATGATTGATTTTCACACTGGGCCTCAGACACTGCATGACTCCCTACATGACACCTTAAAGGGGTTCTCCAGGAGTGGCTACCAGCAACCTGTCCTGGAATATTATTAGGAATGGTGTCCTCCATTTGCAGAGCTGCCTAGGGGGTGAGGGGTGTGACCTCTACACTGCTCTACAATAGAGTGTGAAGACGTGATCCTGCCTGCCTATGATATGTCATCATTAGCAGCCTGACAGGAAAACTCACCAGTATGTCATAAATACTAGGGGCAGAGGGTAATGTGTAATGAGGCCCAGCATTTTAATGAATTTCCAGAGAACCCCTAAAGTAATCCCTAATAATTTATTAAATGTTAGGAATAGTCAATTATAGTCACCACATCTTATAGAAACATTAAATGACTGACAACCTGGTTTATAGGTTTTGTGTCCCCTTTAAATGCAACGCTACAAAACGTATTTTCCCTAACGCACGCTTCTCTCCAAACTGCTTAGGTTAAAGGGAGTAGTGTGCTGATTCTCAGCCAACATACAAAATCCGGCATCGCATTCACCTTTTATGTTTATAAGGGGGGGGAGAAAAATTCTTTCCCAACTGCAGGATTTCCCGCTGTCCCCCACCCTTCCTATAATTTAAATTTACTGCAGACCCCACAGTCTGTTTCCTTTCTAAAAATAAAATGATACCCCTGCAATTATTAAATATCATTTTGTACATTGTATAGTAAACAAGACATTGAGCAAGTGCACATCCGGAATATTGTATGCAGGTTATGTAAGAATGTGGGCTCAATGTCCGTGTCATCGACATTATTATTCTTGCTGTTCTCATTCTTTCCCTGTTACTACTTGCTTCATATTATTTGTTTCAATTTAATTATGATCTGACCGCCCATAGCTATTGTATATACCCTGTTTGGGGTACATAAAAATGTTTTGATTAGCGTAGAAATTGTAACACATCACATCTCCTTCCATATATGCTCCTCAACATTGAAATTGCAAAACCATGAAGGACAGGTTGTAAGGTTATGCAAGTCAAGGAAGAAGCAGGTGTTACAAAGATTTGCAGATGAAAAAAAATTCAAGCACCTAGCTCCATTCTGTGGGGTATGGGAACAGCATAAAAGCCAGATTGAAGGCAAAGTTATTTAGCCATATGAAACCTCAAAAACTGGATCAAGTAATGTGGGAAGATTTTACGGTGCCTCCTGTTCATCAAAGTGCCAGTTATCAACACTTGACTCGAAAAGAAAAGGGACAGAATCCTTGAACTGGGAGATCCTGATTTATCATTCTGGCAGATCACTTCATGCCTAGGTCGAGATGTCAACACTGTTCAATGTTGTCTTGGTGGTTGGAAAAACAATGACGGACTGGTATGAAAGCAAGATGTGCACAGATGAACCTCTGCACAGACAGATCTGATTAGAAGTACTGTATGTCACATAGCAAGTGAATTTGTACATTACATCCCAAACCTTGTTGTCAAACAATGTCTACACAAACCATCAGAAGGCGTTTGCATGACACTGGCCTACGAGCCAGACGTTCCATTGACCTCATGCCACCGTTCTCAAAGGCTATCATGTTGCACAGTATTAGAGGCTGGAATGGAGGTCTGTCCTCTTCAGTGATGAGTCCTGATTTTGTCTTGGGCACAGTGATAGCTGGCGATTGGTCTGGAGACCATGTGGGCAACGCATTAAAGAGGCCTTCACAAGGGAACATCACACCAATTATGGTGGAGGGTGGCATAATGTATGGTAGCACTTTTAGTCTTCATTTCATGCTCAGTGTTACATTGATTTGGTCATGGAACCAGTGGTATGGCAATTTTTCCAAAGTGTCCCAGGAGCCATTTTTCAACAGGACAATGCCAGGCTGCTTGTTGCTCATACTACTGTGAGCAGCCTGCATGTCCTAAATGTGCTACCGTTACCTGCAGCTTTTCCGGACTTGTTTCCCATTGAGAACATCTAGTATGTCATTGGTCGGCAATTGCAAAGGGAGCTGACAGCAGCGGATCTTGATGATTTGCGTGCCCAAGTGTATTCAGGAAGGTCTTGTTCATCTGGTAATTGGATCTTTCATGCAGTCAATTAAATAATCGTTTGCTGGCAGCAGATTGAGTTGTCGGCAAACAATGATTCTGTATGGGGACGAGCGATGGCATTAGTGATCGCACCTCTACATACTGTAGAGGAGATCACTGCGTGTAAGTGCAGCGTTCTCCTTCACTGACAAGCAGGTGATTGTCAGGAAGGAACGCCTCCGTCCAGACAATCATTTGCTCAATTGAGCAGTGTAAAGAGGCCTTTAAGGGGTTGTCTCACTTGAGCAAATGGCATTTATCATGTAGATAAAGTTAATATAAGGCACTTACTAATGTACTGTGATTCCCCATATTGCCTCCTTTGCTGGCTGGATTCATCTTTCCATCACATTATACACTGTTCGTTTCCAGAGGGTATGACCACCCTGCAATCCAGCAGCAATGGCCGTGCTTGCACAGTATAGGAAAAGGTGGTCTTGTCTGGTGTCTGGGTCCATGGGAGCTCGCATGGGCTAGCGCTTTTTCCTATAGTGTGCAAGCATGACCACCGCTCCTGGATTACAGGGTGGTCGTAATCCCTGGATACAAGCAGTGTATAATGTGATGGAAAAATGAATCAAGCCGGCAAAAAAGGAAGCAGCATGGACAATCACCATACATTAGTAAGTGCCTTGTATTAACTTTTTGTACATGATAAATGCCATTTGCTGAAGTGACACAACCCTTTAATTGAGCCATGACTACTATGCTGGAAAATTTGATTTCTAAGTGGAAACTGACCTTGCCTGATGCACTCTATCGACTTTATAGATAGAGTATGTATGCTTTCAATATTTTTGAGGCAAAGGTATTGCTGCAGATTGCCCAAACTTGCTGATAAAAGTACCAGGCAGCCTGACGTAATTCCAAAAGCACGAGTGTAAACAGCCCAAACAGACCACAAAAGAAAAAAAAGAATCCCCCAGTGATATGTGCCCCAAACCTCACAGTGGGAAAAATGCATTTTGCTTTCACTAACATTGCCCAACTGGCATCTGTCATACTAAAGTAACATGCCCCATCTGCCAGGCAAGTTGTGGTGTGCTAGTAATTGGCATGTGTGGCTGATAGCGGCTCTACTTTACTTCCTGATAAATGCTGTAGGTCAATGAGAAGCTAGTCCTTAGTAAGCCACACCATCTAATAAATTGTCTCTGGACATTTGGCCCACATTTTATTCACTTTCTTTCTTTTTTGCCATAAATAGGCACGTATTCCAGAAGAGGAAAGTAGAAACCTTTCTTCTAAGGGAACTTGTGAATGTGCCACGTTGTATATTTTTTATCTTTCCATTTCCATTAGAATTGGTATTTTTACATGCTTTTTTCCCCCACTCTCTGTGTCATACATGACACCCTTTTCAGTTTTGCAGCGTTTGTATCGAGGTAGATGTTATGAAGGTTGGCCTGCAGAATATTTTATATGCCAGGTGCCTATTAAAGTGTCTCTTGCCTATTTATTGTATTCTGTATGGTTTTCTAACTTGTGTAAAATTGTTATGTTGAGTATATAGTGACAGTCCTGGGGTTTTGGGCAGCAGACACAGTTATCGGGGTGCATAAAGTGCAATGCTATACCTAGTTGGGGCCCCCTCTCATATAAGAACATGCTCAGCCAAGTGGATCATTATGCTTCACTTCATTGTATGGGTGGCCTCTAGTAGCATGTCTGCGGGGGGTTATGATATGGAGATGCTCATCTGACTGTCATTATTGCACTGCCATGGATGTGTATTTGTCCTTAAAGGTTTTTTCTTTCTCCTCTCGGTATTATTTCTCTGGCCTGTTCTGTTAATGTCTCATCCCGTAACCATAGCACCCTGCCTGCACACATTGTGAATTAAATAATGGAAGTCTTTGGTGACACAAGTTTGTTACAGAAAGTTTCCCTGTGTTATTTTTATGGCCGAGTGAGACAGAATTTACAGGGAGCTGAAATCATTGTAGCTAATTAGTTGAATGGCCCTATTATTTATCCAGGGACACGTAGTACAATAATTGCTATTGCAGGTTTGAAACATCTCGGGGATATTAATTCCAGAGCCTTCATGTCATCTCAGTACAGTAAAACTTCCTAATGGCACCCTGAAGGTGCATAATCTCATTTTAAAAGTACTTCTTTTTTTTTTCTGGACGAACTGGCAGAATCTCTTTCTATAAAAAACGGGAAAGAGAAGAGAAGATAATATTTTCTTCTACAGAAATGTTAGCATTTTTCTTATTATTTTTCAGCATGTGACCTTTGGCAGCGTGGGTGATGTCTGGAGGAACTGATGAGGAATCCCAGTTATTTCTACTAGAGCGGGAGTGATGCTCAGGTTATTAATGTATAAGGCTAATTAGGGAATACCCACCGTTGTGATTAGACGAAAGGCATGGCACAATTCGCCCATTTACCTGACACATCTGTGTTTGGATAGAATACTGAGGGTTACTTGGCACAGTCTTGGCTTATACTTAGCAGGGAGGGTTCTTGCTGGGTTAGTGCCCAGCAAGGCGATGACCTGGGACCTTTTAGTCATATGGTATCATATTTAACACCTCATAAGCTCCCTACAGGTCAGCAGGAGCCAGTGACACAGCAGAGCCTCCTGAAATGGCCCTACATTGTGTTTATTGCTCTCAGGCTTGCAGAGTCTAAGGCTCATTGAGTTCTCTCTGGTAACACATCTGCGTTCGACTGCTGCTCTCTACATCTCCATGAGGTTCTCTCTCTAAACTTCTCATTCTTTGTGTCCACACTCCTTTCACTTCTTGTAAAGCCATCAGCTTTTTCTGTATGTCTATATTTTTTTAAACAGTCAGTGGAACCATGTGTGAAAAATGGATAAAGCACTAATATAATAAATTTTTTATTGTAAAATAAAACATTTTTTTAGAATTCCAGGGCTATTACTCTCTGTTAACATAGGGGTGGCCTGGTGGAAACATTATAACATTGCCCTCCTCTGTGGAGCGGATAACTGTAGTCTGAACTTATAGCCTTTTATGTTAATTATGTTATTATTGATATATTATTATTGTAAGTGACATTCAACTTTTACTTTGCATTAAGATTTTTTTTCATCATCAAACCAATCACTTCAAGACGCTGAATTATAGCTCGGTTTTAGGTTTCGATAGTTAATGCGTTTCTCATTGTCCTTGTGTGAACCCAGTCTTAAAGGGAACCTGTCCCAATCTGCAGGCAGCATGGCATAGAGCAGGAGGAGCTGAGCCGATTGATACATAGTTTTGTGGGAAAGGATTCAGTAAAACTTGCACTTTTATTCATTTAAGCCTCTGTTCTTTCCATGCTTAGGAGTCAAGTGGGCGGTCCTACAGAATTTTTCCCCCACAAATATATATATGAATCTGCTCAGCGCCTCCGGCTTTATAACATGCTGCCTACAGATTGTACAGCATTTCATGATGACAGGTTCCCTTTAAGGAGGTTCCTCATGTTGTAAATACAAGGAACATAACTTGTATTTTACTTCTAGTTTTCAATTATTTAATTGGAGGAGTTGATCACACCCTGCATGCCAGAATTTTGGCTTCAAAAACTCACAAAAAACATGCAAATTTTAGCATTTCTACATCAAAGAATCTAATTTAAAAAAAACAAATGGGTGCCGTAGTAGATGTGGATAGCTATTTTAATAAGTTATACTCCAGATTTATCATTGCAACTTAAAAAAAAGTCTCAAACTAAACTGAAAACTCTCTTCAGTAGGATGGTGACATAGTAAAAATGGGAATAGCATTTCTACACAAGGTGTTAGGTTTAAAGATGCTCCACATTTAACAAACAACCTGAGACATTTCATAAATTTGGCACAGAGTACGCTAATGCAGTCAAGCAAAACTGACTTCAAATATAAGCCTCGTGATACATTCCTCCCTATGAGTTTCTTTGTAGAATGAAGCATCATAGTCCTGCTGAGATCTAAGCATTCGTAGCATTTTTTGTGAATATCATTGGGATTTTTATAGCAATAATATTCTCTAAATGTTGCAACCATATTATGTCAGGGGATCATTGACTAACCAGCTGAAGGTGTATATTATCCATTACTTTTATGGAAATCATTTCTGACCACCTTGCACTCTCCATAAGGAGATATAGTATATCCCCCCGAATAATGATCACCTTGCTGAACAGGACAGGATGCTGCTCTTTGTCAGACAGACTATTTCTTTTGTATTTGTCTTTTTCGGATGCATCAAAGGAAGTGGATTTGTGTTTCCCAGCTGCAATGGGAATATCCCAGAATGAGTCTGAGGTATTTATCACCCCACAAAGATAAAGCTGGAACTGAATGGGGGGCTGTAAACACAGCTTGGAGGAAATGTTTATGACCAGCCTCCTGTGATGTGAATACTGTGACTCTGGTTAGTGACTGTCATGTAATTGTCTCCCATTTGGGTACCATGATCTGATCTCAAGATGTTCTCACAGGACAGACGGTCCCTTTCCTCTGGTGGGGGGTCGTTGAGGAAGGAAAAGGAGGAGAAAATTCTTTTCACAAGATTACTTTTATTGCTTAGCCTAGTGTCTTCCTTTCAAAGGAACATCTCCAGTATGTTGGCACCAGAACGCCTTTTGGTTTGTGTGTAATCTCCATGAAAGGCCTCCAGCAGATCTCTCTGCACATGGTACATTTGGTACTAATCTGACATTAAATTAGACCTTTAGGAGCAGTATTAGTTCTGCAGTGGCTAAGGCCTTATTTAGATATCCTTCACAGCATCCTAAACGATGGGCCAGTGCTTCTTCCATGAAGATGTTTGTGGAGTGATTTGTTCTTGGTCCTTGTGTCTGTTTTTTGCCCTCTGTCTCAATTCCTTGTGCCAGGCTGAAAAGGATATTTCCAGAGGATCTCCTACCAAAGATCAGGGAAATCCACTCCTCATCTGTGTTCTCGCAGTGGTTTCAATGGACCTATTAGATGGACGTGTTTGGTCCACATCACAGACCAAGGTAGTGAAAGCTTCCTATGTTTTTCCACTGACACTGACTAAAAAAACAAGGACGTGTGAATAAGCACATTCAAATCAATGAATATGTAAGTTGATCACGGAAAACATGGCCAGCACATGTCAGTGATTCAAGCCCAAAGACTAACATATAATACTAATACTAGCCTTCAAATCTGTTCTTGTGGCTGCTCTAAGATGCAACACTGGTGGGTGTTTTTGGTTAAAAAAACAAGTATAATTGTTGGACAAGAGCAAATATTTTCCCATGCAATAAAAGAAAAATGCATGAATTGACAACTGGGTAGGGTTGTCACGATACCAAAATTTCAATTTCGATACCTTAAAAAAAGTATTGCGAGGCACTTTCTCGCTAGTATAAATAACTCATCCCAGGTTTCTAAGCCATTGACATTAGATCGGCTGTGTAGGCTGTCGGATACTACCAAAGGGTTAATATCGGACATTTATGTTATCTTATCCTCCTCCCCTTCTACTGAATTGCATAGGTACACTTACATGGCTAAGTGGGAGAGAATTCTGAGTCTCAACTGGAGAGTAGAGAGTTATCTGGAACAGAACGGCGATGACTTCTTCCTGTATTACCCCCCGGGAGAACTCATATAAGGTGTTGATGTTCTGGTATCACACTCCCCAGCTGTTGAAGCATCTTAACCCTGCTATTTCAGATAGATGTTGGCACTGTGACATCGAGCTGGGTTCTCACATCCATATTTTCTGGGAATGTTCCCTGAAACGTCCATTTTGGTTGACATCCTCTTCCAACTTCTCAACATTAGGTTTCCGTTGGACCCTTTTATTTACTTACTAAATATGCCCCATGTCTCACTGAAGAGACATGTCCTAAGACTTACTTTACATATTTTGACTGCGGCCAGACGCCTGATTGCGAGTTTTTGGAAGAGACGCATCCCACCTTCACAACTTGATCTTATTACTAGTGTTGCAAAGGAGCGACGAATGGAACGGTTAACGGCAATGCTGGAAGCCCAGAATGCCAGGTTCGAAAAAACTTGGCAGTTATGGGACGAACACTTTGACTCTTACACATAGCCGATATTGTGGCTAGGGGTACCTTTTTGGTCTTGTCTTGTGGTGTTTTCCCCCCTGTCTGTGTTTATTGTTTTAAAGGTCCTTTTAATGACCAACTTAGAAATTTTCTATATAGCTCACTGCTCGTGAAAATAAAACACGAAAAAACCTGCATACTTTACGCATTTTATGGAATGTCCGGCCCATAATAGAACAGTCCTATCCTATTTTTTTGGAGGGACAAGGTGACAAAAAAATGGTAAATCACGCGTTTTGTATTTTTTTTTTTCTGTTACGGCGTTTACCGCATAGGAGATGTTTTTTAATATTTCAATGGTTTGGACTTGTTCAGATGTGGCAATACCTAATATGTGGCACCTGAGGAGGGAATTGCCGCTGTTCGTGGGATCGCATGCCCTGTCATGTTACCGCCGGCACCTGCCGCCTATATTTGAATTAATGGGTAAATTATCTTCATTGGTGGCGCAGTGGCCACAGGCCCTCCCCTCCTCCTCCCCTCTCTTGTGATTGGTGGCAGCGGCAGCCGTGTCACAATGGGGAGGAAGGGAGGGACTGCCTCCTTCTCCACTGTGCTGCTGAGGAGAACATAGTGCGCGCAGTAGAATAAAAAAAAGGGGGCAAGTGAACCACCCTTCACAGTTTTCCTTTGTAGCTGGAACTTAAAGTGGTTTTTCAGGCTCTTGGTATTGATTATCTATCCACAGGATAGGTCATTAATATCCAATCATTGAGAGTCTGACACCTGCACCCCCAGCAATCAGCTGTTCCTTGCAGCCTCAGGCGACTTTGAGTGGAACAGGAAGCACAGCACCATTCAAAGTCTAGTGGCAATGCTAGGCTAATGCCGCTCAGCTACCATTTACTGCAGTGGAAGATGAGCTGCAGTACCCAGCACGGCCACTACTATTTGAACAGAGCTTTGCTTCCTGTTCCAGCACTGGAGGGTGCAGGGAACAACTGATCAGTAGGGGTGTAGCATGTCAGACCTTCACTGATCGGATGTTAATGATCTAATGGTCATCAATATCCTTTAAAGAGCAGTCCCATTCACACCCTCTGCCCATGAAAGCTCCTATATTTAGTACATGAGACCTACTGGACTGTTTATGGAAGCATGCAGCATGGACCACTGGAGCCCTGCTAGCTCTAGTTGTGCAAATAAGTGTTATTCACTGATTAAATATCAATCTTAATATTATTTTAAATTGAAGGCTCTTCTGACTTACTAGAAGCTTGAACTCTGGGCTTGTTGCCCTAAGTGCCTATGTAGGGTTCAGCTTTTATCTTCGAAACTGCACAAGATATCTGCTTGTCATGGGCTTCTAAGACAATGTTCATACACAAGTCTTCGCCGTGGCTATTCTAACCTTGTGTATTTAAGTTGTATTGGAGAAATAGATAGACCATAGCCTTCCCTGTCAATACTGTGCTTTCCGTCCCCTGAAAATTGAACTTAATTCTGTGAAATACAGATCACAGAGCACAAATTAGGACGTGTCGGCTGTGCCTATTCTAGTAGTAAAGTAAAAACTGCATGCCTTTATTTATATTTTAGGTTTTTTCCTCTATTCGTTTAAATCAATAGGGAAGGCGTACCATATCTAGAGCATGGTGAGAAAAATCCCGAGGATGGTCTAAAAGTATAAAATGCATATTCCCCACAACTGCCATTCTATGCTGGGTTGTTTTGCATTTACAAAAAAAGTTCAGAAAAAGCTCCAGAAGCTCTTGAATGATGCCTCATTTAAACCCATCCTGTTTTCCATCCATGTTTAACCAGTCTTCTACTTGTGTATTCCTCTCGCTTCCTCGGCCAGTAACCGCTTGCAGGTGAAGAATAAAACACAGGCTCCGCTCATGTACCTGATGGACTTCTCATTGCTTTTGCTGTAGAGGTTTGTTCTCGTTTATAAACTCCTAGATTTTGGTTGACATTGCTTTTCTGTCAGCCCTCGGTGCGCTGTGCTAGTGTTCCAGTGTCAGGCTATTACTGCCTGATTGTATTTGCAGTAAAGAGAGAAAATGGGGGCTGTAAATCTGCAGGCAGAGATTCAGGGCTCTGCTGCTGTTTCCGTTGTTCCCCCTGCGGCTGAATTATACTCCTAGGAGGGACCCTGTCACACGTACCAGGATAAACCTTTTCTTTCTGCAGTGACAAGCTGCATGGATCATAAAATTGTTAGGAATTCCCAGCGGTTAAAGAACTGGCACTCTAATTGTGTGATTCTCTCCATACAGATATCGTTGTATGTGCTAAGGTTATATCTTCTACAACGCTTGGTGTACAGGGAAAAAGCACTGCACAAAATGTACCAATACAGACTTGTAATGTGTTTCTGTGCAGTCTCACATTTTAACAGTGTCACTTCTTTGCAATCTGAAAGTCACCGTGTGCCTTGTAGCATTCTGCTGAGGATCTTCTGATGTGTCCTCTCCATTTGTCAGAAAATTCCTGTATGGATCATATTGTCCATATATTTAAAGACAAATTATCTGTGGTCATCAATAGTTGGCTGGTGGAATATTTCCTTATAGAAACCTCATGGAATGACTCTATAACTTCACCGCTGTGTTGCCTTGTCTAACACCAGACCCAGCTGTGGCCTACTACTAGCTACTAGTAAAGGTTAGTGGTGGGTCTCTTCTAAAATGCCATTAAAGGGAGTCTTTCCCCTAATCTGAGCGTTTTAGACCGCTCAGATCAGGTTACAGACTCTTTCCCCCACATTACAACAGCACCTTTCTTTTATTTGTCCGTGGTCCAGATGATGAAAAAGGGACTATTAAACCATATGTAAATGAGACGCTGAAGGTGCCCAGGGGCGGTGTTATTGGGCAACGTGCTCAGAAAAACACGCCTCTTTCTGCCCTCTGGCCCGCCCTCTGTCCAATTACCTCCTCCAGCTGAGCAGCAGAACAACGGCGGGACGGATGTCTTTAGTTGGCCGGCGCATGCGCAATATGAAAAGCTGTTCCTCTTCCCATAATGGGCAGAGCAGTGCGCATGCGCCGGCCAACTAAAGACATCTACACCGCCGTTGTTCTTCCACTCGGCTGGAGGAGGTAATAGGACAGAGGCCAGCCAGAGGGCAGAAAGAGGAGTGTTTTTCTGGGCACATCACCCAGTAACGCCACCCCTGGGCTCCTTCAGACTCTCATTTACATATGATTTAATAGTCTCTTTTTCATCATCTGGACCACGGACAAATAAAAGAAAGGTACTATAGTAATGAGGGGTAAAAAGTCTGTTACCTCATCTGAGCGGTCTAAAACGCTCAGATTAGGTGAAAGACTCACTTTAAAGATGGCAAGTAAAGATCCACAGTGGTCAAATGCAGAATTTTCTTTTTCCCAAGGTAAAGGTCCCTTTACATGGGACAATAAATGGGCTGATTATCGGGAATGAACGTTTGTACAATAGCTTGTTCATGATAATCAACCCAGGTAAGGGTGCCAACAATAACCTGATGGACGAGCAAACGCCCATTCTTTGGGGAAAGCATAGTTGATGCAGACACCTAAATCATTGCACTGATCAGCAGGTCATCTTTTGCAAATAGATCTGCTGTCAAGAAAAAGTGATTTTATGGGGATTAGCGATTGCTTATCCCCATAGAGATGAGACGATTGCTGCATGAAAATGCAGCTCTCACGTCCTCCAACAAGCAGGCAATTATTGGGAACAGACAGTTTATTCCCAATCATTGCCTGTTCAATCAGACCATGTAAATTGGTCTTTAGATATAAAATGACAGGTTACGCGCCTTGAACAGCCGTTGTCCCTATGATGGCTTTTCCTTCCCCGTGTTCTGTTAGCTCAGCACAGTGATGAGGAAATCGTGCTTGTAAATGAACAGAAAGATAATAACCACCATTAAATCACTTAGGCTAGGTTCACACGTTGTGTTTGTTATGTGGTTTTCAGCAATTGTGGCAAAACTGCAACATTTTTGTCGTGATTTCGGGAAAAGGTGGATGTAAAGTGTAAACCAAGCCTAAATATGTCGATATTAAGGTGGATGGAGATTTAGATATTTACATTGTGCAAAGGACAGTCAGCTGAATTGTTCTGAACACCAATACTCGGCCCCGATCATGGCTTTGGGTGGGTAACTGCAACAATAATAAGTCACAATAAAGTTTACTAACAAAAATAGCAATATAAGTTATCATAAACTCTTCTCCTTCTGCAGTCCACATTGTGGGACAGCTCCATGAAAATCGGGACTGTTGACAAGTATGGGCATTATGGGGACTGTTGCAGTGTTACAAAAATACTAATTCCATTCCTTCTAAAAGCTATGTAATCTTAGTCTTTTTATTGTGCCCGTGTGTCTAAAATTTAAAAAATCATGTAGGATTTCAATAGGTCTTGCTTAAATAACTCCTCTGCAAGCCTGTATGTATTCATGGTATCAGACAACAAACAAAATGCAGTCTGATCCTGCGATCATGCTTTCTTCCATCAGTCGTCTACTTCCTGGTAACCTAGTGGTTGTATGTTAGCTTAGTATTAGGGACAAATGGGAGAAAGTATATGGGTTTTTGCACACAAACTTTTTTTTCTATGTCCGCTCGGTTTTTGCGGCCCATATTCAGAACGTTCACTTCAATGGGTCCACATGGCCGCTCCGCAAAATGGACAAGGATAGGATTGTTCCATTAGGAGTTGGCCCTGTGCGTTCTGCGAAATGCAAAATGCACATGCCCGGTATCCGTGTTTTGTGGATCCGCAATTTGCGGTTGTGTGCATGAGCCCTAATACAGAATAAGATTATACAGGGTTCTGCATAGGTCTGTATAGAGTAGTACTATAAGAGATAGGAAATGTTTGTGTATTCTGGATCTGCAAATCACTGGTGGTTATGCTCTGCCACCCCTATGCAGAATTCATGTATAACATACAATTTCTGGTGCTGAAATATCTCTGAAATTTAAGTTAAAAATGTTTTGATTAATCATCAGTTTCCAGATCCCATGGGATATCATATAATAAGGTCAGGCAGAATGTGTTCCAGTGTGTTCTTCTTGCAAGCCCAAGTATTTTTACATGGTGATAGTGTGAAATATGCCTAATAACCAGGACTTCTCAACCAGACTAACAAGGGCACACTCTGAAGATCAATCAGGCTCTTTACAATGTGCAGGGTTCAGAGTGAGGTCAGGCTCGGCCTGGATTTCCTGTCCATGGAGAGGAGAGGGTGTGTGGTGCTATAGGATGTGTGAGCCGGCCAGATTTCAGTAACCTTTTCACAAAGCTGGACAAAGAGCACAGTGAGAGGCAAGCAGGGCATGGAGAGGTCTACAGTTCAGTCATACCTCCATATTGGGACATCACAAGCCCAGGGCATGTCTTTGCTAAAATCATGGCTTTGTAGAAATCCCTCTAAAATACTGGAGCACTCTGACCTCTGATAGACAAAGCTCACACTTATACAGACCGCACACACCATCATCAGCAGTCCTTACTTCCCTGGAGCTGACCTCAAGCTGGCAAAATGAAAGTCTGTGACCTGGTCACTAATAGTTGGACTGTACCTTGAAGCATTGTACTGCCATACAATCACTAATGAACATGGTCCTCTACATTACAGTCAACCTTTAGTATTGCTATGGTATATGCTTGTTATATAACAGCTCACAATCTAAAAATCCTGATGTGAATAAATATGCATGTACTAAGGCCATTGTCTTTAAGACCTCATGCACGTGACCATGAGGATCTACACAATATGGATGCTGGCTGTATAGATGCTGCATTTTCCGCAGGCCCAATAGTAGGAATGCAAAACAGATAAGAATAGGACTTTCTATAATTTACGGGACGGACACACAGATGTGGGGGGAACACAAAGTTCATGCAAATGTTTCAGTGGTTGATTTTAAACTTCTGACCCCCAACCCTACAGGACCTCAGTACTAAAGCACTTTGCCGCTTATCTATGTTATAATCCCTTTATGCTCATGCTTTTGAATGAACATGGTACAATATTCTCTTGTAACCTCACATGTCCCTGTACTTGTATTGGGCATCATCTATTTCATCCTTTGAAGAAGGGTGCTGAATCTCCATAGAGACCAGTCCTGTATGGAGACTTACTGGAAGCACTCCATGGTATGATGGCTTATTGGCAATGGTCCATGGGAAACAAATATGCAAAGAGGTATCTTCCAAGAAAGAGAACATTGCCAATAAATCCCCATACTCAGGGATGGCTGACCTCCGGTACTCCAGGTATGGTGAAACTATGACTCCCAGCATGGTCCATTCATTTCTCTGAAGTTCTGCCATACAAGTGCACATCTTGGGAATCCTAGTTTTATCAGAACTGGAGTGCCGGAGGTTAGCCATCACAGCTCTAGCTTCCAGTTGGTAAATTTACAGTAGGTTGTGTGAAAATTGTGGGATGCACGAGGACCACATATGTATTTTGCAGATCCACGATTTGCGGACCACAAAACTGATGCAGTTGTGTGCAGGAAGCCTTTTGGTGAGGGGGATGATATTTGGCTTGCACTGTGGATGGCATTCTAATTGCGAGCTTATGTGTCTGTCACTGAAAAGGGTGCTGTGGCTTTCACTTTAATTGCATACTGTACCAGATCATGTGGGGAAAAAGCTCCTGGAAAAGTCACCTGCAACCTATGCTGCACCCTGCAAGCTGTTGTCACCCTTTTGTCTGGAGGTATAATGTCACCGACTTCTTTGCAGTAGCAATTTAAAGGGAAGCAGTGGCCTTAAACTCTGCTGTCCCTTGTAATAGACATCAGCGCAGTGAACGGAGGGGCGGCCGCAACTGGTGACTCCACTCAGTGGACGACTAGGAAAGGAGCTACAGGGGAATGGTGGCTAGATGAGCTTTAACATTTTTATTTTATTTAACCCACAAATTTTACTATGCCCAATGGGGGGGGGGGGGTCCATAACTTCTGGCAAGTCAGGTGAACGGACTTAGTTTATGCAGCAGCATATGTGGTTCATTTTTTACCTGGGTATAAACTGCCTCCTTTTATTAAATGGATTAAATGTATACTTTAGAGATTAACTAAGTGATCTTATACTGAATGAAAGTTTAGTCTACATATAAATGAATATCCACTTTCATTGAGGGACACAAAAACCGTTTTGCTAGTCACCTTGTGGAAGTGCCTCCCTATGAGTCAAAGTCCAACTTTTTTAAGCCTTGGGACATGACAAGGGAAAATAGCTAAGCCAAATATCCATCTGCAGACACATATTTCAGGATGTCTGTCCCTCATCATTATGGAATAGGATTCTAGCTGGCCTAACCTCCTAACAGTCATGTTAAAATTGGTAAAACCCTCCCAAAAATGTTACTTTTTTATTGTAGATTTTTAATGTGTGTCTGCAGTAAATCTTGTTGGCGCACAACTCAGGGGACACTATTGCATTTTTAACACCTTAGTGACATAATAATTTTAACCTTAAAAGCCAATAATATTTCCCCCTTTTATGTTCATAGTCATAACTTTTTCTTCAAATTTTTTTTTATTTTGTGGAATAAAATAATAAGGTGGAATCTGGTTGCTATTGGCAACCAAGCCAGTTCTTCTTTACACCAGTTTGATAAATGACCCCCTTAGTGGCAATGTTCCATGGAAAAATAATACGCAAATAAACATTTCGCAGGGAAAGAGCACGTCCAGTAAGCTCCACCTTGTGGAAGTGGCTTTCTATGAGTTAAAGTCTGACTTTATAACAAGTCTTGGGGCAGGACAAGGGAAAATAGCCGAGCAGACAGCTGTTTTGGGGTGCTTTCCCCTCATCAGTCTCTTTAACGAAACCAGATAGTGAGACGGTTCTTTTTCCCTGGGAGATACCTCTTTGCGTATTATTTTCCCATAGAACATTGGCACTAACACTGGGTTCAGACCTGAGCGTTTTGAAGCCTAGCGTTTTTGGTGCGTTCAAGACTGGCGTTTAGGCGCGTTTTTTCAAGCGTTTTGGTAAATAGTTTAGGCGCGTTTGACGCGCGTTTATGTGATTGACTGCATAGTTGGCCAATGATCAATGATATAGTTTGGCCAATCTGAGTGCTTTAGAGGTGTGACATTCCATGGTGGCTGATTCAGCATGTTGCAAACTTTGTAAAA
This sequence comes from Bufotes viridis, assembly GCA_033119425.1. Taxonomy (NCBI): domain Eukaryota; kingdom Metazoa; phylum Chordata; class Amphibia; order Anura; family Bufonidae; genus Bufotes; species Bufotes viridis. Next base: position 215,444,895 of record CM065594.1, on the reverse strand, counting down.
CGCGCATCCATAGGCGCGTTTTACGCTGCACAAACGCCCGAACAACACGCCTATCGCGTTTCCCATTAAAGTCTATTGGAACCAAACGCTGGATAAACGCCCGAATTAACGCGAACATACTTGCCTATGCGTCAGACGTTTTTAGGCGCCTACGAACGCGCATTAAAACACACAAGTGTGAACCACCTCCATTGGAATGCATGGTTCCTGTACTGTTGTGCGTTTTTTTGCGCGTTCGAAAGCGGCGTTTTACGCGAAAGTGTGAACTGAGTGTAAGTCTACGTATACAGCTGGCCTCCTTAAAGGGGTTCTGCAGTTTGTTACAACTGATGATCTATCCTCAGGATAGATCATCAGCATCTGATCGGCCGGGGTCTGACACCCGGGACCCCTGCCGATCAGCTGTTTGAGAAGGCAGCGGCGCTGCAGGAGCACCGCGGCCTTCTCAATGTTTACCTCTGCTAGCGCCCCGCCCAGTGACGTCACGACTGGTATCCAAGTGGCGTGGGCGAGGCTAAACTCTGTTCACTGAAGGGAGCTTAGCCCCGCCCACGCCACTTGATACTAGTTGTGACGTCACTGGGTGAGGCGCTAGCAGCGGTAAACAGTGAGAAGGCCGCGGTGCTCCTGCAGCGCCGCTGCCTTCTTAAACAGCTGATCGGCAGGGGTCCCGGGTGTCGGACCCCGGCCGATCAGATGCTGATGATCTATCCTGAGGATAGATAATCAGTTGTAACAAACTGCAGAACCCCTTTAAGGAGACAGGATTTTCTTTTCCGTCCTGGATAACGGGAACCAGACGGATCCGTTATGCTTGCCCATAGACCCTCATTTAACGGAACGCCTCTAAAAGTTTCCTTTTTGAATTCTGTCTTACAAATTGCATTATTTTCCATTATAATCATTTTATAACAGAAAAAAATAATAGAATTCGTAACGCTGATGTGAACCCGCTCTAAGATACATCCATCCAGATAAGGGTGAAATATCCCTGCTACAGAGATGCAGTTCAATTAGGAGCCGTATGGGGAAGTGTCGCTCCCTCTCCATGTGTACAGTGGGCACACTTGAAATGACTACAGACGGCATCACTTCCTTTCATATGCTGTATATAACAGACAAGGCGGTTTTATTTAGGAAGCTTCATACTCTACCGTCCCTCGCCATTCCTTTCTTAATTCACTGTCTAGTGGCTTTCTGATTGACTCAAATACCAATTAAAGTAAAATTTAATGGGAGAATATATTAACTCCCTGAGGTTTCCCTATCATCCATCACCTTTTTATAGCAAGAGCTGTGTGGAAGCTCATAACTTCATGCTGTGAACGTGATAATAAAGGGGGTGAGGAGGGGACCTGGATTTACTGCGGAGCTCTTCTGTTAGGTGTGTGGATTTACTACGATCCTTTCCTCTCTTTATACAGGGGGAGGTCATTCAATACACATACATACAAACACTTTGCGCTCACATTGCTGGAAAATGGGCATTTGATGAAGTGCCTTTATTCTGGAGGTTGGCTACTGCTGGAGGTGCATGTATCCTGCTCACCCAGAGAGCCATGGGTCACATCTATCTTTCACACGCTGGCAGCTCCAGCACTAGATAAACTGACAATTCATCGGCATGATTGGGAGCTTTGATATATCATCAGCTGATTTACATCCGCTAACAGCTTCTGTAGTATGGTGCTATGATCATCATAGATCTACACATGGCACTCTGATCTGATAGCCAGCATATAATGGGCCATATCATAAAATGTCAATATGTTAAGAACTATTGGACAGCTATAGGAAAGGGTTTGCTTGTAACTATTCATACATGTGTTTTCTTAGTGTGAGAACAGCAATATAACTATAGTAGTAGTACCCCTACAAACTGCAATTTTTTCCCCATTAGGACCATATTTATCATCCAAAGTGCTGGTATTTTATTTAGAGCAGTGGCCCAGAAATAGAGAAGCACACAGTGGGGCAGATTTACTAATCCTGTTTAAGGGTAGGTTTACACAGAATTTTTAGGAGGTGGTCTTGAGGCTAGTGTTGAGCGAACTTCTGTTTTCAAGTTCAGCGTACAAGGTTCAGGTTATCTAAGAATTCCGTTATGGATTCCGCTACCACCGATGTAATCCATAACAGAATTCTTAGATAACTCGAACATTGTACACTAAACTTGAAAACAGAAGTTCGCTTATCCCTACTTGAGGCACGTTATCCTGCAGGTTTTTTGGCCAAAGCCAGAAGTGTATTAGAAGAGAATTGAAAATATAAAAGAAGAATTTATACTTCTCCTTCCTGCTGGATCCACTTCTGGATGTGGCTGAAAAACCTGAAGAAAACTCTGCCTCTTACCCTAAGTTCACACCTGAGCGTTTTACAGCGCGTTCAAACGCGCTGTAAAACGCTCAACAGATTAAAACCAATGCATCCCTATGGGAGTGGTTCACATTTGAGCGTTTTACAGCGCGTTTGAACGCGCTGTAAAACGCCCAACGCATAAACAAGTACTTGAGCTTCTTTTGGGGCGTTTGACGCGCGTTTTGTGATTGACACCACAGTAGTCAATCACAAGAACGCGCGTTTTACGCGCGTTTCCTATTTGCAAAAACGCGCTGAAATACGCATGACAAAAACGCGCGTAAAACGCGCGTTTTTAGAACGCTCAGGTCTGAACCCAGGGTAAAGCTCATCCAAAAAACTCTTTGGGAACCTGCCCTAAAATTAAGACCATGTGAGCTTAGACAGACAGTCTTAAACTGCGCCAGATTTATCATAGTGGCTAATGCTGGATGATAACTCTGTCCCTTCTTTAGTGTGTCTAGTCCAGTGTCGGACTTGGGTACATTGGACCTACCATAGGAAATTATTCTTGTGGCCCAATCCTTATATCACCAATATAGTCTAATCAGTTTTGAGAAATAGACCCTAAAGACAAGTGATTGGCTTCAAAAGTCCGCTCCAAATGTTTTTTTTTTTCTCCTGGACCTTTGGGACCCACTATGGTATTATAGACTGGGCCCAATGGAAGATCATCTGGTATTATGTTGGGCCAGCCCGACGATGGTCTAGTCGAAGTTTACGCCAACTATAAGGCCTCTTGTACACAAACTTTTTTTTTCGTTCCATTTTTGCGGATTCCGTTTGTGGTCGGTATGCGGAACCCTTCACTTCAATGGGTCCGCAAAGGAAGATACTCTGTATGCATTCCGTTTCCGTTCCGTTCAAAGACAGAACATGTCCTATTATTGCCCGCAAAACACGTTCCGTGGCTCCATTCAAGTCAAAGGTTGCGCAAAAAAAAATGGAATGCACCCGTATGTCTTTCGTATCTGTTCCGTTTTTGCGGAACCATCTATTGAAAATGTTATGCACAGCCCAATTTTTTTATGTACTTACTGTTGTGGGGGTTTAGCTCTGGTCTCGAGGATCGTTCACATACAGACTGTTGTCCACTGCAGCTTTAGGGGCCAAACATCGCTTTATTGTCTCAGCATCAACATAAATAAATGAAATGCAAAACAAACACCTGCCCGGCTGGGCTCTAACTTAACACAGTGTGTCCCTGACTCACCTACAACACTGTTCACACACACCGCACCCGTGCGGCTTTTCCAGGCAGCCTGTTCGGTTTCACAGGGGTCTGAGCCCTCCAGCTTGGCTCCAGCCGTGGGTCCCAAACAACAGCCCTCAGCTCCCAGCACTATTAGCAGCTCCAGGAAAATCACCCCCAGCTGCTAAGGAGGCTGCCTTTTAAAGGGCCGGATAAAGTCCGGACTGGACCGTGGGGAGTAGGCACCCACCCAGCTCTTTGCCTACTCCCAGTAAGAGCCGGCCCGGATTGGCTTTGCAGCCAAACTAACTAACAGAGTCTGACAGCACTAGCTGCTGCAGACAACAAAATCTGGCTCTCACCCCACCGAGGCCAGCAACCTCGGTGACACGTACCTGCCATCGCTCTCTCCTATCAGCCATGAGGCCTGTCACTGCCTCACATATCCCCCTTTGTTCAACCCCGTAGGGGTGAACACTAGCACCCAACCAAGACGCTCGTGAGAGGGCATCGACCTGGCCTACAGTCTTCCCCTTATTCCGCCAGACCCAGGCTAATAGCGCTTGGTTTCTCACCCGCATGAGTTTAGTACGGGCAGATAAGACCTACGGGATTTTCTTGCCCATCTCATGACCCGGTACTCTCTTTCACGAATGAGGATGATGCGCTTCGCACCCGTGGCCTCTCTCTTTTCGTTTTTCTTTTCTCTCCACATTTCGCATCAGCACATGTTCCTCACATCCTTTCTTGGACTGCTGCATCTCTCGACTGAACTGTTCCCTCACTTCGGCCGACTCTTCTTTAGCCTTATCTTTGGTCTTGGGAACATCTGAGGACTTCTCCCACTCCAACTCATCAGCATCAGCTTCTTCAGCCTTTGAGTCTCTTTTGGAGTCTTCAGTCACTTTGATAGGCTTTTCATCCTTCTCGGACACAGCATCACATACTTGCATTCTTAGCTCCGCCTCCTCCTCTTTCTCTTTAAGGACGGAGGTACTTGGGACATCAGAGTCCGTATCAGACTCATCATCTTCTGGCAATCCCTGCCAAGGTTTATCCAGGATATGGTTCTCCTTTCGGGCAGGATTCAGGAGAGTCAGCCCATCGGAGTAGACAGCACCCTCATACTGGTCAGTCGGTCCCCCCGTATTTCTTCCCCAGCAGACTGCTGGCTTTCTGGAAGGCATTGACAGCAGAGGGAATGTCTTTCACGACCAGGTCCTGGCCACACACTGCCACGAGTCTCTGGGCTTCTGCATCCACCTCAGCACCATCATCTGGTTCAGCAGATACATCTTTCACCTTCTCTGCCTCGGCCGGCACCACGGCGCCACCATCTCCAGACCCATTCCTAACAGGCTCTGACTTCTTGGCATCTTTTAGAGGAGCTTCCTCTTCAGGTATCTCATTTTCTTCCACCTGCTGCGCAGGAGAACGCTTAGGCCTCTCCAACTCATAGACGTCATCTTTGAGCTCCTGAGATCTTCCATCTCTGCTCTGAGTTGCTTGTTCAGCCACTCCAATTCATCTCGCTCCTTAGGCGCTTTTTCAAGGGCTCTAGCCAAGGAGAGGGCCTTGGTCGTCTTCTCAGTTTTCCCCACCAGCTTGTTAGCAGCGCCCCTCTTGGGCCTTCTGTTCCAGCTGCTCTTCACTCTGTTCTGGGGTAACAGCAGGTGTAGGAGTACCACCATTCTTCTTTAGACACTCTGTGGGATTTTCACCCAGGGACTCTTCAAACCCATTGTTGAGGTCTACTATAGACTTTTGTGTCTTTCTGGAGTCTTTTCCTTCCCCAGGACACCAGGAGGTAGACCCTTCAGTTCACTCGCCTTTTCCGGGGTCTCCTCTTTGACCCTTCTGCAGCCTTCTTCGGTGACTCTGTGACGACAGCTAGTCCCTTCTCTATCGTATCTAGGGACCATGTGGCGAGAGGGAGGTCAGCCTCCTGTTTGCAGCTGTACTGTCCTGTCAGGTCATCTAAGACTGTCTGGATATGAGCTTCAGACACTAGGCTGACGTCACCCGACTGAACTCTCGTCTCGTCAGATATAACTGTCACCTGGTCGCTACTAGTAACCACTTTAGTTTGGCGAGACCTCGACATGGCAGTTTCTCTCTCTGAGTTGCTATCGGTCACAGAACGTGCGTTATATATACCGCTCGTGTCATTCTCAATCCTGTCCTCTAGGGGCACCGATGAGCTAATCCCCACCTGGGACATTTTATTAACCATGGAGATCTGTGGAGACTGCATATCCACTTCTAGTACGTGTGGTACACCCTCTAGGCCTGCCCCATGTACTTGCACATTTTTCACAGTGGTTTCCCTCAGTGGTGAGCTCTCAACATCAATTAGCATTTTTATACCATCCACATTTTTACCAACAGGGGGAGCTTCTTCCCTGATCACACCCTTTAAAGGAGCAGGTATATCATCGTCACACATATCATTACACATTTCAACAAACTTTGCACCTTCCCTTGGCACCGTGTCTGCACCATTATTTCTAATGGTCATTTCACTTAAACCATTGCTTTCTATTTGCATTTGCCTTACACCTTCACTTAAAGGGACAGGTACAGGTTCTGTAGGAGCTTCATTACTTCCCACAGAAGTGTCTCCATTGCCCCACATTACATCATGCATGAGCACATTTGCAACATCAACTCCATCAGTCCCTGTTCCCACCGTGGTCTCACCCTCCGTGAGGACCACCGGATAGTCCACAGTATTCACATAATTGTCCCGACAGTTATCATTCTACCTCGCACTCCAGGCTAGCATGGGATCTCTGATTTTCGCCATCCCAAATCTAGCCTTGGTCACAGGCACTTTAGACAACACCCTGAGCTTCTCCTCTGCAGGTTCCTGCGATGGAGCAACCGCAACAGGCCTTCCCGCCTGTTCAGACACAGCATTTTTCCTATAGTCACTCTTTTTGAGACATTTTTACGCTGCAGCGCTTTATCACTCACCGGCCCGGCAGGTAGCAACTGCCGCCGGCTCACTGTCACTGGGTCTGCCACAAAATAATCAACCGGAACAGTCTTACCGATTGTCGTCACTGACTCGGCACGGTCATCACCCGTCTCCTCAATGCAGTAGTAGCCATGGGAGACGCCTTGGACTTGTCTCCTGTCTTTTCCTGGACGGACATTCCAGCCGCACCCTTTAAGATTCTGTGCACAGTCGCAGGGAAAATAGGCACTCCTGAGAAACGCACCACTCTCCAGCTCTTTGTCTTCCCGACGGTTGCCCTTGGCAACGGCATGCATATTCTCCTCCAACACTGCACTCAGAGCCGCCACTCCAAGTGCCGCACTCGGCTTTCTCACCAACCGATCAGTCTCCAGCACCAGCTGCTCCATTACACCCTCAGTGGCCTTGGTTTTCCGCCAAACCGGGCCACTTCTCACATACGGTATCACCATTGGTACAAGCAGCTTCCGCCACACGTGCTGAAGTAGTAGCTGGTTGGTCTCCTGGTGCTGCAAGTTAGCCTCCACAAGGGCTTTTACAACCGCCTCCATTGTGTCAGGAAAAACAGTCCACAATCGCATGAGCGGCACTTGCTTCACTAGACAAACAGGCTTCCGGCCCTTTAAATCACTGCATAGCAAAACAGCAATTCCTTGGCAACTTTCACAGCACCTGCTCTTCTCAGTCAGGTCGTTGCCCCTAGCAACACTTTGCCTTTTCCAGCAGGGACGACTTGCCCGCATCCGACACCAAATGTGGGGGTTTAGCTCTGGTCTCGAGGATCGTTCACATACAGACTGTTGTCCACTGCAGCTTTAGGGGCCAAACATCGCTTTATTGTCTCAGCATCAACATAAATAAATGAAATGCAAAACAAACACCTGCCCGGCTGGGCTCTAACTTAACACAGTGTGTCCCTGACTCACCTACAACACTGTTCACACACACCGCACCCGTGCGGCTTTTCCAGGCAGCCTGTTCGGTTTCACAGGGGTCTGAGCCCTCCAGCTTGGCTCCAGCCGTGGGTCCCAAACAACAGCCCTCAGCTCCCAGCACTATTAGCAGCTCCAGGAAAATCACCCCCAGCTGCTAAGGAGGCTGCCTTTTTAAAGGGCCGGATAAAGTCCGGACTGGACCGTGGGGAGTAGGCACCCACCCAGCTCTTTGCCTACTCCCAGTAAGAGCCGGCCCGGATTGGCTTTGCAGCCAAACTAACTAACAGAGTCTGACAGCACTAGCTGCTGCAGACAACAAAATCCGGCTCTCACCCCACCGAGGCCAGCAACCTCGGTGACACGTACCTGCCATCGCTCTCTCCTATCAGCCATGAGGCCTGTCACTGCCTCACACTGTTTAAACGTTATTGTATGCTTCCCTTTCCGCAAAAAAACGGATCCCAAACGGAAACCAAACGGAAAAATAGAACTGCAAAACGGACCGGAAACACTAATGAAACAAAAAAAGCTGGATCAGTTTAAAACGGACCGCAAAATCATACTGTCGTGTGCAAGAGGCCTAAGTTGGAGTGATTTTACTCCAAAAATGTGGCAAAATTTAGTTACATTTTTTGGCACATTTAAACCATGCCCCTTTCACACAAATTGCAATCGTTCCCCCTAAGCCCCACCTGTTTTTGGATGATGCGTAAAAAGGTTAGAAAAGTGTCTAAAACACTTGAAAAATGCATTGCAAAGAATGTACTCCAGTTTTTTTGGGCACAGATTGTGCAAGAAACCTGGCGCATTTTCAATAGTAAATTTGCCCCATTGGGTTGGAGTTACTGATGGACTTTCTGTCGCATTACAGCTCCATTTTCAACTGTGGCACAACTTACATGTGACCGCTTCAGTAACTGTTTATAAGGAGGTAGGCAATGGCATCTACAAATAATTAGTCCAAATTTCTACTTTATTGGCGCAGCAGTCACAATATTTCAGCCTTCAAAATGGGACCATTGTTAAGACTTTGAGGGCTGAATCATTAATGTAACCTGTTGCTGCACAAATACAATAAGGATTTTGATTCTGTAGATGCAGTCCCCTACTGCAGATTGTAGTAACTACTGTCATTGCAAATGGTTACACTCAACACCTTTACCCTAGGTACACACCTAAGCGTTTTACAGCAAGTTCAAATGCGCTGTAAAACGCACAACATGTGAAAAGCCATGCTTCCCTATGGGCATGGTTCACATTTGGGCGTTTTACAGCGCGTTGAACGCGCTGGAAAACACCTAACGCTGTCGCTTCTACTTGAGCTTCTTTAGGCGTTTTTGCGCGCGTTTCCGTCCATAGGATTGTATTAGAACGCGCAAAGATGAAGAAATGCGCGTTTTCTGTTCCAAAAACGTCACTGGGTCGTTCTCCGACAACGCATCCGCAAGAGCAACACTCCACACACCATTGCTGCCACTTGCGTTTGTCTCCTAAACTCCATAGAAATCCACCAAATTAACCACACCAAACTCCAACAGTACAACACTCTCAAACACACCTAATCAAAAAAAATCTCAATTTGGCAAACATTCAACACCTTTCATATAGGTAGGCCTGCATTTTTAGTGGATCTTGCACATGTCAATCACAAAAACGCGCGAAAAACGCGCGTTCATTAATGACAAAAATGTGCATACAATCGCGCGTTTGTCGCGCGTAAAAACGCTTGAAAAAACGCACGCCTGCAAAACGCTTAGGTGTGTTCCCAGCCTTAAAGAGGCTATTACATGACTAATGTAAAACAAATGAAAATCAGACATCATATACTGTACTACTTTTTCTAACAAAGCTAGAAACAGTCCCGTACCTGATGGATCCAGAGATCTCCCCATTCATTGCTCTGCTAGATTTATATCAAGTTGACGGATCAAGCGGAGTGTTTTTTCTGCTGCAGCTCAGGGGGCGTGTCCATTCTGCTGCAGCTCTCACCCTATCACAGCTCAGGAGGCAGCTGAAGGATGAAACTGAGCACGTGCGGCCATCTCGGTGAGCCGGATAAAGGAATAAGAAAAAAAAAACAGCAGGTGGTGCTATACAAATACATTTTATTGAATAACTTAATGACTATGGTAAATTTTTAATTACATGCAACTACAAAAGTATTCAGATCCAGGTACTGGTTTAAAAAATGTAGAATATTTTTTGTGGGACAACCCCTTTAAGAGTGTGGTACTTTACACAATACTTTAAGACATTATCTCACAGCGACATATCATTCTGACTTTAAATGCACTTGTGATATTTCTGATGACATTGTTAGAGCCAATTTCCTCAAGTGAGTAATGTCAGTTCCCGCATGCCCCTTGATTTTAGGTGTAGCTCCCAGTGCTCACGCCCCTTGTGACTTATCTACTAGGGGTCGACCGATATTGATTTTTTAGAGCCGATACCGATATTCTGTGAACTTTCAGGCCGATAGCCGATATTTTATACCGATATTTTGCGCATTTTAATTTTTGGATTTTTTTTTTCTGTTACAGCGTCCAACGCTTTTAAAAAAAAAAATTTAATAGTTTGGACTTTTTGGGCACGGCGATATGTTTTTTTATTTATTGTTTATATATTTTATATGTAAAATTGGAAAAGGGTTAATTTATACTTAATATTTTGGTGTTTGTTAGTATTTTAAATTTTTTTACTTTTTATTTTATTACTATTTCCCCCCTTAGGGGTAGAACCTGGGCTCTTTACATCCCTTGTCCTATTCACCCTAATAGAGATCTATCAGGGTGAATAGGATCTCACACTGTCCCTGCTGCCCTGTGCTATGGGCACACAGCAGCAGGAACCGACCATGGCAGCCAGGGCTTCAGTAGCGTCCTGGCTGCCATGGTAACCGATCGGAGCCCCAGCATTACACTGCTGGGGCTCCGATCAGAAGAGAGGAGGTGGGGGACCCTGTGGCCACTGCCACCAATGATATCAATTCTGAAGGGATGGGGCGGGGGAGGGGGGATGGGGGAGGACGAGGACGCACTGGCCACCAATGTTTTTTATACTGTGGACAGGGGGGGCTGAGGGCGCACTGGCCACCAATGAGAGAAGAGGAGGAGGGGCTGAGGGCGCACTGGCCACCAATGAGAGCAGAGGAGGCGGGGCTAAGGGTGCACTGGCCACCAATGATAATAAGGTTTAAGATATTACAAGCACATTGCCCAGACCCTGCCTCTGATAGCTGGCTGCGATCTGCGGCAATTAACCCCTCAGGTGCGGCATCTGAGGGGTTAATTGCCGCGGATCGCAGCTCTATCAGAGGCAGGGTCTGGGCAATGTGCTTGTAATATCTTAAACCTTATTATCATTGGTGGCCAGTGCACCCTCAGCCCCGCCTCCTCTACTCTCATTGGTGGCCAGTGCGCCCTCAGCCCTGCCTTCTCTTCTCTCCATTGGCAGGGCAGCGCAGCACAGGGGGAAGGAGGGAGGGAGGGACTGCCTCCTTCTCCCCTGTGCTGCTCAGGGAACATGGCCGCGCTGAGAGCAGCGCGGCAATGTTCTGTGATAGCACAGTTATCGGTATATCGGCCTGGTTAGGGGCCGATACCGATAACTGTGCAAATCATGAATATCGGCCGATAATATCGGCCAAACCGATAATCGGTCGACCCCTATTATCTATCCATCATTCCTACACTGTGAGATTACTGCCCTTTCTTCAGACAAGTCACTGACATTGCCCATTGGGACACCGTCTCTTCTGACATCAATAGCCTGTAATGCTATTACTTGCACTGGTGCTCTAAGCCACATTTAGACATTGTGGATTTTTTGTAAATCTTTTAGTGTGGATTTTGCTCTAAAAATCCTCAACAAAGTATGTAAGTTAAACAATGTAAACAAATGTGGTTTTATAAAACCTAATTTACACGCATTGGAAAAATCAGTACTATATGGTGCTGATTTCTTGCAGATTTTTGCAGTAGATTTCACTTATTGCAATACAAGCAAAATCTGTGGCAAGAAAATCACATGAAACATAGATTTCGCCACAGATATGTAGACATATTTTCCTGTCGGAAATCTGATATGGCCTGAAGGAGACCCACTAGCCTATGTCCCTGACAGCCACTCTGATCTCATTCTCTAAAATAATGTACGGTAATTATTAATTAACTAGAAAAAGTATGCGGTGCAGCCCAATTATGAAGTGTTGGTTGGTTCACAACTGTCTGGTTGTGTGTTTATTGGGTTTGTTCCAAGTGTGCCCGAGAGGCCAATCCATGAACTTGTTTTTTTTTTTTTTTTCATGGTGAAATGGCTATTACTACTATATACCTTAGCAGTTACACACTATTTATTTAATTTTTAACTGTCCCCATGACCTCCACAGCACCCTGCCCCCTAAACACGGACCTCCATATCGCCCCTTGGCATTAACAGTGACCTCCACAGCGCCTTTTCCCCTTAACAGTGACCTCCTCAGCACCCCTCCCCCTTAACAATAACCTCCAAAGTGCCCTTCCCTCCTTAAGTGACATACACAGCATCCCACCCCCTTAATAGTGACCTCCAACAGTGAAGAAAAATGGAAACCTTGTGTAAGGGCTCATGCACATGGCTGTTGCCCGGCCTTGCCCGTATTGCGGCCCTCAAACAACAGGTCCACAATATGCAGGCACCAGCCGTGTGGAATTACTTTGGTATTCCTATCTACGTCTTTAAAGATATTTTTAAATCGGAGTTCAAAGTCGCCTATGGTACTGGCTGGTACCACCTTACCAAAGCCGACTTCGCATAGGTCACTATCTACTACTACTCTGAAATAGGTTCTCTTTAAACATATACTTAAATATTACTTTATTATAAATATATTTCCAAACACCTTTCATTAGGTATAATGGCTTGTTTTGTCTGGGGAGCAATCATCAGGGCAAATAAATCCTAAATCCTAATCAGAACACTGAGATAAAGAGCTGACTCATCCTCCTCTCTGCTTGTCAGGGATTATGGTCCTGAATTTTAATATGATCTTCAGCTGAATAACTTGTATGCAGTCTCCATTACCACAGTCTGTCCTGTCCATCCTCTCTGTACTTTATGTGAAGATCTTATCATCTGTATTCAGGATTATATTCCCTGACAAGCAGAGCAGAGAGGAGGATGCGGCAGCTCTTTAGCTCAGTGTTGTGAAGTAACTTGTCCTCCTGTGTGATTAGGACAGGTTCTGTGCGTACTGATAGGACGACGGCCATTTTATTTCTCCTAATGATTGCTCCCTAGACAAAACGAGCCATTATAGCTAATGGAAGTTATTTGGAAATATATTTATAATGAAGTAATATTTAAGTATTTTCATAATTCCCGGAGAACCGCTTTTAATCAGTAAAGAAAACCCTTTATGCAGAATGTTTAGACTTTCTCTTTAGTTCATTTGTCATCTGTAGACATTCCTTTTATAAGTGGGTTGTCTATTGTTTACATTGAGCACTAGATATATTCTTGAAATGTATGCCATATATAGTGTCCATTGTTTGCACTGTGTCCATGTAGTAGCTTATATTAACTTGCATATGTAAGTATCTATACAGTACAAAGTTGGCATTGCTCTATTACTGTTCTATTGCTAATTTGTATTAGTATTAAAACTTCAATTGATAGTGCAGTCTGAGATGGGGAATAGTGTGATATGACTGCTTTTCCCATGTGAAACAAACTGTTTGCCAGGGATCTATTTCCCAACAGCTCACTCTTTTGCACACAGCTATGTTGTGTGCATGAGGCCAAAGGATGTAGGGCCTATTTTTGAACACCTTTATAGTTGTGCTATAAGTGAGAACATCATACTGATATACAAAAGGCAAGCCGTGTTGCCAGTGACTCACTACTTCTCTGATTGGCTCCAGCTAAACAGTGGTAAGTTGAAGCAGACATACTGTACAGTACATAGTGCTAATTGTGACTGCCGAGGAGCGGTTTCTCAGCCTGCCCCTCATCTCCTTACATGGACTATTGTAATAAATGTGCCGTTTTTCATGTAGAGTGTGTTTAGTGGAGCAGTTTCATCAAAACCCTATGGGCAGCAGTTGTTTTAGACAGTTTTGATAAATAAGGCCCATAATATAATCTATGGTAACATTAGGTACATCATACATCTCCAGTATCAGCTTACTATAGTAAATATCTACATAATCTATGGTAACAGGAAGAACATTATATATATTATGGTAATAGTGGGTGCATTATACCTATCCATTATCTGCTCTGTTAACTGTATTTATTGGAGCAAATTAATCAAAACTGTCCAAGCCTACATTCACATCTATAATTGCAATTCCGGTATATACGCAGAGGTATTTTGTCCAGCAGAATCCTGGTTTTTATGTAGGAAACCTGATACACCCCATTATAGTGAATAGAGATTCGTTGGGTGCTGTTGGTGTTCGGCATATGCTTGAAATGGAAATTGTGGTAGTTTGTTCCTATGCCGGGAATAGAATAAATATCAGAATTGCAATCACAGATCTGGATGTGGCCTATAAGAAAAACTGTCTTTGTTGCCCAATAACCAATCACAGCATAGCTTTCATTTTACTAGATCAATTTAATAAAATGAAATCTGGGTATTGATCAGTTGCTAGACCTACAGACTAACAGCAATGTAGATAATGCACATAAACACACAATGAATGAGCTATTGAAATAATAATAATAGTAATTCCACCTTTATTCCTATTCAGTTAGGCCACGGATGTCATGTAACCTGTTAACTGAATGCTAAAGGTCACATTGTGTGTAGTTGTGGGGGAGGGGTAAAAGCACTGCAGATGAAAACCTTACTTCTGTCCAAAATGGCAGTTAAAGGCAGAAGAGCAAGCTGATGTCCAGGGGTGGATTGACAACTTAAAGTGGCCCTGGAAAAAACATAAAAGTGGCCCCATGTTGTAGGTGGGTTTAAACTGACAGAAGATGGGCCAAAGCAAGTAGATGGGGACAAGAGAAGTAGGCGGGCCTGCAATACTGTAGTGCAGCACAGAATACCCCCCCAGGAGAACCAAATACCACAGGACAGCACAAAACACTGCCGCCCTCACCACAGTATTCAACTGTATCACTATCATGAGGACAGTAATACAGTTGAGTTCAGGGGGGACCTCTGGCCGTTGAGCATCAGATCATTATGTACCATCAAGAGGGCTTTATTGACCCCCTGGTTATCAGCCCACCGGGAAATTTCCCTATAGGGTCCATGGCCAATCCGCCCTTGCTGATGCCACAAAGCCACTCAGAACAATGCCGCAACAACGCACTGCAGACAAAAGAAATGCCGAGCATCAGCATAATCGTCATAATGAAATGGCACATGCATCGCAGGTGGGGAGTCTATCACTATCTGGAGGTTGGTGTGTGGATACAGTCAGTATAATAGATATCGGAGAGCAAAAAAAATAAAAAATGATAAAAACTATGAAGTGACATGCAGAAGGCTGTCCACGTCTCCTGCCCTGGGAGGATTATTATCCTGTAAATGCTTCTGCATTTTGTATTTTGGTGTTGAATAAAACTAATGTAATAGTTTTCTAGAGCCCACTGTAATTTTTGCTCAATGGGCATACGTAGGGGGCAGAGTGATGGCATATTAGGGGGCAAAGTTTTCCAGGGCTTATTGTATATTTTCTCACAACTGGCTTTATTGCTAGTTTGGAATAATTTGCCTTCATGGGAATGAGAGGTTGGGGCAGGCAATATATTTTTCTTTGCACCTTTAGGATTTGTTCGTCCTTTAAATTCATAATTAATCCTTTGACGCAAAGTTATGAAATTCATGGCGGTTCACTGTATGCAAGCTATAGATAGGGAAATTGTTATTAAAATGTACATTGTAATAATTGCAGTGTGATATGTGGCATGCAGGTGGGTGCTATAACAGCCAATACACAGATTACAGCACGTTGGTTTAATAATGAAATAAAGACAACACAATATCCATGTAATAGTACACAAATATTAATAACACGTTTTAATTGCTTGTCCCAGTTTCTGCTGTACCCATAGTATAGATCTGACTTTTATTAGCGGAATGGCCTAGCAGTGCTAGTTCTCATTTGATGCAGCTGGGTGTGTAAACATGTCTCAAGTGAAAAATGAATTTCTCATGCGGTAAAATTGCTTATAAGTGCCAGCGTAATTAGGAAACGCTTTATGTTGTTATCATTAGTCATGCGTTACATCAATCTATTTAATCATGGCAAAGGGCATTAGTATTGAAACTTTGGTTTTACACACAACACAAGATGGCTGCCCCCTTGAGCCTTATTGTCGGGATTCTAATGAAAATCGGATTGCAGCTGTGGACATTAAAAAGGAGTGTTCGTGGAGGAGAACACATTTTACATATAATCAAAATTAAGTTACATTGAGTATAATTTTTGTTCTCCCTTTAAGTTCCAGCTGCATGGCTGTTCAAAGTTTTTAAGACTTTAGAGCACAAGACCATGTTTTACCATAGATTTTGGTTTATTTGTTGCCTTTATATTTGGCTATGCTGACATCTACATTGGAGGCTGCACCCTGTCCTTCCTTGCAGATTCCACCCACTTGCAGCATGCATCCCGTAGACCACTTGCTTCCACTGTGCTCAGCTTGTCACCAGTCCATTGTAAGGCCTGAGTCTGATGGGCATAGTGTCTGATTGAGTTCAGTGTCCATTTCCAAGTCAGTGGTTCAGTTCATGTGTCCATTTTCCCACACAGAGTAACAGTCAAGGAAACTCGCAACATATACGGTTCTTGCCCGTTTTCTGATACTCCGTCGTTTATGGGTGCGTACACACATGGACACCATACAGTGATAAACGGGAATTGATGCAAGTCTAGTTTTTGTGAATGTAAATCTTTAGGCCGTCTGAATCAGGCCTAAAGAGAAATCCAAGGCACCAACGATTACTGAAGTTCCAGTGCCTTGGATATCTCTTTACTATGGATTAGGAATCCTGACAGATCACATTCTATGCAGTGGGGTCCATCAATGCTGCTGATATCTATCATTTGGCCTCTGTATAGAGCAGAAAAAATGGAAATGTGAATGCCAATATGAACCAAAATGTGCAAAAAATGGTGCAGTCTCACACCTCTATTGTATTGGTGTAAAAACTGCAGCAACCTCTCTGGTTTACAAAAGTAGTATAAATAGTCGGCACACGGAATATTCTTTGCAATTTAAAGGTAATTTTATTTCGTGATTTACACAATAAAAGGTTTATGATCCAGTTTATAGGAAATTAAATGTTGCGTAACTACTATCTATATCTGAGCCGGATGTTTCGGTCCATAGAGACCTTCTTCAGCGGCTACATAACGACATTTGTCTTGCAAGATTTTTTGTAATGATAGTCAATGGTGTTGCACTGCGACATCCAAGTCGGATTTTTGTGCAACTCTTGCGTCGCAGTCACAGCATGTTGGATAGGTCATCAATATCTGATCTATGGGAGTCCGACACCCGGTACCCCTGACGATCAGCTGTTTACAGAGGAGATAGCACTCCATGCGAGCACTGCTTCCTCTTCATTACACTGCCTGTTGTCTCAGAAGTGCAGTGTAATTACAAGTACTCACCCAATTAACTTGAATAGAGTGAGTACTTGTAATTACATTACACTGCCGCTGCAAGGGAGACGATGCACAGTGTAATAAAGAGGAAGTGGCGCTCGCATGGAGCACACGGCTCCTCTTTAAGCAGCTGATCGGCGGAGGTGCCAGGTGTTGGACCCCTGGCGATCATATATTGGTGAGTTATCCTGAGGATAGGTCATCAATTTAAAATGCCTGCACAGCCCCTTTAATATGAGCAGAATGTTTAGTTGCAGCAATTACAAATATACCGTAAATGAAATCTTTCCATTTCCATAAATTGTGACAGTCAACGTGTGGGATATGTCATTCATTATGCGATGAATGCAACCTAAAATATGTGGGAGGTACTGCCGAACACCTTGCAGACAGTACAAACAAATGAACACCACAGGGTGCAGCCAAACACTTTGCCAATATAAATAGGGTAACTTACCAATTCACTTTTTTTTTATCAATCTGGTAAAAAAAATAGAGTTGGTTACTGACAGAAGAAACTTCTCTATAGAGAAGAAACTTTTTGGATTATTCCAACTCAAGACCAGATAACCTCAGGGCCTCAATTATAAATGGATTTAATGTAATACTATTGATTTTCTATTACATATACCCTTTCCACAGCACCCCTTTTATCCATACTCAATCAAAATTCAAATGCCACTGCATGCAGATTTATCACAAAACAGTCCATGGGGGCTACACGTGAACCCCAAAATTCATCATGTTATTCCACAATATTGTACTGTACTGTAATGTGTACAGTATAGAAGACCCACAGGCAGCCAGAAGCTCACAGCATCACAAGTCATATTTGATGCTGAGAGTGCGTGTTAGGCCTCATGAACACGGCCGTTGCCCAGTGGTGGCCGTATTGACCGTATTGCGGCCCGCAAACAGCAATATGTGGGCACCGGGTATGTGCTCCCCGCATCACTGATGTGAATGGGTCCGCAATTCGGGGTTGTGGTGAAGAACGGAGGCATGGAACCCTACGGAAGCACTATGTACTGCAGCCTGGTCTGATCTGGGAAATGCAGCCATCGCACATGGTGTGTTTCTGACAAACTTGTGTGAAATTACCCTTAGAGATTTTAACAGTTGGAGCTGGACATTCCCCTTCTACTTTGTTTGTTCTCCCTGCATTAGTCACCCAATCCACTATCCTAAAACATACTGATAGGTTAATTGACTTCCTATGAAATTTTCCCAACGTGTGCTTGTTCAAGACTGGGCATTGTGCGGGCACTGTACACCGGTCAAGTACAGCCTACTTCACTGCGCATGTACTAACTAAGAAGAGTAAGCAATGGTGGGGCATCAATCAATATTGGGATGGATTTTCGTATGGGAAGCTTGACTTCAGTTGTCAACATCTCTTAACTCTACTGTAAATTGTTCATTGCTTACTACGTGACCTTTGATTAAACTGTATTTTTGAGGCATCTGCTGAGAAAATTAAGGACATTACTGGAGGAGCAGAACACTCGCTCTTCCTGGTGGATTAGGGGGTGATATCCAGCTCACAGGTTCCACTTAAACAGCACTATTGTTACATTTCTCAGTAAGCGCTTTCTAGGTCCTTACATGAAGAATGTAAGAATCATACTGTGAGTATACCACATCTAAGGGACTGTTCACATAAAATTTTTGTCCGCTGAATTTGGTATGGATTTTACACTAAATACCATTGGGCAGCTGCGCCAAAACCTGCGCCTATTGTTTTCAATGTTGGGCTGTAATTTTTTGCAGAAACCACACCAAGAAAGGACTTGTCCTTTCTTGATGTGATCATGGCAATAATCCATGGCCGCATGAACAGCATTGAAAGGATTAAGAGACGGTCTCCATCTGACGGTATCTACACCAAATTCAGCTGACATAAAAACTGTGTCCACAGACCCTAACATAAAACAGTTTCAACTGCCTTTCATAAGGAGAAGATAAGAAGCAGTGCTTACAGGTAAGTGGACATGTGGTAATTCCTCTCTCCATCCCCTGGTAATATTATCAGGAGCAAGCTTTCTCTTAACAGCTGCATGTCAGGTATGATCAGCAGGATTACAAAAATCAATGGCACGCTGTATTATTACCCCTCTTCTTGATAGTACAAGTCAGATCAATGAGTGGCCGAGTTATTGAAACTGAAACAATCGATTGAACGTGGTTTATTCTACTCTGCCTGAACAGCCAACTTACATTTAACTAAAGCTTGTGAATTGATCTTTGTTCCTCTTATGACAGCATTTTGTTCGGGCTGTGTTGAGAAACGGCATAACATGCACATAAAATAATAGATGTGTGTTATTTTAAAAGATTTTGGCTAAACTTTTATTTATCTCTCAGATCTAGCTTAGTTGCCCATGGCAAACAATCAGATTCCTCCTTCATTTTCCAAAGGAGCTGTCCAAAATGAAAGGTGGAATCTGATTGGCTGCTATGGCCAACTAAGCCAGTTTTTCCTTACGCCAGTTTGCTAAATGACCCCCATAGTTTCTAGGCAGCAGATCCTGTCTAAACAGCACTCTACTGATCAGAAACAGTGCGATAGCAGTAACCATGGCTCGTCCTCATAGTGTGGAGGTGATCACTGCATGTAAATGCTGCCTTTCACCTCCACTAATGAGCAGGCAATTGTCGGGAGGGAACGTTTCCTTCCCGACAATCTTCTGCTCGTGGGTACAGCGTAAATACGTCTTTACTCTCGCTATATCCACTGAGAAAAACCACTGCATCCAAGTGTGGTGTTTGAGAATTATCCCTTAACGTGACCCTTTAAAGGGCTTCTGTCACCCCCCAAAAGCCTTTTTTTTTTTTTTGCCTCACTAAAAAGCTTACCCCTCAACCCCTCCTGTGATTGATTGACAGGGCCAGCGAGCGCTCTCCTCCTCCAGCTGGCCCTGTCTCCGTTTAAAATCTCGCGCCTGCGCCATACCGTTCTTCAGTCGGCGCAGGCGCACTGAGAGGAGTACTCTCGCTCGGCCGCTCCTTCCTCAGTGCGCCTGCGTCTTCTCTTCCGGGTGCAGCTGTGACGTCATTGGCGCACTGAGGAAGGAGTGGCCGAGCGAGAGTACTCCTCTCAGTGCGCCTGCGCCGACTGAAATACGGTATGGCCGGGCGCGAGATTTTATATGGAGACAGGGCCAGCTGGAGGAGGAGAGCGCTCCCTGTCAATCAACCACAGGAGGGGCGTTTTTTTACAAGCGGGATGCAGCGGCTACCAGCAAGTAAACGCCCTACTTGCTGATAGCAAGGTAATTTGCATATTATAAAATAACGTTTTATAGCAAAATTAACCTACAAAAACGGTTAACAAGAATATGTTTAGAATAATCGCCCTATAAGCTTTTTAGTGAGGCAAAAAAAAAAAAAAAAAGGCTTTTGGGGGGTGACAGAAGCCCTTTAAGCTCACCCTACTAAGGGCCCATTTACATGGATCAATACAAAGGGCAGTGATCATTCTGCTACTGTGATCATTCATCCCCATACAGATACATTTGGTTGTCGGCAGCACATTCCTGTTTACACAGGGCTATATACTGCTGACAGTCGATTATTTTATGTCAAAACATAAATGGTAGAACAACCAACAAACATGAGCTTTGCTTTTTTGATGGAAAATCGGCAGCACATTTACATGAGACAGCTGAGGACGCACTGGCCACCAATGTTTTTTTATACTGCGGACAGGGGGGGGCTGAGGGCGCACTGGCCACCAATGTTTTTTTATACTGTGGACAGGGGGGGCTGAGGGCGCACTGGCCACCAATGATAATAAGGTTTAAGATATTACAAACGCAGGCATTACAAGCACATTGCCCAGACCCTGCCTCTGATAGATGGCTGCGATCCGCGGCAATTAACCCCTCAGGTGCGGCTGTCTATCAGAGGCAGGGTCTGGGCAATGTGCTTGTAATATCTTAAACCTTATTATCATTGGTGGCCAGTGCGCCCTCAGCCCCGCCTCCTCTTCTCTCATTGGTGGGCAGTGCGCCCTCAGCCCCGCCTCCTCTACTCTCATTGGTGGCCAGTGCGCCCTCAGCCCCGCCTTCTCTTCTCTCCATTGGCAGGGCAGCGCAGCACAGGGGGAAGGAGGGACACTGCCTCCTTCTCCCCTGTGCTGCTCAGGGAACATGGCCGCGCTGAGAGCAGCGCGGCAATGTTCTGTGATAGCACAGTTATCGGTATATCGGCCTGGTTAGGGGCCGATACCGATAACTGTGCAAATCATGAATATCGGCCGATAATATCGGCCAAACCGATAATCGGTCGACCCCTAATACAGACACTGTCATGTGCATGAAGCCTTATAAATGAGTCTGTGATAACCAGTCCGAGGAGGCAGAACTACGATGAGAACTAAGAATTCCGTTATGAATTTCGTTACGACGGACTATAACGTATGGTCCGTGGTAGCGGAATCCATAACGGAATTCTTAGATAATCCGAACCTTGTACGCCGAACTTGAAAACAGAAGTTCGCTCATCCCTAGACATGAGGGGTGTCTAAAACTACTTCAGGCTCCCTATAGGTGCTTGAGTCACAGATCCCAACGCTGCCCTAATGGGAAAAGCAGCCAATAAGCAAATATTGAGGGAAGTATATTGTAGGTTAAAATACCTTACAGATACTGACCTGAAGTTGTTGTCTGATTATGTGGTATTTCCCATCTGTCAAGAGGCACCAGGAAGTAAGAGACCAGCAGGGGACTGGAAAGTGTTGGGGGATCGGTGAGGTATGATTTTTTTTTTCCACACCATTTTTAAAACGCCTTTAATAATTTAGTCTGTTTAAAGAGGACCTATCATGAGGAACAGCATATTGTATTTGTTTTACTTGAAAAAAAATATTTTCCCCTCCAAAATACATATTTTGCTAAATACTTGTTATTAACAAAAATGTAATGATTCGGTGCAGGGGTGGACTGGGAACTTAAAGTGGACCTGGAAAAAATTCTAAAAGTGGTCCCGTTTTGTGGTCGGGTCCAAATTGATGGAAATCAGGGCCAACAATACCATATTGTGGCACGTCATACCACCCCAACAGAGCCAAATACCACAGTGTATCACAAAATACTTCAGCCAGCAGCACAAAATACATCCCCAAAAACGTCCACTGGCTAGCCGTGAGGAAGACCCAGACGGCCCCCTGGGAAGTTTCCTTGTAAGATCTATGGCCAATCAGCCCCTGAGTAAGTGATTCCCGGCATGCTCAGTGGCTTTCCAGCAACACATGGAGTCAGAATGTGACATCTCGTGACTCAACTGATCTCTGCGGCAATTACTCAGCAGTTACCGGTCACCTCACTGATCGTCCGCCGATGACGTTTGATGCTGCTTCAGTCCCCGTCGCTCTCTACTTCCTCAACGCTGCTTCAGACACAGGAAATGGCTGGAAATTGCCAGTGAATGGCCAGCGTGGTGACCTGCCCATTCTGGCCCATTTCACTAAGTTCTCATTCTCACATGTTTGTGAATGTGGATTAGAAGCCTGAACATATGATTGATTGATTTCGGTGTACCTCCCTTACAGGTAGAAGTTCACAATCCCAGTGACCAACAGCTGGTGCTGTTCTGCTTTATCAACAGGGAATCTTGTTGACAGCAGCTTTACATCATCCACCTTGGTGTCCTTATTGCGAGGGCAGCTCTTGGCACAAGGAAGTAACGTGATTGATCTTTGCCCATTCACAAGGCGCAAGCTGCTGGCAAAGTGAGCAATTACAGATCACGGTACGCGCCAGCTACAGAGAAAAGTGCTACAGAATCTGTGACATTAGTTACCTTAAAAGAGGCAGGCAGTACAGCTTGTATTGAGCTCGTTGTTAAGATTGCAAATATTTGTGATTTCATCGTTTATTTCAAGTTTCTCCTAATTGTGTTTGAGATTATCTGTTTCTTTTTGTTTTCCGTAAACCAAAAATATAGGATGTAAAAAAAAAAGTCTGGTTTCCCATCAAAGCCATTCTAGGAACGTTTTCCTCCATAAGTACAAATTGGCAGCAGCTGGATGGACAAGCAACATATAGTGGTGTACATACCACAAACTGTCCTACAAATTCTCCACTCCAATATGCTACCTGCTCACCATGTGGATTACGCGCGTTTTTTCCCCGTGCGAATTCTTGTGCAAAAAAACTGCTGCATAATACAGAACCAGCAAATAAATGAGATTAGACATATCTCATGTCCACTTTGCTTTTTCGTTCCATGTAGAAATTGACCTGCTGTGCGGATTTAGAAATCTACAGCATGTCAATTATGTGAAAAACGGAAAGGACGGATTCAGCACATAACTGAGCTGAACGGAGCCTATGGACCCCATAGTCTATAATGGGATCAGTTCGGTTTCTGTTCAGGGAAGGTTTTTGTAGCGGAGACCAAAGTTGTGCATGCAGGACTTTAGTCTCCACTACAAAATCAATCCCCTGAACGGAAACCGAACGGATCCCATTATAGTCTCTGAGGAGAACGCAGATGTAAAAGCAGCCTTATTTCCCCAGGAGAAGCTGCGATCAGCAAGGCATTTCCCCACCAGCAGCAACCATTGCAGGGAAATTTAGCATTAGGGTATGTTCACACAATATTATTTACTTGGATATCCACATTTTCCACACATCAAAATGCATAAAAATAGGCGGCCCATTGTGTAAAATGAGAACCTATACTTCGCCGATCTTGAAATCATGTCACAGAAACAGTGGCAGGTGGCCACACATGGATTAGCCCCATTGAATTAGCATCATTCATCCGGGTGTTTGCCCCTCATCAGTACAGAGTGAGATGCCATAGACACAGCTGGGTGGTACTGGCTCTTCTGTGGGAGACCAGCTGTGTATATTGCCTGGTGGCAATTCTCCATGTGCAAGAAAATCTCCCAGAGAAAAGGAACCCTCACTAGTGCCACCTTCAAAAGTGGCTCTCCCTATAGGCTCATGCACACGGCCATGGCCATATTGCAGCCCGCAAACAGCAGGTCCGCAATACTACGTGTGCACCCCGCATCACAGATGTTCACTTGAATGGGTCCGCAATCTGGGAGACACTGTGTGGTGCGAAACGGAGGTACGGATCAGAAGCCCACAGAAGCACTACTGAGTGCGGACAGTCGGATGCGGATCGCGGACCCCATTCAAGCGAATGGGTCCGCGATCTGCATGCAGCAGCCCCACGGTTGGCGCCCATACATTGCGGACCGTATTTTGCGATCCGCAGCACGGGCCTGGCCAGCACACGATTGTGTGCATGAGGGCTATGTCTGACTTTTTAACAAGTCTTGAAACATGACAACGGATGTGATTCCATCAAAGCACCTTAGAAGATGCTATAATACTAAATCTGCAAACTACAGTATATTAAAAATGATTACATTTTAAACCATTTTTACCAATTTTCTACTTTTTTTTCTGTTTTCCTTTTGTTTGTGCATGAAATCATGTGTCTGTTTTACTTTGTTCCTTACATAGGTGTGTGATATCTGGTTGAGTAAATTGTTTAATCATTAAATGCGTCATACGTGATCTTGTATCCTTGAGATTGTGATTATGAAGAAGAGATTATCAATATAATATAATGGTGCTGAAGGGTCAGTTGTTGGGCAGCCAGTGTATAAGCTGTCACTTGTCTGTGACGTTAAGAACAGTGCCAGCAGACTGTAATACAATGGGGGTGGGGATGCTAAGGTGGGAAAGGATATCCAAGCATGATCTTCTACTGCTCCCTTGTGGAGGGACCTTGAGCAAACACCTCTACTCGAGCATTATCATAGCAGCCTGTTAACGGTGAATTAACATCTGATCACGGTCTACATTTTTCATATATGTGTCGCATTTCGTGTGTACTGCAACTTTTTTTTAATTAGTATTTATCATTAGTTTCGTACACATTAGCCTGTGACATGTTAATAATGTATTTTTAAAATAAAAATGTTGTATATATTTCCAAACTATCTGTAACGTTACTGCTTTGTAGTCAGACTTCAGTCAGGCCTCATGCAGACGGCCGTTGTTTTGGTCCGTGTCCTAGCTGCATATTTTGCGGCTCGGGCGCGGACCCATTCACTTCAATGGGGCCTCAAAAGATGCGGACAGCACTTCGTGTGCTGTCCGCATCCGTTGCTCCGTTCCGTGGCCCCGGAAAAACATAGAGCATGTCCTATTCTTGTCCGCTTTGCGGACAACAATAGGCATTTCTACAATGGGCCGCGTTCCGTTCCGCAAATTGCGGAACGGAACGCGGAGCAGCTTCCGTGTTTTGCGGATCCGCGGTTTGCGGGCCGCAAAACACATACGGTCGTGTGCATGAGGCCTTAAGCAGAGAAGAGAAGAATTCCTTAAGAAATCCATTTTGTATTTTTTATTTCTTCTTTGTATAGGGATTTATAGTTTAACTTTTCATTAAAAAAAAAAGTTGCTTGTTCGAATGTATGGGGTTAAAGAGGCTGTCCAGCTTTGTGCATTTCTTTTAAAGGCTCTCCTTGGTGAAAATGAACAAAACAAACCTTACTCCTTTAGCCGATCCCCCAACAATCCCGTTATGCTTCAGGGTTCCCCGCCAATGTCTGCTTCCTGGACCTTTTAAACATGTGGAAAATACTGTTCAGCCAATCACTGGCTGGAGTTGGTGACCATTGAGAGAGGTTCCAGGAAGCAAAGATTGGATCATGAAGTGGTGGAATGAGGAAGGTGAGGGGTTAGTAAGGTGACTAGGACTTGTTTACACCATGCAGAGCATTTTTCTAAAAAAATTAATAAATGGCTGGACTGCCCGTTTAATGTCAGGATCTCTTTTGGTATAGTCTAATGGAGAGACTGATGTTTGCATTTCATGGTGGTGTTGGGTATTGGAGGGGTTAATGTTTGGTTCCCTGGTGGTCTAGGGTAGTGAAGTGATTAATACCTTGTGTACAGTACTTTTCTCACCTCCACAGGCTCCTGAAATGTTTCAGGCAGCTGAATATGATGTACTCACATAGTTTGGCTACACGTTCCTGCCATCCCATAGAAAATTAAGATAGTTTTCAAATTTTAATTTTTTTTGCTCTCTGGGGAGGAAAAATGTGACCTTATTGTAACAGCTCCGACATCACACTTTTAGTCTTACCATTAGTCTTGTTTCGCTGTCCCCCATTCATCTTGTCTGTTTTGATCACCCTTTTTTACCATGATTGATTTTGGATACTTGCATCCCTGTTTGATTTAATTACTTTTTCTGTGGCCATGCACAGTTTTTTTTTATATTCTCTATACTTTTCTACTAAACGGTGGCCTGCCATGTTGGTGATTATTCTCATATGGTCACAAATGATGAGCTTCTTCCCACCCACAAAAATTAGAGAGACCATATCTGCAGATAAGTAAAGAAGCTGTAAAGGGTGAAAAGCTTACGGCAAGGCGCAGGCCTCGTAGCTGACGTAGATATCGGTCTTCATTTGCATCAGAAAACTGGCCCGCCTCCTTTCCAACCTTGCCAGGACCCCATTTTTGGGAAAGTGGGCAGGGCAGCGCAAAAACACCACTTGCTACAAAATGTTTCAAAACTTTTTTAGGCCAGAAAAGTGTCATATTTATATAGCAGTTGTACACTTGTCATTTGGAATTGTCACAAAAGTAGATGGGTCCTCTGATTACTGATTTTGCCTAGTTTTAGCTGCTTTAACAGAAAGTCTTTGTAATTCTCTTGTATTATTTCCACTTGAAGACAACTTAAGAGTCTACATACAGTACTCATCCAGAAAGATATAAAAAATTCCACAACTCCCTAGTTTTGGCTAAGATCAGCGTCTGTGACTTCACAATATGGAGGAGACTTTGCATGAGTATTAGCATTAGTATTAGTATGTCTTACGTCAAGCAGTGTGGGGGTCTTGTTTGAAATGCTTTGCTGTCTCACAACTGAGGCAATCCGCCTGTACTGAATGAACCATGAATTCTGTATAACTTATTTATAAAGGGGTCTCCTGAGATTTTGATATTGATGGTCTAAACTCAGGGTAGATCTTCAATATCTGATTGGTGGTTGTCTGTCAGTTGTTTGAAGAGACCGCAGTGCTCATGTAAGCATTGCGGCCTCTTTCTAGGCCAATGACGTCACCTTCATCAGTCACATGGCCTAGGCGCAGCTCAGTCTCATTCGAGTGAATGGCCTCAGCTGTAATAGCAAGTTTAGACGCTATACAATGTACAGTGCTGTGCTTGGTAAGCTGTGAGGAGGCTGGAGCGCTCACTGAAGTGCTATAGCCTCTTCAAACAGCTGTTTCAGACCCCCACCAATTAGATATTGATTGTCTATCTGATAATAGGCTATCAGTATCCTAGACATCCCATTTAAAGGAGTTTTCCAGCCTGGAGATATTGATTACCTATCCTCAGGATAGGCAATCAATATCAGATCTTTGGGGGTCCAAAGCCCAGCACCCCCACCAAACAGCTGTTTTCTGTAGGCACCAGAAACTAAACAGTGGAAAGAGCTGGAAGCAGAAGGCTCCATCCAGGGGCCTTGCTGGAATACTGCAGCTCAGCTCCTATTCATTTTTTATTTGGAGCAGATGTAGTAATAGAGTATAATAAGTACAGACTTAGACTAGACGCCAAAGAAACGCTGCATAGATTATCAGAGATCCCGAGTTGGGGCTGCATGGATTCCACTTGGTTCCACGTGGATACAACAACCTTAAATCAATTAATCCAGAAGATAAAAGCAAGAATCCTTAGGGTGTCCTCACATGTGGTGGAACTTTCTGCCAGAAAATACGCAACCTCCCCCATGTTATCCTGTGGGGCTGAAAATTGTTTATCTGTGCGTTGTGATATGCTTCACAATTTAAAATTTTGAGGCGTAAATAATGTTGTGTTGCACAGATTTTGTTGCCGATTTTTCCACAGAGTCATTTTCCCAATAAACTGAATGGAGAAATTCTCCAACAGGAAATCTACACCATAATTCACACCAAAGATCCACAATTTTGTAAAATTCTGCACCTGCGGATTTACTGGCGGAAAATTCCACCACAAATGAGGGCACTCTTATTTAGTGTGAGTTAAAATCCACCATAGTTTTAGTGAATTAACCACTCTTAACCTCTTAGTGACCAGCCTGTTTTGGGCCTTAATAAAGAAGCAATTTTTTTAATTTTCTCATCGTCACATGTATTTAATTGTTTCTGTCAATATAGCTACATGAGGGCTTGTTTTATGTAGCACAAGCTGTAGTTTTTAATGGTACCATTTTGGGGTACACATAACTTACTATTAAGCTCTGATTAACTCTTTCTGAGGTGAGGATGAAAACAGCAATACTACCAGTTTTTACGTTATAAATTTAGCGATGTTCATTTTCCATCATAAATAACGCGCTAACTTTATTCTCTGGGTCAGTATGTTTACAGCGGTGCCAAATGCATACATTTTTTACATTTTACAACCTTGCACAATAAAGAAAAAATGTTTTTACATTGCTGCATCCTATGACCCATAATTTTGTTAGTTTTTGTTGTTTTGTTCTTGTACTTTTTATTGGTATTATTTTGAGCTGCTTAACATTTTTTTATTAGTTTTTATCTTGCTTTTTTTGTACAAGGGACTGTAACAGGCGATCTTTTAATTGCTTCTATAATTGCCTATGCTGTACAATGCATATTCCTGTCAGTGCTATACTGACAATAGCCACCAGGGTGTGCCAGAGAGGAGCAGGCTGATGGGAAATACTGGAGGAAGGCCTCGGGCCTTTATTTGCTCCCAGGCTGCTGTGCACAGACATCAGCACCCCGTGATCTTATTCATGAGGTGCTGATGGGTTATACAGAGGTAGTCCGCTCCCTCTCTAACCACTTAGATGCCACAGTCTTTATTGACCTCAGCATCTAAGTTCTTAAACACCCTGGATTGGCACTTCTGCCGATCAGGGGCATTAGACCAGGAGTCCAGCTCTCTGCTGCATGGAGTAAAAAGGCGTCGGCTTAAGGCCCCGTAGTGACTATCGTAGAAAGGCATATTGGTGGTCACTAAGGGGTTAATCATAGCCAAATGATTATAAGTGGATAATCTACTTGAAAAATGTAAGCAGTCATGGCTTTTATGGTTGCCTATGGTGGATTTTAGCTCATACCAAATAAAGGATTGTTGTTTTCAAAGCGAACCTTTCACCGCTCCTGACATGCCTGTTTTAATAGCTCCATGCATTCCCCATGTAATAATAATTCTGGAGCATCTATTCTTATGGCTGTATGCTGTGCCATTCCTTTATTATTTATACTAGAAGTTATGAATTAATTGCTAGCAGTCTGCAGTAAGGGTACAGAGGGGTGGTAACAAGTTGGGGGGTGTACCTGCACAGACTCCGTCTATCCAATCAGTGCTGCCGATTTCAGACTGTGCAGGTACACCCCCCCCCCAACTGTTACCTGCCCTCTGTACCCTTACTGAAGGCTAATAGCAATTCATTCATAACTTCTAGTAGAAATAATAAAGGAATGGCACAACATACAGTCATAAGAATAGATGTTCCAGAACTGTTATTACATGGGGAATGCATGGAGCTATTAAAACAGGCATGTCAGGAGCGGTAAAAGGTCCTCTTTAACTGCTGGATTGATTGATTTAGAATTACTATAGAATCCTAATCAGCCATAACAAGCCCCAAATACCAGAAAGACTATATAAACAGACCGCACATCCAATAATGTTTAAAATCCAAATCAATCTTTATTTAGCACCACAACATTAAAATACTGAATACAATAAAAGAAACCTCATGTGGGACTTTATATGTCATTACATAAATGTGCGCACACCAGTCCAAAATAAGGACAGTCACAATCACCTGGTCCCACTACATAAAGAAAATCATAACATAGGTTATAGATGACATCCAATGATAGAAGTAGGATAACCATACCCATAATGCAGCGGTGGGGATCCAGAATGGTGGGCACACAATACTAGCCCCAGGCGTATTGACTATTGACGGGCACTCCAAATTATTCTAGTGTGCCCCCCTTTTTTTGAGTATTGGTTTCACCTGATCAGCCATAACGTGAACACCCTGCCAGGAGAAGTGAATACCATTGATTATCTCTCGAAAATTGTCGCCAGTCAAGGATATATTAGGCAGCAAGTTAACAGTCAGTTATTGAAGTTCATGTGCTGGAAGTGCCAAACTATGATGATGATTGGGTCACACCATTTTGGCACCATCAAAATGTCAGTTCTTTTGGGGTGTTTCAGATAGGCACTGGTGAAACAAAGAAGGACAACTAGTGAACCCGTGACCGGGAAATGGGCACACAAGATTCATTTATGTGTGTTGTGAGCAAAGGCTAGCACGTCTGGTTCAGTCCCACAAAAGAGCTACTGCAGCAAATATTGCTAAAACTGTTAATGCTCGCTATGATAAAAAGCTGTCCAAACACACAACAGTGCATTGCTACTTGCTGCCTGAGTCTGCGTACCACAGACTAGTCAAAGTGCCTATGTTAAAGTATAACTGTCAATTTTTTTATTTTTTTTTACTATTGGATTTTGGTGATTAGCATCACATTGTTGGCCCTGTTTTAATTTCTGATTGTTTAATAAATAACCCCTAAAAGCCACCTAAAAGTCCCCAGTATTGGCTATTGTTACCTGAGATAAAATCAGGTTGCTATGCTCCTTCCGTCTACCAGATGAGGACGGAGCACGCTGAGTGGACTGGGAACTGATAGTGAGTCAACATTGTAAGGGAATGTATAAAAAGCCAGGTTCTTCCTGACAGGAGATAACAGTGCTGGGCTGTGTGTGTGAACTTCTCCACATGCCTGTGCTTGGCAGACACTCCCTTAGCAGTGAAGGACAATGTAGAGCCCAGTGTATAAATGACAGCCTTATCTGATAAGAGGAGAGCTTGTAGGAGGACTACAGGCTTCAGCCAGACCTGGGAACTTCACTGCAAGACCCCCCTATACAGAGCTGGTCTTCACTAACTTCACTGCAGGCGTCCTATAGATTAGCCTCAGGGCTGAGGGCGGCCATTTTAACAGAATAGTGAAATTGCAGTTTTATGCAGACTGGTTGCTAAGGGCTGAATCTTATTAAATAAGGGGTAAGTCAGTCTAATAGTTATTGATTCAGAAATATTATCATATTAGTAACTACATATATGAAAACTGAAATTAGGGTCTAAATGTGACAGTTATCCTTTAAGCTTTAGAACCAGACCATGGAGTGATAGAAGAAGGTCATGATGATGTATCACATTTTCTTTTACATCATGTGAAAAGCCTCATTTGTGTCACTTACCTGGGTGTTCACCAAGAGGTGTTCACCAAAATAAACCATGGAGTGAAGGAAATGCGGCAGATACAGAGTGATGTTTTGTCAATGTTCTGCTTGGGTCCCAGCGTTCATTGGGAGCTTACTCTGCAATGTACCACATATCTAGGTGTTGTTGCAGACTAAGTAAATCTCTAATGGCAATGGTGTTACCTAATGGCAGTGGCATCTTTCAGTAGGACGATTTAAAGGGAATCTGTCACCTGCATACTAGCAGAATTTTTTTTTCATTAATCCATGTTTAATAAATTACCTTATTTACATATGTGTTCGTGTTTTTCTTTTGTGCCTTGTCATTTCTTCTAAAAAATGCTTTTTCTGATATGCAAATGAAGCTGTAAGGAGCCCAGAGGGGTGTTCCTCCTTTACCAAGGTGCCCAGGAACGCCCCCCTGATGTGCCGTGCCCGACCCAAGGCTAAATACTCCGTTCCCCCGCCAGCTGTTGAGGCTGTTGCCCTCAGTATCCAGATGATCGCGCAGTGGCTCAGGAAACAGCGAACACGTCACTGGGCTCGGCGCATGCCCAGTGAGGCTGTTGCATGAATCCATGTTCCATGTTGCCCTCAGTATCCATATGATCGCGCAGGTGCAGGCAATCGCCGGCACTGCGCCTGCACGGGATTTCGGGATGCAGGCGAGAGGCGGAGCGGGGATATTTGCTGCACAGAGAGGAGCTGGGAGGGGGGGGGGGCGGAGTATTTAGCCTCGCCTCTGGGATGCGATTTTAGAGATTAGAGGCGTTCTTCTTTTTAAAATTTAGGCGGGCACGGCACATCAGGGGGGCGTTCCTGGGCACCTTGGTAAAGGAGGAGCGCCCCTCTGGGCTCCTCACAGCTTCATTTGCATATCAGAAAAAGCGGTTTTTAGAAGAAATGACAAGGCACAAAAGAAGAACACGAGCACATATGGAAATAGGGTAGTTTATTAAACATGGATTCATGAAAAAAAAAAATTCTAGTATGCAGGTGACAGATTCCCTTTAAGGATCATTACAAAGAGTTCAGGTAACATAGTAACAATAGTTTATAAGGCTGAAAAAAGACATTTGTCCACCCAGTCGGCCTGTTATCCTGCAAGTTGATCCAGGGGAAGGCAAAATACCCTGTGAGGTAGAAGCCAATTTTCCCCACTTAACGGAAATACGGAAACGGAATGCATACGGAGTATATTAATTTTTTTTTGCGAACCCATTGAAGTGAATGGTTCCGTATATGGACCGTATACGGACCGTAAAAAACGGAACGGAAACTGAAAAAAAAAAAGCGTTCGTGTACAAAAGGCCTTAGAGGTCTTGTGGGGTCCATGTGTCAATTGGTGAGAACTGTTTTGGTGGCATGGGTGGGTTTAATGCTATGGATGAAAGGGACTATCATCTGGTTATTCATCCTATACCTCAATAGTCACTATTCACCCTGTTTTTAGGTGTTCTACAACCTCATGTGAATGTGTTGGTTTTGCCAGGTTCAAGTGTTAACTCTGAGTTTAAGGTTTACCCTTTACCTGTGCTTCTAAGGCCATCTTTGCAAGGCCATCTGTTGCTTGCCTCCTGCCTCCCCCAAGTGCTCATCCTCTTTTCTTTTTTCTTTGCAAATATTTATGTACACTATATAGACAAAAGTATTGGGACACATATACACATGAAATGACAATTCTTGAGAAACCATTCTTATCATGTTGTGCCATTCCTCTATTATTCCTGTTACAAATGTATTAATAAAGGTACAGCTGGATGTAAATCGCTAGGATATGCCCCCTTCGTGTGAGATGGGAATACCCCTTTAAGCAAACTCTGACTGACTTACACCAAATTCACATTTCCTGAAAACCCGCTCAGTGGGAAAGTGATTAAATAGGAGACCTCATTTAATTGAATCCTCATTAGATAAAGTATCTTCAAAGGCTGAGCTAGCGCTGAGTTTTTTCTGTACTGAAAAAAAACAAAAAAAAAAACAGTGTGATTCAGAGTGCGAATTCTACAGGGTTTTTGATGCAGTTTGTGATCCTACTCATTTCGATGGGAAATTTCTATATGTATTTTACGCAAAATCTACACCAAAAATGAACAGACCACTTCTTTTTTCCGCACCATGGAAAAAAGCATGCTGTGTAAATGACCTTGTGGTTTCTCATTGATTTTGGATTTTAGTTTCAGAATCTGTGTGTGCCAAAATTGGTTTTCTCATTGATATGGATTTTAGTTGCAGAATCTGTGCCAAGATCTATGTTGAAAAAAACTCTGTGTGTTAGCCTTAGGGCTTTTTCACAGGAGCGGATGCCGTGTGGGCAATAATACGCTGATGACATGCCTCTCTGTGACCTTTTTACTACAAAATCACAGTCACCGTGATTTTGTAGTAAAAAGATCGCAGAGGGGCAAAGAGCATTATCAATCATGTTAATGCTCCGTGTCTCTGCTGTCCGGAGCGGGGCTTGGTTCTCTTTCACGCAGCGGATTACCCACACGGCATCCGCTCCTGTGACAGAGCCCTAAAGGTACCTATACTTTTTGACTATCCATTGGCTGAACGCTTTTTTGGCAGACAGCTATCTCTAATCCTTCTCTCCCCTACATCATCTGCTGGGGAACAGTCTGCAGCTCCCTAAAAACTGTGGGTTTGGCCAACAATAGTCCAATGTGTATGGGGGCCTTTAGATGACATTCATAATTAGTAAAAATGAGTGATAGATGCTCATTATAAGTAGAGATGTGCTAACTTTTGGAAAATTCGATTCGGCTGCTACGCCAAATTTCACAAAAAAATTTGCTTTGTCATAAAGCATATTTTCTTGTAAGTAGCTGGTGCAGTGACAGGAAGCTGCAATAGCGCTGCTCCTCATCATACATGATCGGGGCATCGGGGAAATTTTTTTAAATCATACTTGCCTCCTCCATTTGCTTAAGTTGACGTTGTCACGCCGCCTGGTGTGGTGACGTATGAAGTCCCGGCGCACGGGATTTCGGCCGAGATCTTGAAACAAGATGGAGGCGGCCAGCCCGTCGCTAGCAAATAAAGGAGGTAAGTATGTATGATTTTTATATTTTTTTAACTATTTCAGGGTTAAATCGATTCGCTACCACGAAGCACGAGGAAATTCGGCTTTGCTGTGAATCAAATTTATCCTGAAAATTGGGATCGAATTCCACTTCGTTGGATTCCATTCGCTCATCTCTAGTTCTAAGTTACCCCTCTCCACAGTGACGAAGCAGCCCATCCTTCCCCTCTCTCTACTTCTTCCTCTGCGTCCACTGTGTTTGTGTCTGTATGGCCCTGTCCCTCGTCCTCTGCTCCCCCATCCTGCAGGACGAGAGGCTGGGATTAAGCTACATACAGTGTCTGCTCAGCCAGAGAAATGATAATATTTGGATAGGTTGTGATGTGAAGCTGATGATATTTACATGTTATTATGCTGCAGTCCTCACATGAAAAGCCAGGCTCCACTCAGATGTACTCTGCTCTTCATCACCTCCTCAAGCTGTCACTGGCAGCATTCCATCTCCCTCCTTGTTTGTTTGCATTAATTAAGATGTTAAATTAATCATTGTGACTTTCTCTCTTAAAAGATTACTGTAGAGTTCAGTGTCAGGGTAGGAGCTGGACTGCGATGTGCAGGTGTGCAGCTGTTTGCACGCCTGCTGATAAGAGGTATTTATTTGAGTAGGCGTGAGGACAGACGGACACGCTTTTAATAAACCACACCTTTCCTGATAGATGATGCTTTTATCTAGACTAGTGAAAGGTGGCAGCTCATATCCCACTTTGGTCAAGGAGAAGCGATCAGAGAATTTTATACTGATGTCATTTCCTTTTTTTTTTTTGACTATACATCTGTCTTCATTTGCCTGGCGTGCTCCACAAGTTGGAGTAAAGAATGCTTCCTTTTCCCCTGGCTATGCTGCTCTAGTTTAGTAGAAGTTAAAGCTAAGGGTGCATTCATATCACCATTAAAGCTCTGAACCCGGACATACCCATAATTTCACCCAGGCAGCCCCCCTGATGTCAGCATCGGAGCATCTCATGCTCCGATGCATCCCTGCCCTGCGCTAGATCGCGCCGGGCAAGGGCTCTTTTGTTTACAATAGCACACTGCCGGGCGGCAGCTTCCGCCCGGCAGTGTGTTCGGTGACGTTACCAGCTCTGATGGGCTTGCTTTAGCGCTGCCCTAGCCGTTTTACAGGCTAGGGAAGAGCTAAAGCCCGCCCATCAGTGCCGGTGACGTCACTGGGCTTCCTGGCAGCCCCATGGAGAGCCTGGTTCATCGCCGGAAGTCTAGAAAATGCCTTTGCCCTGCGCGATTTAGTGCATGGCAAAGGAGAGCATCGGAGCATGAACTGCACCACAACTTCAAGTCGGGAAGGCTGCCTGGGTGAAAATGGAGGTCTGTCCGGGTTCAGCTCTGAACCTGGACAACCCCTTTGAGCTTTCCGTTCTTCTGATCCATCAGAAGAAGAGAGAGAGGAAAAAAAATCCTGTTGCATCAGTTTTAGCCATTTCCGTCTCAGATCAGTTTTTTTTTGTTCACAAGTCAGTTATTTGATCAGTTATTTCCATCAGTGATTGTGAGCCAAAACTAGGAGTGTAGGCTACATAGAGATAAACCTGGTTTTGGCTGCAAATCACTAATCTAAATAACTGATCAAATAACAGGCCTAAGATAGAAAAAAAGTCCTGCATGCAGAACTTTTTTTCTGTCTAAAAAAAACCCCAGATCTCAGACAGAAATGGTTGTTTCACAGGATCCTGTTTGTTTTTTGTTTTTTTTCTCTCTCTCTTAGGCCTCTTTCACATGGGCGTTTGACGCCCGGATAAGAGGGAAGATAATAAAGATCGGGTCCCGTCTCTTAGCAACCATGCAGGAAAATCGCACTGCATCCGCACTTGAATTGCGGATGCTTGCGATTTTCCCGCAGCCCCATTCACTTCTATGGGGCCTGCATTGCGTGAAAAACGCACAATATAGAGCATGCTGCGATTTTCATGCAACGCAGAAGTGATGCGTGAAAATCACCGCTCATGTGCACAGCCCCATAGAAATGAATGGGTCCGGATTCAGTGCGGGTGCAATGCGTCCACCTCACGCATTGCACCTGCGCGGAAAACTCGCCCGTGTGAAAGGGGCCTAAGTGTGAATAGCAGTCAATCACTCAGTAGCACTGCTCACATGACTATTAAGCTCAAAATGAGCAGAGGTTTAAAGGGGTGCTTGGGGATTTTGATACTGAGGATAGGTCATCAATATCTGATTGATGGAATCCAACTGCCCCCCCCACTGCTGATCACCTCTGTGATGGTGCGTGAGTCCTTAGGGCTCTTCTTAGGCTATATGAAGTCATGTTCATTGGTCACATGGCTTAGACGCAGCATAGTCCCATTCACATGGGCTGCTGTACCAAGCACAACCGCTATATGGGTGGTGCAGTGCTGTGAGAAGGCCACCGCGCTCACCAGAGCTCCGTTGGGTGCCGCGGCTTCCTCAAACAGCTGATCAACGGGCTTGCCGAGAGTTGGACCGCCGCCTATCTAATATTGATGACCTATCATGAGGTTAGGCCATCAATATGAAAATTAAGGAGAACCCCTTTAAATGAAAGAATGAAAAATTATACTGGAGCTTTTCTAACTTTTCTGACTATGTATCAATTTTCTCAGTTCCTCCTGCTCTATAACATGCTGCCCGCAGATTAGACCTTATTTTCAATATGAAAGGTTCCCTTGACGGTACTGAAGTATACTAAAGCTTTCCTTGTTCTGTAAGACAGGGTTGTGGGTGATAAGACACTTGAACAGCAGGGCCTTCTCCATAAATTGTAACTGTAAGAAGTGATGGGAGATAAGCGTTGCCAGCAGGTATCACTAAAACACGCCATAAACTTAAGATCGTTATAGCTGTCTTTATTTGAAGACTCCCTCATTAGACTGGTGGCATGCATAGGTTTTTTCTGGTGTTTTTCAGGGCTATTGAGGTTTTTGGTGTGCTGTATTTTTCTGCTGGCATTTTATGTCATGTTTTTAAGCTAAAGATGCCAGCTCCAGATATTGCATGGAAATCTATGGAGAAGTCACAGGGCAAACAGGAATTTTCTGTAGTAGTGTTTTTTTTTTCACCCTAAGGCCCCTTTCACACGGGCGAGTTTTCCGCGCGGGTGCAATGAGTGAGGAGAACGCATTGCACCCGCACTGAATCCTGACCCATTCACTTCTATGGTGCTGTGCACATGAGCGGTGATTTTCACGCATCACTTTTGCGTTGCGTGAAAATCGCAGCATGTTCTATATTCTGCGATTTTCACGCAACACAGGCCCCATAGAAGTGAATGGGGATGCGGGAAAATCGCAAGCATCCGCAATCATGTGCGGATGCGTTGCGATTTTCCTGCATGGTTGCTAGGATACGATCTGGATGGGGACCCGATTGTTATTATTTTCCTTTATAACATAGTTATAAGGGAAAATAATCGCATTCTAATTACAGAATGCAATGTTCCCCGGGCTATAGAGGGTTAAAAATAATAAAGAGTTAACTTACCTTCTCCCATTGTACGCGCAGAGCCCCAGAACGTCTTCTCTCGTTGGACCAGCCGTGATGTCACAGGATCACATGGGTCACATGGTCCACTCAAATGCTTCTATGATTGGACCATGTGACCCTGTGACGTCACCACAGGTCCTCAAGCATACCAACCATCAAGAGAGAAGACGTTCTGGGGCTCTGCGCATACAATGGGAGAAGGTAAGTTAACTCTTTATTATTTTAACCCTCTATAGCCGAGTACATTGCATTCTGTAATTAGAATGCGATTATTTCCCTTATAACTATGTTATAAAGGAAAATAATTACATATACAGAATACTCATCCCGAAACCAGACTTCAGTGATGAAGTCTGACTTGAGTCTGGGTACCAAGCATGCGGATTTTTCACGCGCGTGCTAAGCGCACTACAAACGTTAGCACGCGCGGAAAAATCGCGGCGATTCCCGCAACGCACCCGCCTCTTATCCGGGCGTCAAACATGACGCCCGTGTGCAAGAGGCCTAAGGCCTCATGCACACGGCCGTTGTTGTGGTCCGCGTCCGAGCCGCATTTTTTGCGGCTCGGGCGCGGACCCATTCACTTCAATGGGGCTACAAAAGATGTGGACAGCACTCCACGTGCTGTCCTCATCTGTTGCTCCGTTCCGTTGCCATGCAAAAAAAATAGAGCATGTCCTATTCTCATCCGTTTTGCGGACAAGAATAGGCATTTCTACAATGGGCCGCATTCCGTTCCGCAAATTGTGGAACAGAACGTGGAGCAG
Source organism: Bufotes viridis (assembly GCA_033119425.1). Taxonomy (NCBI): domain Eukaryota; kingdom Metazoa; phylum Chordata; class Amphibia; order Anura; family Bufonidae; genus Bufotes; species Bufotes viridis. Next base: position 215,406,205 of record CM065594.1, on the reverse strand, counting down.
CTTCCGTGTTTTGTGGATCCACGGTTTGCGGATCGGCAAAACACACACGGTCATGTGCATGAGGCCATAAGGTGCATTTTCTTGGTTCAGAGGCAATATTGTGTGTTCAAGGGTACTTTCACACTAGCGTTAAAGTTTTCCAGCATTGAGTTCCGTCCTTGGGGCTCAATACCGGAAAAAAACACTTCAGTTTTATCCTAATGCATTCTGAATGGAGAGAAATCCGTTCAGGATGCATCAGGATGTCTTCAGTTCAGTCACTGAACGACGTTTTGGCCGAAGATAATACCGCAGCATGATGGGGTATTATCTCCGTTCAAAATTCCCGAACACATACCAGAATGCCGATAATGACGGATCCAGCATTCTGGTCTGCGCGCATGCCGACATTTTTATTTTTTAACCAGTGCTTTATTCCTCAACAGTCACCCCCCCCCCCCCCGCAAATACAGCTCTTAGGAAGTGATATAACAGTGGGGACACATATTTATCTAAAAAGAAAAACACTCCAGGTGCTAAAATATACTATATGGGCAAAAATGCTGATCAAGGCTTTTTTTATTCCCAAAAAACTGCCAGGACCAGAATTATGGTTGGATGAGCTCTTAAAGTGACACCTCTTGTCTTGCTTAACTTTGAGCACACATAAAACTAAGGCTACTTTCACACTTGCGTTGGTGCGGATCCGTCTGTTTATTTGCACAGACGGATCCGCACCTATAATGCAAACGTTTGTATCCGTTCAGAACGGATCCGTTTGCATTAGCTTTAAAAAAAAAAGTCAAAGTCCAAAACGGATCCGTTTTGAATAACATTGAAAGTCAATGGGGAACGGATCTGTTTTCAAATGCACCATATTGTTTCATTGAAAACGGATCCGTCCCCATTGACTTACATTGTAATTCAAAGCGGATCCGTTAAGCTCGCATCTTCAGACGGACACCAAAATGCTGCATGCTGCGCTTTGGTGTCTGCCTCCAAAACGGAATAGAGGCGGAACGGAGCCGAACTGATGCATTCTGAACGGATCCTTATCCATTCAGAATGCATTGGGGCTTAACTGATCCGTTTTGGACCGTTTGTGAGAGCCCTGAAACGGATCTCACAAACGGAATCCAAAACGCCAGTGTGACAAGTACCCTAAGGCCTCATGCATGCAACAGTATTAGGCCTAATTCACACGTCCGTAAAATGGATCCGCATCCCATCCGCAATTTTGCGGAAGGGTTGCAGACTCATTCATTTCAAAGGGGCAGGAATGGATGTGGACAGCACACTATGTGATGTCCGCATCCGTGTTTCCGCATCCGTATTTCCGTTTACGCAAAAAAATAGAACATGTCCTATTCTTGTCCGCATTGCGGACAAGAAAAGGCATTCTCTATATAGTGCCAGCAATGTGCGGTCCGCAAAATGTGGAATGCACATTGCAGCCGTCCGTGTTTTGCGGATCTGTGTTTCGTGTTTCCGCAAAACACACTACGGACGTGTGAATAAGGCCTTATACTGGCCGTTTTTTCAGTTCAGTATACTGACAGTATACTGAACCATTCACTTCAATGGGACTGCAAAAAATACTGGTGTCTCCGTATGCCTTCCGTTTCCGTTTTTCTGTTCCGTTTATAATATAGAACATGTCCTATTCTTGTCCGCAAATCACGTTCAGTGGCTCCATTCAAGTCAATGGGTCCGCAAAAAAATGGAAAGCATACGGAAAGGCATCCGTATGTCTTCCGTATCCGTTCCGTTTTTGCTGAACAATCTATTGAAAATTTTAGGACCAGCCCAATTTTTATTATGGAATAAGGCTACATTCACACGACCGTAGTGTATTACGGATCCGCAATACACCCAACCGCACCCCCCATAAAAATGCCTATTCTTGTCCGCAAGAATAGGACATGTTCTATCTTTTGTGGAGCTGCAGACCGGAAGTTCGGGTCCGCGCTCCGCAAATGCGGAAGCAGAGAGCACATAGTGTGCTCTCCGCACCTTGTCCGGCCCCATAGAGAGTGAATGGGTCCGCACCCGTTCCGCAGAATTGCGAAACGGATGCGGACACATTCACGGTCGTGTGAATGTAGCCTTACTGTATACCGTATATGCCATATGGAAAAACGCAACAGAACAACGGAACCGAAATGGAAACACAATGGAAACTAAGAACGGAACCACAGATAAAAACGGACCGCAAAACACTGAAAAAGCCATACGGTCGTGTGCAAGAGGCCTAAAGAGCTAGCATTAGCTCATTAGATCACTAAGTGGTTAATAGTTATGGTGGGTTCATTTTTAATATTCAAAATCTTGCCTTAAAAAAACATGTAAGTTATGACAGCACACTCATGGCTTTTACACAGCGTTCACTTTTTTTTCTTGCCTATGTAAGAATAAAGCAGGTATGTGCTAACCTGTAACTAACATGTAATCATGTGCTGCTGCTAACAATTTGAACATTGCATTCTCATACCATGGGTCCGTCAGCCCAGAAGCTGGTTGTGTGAGGTCTCACTGCTGGCAAATGTAGGGTTAGCGCTTGTTTTCTTTGCATTGTTGTTGCAATGAAATGAGGCATGACCGGTCTTCCACTGACCATTATTTTCAAATGAGTGTCCTGCAGTTCTCCAGTGGGGAGTGGTGCACTGGACGTGGCTCTTCACTTTAGCTTAATGAGGTATCTGCTAAGTAAGTGGCCTCAAACTATTAGCTAAACAACTCCTAAATAGAATGTATGCTAAAAAAGAAGTAGTCATTAAACTAAGCTAAGAATGTAACTGCTGTGGGCAATATCTATGGATTCCAAAGGTTTTAAAGACAGACACCTTGTAGACACAGCCTGCATCTGCCATTTGGAAGATAGATGCTGTAAGGGTATGTCCACACGTTAAGTCTACTTTGAATTTTGTTGCTGATCAGCAACAAAAAATGCTGCAAAAACTGCATGTATTATATGCGGTTTATGCCGCCCTCGCCATTGCAAATGCCGACGTCACAGCATAAACACAGAAGTTTCAGACGACACGCCGTCTTGAATGGCGTGGTGTACGTGTCCAGGGAGGGGGCGTCGCACAGTATAATCTTTGAGAGGACTGGCACTCATTTGATAGTAAAGCTTATTTCTTTTATTGTCACATAGATACAGTTAAATGTGACGCGTTTCGGCTCAAGCGCAAACCTTTTTGAAGAAGGCTCGTGCCTGAGCCGAAACGCGTCACATTTAATTGTATCTATGTGACAATAAAAGAAATAAGCTTTACTATCAAGTGAGTGCCAGTCCTTCTCTCAAAGATCACAGCATATATTGACATGCTCCACCACAGGTCAATTTACGTTTTTAATGCAAAGTTTCCATGACATTTCTTAAAATCTCATCCACTTTATTGGTACTGTGCAGTGTTTGGATTTGCTGCTCTAAATTCAGCAATGACGAATCTGCGTGTAAACATACCGTAAAGCCCACGATTGTAATAGAAGCTTGGAAAAACTGCTCTGTCTGGCAGGTTACGAATCATTTTCAGATGTAGAGTTTAAAGGCTTCTCCAGCAAATCACAGTTTTTCTAGAGACAGAGCTAGTAATCTTCTATCAGGTGGATTGAAGAAGATGCAGAGTATTGGAGTGATGCTGATAAAGGCACATTTGTTTTAGAAAAATGTACTAGGGAATCACACTGGGGTAGACGTACTGATAATCTATAAGTGCATCAAAAGCCATGTCTCTGCCACCGCTAAGTTGTGCAAGTATGTGCTGACACTGTCCATTATAAACTGGTGAGATCAATGAGGAGTCCTTGTAGTCTGGTCCGACCAATCATATATGCCTTCGAGCAGTGATGGCTAACCTCCGGCACTCCAGCTGTTGTGAAACTACATCTCCCAGCATGCTCCATTTATTTCTATAGAGTTCTGAGAATAGCCAAGCAAGTGTACATCTTGGGAGTAGTAGTTTTACCACAGCTGGAGTTCCGGAGTTTAGCCATCACAGCCTTAGGGCTCACTCATGTACACAAACGTATTTTCTTTCCGTGTCCGTTGCAGTTTTTTGCGGACCGTATGCAGAACCATTCACTTTAATGGGTCCGCAAAAAAATGGAAAGGAAGTTACTCCGTGTGCATTCCGTTTCCGTATGTCCGTATTTACGTTCTGCAAAAAATTTGAACATGTCCTATTATTGTCCGCATTATGGACAAGGATAATACTGTTCTATTAGGGGCCAGCTGTTCCGTTCCGCAAAATACGGACTGCACACGGATGTCATACGTATTTTTTGCAGATCGTTTTTTGCGGACCGCAAGATACATACGGTCGTGTGCATGAGGCTTTAGAGCATGTTCAAACAGCCTTTCTTCAGTGTGGATTTCAGCAGTGAGTTGGAAGTCCACGCCATAGATTATATAACACAATTTTTCCTGCACTCAGTTTCTCAAACTGTGTTGCGAAAAAAGCGACACAACAGTTTCTGCACGGAAACCACAGTGGGGGTCCACATGTGAATTCGCTCCAATGAAACTGCAAAACAGCAGCAAGTATCCCATGGTCAGTCTTGGATTTTTGGAGCAAATACGTGTTGGATTTTCACTGTCTGAACATACCCTTATGTTGGCTTTCCAGGTCTAAAAGGCAGATCACATTTTCTCTGATAAAAATAGTTTCTTAAATATTTTATTTAATCTAACATATATTGTTAAGAGGTCGCATATTATTGTGTAATATAATACAAATTACTAGTAAAATTGGATTTTGAAGAATGAGATCCAGAGTGTTCCATGTACCTCAAGCGGCCCATAAAAAATATGAGTGCGATGAAGAGACAGATTGCATCTCCTTGCCTCCATAGAACGTACACTCATTTATTAAAAGGGAATCAAATATTTACATGTTTAGCCACAAAATGTCCTGTAGCAGAAGTATAAAAAAAAATGCATTCGCTGTCTCCATATAAATGCACACTACAGTGATCTTCACTGATGTGACTGAAGCTTGCACTACGTGTATGGAGATCACATCTGCTGAGCATGTCCTAGAGCAGATTTCTCACAGCTGTATCATTTTCCTTGGCAACCTGACTCCTGAAGGACTGCTTGATCCATATTTCAGGAGGCGCAAAGCGTTTCTTTTCTTCTGCTTTTGGTGTTTAGTTTACACACCAGATCAGCGGATGCAGTGTACATAAAACCACATGCGTGCAGGTCCAGCTGCTGCCGTACTGGAGCCTGACTCTCCAGCTCGTGGTAGTACTCAGCAGCCCGGCAGGACTCCAGCAAAGTTGCACGTATGTTTCATAGCCGGCCTAATGAGCTGTGGAAGGAGAGCTAGAGATTTACCGTGTTTGTTTTATCATGATAAATGCTAAAATATCAGGCGAGTTTTAGATGTGTCCTTCATGCTCTTAACCATAAAGTGGGGTTTCTTCATATAATACAAACAAGTGTCCATTTATTTTAACTTGTGTCTCAAGATCCAGTGGTTCGTGCTGCCATGCCCAGTTATTTTAGGGAGATCCTTGTAAGTAACCAGATGCATAGTACATTTGGCGGCATGTTACTCGAGTTCATATGTATACAGAGCATCCCTAAGAAACTCTGCCATAGAAGTCAATGAGGTCCCCCTTGCCCATGGTGCAAACAGAACACAAACACTGGATTTACACGTACAAATTATCAGGCAGATTATGGGGAACGACTGTTCCTAACAATGCTCGTTCCTGACAATCTGCCCGTGTAAATGTGCCGCCGATCACCCGATGAACGGTTCATTGGGTGATCCTGTCGTTTGTGTAGGCACATCAATGATCGTTTCTGGGCAGCAGATCGTGCCGTCCAAACAGCAATCTTTCGCCCAGAAACATTGATTCTGTATGGGGACGAGGGATCGCAATAGCCCGCCTCTGAGCCCGCCTTTAGACCTAGTAGCCAATGTGAAAATTGCAGTTCACTATAGATAGTGACATAAATAATTAAAAAAAAAACACACAAAAAAAAGTTTAACATAAAAACATGATTTTAAACAATAGGTCATTTTCGGATGATACATCTCTTTTAAGGAATTCATACAGAAGCATGTTAGGCCTTCTCTTTATAATATTAATAAACTTCATTGGCTGAAACTGTTTAATTCATCCTTTTTGTGCCTAATGTTCTTTTTTTGGTCCAGAGAGGTGTATCAGCGTAGCCTGTATGGGGTCTGTTCAGAATCTACATATGCTATGCTGATACACAGCTCCAGTTCACCGCAGGAGCCTGGCACTGACTAAAGTTGGGCTTGTGCTGTAACAGCTGAAATTGAGAGAACTCCAATACCAGCCACTTAATGCCCCCACATGCCATGGTTAGTAGCGTCCACGGCACCTAGAAAGCTAGAGGGAGAGGGCTCCCTCAGTCACCATTATCCCCAATGAATGCAATTGCGAGTGTTTATGTGTTGCCTTGGCAGTGAGGGCCTAAAGAAGCCTTCTCAGGCCTGCCATGACTGTATGCCTAATAGACTGTGCCACAGGCATGACCTAATAGACTGCCTGTTAATGTTACCTTGTACTGCTACATCGCCAAAAAAAGTATGACCATAAAGAGAAATGAATAAGAAAAAAAATCAAGATTATATCTATAGTGGTTCTTTATTTGAAAATAATCAATTTTGTGGGGGTAAGGTTGGCTAGCCCTGGTTACATTTGTAGACTGTTATAGGGCAAGGTACGTTTAAAAGTTAGCTAGGCTTAAATGATTGTCCAGGCTGTGGGTAATAATGACCTGTCCTTAGTCATCAGGATCAGATTGACGCAGAAAGATTAGGGATCAATTATCAAAGACCGGCATTTTACGCTGATCTTTCGTAGTCCCTGCACTGCCGGAGAAAGCCACTAATTTATGATGAGACGCAGGCCTCGTCATAAATTAGGCGCAACTCGGGACTCCATGCACATGGAGTGAAAAATACTTTAGCCCCAGACTAGAGTAATTTTTTACTTCTCTTTCACATCTGCGTAAATGTTAGTAAATTTGCTAGTGCCAATGCCCCAGCCCAACCCCTGCCACTCCCAAGTGGCAAGAATGGCGCAAAATTGGGTCTTGCAAATTATTTTACGGCAAAAACTGGCATAGGCTTCTTAATAAATTAGCCCCAATGGATTTGGAAAAAAACTGGGCAAAAGGAAGGAAATGCACAACTGATCCGTAAAAACCATAGCACCACCTCTTTGTTGAAATTCCTGCGGCAGTGACATGCCATACACCCGTATAACAGCCAGCTATAATCGATGGTTTCATCAGTGATGCTGGCATGTATGGCCCAAAGATCCAGGCAAATCAGCAAAGACCAGTAAGACCACTGGAGTGGTGGGTGGTTTATCTGGTAAGTAATGCTTCCTTTTTAATTTTATGGCATTTATTTATTTTTTGCATTTATATAGCGCTACTATATTACAATGGGGCTCACAATCTAAGTTCCCTATCAGTATGTCTTTAGACTGAAACCCACGCAAACATGGGGAGAACATATAAACTCCATGCAGATGTTGTCCTTGGTCAGATTCACACCCAGAGTTAACCACTGAGCCACTGTGCTTCCCACCTAGATGTTGACCCATTCATTTCAATGGGGCCACAAAAAATGCAGACAGTACATTATGTGCTGTCTGCATCCGTATAGTCATTCCACTGTCCTTGTATCTGTGTTTTGCAGACCACACACTGGATAAGTTCATGTTTATGAGACTTTAGCCTAATTTTTTTCCAATCTCAGATAACCTCTTGAATGTCTTTGTAGGTCTTCCCGGTCTCAGAAAATCCGTAGTGTTTTAAGACCTATGTGTGGCTGTATAGTCATGCACACGTAGATGGCAGTTTTTACCTTGCTTCTACATGAAAGCCCAGCTAGCGGCATAAAGCATCAAGTTGAAATGCTGGAAGAACAAGTCTGTTGACAGACCACAGTGCAGCCAGCAGACGTGTACATCCTTTGCATTTAAATGCGATCCTATTGTATTCCTAATTTCCTAAGTATGTTTAATAAGCTGCTAATGCTACAGAGGCCATCTCCATTTAGTTCTATTAAATAAATTGGAGTTTCTAGAACAAGGATGGATAGAATTTTAACAGTGCACTGCGAAAACTTGGCTAATTTAATTGCGCGTGAAGCCCTTCAGTTTTTATGTCAGCGTGCTTTTAAGTAACCTGAAACCCACAAAGGTTACACAGCAATGCTTTTTGAGTGAAGAAGGTTTAAAAAAATAGACACTCCAGTGCTCCTCAAAGCGTGGTAATTGCTGTGAACTTGAATTCCCTTCCTGGAAAGGTTGGACAAAAGGTAAAAAGATGGATGGTGCTCGTGGTGAACGTGGGCGAGGTCGATTACAATCTAGGTGGTATCATGATTGTTGTCTGTCTTATAATCTTCTCTTCTTCTTATATTTGTATCTCGTTCTAGTTTATAGACCCGTTGACAAACAGAATCTTACCTGGTCTCTTTCCTACAGAGTCATTTTTGTTTCTTGTATTAGGATTTACACCTACAGAATAAGGATATAGAGAATTATGAAGTCAGAGAAAAAGTAAGAAGTGTGTCAAACTTATTGAAACAGAGCAGCTGGAACTACATTTAGCAGAGCTCGCTAGCCATGGTCTCTTCTTTATGCCACCACATATTTAGCATACAAGCACACCAATAATTTAGGCCCCTTTCACACGGGCGAGTTTTCCGCGCGGGTGCAATGCGTGAGGAGGACGCATTGCACCCGCACTGAATCCTGACCCATTCAGTTCTATGGGGCTGTGCACATGAGCGGTGATTTTCACGCATCACTTTTGCGTTGCGTGAAAATCGCAGCATGTTCTATATTCTGCGATTTTCACGCAACGCAGGCCCCATAGAAGTGAATGGGGATGCGGAAAATCGCAAGCATCCGCAATCATGTGCGGATGCGTTGCGATTTTCCGCATGGTTGCTAGGATACGATCGGGATGGGGACCCGATCGTTATTATTTTCCTTTATAACATAGTTATAAGGGAAAATAATCGCATTCTAATTACAGAATGCAATGTTCCCGGGCTTGAAAGGTTAAAAATAATAAAGAGTTAACTTACCTTCTCCCATTGTCGCGCAGAGCCCAGAACGTCGTCTCTCTTGATAGTTTGGCTGCTTGAGGACCTGTGGTGACGTCACAGGGTCACATGGTCCAATCATAGAAGCATTTGAGTGGACCATGTGACCCATGTGATCCTGTGACATCACGGCAGGTCCTTCATCGAACATCTGTTGTTCGATGAAGGACCTGCCGTGATGTCACAGGATCACATGGGTCACATGGTCCACTCAAATGCTTCTATGATTGGACCATGTGACCCTGTGACGTCACCACAGGTCCTCAAGCAGCAAACTATCAGAGAGAGCCTGGCATCTGGCGCTGCACAATGGGAGAAGGTAGTTAACTCTTTATTATTTTTAACCCTTTCAAGCCTGAGGACATTGCATTCTGTAATTAGAATGCGATTATTTTCCCTTATAACTATGTTATAAAGGAAAATAATTACATATACAGAATACTCATCCCGAAACCAGACTTCAGTGATGAAGTCTGACTTCGGGTCTGGGTACCAAGCATGCGGATTTTTTCACGCGCGTGCTCAACGCACTACAAACGTTAGCACACGCGCGGAAAAATCGCGGCGATTCCCGCAACGCACCCGCATCTTATCTGGGCGTCAAACATGACGCCCGTGTGCAAGAGGCCTTATAGAAAATATATCTAAAAAATTTGATTTCTTAGTTGTCAGGTGACCCCGATGAATCCAGGTTGCTGGCGATACGCGTAGGGTGTTTTCTCCTTCCCCCCGATACAGGTGCACAATTGGGCATACTTTTTTTTTAATTTATTGACTATGGACTTGACTGATTAATTTTGCCTATCATATATTTGTGTGCTGACCTGTCTTGTTCTACATGTTCTGATTGGTTGCGCATTATGGCAACCCCCAGGTGTGTTTGATTTGAAATGTTTTTATGTTTTCTGGCTATACATGATATGGATTTGTGATGGTTAAATAAAGGTATTATATCATTTCTGTTGATTTTTGTTTTGCATTTTATGGCCTACCACCTGCTCTTTTGTGTTTGCTCATTACTATTGGGTATGGCAGTGTAGCACCCATTTGGTTGGTTTCTATTATTTGGGGTTGTGCACCCGCTTGTAGTTTTCACTTGTTAGTAAAAGTGGCGCACACCTAAAATTGGTGCATTTATAATCGCCATGAATCAAATGCCATAGAGGTGCCAGCGAGTCAGTCATGTGGATGAGCCCCACTGTAATTTAATGAGGCTACTCTGCAGCCCTTTGGTGTGGAATCAGTGGCAATAGAGCACATGATGTAGATTTTGAAATCTGAAGTGCATTTATTCTTCCACCTGGATTGTTTTTCAGACCTTATGTTATTTGTAGAATGTCAGTGAATCCCATCTGGATTAAAGACGTTGTGCTACCATATATATTGATGACCTATTGTCAGGATAGGTCATCAATATCTGATCGGCAGGGATCCGACACCCCCAGCTGTTTGAAAAGAGGTGAAACTCCATGTGAGCGCTGCTTCTTGTTCATTACACTGCCCGTCGTCTCATAAGTGCAGTGTAATGACAAGTATCCTCTCCATTCATTTGAACGGAGCGGATATTTGTAATTACACCACGCCGCTACTCCATAGGAGACGGCACGTAGTGTGATGAACAGGAAGCGGTGCTCGCATGGAGCGCTGCCTCCTCTTCAAACAGCTGATTGGCAGGGGTGCCGGGTAACAGAGCCCTGCCAATCAGATATTGATGACCTATCCTGATGATATATGGCAGGCCTGGATTCTGAATGTTTGCCATGACCTTATATATTGATGCTACAGCCAAATAGGCATATCAAATTGTTCTTAATATGTTTAATAGTTGAAATAGGCTAAACATTCACCTAACGCTTGTGACACCCTATTAACATTACATTGGCCATTACATTGTTTATGGTAAATCTTTATCGATCGTTCCATCTTTAAATGTACATGCGCCAAATCGCTCTGTCGATGAATTCTTATTGCAGTACAGTTGATTAAGGCCCCATTCACACGTCCGTGGTGTGTTGCCGATCCGCAACACACCATGCCGGCACTCCCCATAGAGATGCCTATTCTTGTCCGCAGGCTGCGGATAAGAATAGGACATGCTCTATCTTTTGCGGAGCCACGGCTGGATGTTTTGGGGCCGCGGCTCCGCAAATGCGGAAGCGGAGAGCACATAGTGTGCTCTCCCCATCACAATGAATGGGTCCGCATCTATTCCGCAGAATTGCGGAATAAATGCGGACTAAAATGTGGACATGTGAATGGGGCCTAAGAAGAGTCTTTATTTATAATAGCAGCAATGTTTTCCACAGCAATTCACCTTTTAGAGGGTCCATGTAGAAACAAATTCAGACATTGCACAGTAAGAAACGCGCCAATGCACACACTCGCCGTCATTTGGTGTGTTTTGTCCTCCATCACTCCGCTCAATAGGACAATGAGAAAATTAGTTTGTTTATAAAATAAACTTACTGTATCTTATAGCAATTTATACTGATCTGAGTTTCTCTTGAACCAGTCTTGAGAGCAGAAGTGTTTCCAGCCGATGGCAGGGGTAACAATCCTATTGATAGAAGCTGCATAACTTTACACGTACACTCTTCTAAACGCTATTATTTTATAGTCCTTCCCAAGCAACAATTTATAATGGGACTGTTTGGCTTTAGTCCTAAAGGTGGCCATACACATTAGTCTAAAATTGATCAAAATGGATGATTTCAACCAAAACGAACAATCATTGATTGAAATTTAAAGGGAATCTGTCACCAGCGACCTCCTTATCCAACTGGTTGCATAGACACACATAGGCCATTGGTACAACGAGGGCGTCACCATTGCTCTTGTTGCACCCAAGTTCCACTCCTTTCTGTGGCCAGCCTCATCTTGGCTGCTCTGATTGACAGGGCCAGGGAGGGGCTGGCCACAGAAACGGACAATGGTGACGCCCTCATTGCATTAAAAGGCATAATTTGTCTAGTTTGCATAACAAAAATATAACTCGGTAACGGTGCCTCAAATCAACAAAAGAAAAAATTTTTTTAATCAGGTGAACCTCAGCTATGTGTCTATGCAAACAGTTAGATAGGGAGGTCGCGGTGACAGATTCCCTTCAACAACGAATATTCATTTTAGCGGACAGATAAAGCGTTATGGTTCGAAAAGAAGTTAGCAGCGTTTAATGTATTTGTGCCATAGTAGAATAGATATTTCTTTAAAAGAAAAAGATCCTTCAGCCGTCGCCCGGTTTCATTGAACATGTACCACCTTAAAACAACGGTAATGGCCAATGTGGACTAAAATGCGCAGGATCATCTTTATTAAGATTTTTTTTTTTAAAACCTTTAGTTTAAACCTTTTCTATACATTTATACCTTCACTTCATTTGACAATTCTTCCATTTGACCTCTTACACAGAGGCAAATGGCTCCCTTTAATTTGGTTAGAAGACAACCTCCGAATTTGTGGAAGAAAGGATTGAACCAGTCATCTCCGCCTTCATGGAACTCTAAGTCCAGGGTTTATCTCCCAGTAATTTATACAGCATTTTCATGCCTGTGACATTCTTGTGGGGATACAGAAAGCCCCATGCTGCTAATGGACTGAAAGTAAATGAAATTAAATAAGCGCAGCAAAGCTCATCAGCAGTGTCTCCCCCCTGGGTAATTCAATTCCTGAGTGCGCTGTGATGGGCGCGTGCGGCACACTCTCTGAAATCCTGCTGCGGGCGGGAGACTTAACATCTAAATAAAACTTTTTACTGCAGCATTTGTTATTCTCATGCCAGCAGGGTCCTGGATGCTGGTTTGGGGACAGTAATGTAATATTCATATTTCCTCCCATGTTGTGCGTGCCATATACCAGCATACTAAATATTCCATAAATATGCACTTGCAGTTTAAATAAGCTGCCGTGAATTTTAATTTCCATGCAAATTTTTTTTTTGCTTTGTTATTAACTGCTTGGCTGCCCATCTGTGTCGCTTGTCTGTCCAGAGAGGTGCAGCAGTCATCAATCTAGTGACCGTCTCCACCTGACTCTTCTCACATCATTCCTAGAATAGCAGTGCAGGTAGTTAACCACACTGTTGCTCTGTCGTACAGTCAATTATCTACAGCAGACATTTATTGGTAATGACTTAATTTATAGGGTAGTGTTTAATAAGTGCATTAGTCAAAAGATCACAGAACCTGTAGTGGAAATGAATTGTTGTAACGTGATGTCATCATTTTGCATATAGATACCAGACAGCTCGCCGTGCTTACATTCTGGCAAATAAAAGACGGGGGGACGTTTCTGAATGTGCTCTTTCCAATTCAGTATTATAGGTTTTATTTTTCTCTGGAAACTGAACGTTAGTCCATGCACTAGCGGTATGTAAAACTGTATACAGGGGTGTACCTAGCCTTTCTGCTACCTGAAGCCAAAACTGAAACAGCGCCCCCCCTCCCCCAATGCCAATATCATAACCTAACCCCTTCGCATGAGCCTAAGGCCCTTCGGCTGCCCCCCCCCCTTTTGCCCCTACCCGGTGCCTCACCTGGCCTCATTCTTTGGACACCCCTGACTGTATATATACTAAATATACGTACGAAAGGATGTTATGAGAACACAATTTTTATTATATAAAGAAGTACTATTTATGATGGTTTTCTCCATCGAAGTGAGCGGAAACCCCAACTCCCATGCATCATTTCTGTTTTCCTACCTTTGTGTGAAGAGTGCGGAAGGTTGCTTGCAACAACGGGAGTAGCATGCACAAAGGTTGGCTGATATGGAGATAGTAGAGACGGATAAACAGTCTGTTTAAGGCCCATTGCCTGGCCGTGGCCATATTGCGGCCCGCAAACAGGAGGTCCGCAATAGGCGGGCACTGGCCGTTTGCTTACCTCATCATGCATGCGGACCCATTCACTTGATTGGATCCGCAATCTGGAAGGTCGGTGCGGAACGGAGGCACAGAACCCCATGGAAGCACTACAGAGTGCTTACGTTTGCATTCTCTCTGTGCCTCCGCACCGCAAAAAGACATGTTTTATTTTTTTGTGCGGACGGATCACGGACCTATTCAAGTTGAACGGATCTGGATCCGTCGCAGCAGCGGCATGGATAGTGCCCATGCATGGCAGCGCAGTTTATGCAGATTTTTGTGTGTTTTTTGCTGCCGTTCTGTACCAGTCCCCATGTGTTACATATGGATGTTGATGCAGATGTGCCTTGGATGTCACCCGTTGCAACGCACTGAAAATCGGCACAAACAATTGGCATGCTGCAGATTTCATAACATCTGTCAATTTTCGCACAGGAAATGTCTACTCTCTAAGCATGAGATTTTGAGAATCTACTTAGTTGGTACTGTATTTTGCTGTGGATTTTCTGCGGAAACACCACACGTAATACATACCGTGTGCATATACCCTAAGGATATGTTCCCATGTGGCATGTAATTATGAAATTAACAAAAATAAAACATCAAGGTGATACTTGTAATACACATCACGGGGTGAGGGAAAAGGGGGGGGGGGGGAGATTAAAAAACTTGAACTCTGATAACCCCTTTAACTTTTTGTCCCCGTTTAGAGCAGGGATAATAGCTTTGGAGATCAAATTGCTGTGTTTAACAAATGAAATACTGTGCACATGAACATTTATCAGGAAGTTTATTTCATGGTGGGGGGGATTTTAATAATACATTTCATTTTACATTGCAGTCAGTTTCCTGTTCACGAAATCATTTTATGAACTTTGTTTTAGAATATCGAGATGCAGAAGAGCCTGAAAAGATTTTGAAACAGGGCTTCATAGAGAAGAGGAAAAGAGGTAGGATGTCATGCGGTGCTGCTTATCAGAATCACATCCAGGTTATGCTGGGGTTAGCATTGCTGGCATGGCTTTCTAAAGTCTCTTCTTACCAGTAACTTTGTCAAATAAGTGATGACTCTGCATTTTCTTTAGCTTAAACTGACACTTAAAAAAATTTAACACATATTAACCGATATGTAAATATTCTATGTCATTTTTTCTTTCTAATAACAGGCTATGCCATAAATTCCCGAAAGAAACGGGTCCCAGAGGTGGAACCTGCACCCATCTCAAGAACAGGAGCTCATTGCAGGCTACAGTGAGTGGAGAGGTGGCTGCGCTTGTGCGTCTCTCTCCATTCACTACTATGGGACTTCTGAAAATAGCTGAGCACGGTTATTTGAATATTTGCAGAAGTCACATAACCGTAAATGGATAGAGCCACATAGGTGGCCATCTCTCCATTCACAGCATCACACCAGGTGGTCCTGTTCTCCAGATCGGAGCAAGTCCCAGAGGTTGAACAGTACCCCACCCCTTTAACAGTGACCTCCACAGCAGCCTGCCCCTTAACAGTAACATCCACAGAACGCTACCCTTTAACAGTGACCTCCACAGTGGCCACCCCTTTATTAGTGACCTCCACAGTACCCTATCAGACATTTATGGCATATCCTGCAGATATGTGATAAATATCCAGATGGGACAATGCCTTTAACATCCTCTCAGTCTGGGCCTTTAACACAGCAGAGAAGCTCACTAAACACTTTTTCTCTGTCAGACCAGCAATCCGCAAAAGTCAGGGACAGATATTCCGGATGTTTGCATTCACACATACAGCCACTCCAGAAAATGTCTGGATTCCACTGTAAGTGTGAATGTTGCTTGAGATTACTGCTACAGAAGGTCAATATTCTGTATTTGATTTTTAATGGCATAGCACTGCTGAAAATAATATTTCTTTGAATATTAAGTTTAAAAAAATCCCCCCTTGTGTAGAAGCATCCCTTAATAAATTAAAGGAGGGCAACCCATACACATATGCCCTTTAGACCCCCATCAGTGGGATGAGAATGGAGAACTTCTTTGTAAGAGTAGTTCCTGTCTTTGTGAGCTTGAGCTGTCCATGTATTATATGGATGGCCGTCATGTAATGGTAATAATTGGTGGCGTCTCATCAGTAATGCCTATGACAGGTAAAGCTAATTTATTCTTGTGTGCCACTAAGTAATGACACCAGGTTATTAGATAATGGTCACAATTAGAGTGCACCCTGGGAAATATGTATGCCATCTTGGGTCTTGGTTGTGAAAATTAGTGCAGATTGTAGAGGAATTGGGTTCCAATAGCAACTAGTTGGGCCTCTTCTTTAATCTAGTCTTCATTACAAAAATTAGAGCTGTGAAGCCATATGTATGTACAATCTGCATCTGGCCCCTGTTAGCACAAAGATAAAGTCTTGTCTGTTTAATCTGTCTTATTTTAGGGCTTATGCATGCGGCCATGTCCGCATTTGGGTCTGCAAAAAACGGATCTGCAAAATATAGACAGCTTCTTTGTGCGTTGCATATTTTTTTCACTGCTATGAATAGAAATGGCTATTTAATCCACAAATAAGGATGTGTTATGTAATTTGCAGAATGACCACATAGATCTACATGCGTGGCCCCATAAAAATGAATGGGTCAGTGTGCTATGTGCTAAAAATGCACGTTGCACACGGATTAAAAAAATGGTCGTGTGCATAAGCCCTTTATTAAAAATTTTCTTCCAGATCATGGGTTCTTTGGGTCAGAATGGCAGAAAAGGTGGTGTGTTCTCACTAACATAAGCTTCTGTTACTATTCTAGCGAGAAAGGTAAGTGGACCTGTGAGTTTATAAACTTGAATATGTTCATGTAGTCATGTAGTCAATGGTAATTGTGGAGCTGGTAAAATATATTCAAGGAAGGATCAACTTTGTATTCTGCATATAAAATAATCATTCATTGTCTGGGTTGTTAGGTTATCACAATATCTGTGATGCATCAGGATTTAACCTAAGCTTAAACTGGATATGGAATTCTCTGCATGTCTAAATTAGCAGCGTGTGTATATATACAGTCCGGCCGGCCTGTTCCCTTCCCCACCCATGCCACACTCACTTTTTTAGACCTGGCGTGAGCGGGAAGAAGTCACAGATTGTGCTGCAATCTGTGACTGAAATGCGCCTAATTTAGCCGTATTTCAGCTTGAAAAATGACTATATATAAATACTAGCTGAAGGACCCGTCTTTGCATGGGTATATTTCATCTATTTCATTTAATGTTTGTGTGTTTCGTTAAAAGATATCGACAGTATCCACTATACCAGTGACATCTACAGTACACCGCCCCTTTAACAGAGACCTCCACAGCAGCCTTCGCCCATAACAGTAACATCCACAGCACCCTCCCCTTTAACAGTGACCTCCACAGTGGCCGCCCCTTTATTAGTGACCCCCACAGTACCCCATCTCTTTAACAGTGATTTCCACAATAACCCACCCCCTTAACCGTGACCTCCACAACACCCCGCCCCCTTAACAGTGACCTTTACAGCACCCCGCCCCTTAACACTGACCTCCATAGAGGACCGTCTCCTTAACCGTGACCTCCACCGTTCCCTTTCACGTTAACAGAAACCTCCACAGTGCCAGCCCCTTTAACTGTGACCTTTACAGCATCCCGCCCTCTTAACAGTAACCTCCACAGCAGCCTGCCCCTTTAAAATTGACTTCCACAGCATCCCGCCCCCTTAACAATGACCTCAACAGCCGCCCACCCCTTTAACAGTGACCTCCACAGCAGCCTGCACCTTTAACATTGACCTCCACAGCATCCCGCCCCCTTAAAAATGACCTCAAAAGCAGCCCACCCCTTTAACAGTGACCTCCACAGCGCCCACCCCTTTATTAGTGACCTCCACAGTACCCCATCTCCTTAACAGTGATTTCCACAACACCCCATCCCCTTAACAGTGGCCTCTACAGCAACCTGCCCCTAAGGTGGCCAGAGGTCCAGTTTTAGGCCAGACAGTCTGGCTTTCAGGCGCAGGGCCTGGACGGACACAGGGATGTCCTTTTGAACAGCTCACTCTCAGACAGCAGCACTGTGCTGTCTGAGCGTGAGCTGCAGCAAGAAAGTCACCCTCCTTCCCACCCCTGCAGCTGACAGAAGTTGATTTTTACCTTCATTTTTTGAATCCCTGTCGGCTGCGGAGTTGGAGGGGTGTGGCCTAACCTAGTCAGGGCGTGGCTTAGTGGGACCTTGGGTGGGGTTTTAAGTCCATCTTTTGAGGGTGGCCTGAGGGGCCACCTTACCTGCCCCATTAACTGTGACCTCCACAGCACTCTGCTTCCTTAACAGTGTCATCCACAGCGCCCTGCCCCTTTAAAACTGACCTGCAGCAGTGAAGAAAAATGGATGGGTTGATATGGAAACCTGGTGTAAAACTGTGTGTATGGAGACTAAGGACCTGCGAACTTCTATTGGCTGATAAGGGACATTTGACCACGTGTAGGGCAGTTGGGATATGAAGAGAAAGACCTGCAGGCTTCTATTGGCTAATGTAGGTCATGTGATGTGCCATATTTGCATTTTTTTGTAAATATCTCAGGAACGGTATGTCTCAGAGAGCTAAAACCTTCCCAGACACCTGATGTACATGTGTGCCAAATTTCGTGATTGTAAATGCGACGGTGCGAATTCCTTTAGCCGACATACACACATACACTTAGCTTTATATATTAGATATACGGTATATACTTTTTCTGTGTGTTTCAAATGTCTGATGTAATATTCAGGTACATTTATTCATCTTCTTTCATCTGTAATGTGGCCATGCTATTTTAGT
This sequence comes from Bufotes viridis, assembly GCA_033119425.1. Lineage (NCBI taxonomy): Eukaryota > Metazoa > Chordata > Amphibia > Anura > Bufonidae > Bufotes > Bufotes viridis. The sequence continues at coordinate 215,387,443 of CM065594.1, read as the reverse complement.
AATTTGTATCCACCAGGCAGCCTTATAACTCATATCTAAAATGGTTAAAAATGTGCTGCTCTGTCTAAGACTTGTTTCACATGGTCAGTATTTGGTCAGTATTTTGCATCAATATTTGGCCAGTATGTAAGCCAAAACCATAAGTGGAACTACAGAGGTAGTCTGTATAATATAATATTAATATTATAATAGGAATATTTGTGACTCTTCTGTGTTTTGGACCCACCCTTTGGTTTTGGGTTACAAATACTGATGCAAAAATACTGACCAAATCCTGACCGTGTGAAAGAGGCTTAAAACTATGTGTAAACCCTTCACTTTCTGCAGCTGAATATTTTCTGATTTGCTTACTTTTATTCTCCTGTCTGTATGCACGGTTCAGGAAGGAAGGGTTTGCACATCTGGATGTATAGCTATCCTGCTAGAATTAACCGAATAACCTCATGAACTTACGTGATGGGAGAAGGTTCACAACATGGAGGAAATCGGCTATGTGACCTTTAATTATTGCTTGCATTTTTTACGAGTTATGTAATATGTGAATTATTTCATTCTGCTAGATGAGCACAAAACAGTTAAAAATAATGCCTTATTTGTAGCTTTTGATTAACCCATTCCCGACAGCCTGACATATGTATACGCCAACGATTAGGACTTTAAATATGGCACCTGCTCGTGCCTGCAGCCAGCGCCATAGCAGCTGGGTGTCTGCTGTTTTAAAAAGCAGGCATCTGGCGGTCACGCCGATCGTGGACTTTTAGCCCTTCAGATCTGGAGGTGCAAAAACCCAGAAGCACGCGCTTCCGGGTATGTTCCAACTACTCCCAGCGAGGATCGGGGGAGCCGGAGTGAGTGAGAGAGGACGCTGCGGCACAGTAGTTCTTATGGAGGGCCTGTCTGTGGCAGGGCTCCATAGGAAGTTAGTGTAATTCTAGTAGACTCCAATGCTAGTGGTAAACCAGTGAGGACATTGATTGGCTGCAGCAATGATATTCTATATACCTGTATATCGCAGTGACTGTGACCAGGATATGACACACGACTGCTGCAGCCAATTACTGTCCTCAGCATTTCACCACGGAGGACAATGATTATCTGTAGCCGTCACATGCCGGATGATGGCACGTGATTTGTGATCAACAGCGGCATGGAAAGCAGACCAGTGCCACAGAGAATGGCGCTGGGAAAAGAGGTATTAGGTTTTTTTATTTTAAGCAATTGTATGGCTTGTCTAAGATCTTACATTACCTCAGACAAACCCTTAACTTGTACATCATTAGTGTGCAGGGGATGTATGGACCTCGCTCAATACATGGCGGGTGCTGATCCCGGTCAGTTAACCCCTCAGATGCAGCTGTCGATAGCGACTACAATATCTGGGGGATTAGACAGATGTAGGGGGCTCCCTCTGTCCTCCACAGCGGAATCGCGGGGTTCCCATCAGTTGCCATGACAGCCTGTGGCCTTGTGAAGATTCCCAGACCTGTGATGGTGAGCTGCCTGAAATAGCAAGATGCATTAAAAGCTGTGCCTTAGTCACAGCTTCACAGACAGCCTGTCAGAATCCCATACACTACAATACTATTTGGTGTAAAAAACGAAATGTTAAAAATTAAAATCACCCCCCCTTTTCCAATTTTACACATAAAAATAATCACCATGTCCGAAAATCTCCAAACTATTAAAATATCAAAATATTTTTCTGCTGGATAAATGCCATAACAGAAAAAATGTACGATTTACCATTTCTTTGTCACCTTGTCCCCATAAAAAGTTGAATAAAAAGTGACCAAAAAGTTGTACATACCCTAAAATCGTGTCAATAAACACTACAGTTGGCCCAGCAAAAAATAAAATAAAAACTCTGTAGAGTTCTGTGGTGTTGACCACACTTAATCGTGAATTTCATTGTTGTATTCAATGGTGGTTTATTCGCATCAATTTGCTTTGCTGTGGAAAAAAAATATTTGTTCACAAATGCAATCAACATGCCCATAATTATTAACACAGAATTTATGGGTTATAAATGAAAACAAATGATAATTAAATGCTTTTGAGGCTCTGCTAGTAAATTCTTATAATCCCTATAAAATATTAATCTTTTTTTTTTTTTTTTTTTAGAACTGCATTGACCTGTTCCTTAGTTATTCCTCCTAGAAATGCATCCTACCATTCCACTATTGACAGTGTCAGGATTTGTATGGATACACTGTATTAACAAGGAGAATTGGTAACGCCCTAATGTTATTTCATGGGGAATACAACTATTTAGGCCTCATGCACACGAACGTATTTTCTTCCCGTGTCCGTTCCGTTTTTTTTGCGGACCATATGCGGAACCATTTATTTCAATGGGTCCGCAAAAAAAAAGGATGGTACTCCGTGTGCATTCCGTTTCCATGTGTCCGTTTTTCCGTTCCGCAAAAAAATAGAGCATGTCCTATTTTTTCTAGTTTGCGGACAAGGATAGGCATTAGGGTCCAGTTACACATCCGTTTTAACACTCCGTTTCCGTTCCGAATTAAATCGGAACGTTTTTATGGATCCATTAATTTCAATTGCCTCCGCAAAAATGCGGACACCAATCATGGTGCTGTCCGAATCACGGAATCCGTTCCGTTTCCCTATTTTCCAGGATGCGGATCCTGAAAAAAAATTAAGCTTGTCCTACTTTCTGTCCGTTTTTCGGGTCCGTTGTCCATTCAAGTCAATGGATCCGTAAAAATGCGGATGACATGCACAAAACTATCCGAATGTCATCCGATTTTGCGGATCCGTTTACAGGAAACAAAACTAAAAATTAAACCCAGCCCTCTGTGCCATGTGCTTTCTGTTTTGAGACAAGCACAACGGAAACACGGAACGGATTCGGATGCACTTTAGTACAAAAACGGAAGAAACAGAAAAACGGATCCGCAAAAAACTGAACGTTTATCTGGAAAGGTAAAAATACTGACGTGTGAATGGACCCTTATTACAATGGATCCGCAAAAATAACGGATCCGCAAAAAAAACGGATGCCATACGGAACGTCATCTGTTTTTTTTGCGGATCCGCATACGGTCGTGTGCATGAGGCCTTACTAAAACACCTATCAAAAAAGCTGCCAAGATTTAAAGGCTATGGGGCAGTTTTTATGATTTCATTTTATTCATTTTGGGCTAGAAATCTTTTTTTTTTTTTTTATTGGTCTTTTAAAAAAATCTGCAGTTTTTGTGATACATATAGCTGAAAATCAGTCTTTTTGAAGACTGCACCTCCTGAGTTCCGAAAGCTGGTCGCTCATGTGAAGCTACGTCTCTGAACTCTTAAACACTCATTATAGCTACACTCTTATCAAACTGTTAGGTGATGGTCCCACCTCTATGACCCACACCTGTCTCCAGAATGGGACCCCTGAAGTGAGAGGAGAGTCACGTATGTGCAGCTGCTCTCTATTCATTTCTATGGGACTGCCGAAAATAGTCGAGTGCTGGTTTAGCTATCTCCAGCAGTCCCATAGAAGTGAATGGAGCTGTGGCCGTGCTTGCGCCATTCGCTCTTTATTCATTTCGATGGGACTTCCAAAAATAGCTGAGCGCATTCCTTGGCCATTTTCTAAACTCTGGAGAGCACGCTGTGCATGCGCGGTGCATTCTCCTTCACTTTAGGGAGCCTATTCTTTACCACTTCTGGGACCCCCACCTATCTGATATTGGTGGCATATCCTAGCGATATGCCACCAATGTCTCAGATAAGACAACCCCTTTAACTATTCACCCCACTTTTAGAAGAACACAGCATGGAAGAGATCCGTTCTCCTATATACAGTTTTCCTATTTCAATAATGAAACATCAGGAATGGTTCCCGGCACAAAGCAGACTGGAAATATTCTCCACTATTCCATAGGTTAGCAAGCATTCCCATGTATCTTACACAATGGCTTACATCCTAAAATGCTTCCTGGGCACGTAACACTTTTTGATTCAGCCACGGACCACTATTTGTGGTGCAGACCCTATACTGTTCCACCTGGTATTGGTCATGGCCTTTACAAAGTAATTGTTTGTAGATTATATTGCAGGGAAAGTTCCCAAGGGTGGCTTCCTGATAAAAGACTGTGGTGCCCAGCTGGTTTCAAGTATCCGCAAAGACTCTCGACGAGATTCCTGCTTTGAGCTTGTCTCTTCTGGCAATCGCAGTTATGAGGTAATGTCCAGTCTTCTAGTAACTAAATACACTAATATGAGGGTAGCAAAAGCCCACTAAAAACACTCTTGTAACTATTACATCAACAGTTCACAGCGGCCAGTCCAGGAGATGCCAGAGACTGGGTGGAACACATACAATTTTTGGTAAAAGGTGAGTATGATATATTACACTTTGACCTTATGAACAGAATCGGAACACCAATGACCCACATGACTTCCATCTTATTTCATCATTACTTAATTTTCCACGTATACCTTTTTCTTTTTTTTCTTTTTCTGGGTGGGGGGGGGAGTAATTTCTGCATATTAATCAGGTTGTCCAACACACAATATTCTACATTTTGTAAACCAGTACATGAATCTGAATACATTCATAATTACATGTAATGAAAACATTTTTTATAGCCATTGAGTTATTCAATAAAACATATCTGTACAGTATAGAGACACCCAGGGGCGTAGCTAATGGCTCATGGGCCCTGGTGCAAGAGTTCAGCTTGGGCCCCCTTCCCTCAGTGCTTTGTGTGTCTTCTTATGCGGCACAAGGGTCTTTGGGCCCATCAGGCTCCTGGGCCCGGTAGCGACTGCTACCTCTGCACCCCCTATAGCTACGCCCATGGAGACACCTGCTGTTTGTTCTTTTCCTTATTTCTCTGTCCACCTCAGAACCATCTTTGAGGTGGACGCAAATACTCTGTTCCATCCTTCACCTGCCACCAGTCATATCTGCCATTAGAAGATCTGAGCGTTACAGGGAGAGTCCAGCAGAAAGGACATGTCCCTGAGGATGGATACGCCCCCCCAGCTTAAATTAAATCTAGCAGAGCAATTGGACCAAAGAATGGGGACGAGAGCGCTGGATCTATGAGAGCTGCAGGGCTGGTTCTAGCTTTGTTGTCATATGCTATATAATGATTGATTTTGATTTTTACATTACTTATAGGATAACCACTTTAATATTGCCCTGATACAGCTACAGCACTGGTTAGAAGCGTAATTTGAAGTTGATATGCTCCTATGCAAACTGTATGATTTGTAATACTGGTGTCTTCTTAAATGTAAGAGGACTAAAGCTAGCCATACATGTTGTAATGCTAGCGGTCCATGACAGTGGGTATGACTGCCAGAATACTGACCTCTTCATAGCCAGCAGTTCATCTCCAGCGGCCTCCCCCTGCTCTGTCCCTGCAGGCATGACTGCCAGTGTGTGTAGTTCTGCCTACTCCACCCCTTTACCAGACTGACCTGGTGCTGCATGTCCTGACTCCTGCTAGACTTCCATATTGACCTTGTGCCACCTGCCCTGACCTACTGCCTGTTTACTGGATTGAACAAACTATGAGTGCCCTGCCCTTGGTGTCTCCACTGACCTTGATCTTGTTTGTCCCCTTGGTGCCACACCCTGATCTCTCTCAGCCTTGCAGCCAAGTCCAGATTACTGTACAGGGGTTAGAGGGCGAAACAAGAGGGGGCCACTTAGACAACCCCTTTAACACCCCCACACAGATTATTTTATTGTCGGCTAAACCAGCCAAGAATATTGGACTCAAACCAATAATCTAACGTGTGCGGAGAGTGAAGTGACTATTTTTGCCCAGTCCTTGTTCTCCTGGAAGATAAGTCACCGCCAGAGGTGTCTGGCAATGGCTTTTTTCCCTCTCCCCAATGAATACCCATACACGTTCGGCTGAACCGAGCCAGGAGAGATAGCCGTCGGCCAAAGATCCTTTGGCCGACAGCTGTTGATCGTGTATGGCAGCCTTTAGGAGTAGTCCTAAGAAAAATCTGTTCAGTGACACATTGGGTCTACATGTCCTGTGTTACACATGCGAGATAACTGTCAACCGAAAGATTGTAAGAGATCTGACTTGTGAGACTTGCAGCATATTACAATTGAAATATAGATGCTGGGTGACATAGAGTAAATTCTTAAGATTCTTAAAAGTTTTCCATGTATAGATAATAAATACAGATTAAAGTAATGTATCACTTTTTGTTACTGATTAAAAGTATGTATTCAATTAAATGTGTTACTTTTAGTAACGTTTTCTGGTGTATGCATTTTTATCTTATGCAGACAGCCATCTTTTATAGAGCTGTTATGCCACCAGCAGGCATAGGGTATAACAGAATAGCAAGGGAATCCCACCCTATTCTCTAATACAGCCGTGTGAACTGAGAATGGAGGAGATCACGGAGCACAGGGAGGCAACCTGTCACTCCCAGCATGGAGTTATGTGTATCGCCGATGTGGTGAAATGGTAGGGGTCCCCGAGAATAATACACTTATGTTCCACTATAGGTTCACAATGCAGATCAGTAATTATTAATAATTAGTCATATTAAAGGGTAGAGCTTTCCTACAGACTTCCCAAGGGTTCACTGGAACCAAGTTAGAGGCTCCACAGAACACAGCAGCAATACTTGGACACTATGGCAAACTGATTTCACCCTATACTTCACAAAAACAGTCAACGTATCTAAGCAGGATGTAGGGAAAATCATTTAGGGGTTACCCATGGTATTAATGTTGGGAATTACTGGGCTAGGTGAAGGCAGACATTTTTGCATGGATATTAGTTGCTGCAAAATAAATGACATTAAAATATTATGTAAAACCTCTTTAGAGTATATAGAACTGTCACTGCTTGTAAACACTACTTGTATTATTCCAGATATCCTTTCACCCACTATACCCTATGAGGATGATGAAGAGTCTTACGATGATGTGGACAGCTTGAACTCCTCTCATATGATACGTCCTTCACCTCTGAACAGGGCAAACAGTCCCACCGAGGATGATGACATCTATGAAGTAGTTCCAGGTAAGAGGTTACTAATTTAAAGCCATGGGCAACCCTCCATTCCCCGCATGTTGTTTTGTTTCCAGCTGTAGGTTATTTGTCTTCGCTCATTGTATGCTTCTTTGTTTTATTATGCTAATGAGCATACAGTCTCTGCTGGGGCCATTTCTCGTGTCCCAAGCAGATAAAAAAAACAACATTATTTCCTCAGCAAGTCATCGTCGTTAATGAAGTTTTACAAAAACAGATACAACCGAGGAAAAATAAAATTTCACAGGTGATAAATTTTTCCAATTTCCCTGGCAGAATTGGATCAGATTGTTAAATTAAGAGTGAAGGTGTCTGTTAGACAGCAAGGAGCGGTGATGGGTAATTTTATAGAGTGGAAAATTGAATCAAATTGCTACATTAAAACCCAGCTCCTGTGAGATTTTTCTGTAGTGCCGTCCACTTTGTCACTGTTCAGAGTCCGTGCACAGCTGTGCCGCAGGCTTCTAGTTTCTGCACCGCTGGTCCTTCTGCCACAACTGGCTGGTGTTTTCTCTCTTGATTCCCAGTGCCAACTTGGTGCAAGAGAAGGGCATGCAGCTTGCAGGGAGGCAAATAACATAACATAAAAGAGCAGTTTGGGCAGAAATGTCCACTGTCTCCATATGTCCAGGTTTTAAATAGCTGGGCTTGCTCTTGCACACATCTATGTACTACTGAATAGTTTGTGCTACACATACAGCGTAGTATGCAAGGAGAACCATATCGCTGGTGCCAACTTTTGGAAGTGGCGTCAGCAAGAATATTTTCCCCTGTCATGTTCCAAGGCTAGTTAAAAAGTTGGACTTCTGGAGCCACTTCCAAAAGATGGCACTAGTGAGATGGTTCCCTTTTTCTGGAAGATACCTCTTTGCGTATTATTTTACAATGGAGCATTCCAAGGGGGCCATTTACTAAGCTGAAATACGCGTAAATTAGGCAACTTCGCTCCACTCACGTCAGTTCTAAAATTGTGGGCGTGGAAGGGGATGGGTTGGCAGGCCCGTATCATTCACCATTTTCTACACCTGTTTTAGGCATAGAAAATGGTCTAAATGTAAGACAGCTCGAGATGCGCCGAAGTTATGGAGAGGCCGGCACCTCTTCAAAACTTCGGTGGATCCTCCGCCAGCTATCGGGCTTTATAAAGACCGGCGTCTAAAATGTCGGTCTTAATAAATGTGCCCCAAAATCTTCATAGACAGCTGATCTCCTTAAAGGTAATGTGTCATCAGAAAATAACCTATTTATTTAAATCACATTTTTATGATAAACATATTTTTTAGAATTTTTGGTGTTTTTTTTTTTTTTTTTGCATGTCACTATATTTAAAAGAAATGTGTATAATCCTGTTATAAAGCTGTTTTTTTTTTTTTTTTAGAAAACTCTCCCATAGAAGTCAATAGCTCTTGTCCATTGTGTCTGTGGCCCATGGAGCTGCTCTTAAGACAGGAAGTCTTAAAGGGGTTGACCTACTCAGGATAGGTCATCAATATCAGATTGGCGGGGGTCTGACTCCCAGTACCCCTGCCGATCAGCTCTTTATAGAGAACAAAGCACTCACTCCACTGTTTACCTGCTCGCCATGGGCATTGCAGTGGTGAGCGGGTGTAATTACAGCTCCATCATCCCATTGACTTGAATGGGACGGAGTGTAGTTACAACTGTTCCTTTCCTTTTAAGTGAATGGGACGTAAAAGCTGCAATTACTGCAATGCCAATGGGGAGCAGATAAACAGTGAAGGGCGCTGTGTTCTCTTCACACAGCTGATCGACGGGGGTGCTGAGAGTGACATGAACATTTAAAAAAAAAAAAAAAAAATTCTGAAAAAATATGTTTAACATAAAAACACAATTTAAACAATAGGTCATTTTCTGATGACTCATTCCCTTATGAAATAGTGTGGTATAATCGTAAATCCACACTGGACGGATACAGTGCAGATTTTCTGCCATGAAATCACACGTCCACAGTATTTACAGTAACAGCAAAGTGGATGATCTGCATGGAGATCTGGAGCATGTCAATTTATGTTTTTTTATTTTTACCCAAAAATTTCACAGGGTGAAATCTGTGGCAACTCCACAATAAAATCTGCATATTCGGCACAAATTCCACAGCAATTCTGCCAAAGATAATTTTATTAGCAAATTATGTCCCATGTGGACATACTCTATAAAAGTACAATTTTTAGATAAATTGTGAGATTCAGCTGAAATGAGCAAACAAGGCTACAATGTAATTAGAAGCATCGAGAAGGGGAGAAAGAGTTTAGAAAAAATTGTGCTGCCGTCGGCAGTGCTTAATTTGAAAGTTGGTCCACTATAGAAATATATAAATGTCTATGTCCATCTTACGTACTCCGTTCCTTTTAGACTACAGTGCCAAAATATTCACCTTTAAACATAATGCATTTGAGATGTTTGACCTGTAAGGAGTTATCAGTAAGACCCAGCTTTTGGGATTAGTGTCATGACTTAACCAGAAGGCACTGTGAAATATATACTGTCATAAAAAGTCATTGTGTGATGGGATTCTAATCAACTGCCTTCTGATGTGATTGCATGCATTACACAAAGACCAAATGTAAGACGGATTCCTATCTTAGTGTATTAATCTATCAGAGCTGACCTTCTTTCTGTGCTCGAGACCTTTCGAGCCCTCCTGTCGTCTTGGAGATGAGCTGGAATACAGCTAGAAGACTGAAGCCATTAATGGCAATAAATGTGGATGAGCACAGAGACTGTCTGCGATTACAGCAAGAAAAAAACCCTGCTCTCTGGAGAGACTTCCCGTAAGGCAGCAAGAAAGTGAGACAGATCACTTTGGAGCCCTATGGGAGCTACACAGCTGGACTGGGATACTTTTACTGGTCTGGTCCATTTGGGGGGCAGTATCACTTAGCACAATGCCAGGAAGACACTCCACTAAAGCTTCACCTTACCCGATCACTTGGGAGGGAGCAGGTGCCTACAAGAAGTGCAACCTGCTCAACAACAGTGGCATGTAGCGAGCATTAGACTGATATCGTTTTTCCCTAGAATACCACTTTTTATATGTTGGTTGTACTCTTTTGGCTAATTTTAATCTAATTTTGATTGTGTCACTGTCATCATAAATTTTACTAACCAAATGAATCCTGATCAGCTTATAATGTATTTACCAAGTGCTTGTAGCGTCATTTTGCAGATTTCAGTTCCATTTCTTTAATGATGCCTCCCCCTCCATACATGTAAAACTTACCGTGGGCGTGGACACTTTTATTGCTAAACCTTCAGATTCCAGATTAATATGGATCCAAATGAATTCAGAAACACAACTTGTAGCAGGAAAGTATTATGGTACTGAGCAATTCTTTAGCCAGTAAACTTACAAATTAGGAGAGGCTGATGCAATATTTCATTGTATATCTTTAAAAGAAGGGATTAGTGACTTCCAGTGATGGGGGCAGCTATACCCTGATTTGTCTGTATGTTGAAAAGTTCTTGAATGACCGTTGTAAATCAGTAGATCAGCCTCACTGAATTTTGTTTGGGGTTTTAGGCTATCATTTTTAAAGCAATTAGATATATGTTGGCTGAACACACCGTTTTGGCAGGATCATCCGGCCATGTACTATGTATGGGGCTTCCAATTCTGCCAATGTCAGAGGAGAGAAGGGTCTGGAATATTGGATTTCTGCATGCCCAATCCTTTTGTTTTTGGAGACATAAGCCATTGCTAGAGGGGTCTGGCAGTGGCTAATACATGCATGCTTAGCCGAGTATGAAAGTACAGGACAGTTAGCTGTCAGTTACAGCTAAGAGCCTACAGCAGGGCATGATGGGAGTTGTAGTTTTACAACAGCTGGAGGGCCGCAGGTTGTGCATCCTTGCTCTAAAGGAACAACTTTTAGCAAATGAGGCAGTGGAAAAATGGTCCAAGGGTCATTGAAGAGGGTTTAGGCAGAAACCCTTCTATCCTTTGTGGGGAACCTGGTTTGATCTTTGCTATGGGGCCATTACTTCTTTCTGTACACCACTGGCCACACCTCCAACTGGCCAGCACAGGACACCCCCCCAGAAGATGTGGAGAATGGTACCCCGGTCTCTTCTGCATCTCCAACAAAGAGGGTAGGCAGCCGGGATGAGAGAATGTACAGTAGTTTAGAAGGCACCCTGTACACCAACTAGAGAGGATCTTGAATCCTGCTTCCTGGATTCTACTAGAATCTACTAGATCTAAAAATTTTGTGTCAGTGTAGAAAGGTAGTCCTGCTGTTCTGATGTAAAAGTGAGACCCAGATTTTTCTCCCAATTTAGTATGTATGAGGGGGAAAGTTGATTCGTAGGATAGTTGAGCAACCATATAATTGAGAACGAGCATGGCGCAAGACCTCTGTCAAGTTATAGATACATTCACAGGCTGTTTTGTCTCTAGTGTACTCTGAGGGCCTGTGTCTTATGTTACTGTGTATTAGCTGTCCTCCTTTTTCTAAACATCTCCATTGCTGTGGTTGCATGTTTTTAATGTAGTTTTTTTTTAAATTGAGTTAAATTGGTCATAATTAAAATGTATTTCAGTTGCCATCTGAGTATTGTCAGGACGTGGATTAGTGCGTGGCCTACTTACCACCCCACTGTCTATACATACAATGTGTTTGGTGCACATCTACTTCTGATTGCATGGGACATATCATTAATAACTATGAAGTGCAGTTATAATAAATAATTTTAAAAAAGTGAACCCCAGTGATAAAGGATCCTGGGACCTGTGTTGTAGCCGGGCCTGTGATTTGGATCGTACTGTCCTCCAAGTTGTACCTGTTTATTCTTTGACAAGGTCCTGTTTCTTATAGAGACACCAGACAGCTGTATTTATTTGGGCCGCTTTGATACTGGTTTCTTTGGAAAATGGTTTCCTTGGCTGGCAGGGGCATGCAGAGTTAAGGCATATGTTTCTGGGTGCCAACCGCAGGTGACTCGCTTCTAAGTTGGTTTCCATGTCTTGTATATGACCATGTGACTTATGAGAAGGAAACATTAAGAAATCTTTCTCTTCAGCAGAGAGATCATGTTCCAGACAGACTGGTACAAGAGCGGATGTTTGTGTAGAAGAGAGAGCACTGGGACCTACAGTGCCATTTACATCAGACCAGGAAAACAAGCAGACGTTCATTTAGAACAGCCGACGTTGAATTCTTTATTAGATCCTCTGCACAAGAGTTATGCCCTGATCAGATGGTGCCCTTTACTATCAAGGGCATCAACTCTTGCCATTCTGTGGGGGTCATGGTTTTTCAAATAACACTATGGCCAGATATTTGCACCCATCATTTGTGTACACGTACGTGCTTTATTTGTGTCCTGTTCTTTATATGTATGTATATATAAAGTTTCTGCAGGCAGATTCTCTATCACTGCGGTGTAAAGTGCATGTTGCAGTTTGTATTCCTAGACAGATCATTGAAAAGCATTCATTAGTTTGAACGGAGGCGAGGCAGATGAAGCGACATGGTGCTGGACGGGAAGAGGACAAGCAGTCCCTACCTTTTGTCTCTATTGCTAATACATCCACTTTGTTGTTTGTATAAATGCAGAAAGTGAGCGAAGGCACTTTCAATAATTTATCTTCAAATCAATGTGAATGAGTTTGTGTCTGGCGGGCGCAATGCTCCACAATCACGTCTGATTTATTCAGGAGAGCGATTCCTCTCTAATGGGGGCAGAGCCGCCGATGCACTGACCCTCCTGCATGGGGCCCAATTTGTATCTTATAAAAAGCTGACCTAATTCTCATTGATTGCCGCTGGTTAGCAAGAGACAGCAGTATGTAAGCATTAGACTTGAGGTGGGCTCCTGTCCAGGAAGGAGACCTGCAATGCATTGCTCTTTGAGCTTCTACCCATCCCATAGGTTTATGAAATGCTTGCATTCTAGACATGGTAATCAAATCTCAGAGCGTCTGTATAAAACCAACAGTATTTGTCATGTATAAGTGGCTAAAGGGGATGTTATTTTTTGTAATTGCTAACTAGTTTCAGAAATAATTGTATATGTAGTACTGCAGGGTGTATTTTTTTTTTATAGAAAAGGGTACAGCTTGACTTTTTTTAAACATGACTTCTTTGATATGCACATCTCAACCCATCTCCTAAGTCTGCTGTACCCAAAAAAATAAGGACAAGCCATGACAGAATACGTGGTTTGAGACGCCTGTTTATGCTACATGAATTGTTTTAGGTTGAGTAGAATTTTTCAATTTCTTGTTGCAGAAGTAAAAGTTTATGGCATAATATAAGTGATTGACCCTTGGCATGCTGCGGTGAGAGATCTTCTTATTTTTATCCCTTATTTATGAAGTACAGACATATTCTGCAGTATTAGATAATCACTTTGATTTATGAACACATAGTGCCATACTCGGGAGCTCAGCTGAACAGGAGGTTAGAACTCTGCTTGCAAGAGGATTATGAAAACTGACATCCCTGTTATCATTTGCGACTATCCAAGTTATCCAGTTTTCCCATATTAATGAGCTATCCTCAGAATAGGTCATCAATTCCCACAGCATATCCTTTTGCTACAGAAATTTGGTAATGGAGGAAGGAGACAAATTGGGAAAAATTAAAGACCACTGGCCCCGTGATTAAAATCAAAGCTTTACTGATGATCAATGGCAATCTGCTCTTACCTCTGTTTGCAAATTTTCTAAGTGTATATCCCACTTGGAGACTCATCGAAAAGCATTCTATAGATGGTACCTCACACCGTGCCGCCTGTCACGTACAGTATTTTCCCCAACACATCAGATGTGTGTTGGATGTGACAGTGGAACTGGTTCATATATGCATGTGTGGTGGGAATGTGGATTAATAAAGAAAGTTTGGCACCGATATTTGCCAATTTCAAGTTTTCCCAGTCCCGGCTTTAGCTCTTCTATCCCTTGGTATAGAACAGTTGTCTTTTTTACATTCTACTATAGTTTCTAAGGCATGCAAAAAATTGCGGCCAATTGGAAAACAAGAACTCCCATACACATCTCAAACATTCTACAGTCCATTAATGAACAATGCTGGTACGAAAGGATGTCCGCCTCGGCTTTCAATGCGTCACGTCAATGTCAATCTAGATGGGAATTTTGGATCACTTCTATTTCTCATAAACCCCTTTGATTGATTGCTCTTTCTCTTAATCAGATGCACAGTATTGTCTGAGAAATGCCATATTAGCTATTAGTTAGCAAAGACTACAATTTATGTAAGAACTGACATCTCGATTCCCTCAGGTTATTTTCTATGTCTTTTCATTTCCGTTGCATTTTGATGTAATCTGTATAATTTGAAAAGAATACCGTGATACCTGTAAATCATATGTTGCCAATAATTCAAGAATAGGTCATCAAAATCAGATTAGCGGGGATCTAATTCCCAGCACCTCTGCCGATCAGCTGTTTGAAGAGACTGTGGTACTTGCACTAGTGCGATGTTCTCTTCACTGTTTACACCAGCAGATTATCTGACCGATTTTCTTGACCAATTATTGGTCAAATGGCCATTTACACACACAGATCTTTTGTCATACACCCAACTATTGGTCTGATTAGACAGAAATTGGTCAGATAATCTGTTGGTGTAATATAGCCATTACAGGTGATATCCCCATGGATTTGAGACCAATTAGTAATGAGTTATGGGAATGGATCAAGGCAACAATGAGAGTTTTTGTTGTTTCCAGAGTAAGGCCTCTTGCACACAACCGTATGGCTTTTTCAGTATTTTGCGGTCCGCAAAAAACGGATCCCAAAAAATACGGATGACGTCTGTGTGCATTCCGTTTTTAGCAGAATTAAACAGCTGGCCCCTGATAGAACAGTACTATCCTTGTCCGTTATGCGGACAATAATAGGACATGTTCTATCTCGGAACGGAATGGAAAAACGGAAATACGGAAGGCATACAGAGTACCTTCAGTTTTTTTTGCGGATCCATTGAAATGAATAGTTACGGATACGGTCTGTATACAGAATGCAAAAAAATGGAACGGAAACGGAGGCGTAGGGAAGGAACGAATTCTAGAGATGCTTTTGAGGTGCAGGTGACATGAGTGGGTAAGAGATTGAATATAGGGGTGAATGAAAGATCATTGTCAAACATAACACAGAGACAGCGGGCATGCAGCCTAGGCATGATGGTAGTGTCGCACACTGAGATGGAGATATCAGGTTTAGGTAGGTTAGTAGATGGAGGAAACAGCAGAAGTTCAGTTTTGGGAGTATTCGGTTTCAGACAGAGAGGACATGATGTTAGAGACAGTGGACAGTCACTGGTGTTCTGTAGTAAAGCAGGGGTGATGTCACAGTATGATATGTGGCCTGTGTTGCCACGTTCCAGCACTGGTGGTCCCGATGACATCGCAGCCCGTGTGTTGGGTCTTGGGCAATGACATGATCACAAGAAACCTGGTGCAGGAGGTTGCAGTGATGTCATAGAGACCTCTTGCGCCATTCTACTACCTCATAGGCTTCAGGCAGTGATTGAGCCCCACTTTATGGGTAGCGAGGTGGCGCCCTAGGTGGGTGCCTACCCGTCGTCATGGCCCTAAGTAGGAATAGCTGTAGTTGCACTGCATGTCCACTGCAATGTCGACGGCAAGAAGGTAAATAGTGAAGAGAACACAGCTCTCGGACAAAACCCGTAGTCTCTTTAAAAAGCTGATTGGCAGGGTGCTGGGGGGTCAGACCACTACCCCCGATCTGATATTGATGACCTATCCTCAGGTCAGCAATATGGGAAAACTGGATAACCCCTTTAAAGGGGTTGTCCTAGAATGAACATTTATCTCCTATACACAGGATATAGCCATAAATGTCTGATTAGTGGTGTCCAACCCTTGGCACTCCTACCAATCACAAAAATGGGGATTGTGTACCTCAGTTTTCAATAGATGAGTGGTAGAGCATGCACGCTGCCACTCTATTCAAAGTCTAAGGGACTACCAGAGATAGCTGAATACAGCCCTTGGCTGCCTCTGGCAGTCCCATAAAGATCCCATTAGTCGGACGCCCACTGAACACATACTGAACATATCTTCTGGGCAGCCCCTTTTAAGGCCCTATTACACGGGCTGAATATCGTACAGATTCTCATGCATGCAAGGGAAAATAAAGGAAAACCATGTGATGTAATAAGTATGAACGATTCAAAGACGAGCGACAAATTGCTAATTTCTTGTCCATCGTGATCTTTCAGCATGCTAAAAAATGATCGCTCCTCATTAATAGATCCGTTCATATAATATGGAGTCGTCTACTCGCCAACGGTCTCATACATTTTGACCAAGCATCTGTCCCCCATCTCTACATGTAATAACAAGGAACGATTTAAAAGCGAACGAGTAACGACCACAAGTACAAATGATTGTCTATATGTGTATGTGAAATTTTCATAGTTAACGAGTCACTACATCTTCAATCGTTTATCGGGATCTGTAGGACATCTGCTGGTGTAATAGTACCTTTAGAGAAACCTCGGTTCAATATATGTAAATTTGGTTCCATCCTTGTTGGTGAACCTTGTTAAGCTGATTGTGTATAATCGGAATGTTGGCATTGAGTGTCATGTTTTTCACACATTTTCTTAAATTTGTGCAATGTTGGTCATCATCATAATCATCTAGTAATACACTGACACAGCAGATAATTTATTTCGTTTTGATTTAACTTTAAAAACATGGCAACAGATATTTTTTGTGGGTGTTACCACATTGGCACTAGTGTTTGGCACAACAAAATTGCAAGGCTCAAGAGAAAAGTGAAAGCTCATTCCCCCTCATATGATATGAGGGGGAGATACATAGAGATCATTGGGCCCCATAGCAAGAATCTGAATTGGGCCCCCATGCTCTGCTCTCTCCCACTACCCACCCAGGCTGTGGTTGAACAGAATACTGGAATCTGATTTCAAGTGTGCGCCTAGCCTTACCTGATAAACTATATACCTTCTATATAGTGTGCAATCCTTTCCCCATGGACTGTGCCAGCTGCTGCTTTTATATAGTGTGCCATACACCCCCTCCCACCATGCACTGTGCCTGCTGCTGTTTCAGCTCTATCTTCCACCATGTCCCCCAAGTCTGACTTACTGTCTGTGATTCTGTAGCCGGCTGTTACTGTGGCAGAGCGTAGTCAGGGCCTAGGGCAGATCTTTACAGCACTGGACTGGAGTCTGGACTGGTGGCGCAGGTCACAGTATGACGCGTGCTGACAGAGGAACAGGGTGGGGACAAGGTATTTTGGTGCCCCAGGCAGATTAGTCAAATGGCGCCTCCTTTGTAGAAATACTTTAAAACAACCTTACTTACTAATAAAATTAATTTTAAAACATTTTACAAGGTGCAGACACAGAATAATAAAGGATTTAATCCAGCCACAACTGATGTGTCTCTGACTGCTGCAGAACCTCTTAATGCACACCTCAGCTGCTGCAGTACCTCATAATGCACAGCAGCTGCTGCAGAACCTCATAATACACACCTCAGCTGCTGCAGAACATGATAGTCTGATGCTACAGAACAAATAGGGATTTGATCACATATGTGTTTGGGGCCTCTGTCGCAGATCAGGTCATAAATGCTAGACACAATTTTGCAGTCTTCCAGGCTCCATGATGGAAATCCATCAGATCTCATGATAATCAGCAGGATCCCTCAGGTGTTGTCGTCTGTGACGTGCCACATGCGGCACTACCGTGATTCTTGTTGTTGTGCTCCTATGACAAAGCGGAAAGGCAAAAGTCACCAGTGCAGATGTGTACCAAGCCAAAAACACAACTCAGATGCTACAGAACATCATGATAGTGACAAGGATCTCATCATGACCAAGTAGTTATTGGAAATTAGAGGACAATACAGGGAGGGGTAAAAGAGGAGAAAAAAAAGAGGAGAAAACTACAACTCCCAGCATGTCCAGGCTGCTGTTATTAAACACAAGTGGATATTACAGAGAGAGGGTATAATAGGAGGAACTACAGCTCCCAGCATGTCCAGATTGTTGTTATAAGGCATCAGCTGACATTACTGAGTGAAGGTTTTAACAGGAGAGAACTACAACCCCAGCATGTCCAGATTGTTGTTGTAAGACATCAGTTGAACTGACATGGAGAAGGATATAATAGGACAGAGCTACAACTCCCAGTTTTTCGAGGATATTATTATGGGTTATCCCAGGACACCACTTACCTCTTCTCCATGCACAGCTCAGGAGCTCCGCCCCTTCCCATCAACATCCCACAGGTCTTTACCATTTCTCGGCACTGGTCACATAATGATGACATCATCACAGGTCCTTCAAACTTCTGTGCACTGCTGTGCTCTGGCTTCCTGCACTGGTCACACGATGATGACATCAATGGTGCTTCGACACATCCTATCTTCTCCTCTGCACTGGTAGCTATACAAATGTAATTAGGGGGTGAGCCTTTCATTCACTGCAGGGCCTCATAGCAGCTGTGGGGTCTACCTCTATTGGCGGTACGCGACTGGAGGGGATATTTAAAATCTGGAGATACATTGTCTTGAAAGTGGTGTCATTTAAGATTCTGAATTCAAAGCCTGTCATGTTTCCTTTTTCTACTATCATGAATGGTTGTGGTAAATTGCATTTATGGACACTGTTGTGGAAGTTTTACTGCTTTTTACTTCTTTTCTTTTTTTTTTCTTTTCTTAAAGATGAGGATGAAGAGAATAAAGATCAGTCCACATTAACAGGTACGTGTTATATAATGAAATATGGGGAAATACCTCCAAAACAATGACCGCTTTCTGTGCTCGGTTCAATAAACATAAAGTGTGCTGTATATCTGCTCTTGGGGACCAGATTGAGGCCTGGGATACGTTGTAAAAATGTAAGCTGCTCTTGTTAGTTTAATAACCATTACCTAAATTGTCCCAGGGAACCTCTTCACAAACATCAGTATAAGTGACTGGAATTCTGTGGTTAAATATAAATAGCCTTTTGTACATTTTTATTATAAGAATATCCTTATCCCTTTAAAATTGTGCCTTTCTACACTTTTAATATAGCTAAACAAATCAGATATCACATATTGTTACTAAGGCTACTTTCACACTAGCGTTGTTCTCTGATATTGAGATCCGGCATAGGGGCTCAATACCGGGAAAAAAAACGCATCCGTTTGCTCCTAATGCATTCTGAATGGAAATCAATCAGTTCAGTATGTATCAGGATGTCTTCCATTCTGGTGCTTGCAAGGTTCTTGACTGAACAAAATACCGCAGCTTGCTGCGGTATTTTGTCTGGTCAAAATTCCGGAACACTAACGCACTTGCCAGCAATAATTTTCATTGAAATGTATTGATGCCAGATCTGACACCAAGTGTTCCGGAATTTGACAAGTCGCGGATCCGGTTTTTCATTCTGCGCCTGTGCCGGTATGTAGGTGGAGCTGGGATCGCTGCTTCCTGTTTTGTCATTTTTAGCGCAAGTCTGCGAGGGTTCGTCAGCAAGACACTGTAGGTGAGTATACAACTTTTTTTTTTTTTTATGGGGGAAGAAAAACTTTGGAAATATATAAGCAGCTCCTATGTACTTATACATAGGAGCTGTAGGTTATAAGTACATAGGAGATGTTTGGAGTAGTAGCTTTGACTACTACTCCTAGCATCTCCTATGTACTTATGCTACCAGCAAGTCCCTATGTAATAGATTTTCTCACTAGTCAGCAGTGTTTGGGTTACTTGCTTGCGATGAGCACAATACTGGCTTCTTTAAAGGGGTTTTCCAGGATTTTCACATTGATGGCCTATCCTCAGGATAGGTCAGCAATATCTGATCATTGGTGGTCTCACCCCATCACTCACTCCAATCTACTGTACGAAGAGGCTGCGGTGCTCCATGAGCACTTAAAGGGAACCTGTCACCTAGAAAACACATATTAAACCGCCAGCAGTTCCTTATTGCAGTCTTTAGCATGATAACAAAGTTGTCTGTGTCTTTGCTGTACAATGTGCCAAAAGTCTGAAAAAAATCTTTTATTCAACTGGCCGCGCTATGTAAACAATAGTCTTGAAGTCAAGGGGGCAGCGGCTTTCTCGTGTGAAGTCAAGTGTGCCCTGCCCCCTTTTCCACCCCTTTAGCTTTTGATCGAAAGGATGTCCAATATTCCTTCACTGCCGGATGCTCGAACGTAGTCTTGTGCATCTACAGGCTCTCGTGTGTGAGTGCCTGAGCATTGAGCCTTTGAAAACTACCTCACTGCGGAGGGTAATGGTACACAGGCGCCGGAAATGCACGGACACGACTATGTTTGAGCGTCCGGAAGTGAAGGAATTGGAAATCTTATCAATAAAAGCACTAGGGGGCAGAGCGCGCTTGACTTGAGGCGAGAAAGCCGTTGCCCCCTTGACTTCAAGACTATTGTGTACATAGCATGGCCGTTGAATAAAAGTATTTCTTCAGGCCCCTTTCACACGGGCGAGTTTTCCGCGCGGGTGCAATGCGTGAGGTGGACGCATTGCACCCGCACTGAATCCGGACCCATTCATTTCAATGGGGCTGTGCACATGAGCGGTGAGTTTCATGCATCACTTCTGCGTTGCGTGAAAATCGCAGCATGCTCCAGTTTCTGCGTTTTTCACGCAACGCATGCCCCATAGAAGTGAATGGGGCTGCGGGAAAATCGCAAGCAAGTGCGGATGCAGTGCGATTTTCCGCATGGTTGCTAAGAGAGGGGACCTGATCTTTATTATTTTCCCTTATAACATGGTTATAAGGGAAAATAATAGCATTCTCAATAAAGAATGCTTTGTAGAATGTGGATTAAGGGGTTAAAAATAAAAAACTGAACTCACCTTAGCCACTTGATCGCGTAGTTGGTGATCTCTCTTCTCTCTTGAAGCATTAGCTGCAGTCTAAAGGACCTGTGGTGACGTCACATCACATGGTCCAATCACATGGTCCATCACGGACCATGTGATTGGACCATGTGATGTGACGTCATCACAGGTCCTTTAGACTGCAGCTAATGCTTGAAGAGAGAAGAGAGATCGCCAACTACGCGATCAAGTGGCTAAGGTGAGTTAAGTTTTTTTATTTTTAACCCCTTAATCCATATTCTACAAAGCATTCTTTATTGAGAATGCTATTATTTTCCCTTATAACCATGTAATAAGGGAAAATAATAAAATCTCCAGAATACTCAACCTGAAACCGGACTTCAGTGATGAAGTCCAGGTTCGGGTCTGGGTACCAAACATGCCGATTTTTCCCATGCGTGTGCAAAATGCACTACAAAAGTTTGCACACGTGCGGAAAAATCGCGCAGTTTCCCGCAACGCACCCGCCTCTGATCCGGGCGTCAAATGTGACGCCCGTGTGAAAGAGGCCCCAGGCTTTTGGCGCAGAAAAGACACAGACAACTTTATAATCATGCTACAGACTGCAATAAGGTACTGCTGGCGGTTTAATATTCGTTTTCTAGGTGATGGGTTCCTTTTAAGCCTCTTCCCAATCCATGTGACGTCACGTTAATCAGTCTCATTGCCTAGACGCAGCTCAGTCCCATTCAAGTGAATGGAACTGAGCCTCGATGCCAAGCACAGCCGCTATCCAATGGATGCGGTTGTACTTGGTAAGCTGAGAGGAGGCTGCAGCGCTCACCAGAGCTCCAGTAAGCAACTGATAAGTGGGATTGCCGGTGATGGACCCCCGTCAATCTCATATTGATGACCTATCCTGACGATAGGCCATCAATATGGAAATCCCAGAAAACCCCTTTAAGGTTGTGTTCCGACTGTATACACACGTCATACAGTTGCATACGTGGAGACTGGATGTGTTTGTACTCTGTCTTGGGCCCAACTGTGCCAATGGAGTGTTTTTCTCCCTATATTAAGTAGCGTAGCCAACAAAACTTTTCAATACAAGATGATCCTAAAAAAGTTACAGGTACTATGCAGTGTTTTACAGCTGTTCTATACTTTATGTCGAAACTGAATGCAACAAATAGCTTTTCTGAAGTGGCATTGATGACACAACAAATGTCATAGCTCTGTAAAATAATGGTAGGCAAACACATTAGGTGGAACCATTGACAGCACATAGGATGAGTTTAATCTTGAATGGAGAGGACCATCATCTTTGTCACAGAAACCAGTGCCCCTTTCCCACTCTGTTAATGCCATTTGGACACTTTACTTTATTTCTTCACATTCTGTACCACCTCATCAGATGTCATATCATACAGAATTCATTCCAGTTGCCATGTGTACTCATGTAGTAAATTCTTCCTAGCCTTTTCAAAGTGAAAGTTCATGATCTTGTTTCTTGTACATAGTGCTCATAGGCAGAAAACTGAGAGGCTGTCTGATCTTTCTACTCCCTGGCTTGGGACAGACATATGTTTCCTGGATAGGTCACTGAACAAAACTCCGTTGGACTTCCCTTGTCTGCTCAGGAAGACCCATGAGCAGCTGGGAAATGGATGTAGCTTTCAACTTGCAGATTTCAAGGTCACTGCAAGAGGCCCAAGTCACAAGGCCCAGCAAGTTCTGGAACTGTCTATGAAGAGAGTCAATATGAATGCAAGAAGAAAGATATATGTCAAATACACAAAGCTTTCAGGGACTGATGATTAAGCAGGCTCTCCAGGTGATTGAGTTTTAGTAGCGTCCATCAGTTTTCTATTGGGCTTCCAGCAGTGTCCTCAATTATACTACTGCAGACTGTAATTTTTTGTCAAAAATACTAGTAGAAGAAGTGGAACAGCACTCACTGTAGATGCAAACACAATCTTCACTTTATTACCATAAACAAAATACAGGCAGATGTGAGGCATTTCAGCTAAACAGCCCTTTTCAAACAAGCTTGACATGACATGCTTGTTTAAAAAATGCTCTGTAGCCAAAACGCGTCGCATCTGCCTGTATTTTGTTTATTGCAATAAAGTAAACATTGTTTTTGTCTATAGTGAGTGCTGTTCCACTTTTTCTAATTGGATTTATGGACCTGCAACCCAAAATACGAGCTTCACCACTTTCCAGAATGGCAACTGAACTGATCATGTCTACAGATAGCCAAAAATACTAGAACCCCTGACAGAAAGCACATCATCCAGACTTGAACAGAGCCTTACCCAATATAAACCCATTCCCAGCATGCACTGTATATTTATGGTGAACAATTACCTGAGCCCTCTCCATCTACAGTGGTTCCAGTTGTAATATACAGCTAAGCTACTGGCTGTTTAACCCCTAAGGTGCCGTGGCCTAACAATGGCAAACATAATATACTGCAGGGATCAAAGGATCACATATTTCCGTCCCCTTGCTGGACTGATAAATATTGTTTAAAAAAGTGTTAAGTATTAAAAAAAGGAAGTCTGTTTTACAATTAAAAAAAAGTTATTATGAGGATAAAACAACAAAATGTATAAAACTGGTGTTCTTATGTCCCTAATAAGACTTTTATTATTATTATTATTACAATTATCATAGTGACCTCCCATAAAAAATGCCACAAACTGCAGCCTAATAGTGAGCACCACAAAATTTAAACCATAGAATAAAAACAGCAATTCTGTCTGTTTTTTTTCTTTCTATTACCTCCATAAAGAGCTAATATAAGTTAATTAATAATACAGCTATGTCAATATAGAAACTGTATTGCTTTTGGAATGTGAAGATGAAAAAAAAACCTGAAAAAAAAAAGGCTCAAAGTAAGCCATCAATATCTGATCTGCATGAGTCACCCCTCACCACTACCAATCAGCTGTTTCAGTGAGGCAACTGCGTCGGACCTACACAGCCCAGTCCCCTGTGAAGTGAAAGGAAGCCGTGCTGCAGTTACCAGCTCTGTCCACTACACAATGTCTGGAGCTATGTAGTTTTGGTGGCGGAGCTGATCTGCTAGGGTGTGTGGGGGTCGGATCCCCAACAGTCATATACAATGGGGAAAATAAGTATTTGATACACTGGAGATTTTGCAAGCTTTCCCACCTACAAAGAATGGAGAGGTCTGTCATTTTTATCGTAGGTACACTACAACTGTGAGAGACAGAATGTTTCTGTTGGCGCAATTATTAGAAAATGGAAGAAACACAAGATGACTGTCAATCTTCCTTGGTCTGGGGCTTCATGCACAATCTCTCCTAGTGGGTAAGGCTACTTTCACACTAGCGTTTTTTTTTCAGAATGCATTAGGGCAAAACTGATCTGTTTTAGACCACTTTTGAGAGCCCTTAACGGATCTCACAAGCGGAAAGCCAAAATGCTAGTTTGAAAGTAGCCTTAAGATAATTCTGAGAAAGGTCTGGAATCAGCCCAGAACTACACAGAAGGACCTGGTCAATGATCTGAAGAAAGCTGGGACCACAGTCTGAAAGATTACTGTTACTCATGGCAGCACATGTCCAGGCCCGTTTGAAGTTTGCCAATGACCATCTGGATGATCCAGAGGAGGCATGAGAGAAGGTCATTTGGTCAGATGATATGAAAATAGAACTTTTCAGTGTCAACTCCACTCGCCGTGTTTGAAGGAAGAAGAAGGATTAGTACAACCCCAAGAACACCGTCCCAACCGTGAAGCATGGGGGTGGAAACATCATACTTTGGGGGTGCTTTTCTGCAAAGGGGAAAGGACGACTGTACCATATTGAAGGGAGGATGGATGGGGCCTTGTAACGCGAGATTTTGGCCAACAACCACCTTCCCTCATTAAAAGCATTGCAGATGGGTCGTGGCTGGGTCTTCCAGCATGACAATGACCCGAAATACACAGCCAGGGCAAGTAAGGAGTGGCTCCATAAGAAGCATTTCAACGTCCTGGATTGGCCTAGCAAATCTCCAGACCTGAACCCAAACGAAAATCTTTGGAGGGAGCTGAAACTCAATGTAGCCCAGCAACAGCCTCAAAACCTGAAAGATATGGAGAAGATCTGTATCGAGGAGTGGGCCAAAATCCCTGCTGCAGTGTGTGCAAACTTGGTCAAGAACTACAGGAAACGTCTGTAATCGCAAACAAAGGTTTCTGTACCAAATATTAAGTTCTGTTTTCTTATTGTATGAAATACTTATTTCATGCAATGAAATGCTAATTAATTATTTAAAAATGATACAATCTGACTTTTTTGTATTTTTTTATATTCTGTCTCTCACAATTGAAGTGTACCTACGATAAAAATTACAGACCTCTCCATTCTTTGTTGGTGGGAAAACTTGCTAAATCACCAGTGTATCAAATACTTATTTTCCCCACTGTATTGATGGGCTATACTGAGGATAGCCATCACTACTAAAATACTTGAATACCCTCCTGGAAATTTTTTTTTTAGCTTTTTCTCTGTCCTAGTGCAGTTCTGTTCCTTACATGACCAGTAGAGTGCTGGTCATGTAAGGCAGTGCTCCTCAACTCCAGTCCTCAGGGCCCACCTAATGGTCAGGTTTTCAGGATTTCCTTAGTATTCAGCAGGTGATATAATTATTTTTAATGCATCAGAATTTACCACAGGTATTCTTTCTGTGGGTTATTCTCAAATCATGACTGGTAGGTGGGCCTTGAGGACTGGAGTTGGGGAACACTGATGTAAGGAACAGAACAGAGTTGGTAATTCCAAAATAAAATGATCGGTAAGGGTTTTAACTGCAGCTGTTCCCGAGTTCGGGAAATGGTTTTTTACAGTATAAATCACAGTATACTAACGTCGGCTCATTAGAGCCACTACATTCTAATACTGTACGGAGCGCTCACTCCGTACAGTATTGAAACAAAGTTTTATGCGAATCGACTTCGGATGTTCCATCCGAAGTCGATTCGCTCATCCCTAGCAGCTATTCAACCCCATGCAAATTACAGATTGAGGAAAAGAAAATATGTTCATGGCGTGCTTCCATAAAGGGATTATCCCACAAAAATTATCACCTATTCACGAGACAAGTGGTAAATATCCCAGTGGTGGCCTCTCCTGAGAACGAGGGGTCTCAGAGTCCCCTTGCTGAATGGAGCAGCAGTAGACGTCAGCCCACTGCTCCATTCACGTCAGTGGGGTTTATGAAGTGTTGTCTCTGTCAGCCTCATAGAAGTGAATGGAGGGGTGGACTCAACATAAGCATTAGTGCTCCATTTTCAGGGGGACCATTGGTTATAGCATCACAGGTGGTACCAGTGGTACCTTTGCGATCCAATATTTATAATCTTGTCTTGTAGATGAGTGATAAATAATTTTCATGGGAAAATCTCTATATATCATAATAATCATATTGATATTCCTCTGTCATCTATTTTGCACATGGCCAGGGGCTATTGATATTGGATTTTGTATGCATTTGCATTTTAATATGAGCGTGCTATGTAAGTGGGTGTAATCTTTACTGATCCACCTTCCAGCTCATCCTGTCTGTCAGCTATATGGATTGGGATTTATTTTTCACCCTAATTGTGTAAGGTAAAAAAAAAGAAAAATACTATTGTGATGAGGTAATTCAGTGTGTATATAAATATATATATATGTTGTGTTCTGTCTTCATACACCTTCACACAGTGTGCAGTCTGACATTCAGTATAAAACATTCTTTCAAATAAGAGGACTGTTCTCTGTAGTCTAACTTGTTTATTGGTCAACAGGAGTAATTGTGTGATCAATTGTTTGGTAAAACTATAAGAATACAAATAACATGAATAAGTAAAAGGCATAGCATGTATCAGCAGAAAGCATAGAACAGCATATATTATAACATTACATTAACACTGGGCACATGTCCAAAATGGCTGCCTATACAGAGGATTGCATGGCTAGCTAACAGACAGTTATAACCTCTTCCCTGAGTAACACATATTCCTAGCTAAACAGTACTGCATAACATAATGTCCCTGAAACAAGGTAGATCTCTCTCACCAGATATGCTTGCAAAAGGATGGTGGAGTTTAAGAAGAAGATATGCAGAAGGATAGCTCTGCTGGTGTGTCCTTGATGACTGGAGGCTGGGCTTCCGTTTCCCATAATGCATTACACTCCCACAATACAATAATCTTTATTAACAGAAAACCAAAGTGTAGTACATTTTTAATTATTACCACATTTATCACCACATAAATACGAGAATTGCAGCAGAATGAATTAGAAATGAAATAGACGTGATCTGAAATGAATCTCCTTGTGCTGGGGCAGAACATACTATTAGTTCTATGTAGCGCAGAGCTATGACACTTCTTAGCTTTGATGGTACGGATGTAGCTATTTTTAACTTTACCCGATGGGCTACTGCAGCAAATTTTATAATTGACACTTAACAAAAGCCATTGAAAGTCCAGTTGAGGTTTGCTGCACCTGTGTATTTAACATGTTATAATATATGTGAAGGGTAAGCCCATAGACAGTTAGCTGTA
This sequence comes from Bufotes viridis, assembly GCA_033119425.1. Taxonomy (NCBI): domain Eukaryota; kingdom Metazoa; phylum Chordata; class Amphibia; order Anura; family Bufonidae; genus Bufotes; species Bufotes viridis. The sequence continues at coordinate 215,360,044 of CM065594.1, read as the reverse complement.
ATTTAACATGTAAAAGCCAATACGAATGAAATCTAGAAATGATCATTGTAATGTGAAGTGGGTGTGGACCCACTGTACCAACTAACCGATTTGACTTTGAGCTATCTCTAAGGGTGTTATCTGTAAAACTGGTCCGAGGTCAGGGCAGGCAGCGATAGTTCAATATGGTAGTCAGGCTATAGTCAGGCAGGCAGTAGATAATCAGAGTCGAATTTCAGGCAGAGGTACGGGACATGGGCAGACATACAAATAAGCATACCTTTGCTGGAACACTCGAATGCTAGGAACCTTAAAGGGGTTGGCCGCTTTTTACTATTGATGACCTATCCCCAAGATAGGTCATCAATATCAGATCGGTGGGGGTCCAACGCCCGACACCCCTTCCAATCAGCTGTTTGAAGAGAAGGTAGTGCTCATACAAGTGCTGCCTTCGCTGCTCTGTTTAACTGCCTGCCGCAGCAGTTGCAGTTCTGAGCAGGTGTAATTACAAGTATGGCATCCCCATTCACTTCTCCTATAGAAGTGAATGGGGACGCCATACTTGTAATTACACTGCTCACCACTGCAATTGCTGTGGCAAGAGGGTAACCAGAGCAGAGAAGGCAGCACTTGTATGACCGCTCCTTCTCTTCAAACAGATGATCAGCAAGGTTGCCGGAAGTTGGACCCCCACGATCTGATATTGATGACCTATCCTGATTATAGATCATCAAGAGTAAAAAGCGGACAACCACTTTAAAGCTCAGGCAAAGGGGTGGAACAAAGGCCCCAGCATAAATAGAAAGGCTGATCAGCACCTTAGTCAGCAGCTGGAAATGGAGGAAGGTTAACTCATGCTGTACTACAGAGAAGGTTACTGAATAGTGGTCCCAAAACACACACGGAGAGTGGAGCGATGGCTGTTCTTGCCTGCGATAGTGGGGCAGCACCAGACATGGGCTGCCAAAGTAACAATCATTTTACTAGAGATAAGAAATACATTCAGTCAGTACTATATAATTTGGTCCTTCTCCATTAGGTAAGATTTCCGTAAATATTTCAGTGTTATGTTCCATCACAAGAGTAGAAACTCGTATAAAATGTGGGGTCTGGTTCCGTCATATTATGGACACCAGCGGGTCACGGGCCCTATTGACCATAATGGGGTCCGTTGTTTTCCACTGTGGTGTCCGTCATTTTCACGGGAATAATATCGCTGCATATGGCGGAATCCTCTGCGTGAGGCTTTGAGCAAAAATACAGACAGAGCCTAACCTCCCTGTAGAGCTGCTCCTGCTGATGATCTGTGTTCCTGCAGAAATAATGCTGTGTATTCAGAGAAACATTGTTTGTCTTTTCTAATATATGCACTTCTATCGCTTTCTTCGGCAGGGGAGTCTGTAATTAAGTATGCAGATTATTACCAGGGACTCTGGAATTGTAAGAGTGACAAGAGTGATGAGCTGTCATTCCAGCGTGGAGACCTTATCCGTATTCTAAGCAAGGTAACAAAGAAATAAAGGTTGGGTTAATGAAGGAAGGAGGGGGTCATATTGGAAGCAGTCATATAGGGCATATGGTTATTTATGTGTACTTATATAATAATTTCAATGCCGTGAGGTAATTTCTAGTAAAATGAAAATGTTTCCGCCAGTCCCAATAAAACAACAACACAAATAAGGTTTTCCACTATGACACTGACCCTCACTGTCAGAAAAGGTATGTTTTAAGCTCAATATTCATAGAAAACATTTTTCAATAATATTTGGCTTTACAAAATATTGTCCTTCTGTAGCACTCAGCAGGGAGAGATTATACTCCTATGTAGATAGGTAACCAATTGACTGCTGCTGTTATGGAAGTATGTTATCTGTATTAATATGGTAATGTTCTTAATATGCAGTGTTGGACTGGGGTGCCTAGGGCCACCAATAACATTCGTTTTGGTGGCCCACTACACAGATACATGCAAATTGTACTTGCTCACATCAGCAGAAAAACTACAATGTGATTGATAATGGGGATCCCTAATGAAAGAAATCACAGATCTGACCACTCAACTGTCAGTAAAGTCAGGATGTTAACCAGAGGTAATAAATTAGTGGCGCAGAAACAAAAAATTACCCCATAAAACGTAACCTTTAATAGTATTTATAAAAATGAAATGTTAACTCCAGTAAAAAAAAAAACAGTGTCCCTACTCATGCAGAACTGCCGCCCTGACAAGGGCGATCCCACTGTCTTAGCTTTCCCTCTATTCTCCTGATACCACTGGGGTACAAGAAGGCAGGGGGCTGCCAGATATAGGTTCGAAAAATTTGTCACCAATTGTGTCATTATATATATATACTGTATTTAAGTCAGTCACTGGTACGTCGGTACATAATATTCATAGGGCATGGTAGTGAAAAGGTATATACATAGTCCAGCATAAAGTCCTGAAATTTCTAGACAGCAGTAAGATTCACAGTTATCTAGAGATCATCAAGTACATCAGGTCCAACACAGATATATGCAAACGTTACTTGCTCACAGCAGACAGCAAAAATACTACAATGTGATCGATTATGGGGGTCCCTACAGCAAATTCAAGAAGTTGGGTCCCTGGGAAAAGAGGCTACAGGCTGGCCTATACCTGTACCTAGGTGTCATCTCAGCCAAATAGTACATCTTAATTAAAGTAAACTGGGTAGTAAAATAATCTACCTAGTTTTTGTCTGAATACATAGGCTGTTTGAGATGTTGTACACTACTTATCTGTATGTATCGCAGTCAGTCTTCTGTGCCATGTACCACCTGTGCAGTGAGTGGGGGACTAGATGCCTATCTTATTCAGGGTCCCACCAGGGGATTCACCTGTACGCCAGTGGGACAGTCTGACCCTATTAATATAGAATTGGATTCCTGTATGTCACCTCTGTTGGTGTCTTGATAGGCCTAGACAAACATAGCCACAGAAGAGCACTGCACTTCCCAGTGTAATGTGTGATGCCCTAGTTTAGTCCCCATCTCTGGTCAGAGTGAATAGTCTGAGAGAGTCGAGTGAAGCGGTCTGCTGTGCTAAAAGTCCAAAAAAAGAAGCAAACAGGAAGCCAGGACAGTTAGTAGAATATATGGAGTCATTAAAAATATATATATCCAGAAAACCATCCATCTGTTTTTGTAAAAAAAATCAAGTTCAACCAAGGGATGGGTGGGGATGGGAATTAAGAGAAGAGGGGGTGATATCCAGACTTCAACACAGTACATAAACATTGAAGAGGTTTTCCGAGATATTCCGAGGTCACAAATTTCAGATCGGCGGGGGTCCGAAACCCGGCGTCCCCGCCGATCAGCTGGTGAAGAGAAGGCCATGAACCATGCCAGCGGAGCCTTTCCTTCATTGTTTAACTGCTTGTTGTTGACACTGCAGCGGTGAGCAGGTATAATTACAAGAAACTGTCCCAATCACTTCAATGGACGGCTCTACAGTATACACTTGTATAGGAACTATTAAAGTGAATAGGATGGTTTCTTGTAATTACACCTGCTCATTCCTGCAATGTCGATGGCGAGCAGGTAACCAATGAAGAGAAGGCTGCATTGGCATGGCATACAGCCTACTCTTTAACCAGCTGATCAGCAGGGGTGCTGGGTGTCGAACCCCTGCCATTCTGATATTGATGACCTTTCCTGAGGATAGGTCCTCAATAAACATATCAATTGAAAAAAACACTGTTCCTGCAGTGACCATGTTTTGAGGTAGACTATTCCACAGATTTACAGTATTTACGGTAAAGAAGCCTTGACACCTCTGGAGTCTAAACTTTTTCTTCTTCAGATGGAAGCAGTGTCCCCTTCTCTATTGAGATTTTACATGGAACAGCTTTTTACCATATTGTTTGTGCAGTCCATTTATATATTTAAACAATTTAATATCTTAGATGCCTCTTCTCAAGACTAAATAAATGTAATTCCTTTAGTCTGTCCTTATAGTGAAGTCCCTTGCTGATGCAGTGTTGACAGCAAGCAGGTAAACAGTGAAGAGAATGCAGCGCTCATATGACCGTTGTGATCTCATCAAACATCTGATCGGCCAGGGTGCCGGAAGTCAGACTCTGCCATTCTGATATTAAGGGGGTTATCCAACCCCTATAATGACCCCCTAATGTCTGGCCCCTCATATAGGTTATACTAACCCCACTCCCCGCACCCCCGTTGCTTCTGATCCCCGCATGGCCACCTCAGCATCTGCCCATCACGCGGAGCAAAAGATCCAGCGATGAGGGGGTTTGACCAATAGCAGACCTCGATGGTCACAAGCCTCCCTAGCATCACCCACAATGCTAGGTAGGATCGCCCCTGTCGCGCCCTGCTATGGGGAGATGCAGCTGCGGCTATGCAGCTATCAAAAGCGGAGGAGCGGGGTAAGTATAACCTATATGAAGGGCCTGGGCATTGGGGGGGGGGTCATTATAGGGGATGGATAACCCTTTAATGACCTATCCTGAGGAAAAGGTCATCAGTATCGGAAACCAGACAACCCCTTTAAACACCTATGAGGGCATTATAAAATGCCCTTACAAAATCCAAGAACACTGTATCCACACCTGCCCCCCTCTCCAGAATTCTACTCCCCTCCTCTCCCCCCCTACCTGCCTCTGATTGACAGTTTTTTTCCATATGAATCAGCAGCAGGTGGGCGGGGAGAGCCAGGAGCTCATGAATTTGGAGGCTTGTTCAGCATACGCTGGAGCTGTTTAGCACAAGTTTTTAGCAAAATGGCAATCAAAGAAAGTGACCCATCATTGTGCCAAGGAGACCTGTCACTAGTTTATGTTGCTCTTAGTTAGCACACTATAAAAGTGGTGACAGATTCCCTTTAAGGATTTTTACATATAAAAACTTAAAAACATTTGCTTTGTGTCTCCATATTCTCAGATTTGTAACATACTGACATAACATTTTGGCACTGCACAGGGCCATTGGTTGGCTATTGGTCCGTCTAACCACTTAGATGCCGCGGTCGCTATTGACAGTTGCATCTAAGGAGTTAAATGGCGTTATCGCCAATCCTGGCCATCACAGATGGTTTTCAGCTGTATAACAAAGTTGGCACTCGCCATCTATAGAGCGGTCTCATTACTCCTGAGCCTGCTCCATGCACTCCCTGCGCACATATGCAGCAGAAAGGACGCAGCTCCTGAAAAAGTGCATTCTCCCCGAGTTGCCATGTTAAAATCTGGCAGAGCAGTTGAAGCAAATAATAGGAAGATATCTGAATCAATGTGAGGACAAGAGATGGTTTAAAAGCTTTGGCTCTGGTTCAAGAGCTTTGTTAGAAAGACATTGCCATTTACTATATGACGTCCTGATTTTAATTTTTTACATTAATCATGGGATAACCCCTTTAAGCTTCAGCTTTACATGTAACACTGTGCACCTCAAGGACAAAAAAAAAAAAAAAAAGATTATGTATAAACATAATACTTCATGATACATTCTGCTAGGCATTAAGCAGATCCTATGCTGGTAACTAATTGATATTATTTTTTTTATCTATATCCCAGACAGTGTAATCTAATATAGTGGTCCACACCAACAGGAGATAAACTAACCTAAGAGGTCACTTCAGGACCACTTCTTAATCTACCAGACTCAGCGTTCTGCTTCTAAAGTAATGCACATACTGAATGCACAGCTCTGCTGCTTCAAAAAACTGCCCATACAACAGCAGTGTGCTCTATTCACTTTACCTGGCCATACGTCGGCAGTGTGCTCTATTCACATAAACTGGCCATACGTCGGCAGTGTGCTCTATTCACATAAACTGGCCATACGTCGGCAGTGTGCTCTATTCACATAAACTGGCCATATGTCGGCAGTGTGCTCTATTCACTTAACCTGGCCATACGTCGGCAGTGTGCTCTATTCACTTAACCTGGCTATACGTCAGCAGTGTGCTCTATTCACATAAACTGGCCATACGTCGGCAGTGTGCTCTATTCACATATACTGGCCATACGTCGGCAGTGTGCTCTATTCACTTAACCTGGCCATACGTCGGCAGTGTGCTCTATTCACTTAAACTGGCCATACGTCGGCAGTGTGCTCTATTCACTTATGGCCAGTTCACTTCACTTCTATAACTTATGTAGGTAGAGCCAACTTTGCTGAATCAAGCCAGCAAAGTAGGTAATATGGGCAATCACAATACATTAGTAAAAGCTTTGTATTATCTTTCTCTACATGATAAATGCTATTTGCAGAAGTGAGACAACCCCTTTAAGACCCAATTTTGAAGACGATTGTCGGAAGGAAGCATTCTTTCCTGACAAGCACCTGCTCGTCAGAGGAGGAGACCACCGCATTTACATGTAACGATTTCCTCCACAGTACGGGGCGCAGCGATTGCCATTGCCCTTCCCAATGCAGAATCATTGTTTGCTGGCAGCAGATGCTGTTTACACAGCACGATCTGCTGCTGGCAAACAACAATTTTGCGATAATGCAAAAGCATTTCACTTGTTCATTGGATAATCAGCAGCACCTTTGCCCTGCCAGATAATCGCTACTGACCGTTCCTATGAAAGCTTGTTAGCGATCATCTGGCTGAGAATCGTTCGATGTAAAGGGCGCTTACTGCTGTAGTATGATAGCAGGTTAGTTGAATCAGGGGATAACCATATCTTGATAGGCCTAGATAAAAATGCCCAGAGAAGAGCATTGCACTTATCAGTGTAATGTGTGATGTGCTGCCTGAGTCCACTCACCCCCTTCCCTCTCTGAAAGGGGTGAATGGTCTAACTGAGAATATCAAGAGAGACTGTTTGCCGTGCTAAAGGTCCAAAGAAAAGAGGAAGTTAAAGAGCCAGGACAGGAAGTAGAATATATAAAGTAAACTCAAAAAATATATCCCGAAAACCATCCGCCCATTTATTTTTTTTGTTTTATTAAAAAAACTCTATAGACTATTCACACATAGGCTGTTAATATGTGATAAAAGATTTTATGATAGCAGTGTCCCTTTAAACCACACACTAACTAAATACGTACAAACATTATATAGTATTATTATTTATTACACACTGTCGCCTGCTGTTCCCTAGAATGGGTACTAAAATGATTCTTTTCCTTTGGAAAAGTATTCCTACAACACATCCCAAAGTCTTACTTTACTTCAGCTGTGCAGGAGACTGACATTTTAACCTTGTAAGTGATCTTTACTCCTGACTAGAGATGAGCGAACTTTAAAAAAATGTCCGGTGTTCGGCGTTCGGGTTGTGGTAAGTTGCGCATCCCGTTATGGATTCCACTATAGCGGCATATGGAATCCATAAGGGGCGGCTGCCACCAACCCGAACTGTTGAACAGCCGAAGGACCTGGAGTGACGTCACCGTCATGTGATCAGTGCAGGGGCGTGGCTCAGCACTGGATTTGATCCCGTGCTGAGCCACGCCCCCTGCACTGATCACACGACAGTGATGTCACCCCAGGTCCTTCGGCTGTTCAACAGTTCGGGTTGGTGGCAGCCGCCCCTTATGGATTCCATATGCCGCTATAGTGGAATCCATAACGGGATGCGCGACTTACCACAACCCGAACGCGGAACACCGGACTTTTTTTTTAAAGTTCGCTCATCTCTACTCCTGACTTGACGACAATCTGGCTGATTACTCTTCTATGCAGCCTTTTCTTCCCCTACTGCACTGACTTCTAATGATCAACATGACAAGCTGGTCACAAAGACTTACAACACCATATTGTCCAGGGCACCTAGTACAGCGCAAACCCTGCTCTGGTTGCACAATAAGAATTGTGTTTGCAATAACTCAAACTATGCAGTTTCTTAAAGGCTCAGTAAACATATGAAAAGGATAAAGATAAAAAAAATCCTAATCAAAACAGATAGATATGAAGAATTCTTCTGTCAATATCCCAAGAGTTTCCCCTCCTACTTACTATTCTTCTAACTATGTGATGTTAAATACTTTTGTATTATAAATAACATAGATATTCTAGCAGTAATACTTTTATTAGCTAACTGCTAGAATACTTTTGCCTTTTGTAATGCAGAAGTGTTTAACATCAGATAGAAGCTATTTTTGCTATATATCCTTCTGACTGTAAAGTAACTGGCTATTGGTAGAACCTCTCATACATCTGACAGCTGGAAATTAAAGATCTGGAGAAATATAACCTCCATGTTCACTGAAAAACTGTTTGATTCTGGAATACGTAAAAAATGATGCGGAGTGACAAATAGTGTGGGCTAGTTGATCTGGTGTTTACCTCTTGCTTTCATGTCTAGGTTTAGTGTTCCTTTAAGAGGCGATATAATTTGGTTTCATCAGAATCACCATGTTATAGTGATTAATGTCTACCAATTAGGCTGCTAGGTAACCTCATGTTAAAACCCACTGAGACTTAGTTTGTACGACTATCACTTATGCACTTCACTCATAGTTCTGGATAATGTTATAACATACCTTAGATCTGTTTCATTTAACGGCTGTTTGCACAGACAAGTTTCAGACGACTGACTAATAGTAAGCTATAAAAATCTAGATTTGCTTACTGCTACACTAAGCCTGCCTGGGTGACTGATTCTGCTTTGCCAACCTTGTGTGTTCCAGTTCTGCATGTCTGACTGTAGGGTGGCTCCAGCTGATATCCTTGGACTGTAACTTTAATTGCTCTTACAATTGCTGCTTTTGCCATAAATGCAATGTTTTTCTTATGGAATTTGCGTTATCCTTTGGGTTAAATAGAGAAATACTTGAACTGTTTATATACTTGTGTATGTTCATCATTAAACACAATTACTACAATCACAACTTTTTCCCCACACCTGCCTAAAACCTTTGCACAGTACTGTAATATATATATATATATATTGTGGGGAGTTGCTCTGGTAGATAACGGTGCAGGTGCAGTACAGAGGCAAAACAAGGAGTCCAGTACGTGCAATAAACAGTGTTTTATTCACACTTGCACAAACAGAAATGGTAAACAGTCTCTTGGTGTTCATTCACACGCAGCAAACAGAAAAAAGGCAAAACCAAAGAGTCCAAAACCAGGTTCAATCACCTGTGAGATGTTAGGTGCGCGTTCACACCTGGCGGTCGGCCCAGCCGTGGGATAATCCTCCTTCAGGCTTCCAGGTCGACTGCACGTCTCCTTGCTGGGTTTTTGCTTCCAGCCCAGAGAGCTCCACAGGACTAGCAGCAGCTCCAGGACAATCACAGCCCCAGACACAGCTGCTGGCTGTGTTTTATACCCAGCCCAAAACCAGGACTGGATCGTGGGGAGCAGCCACCCACCCTACACTTTAGCTGCTCCCGGTAAGAGCCGGCCCGGATCGGCTTTGCAGCCATGCTATTTACAACTATGTCAGTAGCACTAGCTGCTGCTGACATCAACAAAATACGGCTCTTACCTCACCGAGGCTATGAACCTCGGTGACACATACCTGCCATCCACAACGGCACCCTGCACCTTACCACAATATATATATATATATATATACACACATACTATATATATATATATATATATATATATATAAATGAAGAAAAAACCAGGCAGCACCAAACACAGGCAATGTGGCGGGTGCAAGGTCCAAGGGTGTGAGCAACCCACAGTAATAGCGTAGAAAACGGACAGCACTCCAATAGAAATCCAAGGTACTTTTATTCACCCAAGTGGGCACCTTGGATTTCTATTGGAGTGCTGTCCGTTTTCTACGCTATATATATATATATATATATATATATATATTTAAATACATATACAGTGTGTGTGTATATATATATATATATTTTTTTTTTTTATATATATATAATATAGTATATATATACACACGCAGGGGCATGCAAAATTTTAGGCAAACCTGATCAAAATTACTGTTACTGTGAATGGTTAAGCAAGTTGAAGATTAAATGATCTCCAAAAGGCATAAAGTTAAAGATAAAATTAAACACACTTTTCAACATTTTAAGCAATATCATTGTATTTTGGTTTTGTACAATTTTACAGTGAAAAAGGTAAGAAGTATCTAGCAAAAGGAGATTTGACCGCTGAGATAACAGTGACCTTAAATAGCTCGTTAGGGGTTAGGGCTTGTTCACATCATCATCATCATTAGGAAAGGCCAGGTGATGCAAATTTCAAAGCTTGCAAAAAAATAGCAGCCATGAGTTCTTCTAAGCAGCTGCCTAATACTCTGAAAAATGAAAATTATCGAGGCTCACAAAGCAGGAGAAGGATATAAGAAGATAGTAAAACATTGCCATTTCCTCAGTTCGAAATGTAATTAAGAAATGACAGTTAACAGGAACAGTGGATGCCAAGGGAAGATCTGGAAGACCAAGACAAATTGCAGGGACCATTGCTTGTAGGATTGCTAGAAAGGCCAGAACCGCCGCTTGACTGCAAAAGACCTTCAGGAAAATTTGGCAGACTTTGGAGTTGTAGTGCATTGTTCGACTGTTCAGCAACACATGCACAAATATGGCCTTCGTGAGAGAGTCATCAGAGATTCAGAAGAAAACCTATACTACATCCTCACCACAAAATTCAGCATCAGAGGTTTGCAAAAAAACATCTAAACAAGCCTGATGCATTTTGGAAACACGTCCTGTGGACCAATGAGGTTAAAATAGATTTCTTTGGACAGAATTAGCAAAGGTATGTTTGAAGGAAAAAAGGGCACAGAATTTCATAAAAAGAACACCTCCCAACAGTTAATCATGGGGGTAGATCAATCATGCTTTGGGGTAGTGTTGCAGCCAATGGCACAGGGAACATTTCAATGGTAGAGGGAAGAATGCATTTAATAAACTTTCTGCAAATTCTGAAAGCAAGCATAACACAAACTGTAAAAAAGCTCAGGATGGATGGCTTTTACAGATGAATAATGATCCTAAACACACCTCGAGTTTTATCGATATATCAGCACTAGTGAAAAGAACAGGCTTAGTTGCCCATAGCAACCAATCAGATTCCACCTTTCATTTTTCAGAGGTCCTTTGGGAAATAAAAGGGTTGATCTGATTGGTTGCCATGGCGCTGAGCTGCTCTTTTAGAACAAAAGAACTCCCCAGACATCATGGAACCGCAAATTCATTAGAAATTAAGAAATTACTGTAGGCCATAAGGCAGTGGCCATTGTCTTTTTTCTGAAGGGAGGTCACGCTGGGTATCGTGTTTGGAGGGACCTGGAAATCCTGCTTACGTCACTGCCTCCCATGTGATTATAGCATCCAAGATTACAGCTTTTGTTAACTTTGACTGTACTATCACCTGTATTTGCATATTGGACCATTGTATATAATCTGTGTCTAAATAGTGTTGTGTCTCGTGTGCCCTTAAGGCAATTAAATACATAATTTAAAGAGGACCTTTCATCTGAAAATGCACATTAAAATACATATATTTACAGCCTGAGTCGGGCGCCGTCTTGGAGTCCTCTGGGGAATCCAAGATGGCGCCCGGCTTAGACTGTGTGAAATCGCTCGAGTTCTCAAGAATCTCGCGAGAACTCGAGCTTCTTCTCCCTGGCTGAGAGCGGGGCGCGCTAATTGGATGCGCTCCGTGCCAGGAAGAAGAAAGCCACGCCCAGGAGAACTTTTGCAGGACCGCCCAGTTGAGCCGAATGGCTCATTTGCATATGAGGCGCAAATTGTTGCGGGGGCCACTGCGGACAAACGGGGGCACATTTTGGAAAATGAAAAGCTGAAACAGCACTACCGGGGGCCGCCATGTAAGTGGATATATGTATTTTAATGTACATTTTCAGATGAAAGGTCCTCTTTAATCTTGCACCGTTCTTTATCTCGATCCATGAATCCCACACGTCCGTGTCTCAGTATTACATTACATGCTATCTGGGCAGGTTTCTGGCCCGATATAACCCCATTAACGAACCAGGCTTATATCTAACGAGGAACTGGTGGCAGTCTATTGGGCTGGCAGGGCTCTGGGTCAGTCAAAGGGTTGTGAGCGAGTGTTGTGCCACGCCGGAGGTCGCGTGGGCCACCCTCTCTCACTCCCTGTGCCTCTCTGTGCCTGTGTGGACAGGAGGTATCTGTGTAGAACTGTGCCAAGCTGAGCTTACATACTCCCAGGAAGCGTGTAATGTCACATTTTAATAACTAGTGACAAAACCATACCGCGTAATCCCAAGGTATAGTGACGTCAGGCAGGGCTGCAAGGTGCGGTTTGTCACAGCATGACACCTTGACTGGGGTCAACTGTATGGTTATCAGCTGCCTCTTTTTCTATCCGCATGAGTTCAGCAGGCTGGCGTGCAGAGCCCAAATCTTCTGGTGCAAATGCATTGACTTTGCTTTGGTCTAGGACGAATTGCAAGGTACGGCCTTCTGAGTCATTAGATATCTTGGACATAGGATGATAAGCTTCTTCTTCTTCAGCAGCTTCTTCAAGAACTCTGAGTTCAGCCATGGCTGCTGCTTCTTCCCTTTCCTTCTGAAGGACCTCCAACTCAGCCTCGGCCTTGGCTTTGGTCGCTTGCGCCTGAGCCTGTATAGCTGCTTGATTAGCTTAGGATAGGGCTTGTGTCTCTGCGACTTGTGCCTTAATGGCTGCTTCCATTTTAATGCAGTGAGCTTGTACCTTCGCTGCTTCTGCTTTTGCGCGTGCCAACACCAATGAGGTACTCAGCAAAGAGTGCTGTGAGCGAGACCTTAGCGATGAGGACTGAGCAATAGATTTCGAGGAACAGGATGAAGCCTTGGAGTGCCTTGAAAGGTTAGAATGGCGGGACGCCGTTTCATATTGTTGCGATATCTTGTCCTCTAGCATTGACTTGACTGCCATAAATCTGCTATATCTTTCATCATTAAGTGCAGTGTGGGTCTTTAATTCTAGGATGAATTCCTCTGAGTTGAGACTTGATAACAGAGAAGAATATTTTTCAGAGAGTCTCTTAAAACTATCATAGGTTTTATTCAATTTGGTACACATGGCCTTTAATTGATCTTCGTTATAGCCTGATCCATGTGCTGCATCCATACATTGTTCAGTCTTTTCCCACAAAATAGATAAATTATTGTATATTTCAATTTTGTTAGTCAGGAGCGCCTCCTTCATTTTTAATGAGGGCTTAGATATCCTTCTAGCTGTGTCCTGCATTTCATCTGTAACACAACATAGACCTCTACAGCAGGCAGATGATATTAACCTCAGAAAATAGGCTGAATACAGTTCCTAGCCTGTATACTGAAATTGCTAGAAGCTTCTGCGATCCTAGTGAATGCAGTACTGAGCAGTATAAGATATTACTCTTATTACTGTAGCATAACGGAGACAAATGATGATGGCTTATTACTTGGAGGAGGAGAATATTCTTTTCTTAGCGGGAGAAGGAGAGTACTAAGACAATTCTTTTACTGTGGCGTTTCGAAATGTCAGCCTTATACAATCACGCATCTGTGAGGTGACTTGTTAAATCGGACATTCTCCACTTACAGTTTACACATCAGACACCCAGGAATTAATCAAGTAGTTTTTAATCCGGAGATTGTATTACAAGATATGCAGGGAATCCAGATGGTAAAATAATTATGCTTCTAATATTCTCCTTGATAAGAAGATGAGATGCTACACAGATTCTCCTCAAATTCTCCTCAGAATCAGAGCACACAAAACAGCAATGCATGACAGGGAAAACAGGAAGTGGCTAGACTGAACCAACTAGAAGCTAAAACAGAGGGGGGAGGAGAAGAGAGGAGCATACCAATACACAATGCAAGATACTGAAACAGAACAGATATATATATATATATATATATATATATATACAGAGCTATATATATATACAAAGCTAAAATGTGTTTGCTGTTAATTATTTTGAATTGTATTTTGTTTGTGATTACTAAACAAATTTGACTTTTGCTCTTATCCCTGTGTCCTGGTATACAAAGGTGTATGTATCTGTAAATACCAATACATTGCACAGTAATACTAGTAAAGGTTTTTAGTTAGAGAAATCATCTTTCTAAAGCTGTCAAACCTGTGGCTCAGCGAGTAAGGCTAGTTATAGGGGGGATGACTTTTATTTGAACCCCTTCCCGACTTCCACTATACATGTGCAGTCTATGCGATCGCAAGTTAAAGTCCCCTAGGATGACTTTAAATAAGTGAAAAGAAATGAAAAAAGTTTTTAACACTATAAGAAAATAAAAAATGTATAAAAATTCAAATCAGTCCCTTTCCCCATATTAATAAGAAAAATAAAAAATAAAGATCATTGTCTTTGTTGTTCATAAAATGCCCCTACTAATAAAATATAAATGTACTTATTCTGTATGGTGAATTCCATAATGAAAAAAAAAATCAAAACTGCAGATTTATCATTTTTTTGTTGATCAAAAATGCATATTCCAAAATGGTATCAATAAAAACTACAGACTGCACCATAAAAAAAAAAAAACACCTTCTTGGCTTGACAACACCTTCTGCCAGTTTGGCTCTAGCTACAACGTGTGGCCATTTCTAAGTTTTTTCCAGGGCCACTTTGCGTTCCCAATCTACCCCTGCATTCAAGTCAATGGGTCCACATCCATGATACGTAATTCACATGGCCGGTGCCCGCATATTACTGAACTGGTGTTTGTGGTGTTTCCAAAGACAATCAGCAATAAAGGAGTAAATTAAGCTCTTGAGCCAGGCTGTAATACATGGTAACTATAGTCTTATCTAGTTTTGGTTATGCTAACAAAAGAAATCTGCCGTCGGCCACTTCAGGGATTTTTTCCTCCCTACTTTCCAAGAGCCATAACTTTCTTACTTTTCTGTTAATATAACAGCTGTTAGGTGTGATCTTGGTCTCATGATGTCAAAATATGAACAGCTTGATGAGGAGGACTGCTTAAATACCAATTCTAATAGAACCAGGAAATTTATTGGGTGATTCATGGATCAAACGCCGGTTGTGAAAAGACCTGCTTTCTTTAAGTCCCACCAGAGGTTCTCAATCGGATTTAAGTCTGGTGACTGCGATGGCCACTTCAAAATGTTCCAGCCTTTAATCTGCAACCATGCTCTAGTGGACTTGGAGGTATGCTTGAGATCATTGTCCTGTTGAAAGGTCCAACGTCTCCCAAGCCTCAGGTTTGTGACGGACTGCATCACATTTTCATCCAATATCTCCTGGTACTGAAGAGAATTCATGGTACCTTGCACACGCTGAAGCTTCCCTGTACCTGTAGAAGCAAAACAGCCCCAAAGCATGATTGACCCCCCGCCATGCTTCACAGTAGGCAAGGTGTTATTTTCTTCATAGGCCTTGTTCTTCCTCCTCCAAACATAGCGTTGATCCATGGGCCCAAACAGCCACATAGAACACTATCCCAAAACTTTGGTGGTTTGTCCACATGACTTTTGGCATACTGCAGTCGACTCTTCTTATTCTTTGGAGACAGCAAGGGGGTGCGCCTGGGAGTTCTGGAATGGAGGCCTTCATTACGCAGTGTGCGCCTTATTGTCTGAGCTGAAACTTCAGTACCCGCATCTGACAAATCTTTTTTCAGTTCCTCAGCAGTCACATGTGGACTTTTCTCCACTTTGCGCTTCAGGTAGTGCACAGCAGTCGAAGTCAGCATCTTCTTTCTGCCACGACCAGGTAGCGTTTCAACAGTGCCCTTTGCCTTGAATTTGCGAATGATGCTTCCTATGGTGTCCCTTGGTATGTTTAACATCTTTGCAATCTTCTTATAGCCATTGCCCATCCTGTGAAGAGAAATCACCTCTTCTCTTGTCTTCCTGGACCATTCTCTTGACTTCACCATGTTTGTAAACATACCAGTAAATGTCTAGAAGGAGCTGAGTATCACAGTCATTGTAAATCTGCCTAATTGGTGCTTATTATGCTTGATTGCTGCTCCTTGACATCCAATAGGTGTTTTCAATACCTGATCGAAAACACTTGAATGAACCTCTGTTCTTAACCCCTTAAAGATCGGGCTCATTTTCACCTTAGGACCAGGCCATTTTTTACAAATCTGACCAGTGTCACTTTATGTGGTGATAACTTTAAAACGCTTTTTCTTATCCAGGCCATTCTGAGATTGTTTTTTCGTCACATATTGTACTTCATGACACTGGTAAAATTAAGTTGAAAAATTTCATTTTTATTTATAAAAAAAATATCAAATTTACCAAAAATTTGGAAAAATTTGCAATTTTCCAAGTTTCAATTTCTCTACTTCTACAATACATAGTAATACCGCCCAAAAAAGTTATTGATTTACATTCCCCATACTGTATGTCTACTTCATGTATCGATCATTTTGGGAATGCCATTTTATTTTTTGGGGACGTTACAAGGCTTAGAAGTTTAGAAGCAAATCTTGAAATTTTTCTGAAATTTTCAAAAACCCACTTTTTAGGGACCAATTCAGGTCTAAAGTCACTTTGTGAGGCTTACATAATAGAAACCATCCAAAAATGACCGCGGGGATCAGAGACTACAGATAGCGCAGCAAACCGCAGGTCTGAATTGACCTGCGGTTTGCTGCGATCGCTGACATGGGAGGTCCCCGGGCATTGTGCATCTTGTTCCGATCACCGCCACGTGCGCAGCGGTGATCGGAAATTCACAGGACGTACATGTACGCCCTTGGTCCTTAAGTACCAGGACGCAAGGGCGTACATGTACGCCCTTCCTCCTTAAGGGGTTAAGAGTGGTAGTCTTTAAGGGGTTGAATAATTGTTTCAATGAAGAAATCACAAAAAAAACATTTAATACTGTATTACAAAAACAATTGATGTCATTTTAGTTGCATTTGGTCCTTTAAAAAGTCCTTGTAAGATTTCATTCTGAACACAATTACAAATGTACACTAAATTCCCTAAAACCCTTTACAGCATTGGGGGTTGAATAATTTTGAACACAACTGTATGTATAAGACCTTTTGTTTAATGTGATAGTGATCATTTCTGGCAGTGGCTGTGTTATTTTGCAGTGGAGACTAGCTGTCCCATGTATCACATACCTTTTAATTCATTAATTTATTAGTGGGCACATTACCAGTTAAGTGGCATTAAGTGCTGGCTTAATGTCATCTAAAGCAACAAGGTCTCCAGACAATACCTACACATTTAACCTTATGGAAAGTGTGAAAGACGGATTGGCAGTGTGGCAATGCTATTAGAAGTGAGTTCTCTCAGAGTTTTACAAACCTTTTTGCTGCACAGATTTCTTTGATTACATGGATCACATTTGAGGATACTGAGGAATATTTATGGTAATGTAACAATAAACAGATTATTTAAATAGTGAACAATTCTAGGCCAGAAAGCATTCCCACAGGGTGCACATGCTGTAAACAGTAACAGGACTTATACTTAACTCACTCATCTGCCTCTGTTGCTATTCTGCTGGTACCAGATCACCACTGTGCTCGACCCCCTGCTCTTGTGTGGACATAGCAGAAAATGGCTGTGAATGGCGCTCGACCAATCACTGGCTGCAGAGAAGGCCAACTCAGCGGCATGTCGAGACAGGAACAGGAAGTGGAGCACACCAGGGACCTAAGCACCGTCGGAAGGACACTGGTGGGGGATCAGAGCGTTGAGTAAAAGTTCTGATTTTCCTTTACAGCAGGTGCAGCTTGTGAGAGCTGTTATTTTGTTATGCTGGAATACCCCTTTAATTTGTACAATGTTTGAGACATATTTGTTAAAATGACAAAGGGCTCATGGTACATGTCTATATTGCATTTTACATTTGATTTGATTTTGCTATCAAATGCTACTTAAAGGCTTTGTCCAAGATTTTAACATTGATGACTAATCTTAAGGAAAGGCCATCAATATCAGATTGGTGAGGGTCTGACTCCCGACGCCTCTGGCCATAAGAGGCAGCGGTGCTCCAAGGAGTGCTTTGGCCTCTTCCTGGGCCAGTGATGTCATGTTCATCAGTCATGAAGCCACGGTGAAATCCATGTTACATATTTGGATTTTACTGTGGATTTACTGGAAAAATCTGCAGAAGATCCACCCTATGTTAAGGATTACATAAAATATAAACCATCTGCAAATAATTATTCAGTTGAGCTCAGGCTTTGTTCAGACCACATTCCGTATATAATCCCAATCATTCTTCCAATGTATGGCCACGCCCATTTACAGGTAACCTCTTGATTTTAGGGAGACATGCTAAAAACACTAATTCACATATTTTTTTAAATTCCTAAATTTCTTGGGTGCTGGTGAGAAAAACATAGTGGATAACCACAGGTAACGTCAAATGCTAGTGGACATGAGGATGTTGTACTGTAATAGGGACTCATGATCCTAGTAGCCATAGGATTGTACCCTCTGCTCCACACTAAACATTTCAATATGTCAGGCTGAAGACACTCCATGTAATCGCCATGGTTTGGACATAGAAGCAGATCATGTATCTCTAGATCGAAGCTTGATGATATGAACAAGCCTGCTAGATCTGGAAATTAGATGAAGGAAAGCCTTGTGCACTCAACTGCATCTTAATTTCCTTCTCAATCCTGTCGCAATTAATTTCACAAACAGAATCTAATGGATGCTGCAGGTCTTATTTCCTTTTTTTTCTTCGTTCTAACAGCTATCCATTTGCCGTGTGACGACTCATGTTTTTCAGCAGTTATCAATTGTGCCACATTGGGTTAATAAACCATTTTGGTTGGGGTAAACGAGTTGGGTCCACAGCTTTTCTTAGCCATAAGAGTTGTTTATTACCATGTTCCCCCTGTTTTGTATCCTGTCTACCTGTGGAGAAGAGTTTGTGTTAATTACTAGAACGTTTCTTTATTTCCTGTTTTAATTCTATTTAGCTGGATGTGGCAACATCATCATAAAAACACAAAAGTTAATTTCCTTGGTCGCCATAAATAAAATATATTTATATGTTGGGGTCCAGAAGGTGTTTGCTGCCCTCTGGTGGCTTCTTGCTTTCACACCATCTTCGTGTTTTTCAACGTGTGCTGTGGCCTAGGTTCCAATGTACAGAATGGGTGATATGGGTTAATGAAGAGTTGCAACAATTGACGCATGGCTTCCCCACTGTGTACTAGTGTTTGGAGGCTGCATGTGTGTGGTGACTCAGAAGGCAGAGCTGGGACATTTGACCCCATTTATTAACCTCACGAGGTGCTATTGAGTTAAGAGAACTCAGGGTCAGCTGGAAGGCAGCGGTCACACGCCGGTCACATTCAGCAGGTCATTCCTTTTCTAAGACAGAAAGTAATCGTCTAGAACAAGCCCTGGCAGCCTTATTCCTGCCAGGTAATTCTTATAAATGAGAGCAGACACCAAGCGAGAGCGATCTAGAAGGGGGGACACAGCAAGGGCAGAGAAATGTGCTGTGTGCTAAGAAGCCTGAGCCAAGCACAAAAGATATCTTAAGATGGTTATCAGTAAAGAATTGAATGGCTGTAAATGTGAGCTATACAACATTTGAAGCCGCTACCTCTTCATACACTCTACTAGAATCATAATGGGTACAAAAAGAATGGTGGGCCTAAAGCCTTAACATTGACTGTGCCATCACAACAATACATGATATTCCCACTGCAGCGAGCCAGATGGTGGTTGTGCCCCTGAGAAGGGTTGTAGTACTTACAATTCTCAGTGACAATCCCCACTCTAGTGCTCCCCAGGGCCGTGCAGTGACAGGAGGATGCACCCTTTCTTCCTCAGGGCACTCTCTACTATTAGGGCTCCTGCCTGGTGGTAGTTGGAGTGCCCTTGATGGTGATCAGTTGACAAGGCAGGAGGGCCGGTCTAGGGGTTGGTGGATGTTTGGTGGAGTCAATAACCATACCCATTGGTCGCAACAAATAAAGTCTCTTTACTGAGTTGATGATGATGGTTGCAGTATAGGTAGCAGCAATAGCACAATTCAGAGGTACTTCACAGGCAGTATTTCCCCAATGGCCATATATATAGGCAGCAACAGTGCTAGCAGTTGTAGTACCCCCAGTCTGTCTCTCACTAAAGGCACTTTGCAATCACTCCATATAACCTTAGGCATGGTATCTTGTTCTTTTAAACCCTTTCTGCAGTTCCTGAGCTGAGGGTGCAGATTTAAGATCCAGATGGCTAATCTGTATCAAAGTGCGTCAGGTGCTTCAGCAAAATTCCCTCTCCACAGCCGCAAATTCCCTTGCCGTAAGTTGGCTGTACCTTACTGACATAATCTTGCATGGCCTCGATGTCGTGTTAGATCTTCTCAGATGGCTTATCTCCTCTCAAGATTACTTTGGAGTTGAAGTTGTTTCTTGGGCAGGTGAAGCTGCAGAGATAAAGGTTCTCTGAGCTGGAGGTTTGGTCTACAGAGACACTCACGTCCTTCCTGCAGTTCTCCTTATACTAGTCTTACTAACAAGGGTTGTACCTTGGTCCATCACCCTGGCAACCTAACCAGTAAACCAACGTTAACCATGTAACTGCCCATACATTTGCCATTGGGTTTACCAATAAATCACAGTATTTAACTTGGTAAGGGCTCATGCACACGTATGTATTTTTCCGTGTCCGTTCCTTTTTTTTTTTGCGGACCGTATGTGGAACTATTCATTTCAATGGGTCTGCAAAAAAAAAAAAAAAATTAAGTTACTCTGTGTGCATTCCGTTTCGATATGTCCGTTCCGCTAAGAAATAGAACATGTCCTATTATTGTCTGCAGTACAGACAAGGATAGGACTGTTCTATTAGGGGCCAGCTGATCCATTATACAGAATGCACACCGACCACATCCGTATTTTTTGCGGATCCGTTTTCTGCGGAACGCAAAATACATACGGTCATGTGCATGAGCCCTTAATCTGAATTAACTCAGCAGTAATTAACCCTTTGCAGTGCCCCACTGGGGTACTCCACTACAAACAGTGACACAGCACTCATTATATCAAGGCATATAAAAATTTTATTAGTACATATCAAAAAAAGGTGGAAATCCTCAGTCTCAAAATGGTGGACATAGTGTGCTTGGATATAAAATTTGCATAACCATACAATGCATTTATAGCTATGGAATATGTCCCCCAGTAAAACTACACTATATGGACAAACGTATTGGGAATAACCTCTTAATCATTGAATTCAGGTGTTTAAAATCAAGCACCTAGCTATGCAGTCTGCCTTTATAAACATTTGTAAAAGAATGGTTCATCCAAAAGAGCTCACTGAATTCCTGCGTGGTACTTCGTGAAATTTCTTCCCTTCTAAATATTCCAACATCAATTAGAAGTGGTGTTATTGCAAAGTAGAAGCATTAAGAAACCACAAAAACTCAACCATCAAGTTGCAGACCACATAAAGGTACAGCGCGGGGTCGCGGAGTGCTAAGGTGCATAGTACATAAAAGTAGCCAACACTCTGCCGAATCAGTAACTGCAGAGCTCCAAACCTCCTCTGGCATTAACATCAGCACAAAAACTGTGCACCAGGAGCTTTATGGCATAGGTTTCCATGGACGGGCTGCTGCATGCAAGCCTTCCATCACCAAGCACAATGCCAAGCGTCAACTGGAGTGGTGTAAAGCATACCGCCGCTGGATTCTGGAGCAGCGGAAACATGTTCTGTGGAGAGATGAATATGACACTTATGGGTTTGGCAAATGCCAGGAGAACGTTACCTGCCTGACTGCACTGTGCCAACTGTAAACTTTAGTGGAAAAGGGTTGTTGTTTTTCAGAGGCTAGTCCAAGCCCCTTAGTTCCAGTGAAAGGAAGTCTAAATGAGAAATGTTTAAACTTCAGCATACCAAGACAGCTTGGACAATTCTATGCCTCCAAATTTGTGGCAACAGTTTGGGGGGGAAACCTTTTTCTTTTCCAGTGTGTCCCGATGCACAAAGAAAGGCCCATAAAGAGATGGTTGGGTGAGTTTGGTGTGGAAGAACTGGACTCGCCACACAGAGCCCTGACCTCCACCCCATCAAACACCTTTAGGATTAACTGGAATGAAGACTGCAAGCCAAGCTTTCTCATCCAACATCAGCGTCTGATCTCACAAATGTCCTTCTGGATGAATGGGCAAACATTCCCACAGCCACCTCCAAAATCATATAGAAAGCGTTCCCAGAAGAGTGAAAGCTATTTTGCCCTTTTCAGCCTTACAAGCTATGTTGCTGTGTTACTTATATTAGGAGCCAACTTTATATTGATGCTTGTGGATTCAGAATGGGATGTCATAAAAGCTCCTATAGACGTAATGTGTAGATGCCCAATATTTGTGTCCATAGTCGTATGTATCATATTTGGAGAGAGCAATGTAGGGTGACCAACCAAATATCAAAAAACATGAAAAGGCAAAAGTACTGACGCCCCCATCATCCTTATATCATGAGTCTTAAAATGCAAGCTTCACTTTTTAGTAACAATTTACAGCACTCCACTATTTAAATCTCCTATAAAATCTCATGTAACTTTATAAATAGCTTGATTTGTTTTCAGTTACATGATATTTTCTATTTTCTCAATTTACCCCTCAAGCTAAGCTCAGACTTTCTCTTTTCCTATTTACTTCAATGGGGCCACAAAAGATGCAAGAATAGGCATTTCTATTATGGGCGGCCCGTTCCACTCTGTAAATTGCTGAACGCACACGAGTGGCATCCGTGTTTTGCGGGCCGCAAAACAAGGCACGTAGCCTTAAGCAGAGAACGACACTGAGCTTAAGGCCCCTTTCACACGGGCGAGTTTTCCGTGCGGGTGCAATGCGTGAGGAGGATGGACAATGTGATTGGACCATGTGATGTGACGTCATCACAGGTCCTTTAGTTCTTAGCTGATGCTGGGAAAGAGAGGACAGTTCGCAACTACGCGATCAAGTGGCTAAAGTAAGTTAACTTTTATTATTTTTAACCCCTTCCACTTCATTTTACTATGCATTCTTTATTAAGAATGCTATTATTTCCCTGATAACCATGTTATAAGGGAAAATAATAAATTCTCCAGAAGACCCGAAACCGGACTTCAGTGATGAAGTCCGGCTTCAGGTCTGGGTACCAAACATGGCGATTTTTCTCAAGCGCGTGCAAATCGCATTACAAACGTTTGCACCCGCAAGGGAAAATCGCGCATATTCCCGCAACGCACCCGCCTCTTATCCGGGCGTCAAACATGACGCCCGTGTGAAAGAGGCCTAACAGAGTGGAGTGAAACCTATGTCTGTTTTCAGGAGTAACCAGTGGGAATATGAAAGCAGCCATGTATATGAATGGCGAAAATGTCATAAGTAATATAAACGTAATATGCTGCACCTTGGTTTATACAGATTTAACCTGTCAAACATGGTTATAAGTAGAATTATAATCTTCCTCCCCTGCTCTTTAATAAGTAATAACTACCAATTTCTGTAATCACTTTGCTTTCTGCCTCTAGTTTTATTAATTTCTTTTAATTATTTATGAACGTTTAAACATATCAATGAAATCTCATAGGCCTATCAATAGAATCCAGAATGTAGACTGGCATCAGGTAATGCAGACTGTATGAGGAGACTGTTAATGGTGAGGTATAATTAAAGATCATAATGGAACATAAACCTCATGTAAACTAATAACTGAGGTGATAACACAAGCAAAGTTGTGACATGAGGGAAAGAGGAAGGGAAGAAAGAGTTGGTGTAAATGTTTGATATTTTGTTTGTACTGGTTCACAGATAATATTGATAATCGGAAACGTTGCTGTATAGATTGCTTAGCAGTGCCTTAAAACAATCGTTCTGCTGATGCATATTTGATGATACACTTAATTTAAAGGGAACCTGTCACATTGCGAGTGATGTCTGAGCAGGAGTAGCTGAGCAGATTGCTAAACTTTTTTGTAGGGAAATATCCAGTATAACTTGTATTTTATTAATTTCAATTCCTGCGTATCCTGCACTTTGAAGTCAAGGAGGAGGTCCTATCAGTGATTGACAGCCTGCCCTCTATGAGCAGGAGGTCCTATAAGTGATTGACAGCCTGCCCTCTATGAGGAGACGGTCTTATCAGTGATTGACAGCCTTCCCTCTATGAGGAGGAGGTCCTATCAGTGAATGACAGCCTTCCCTCTATGAGGAGGAGGTCCTATCAGTGATTGACAGCCTGCCCTCTATGAGTAGGAGGTCCTATCAGTGATTGACAGCTTTCCCTCTATGAGGAGGAGGTCCTATCAGTGATTGACAGCTTTCCCTCTATGAGGAGGAGGTCCTATCAGTGATTGACAGCCTTCCCTCTATGAGGAGACGGTCCTATCAGTGATTGACAGCCTGCCCTCTATGAGGAGGAGGTCCTATCAGTGATTGACAGCCTGCCCTCTATGAGGAGGAGGTCCTATCAGTGATTGACAGCCTGCCCTCTATGAGCAGGAGGTCCTATCCGTGATTGACAGCCTGCCCTCTATGAGCAGGAGGTCCTATAAGTGATTGACAGCCTGCCCTCTATGAGCAGGAGGTCCTATAAGTGATTGACAGCCTGCCCTCTATGAGGAGACGGTCTTATCAGTGATTGACAGTCTTCACTACTAAAGCTAAGAATAAAAAAAACATATGACAGCAACACATTTCAAATTGGATTGAAAATGCTGTTTGATGGTCAAGTATTAGCTGCATCAATAATGGAAAGAAGAAGAACTGTAAGGTTTAGGCTCTGTGCACATCTTGGCTGTATCAGGAGTATTCACTGAGGTGTATGCCCAACAACAGAAGCCTCTGACCTATGCCAACTATACTTCCTAGGCAGTAAGAAAATGAGTATGTCCATGCCTATCAGCCAAGGATATGCCCTGTTTTGTTATACCCTGAGTGCATGTGGACCTATAGTCACGGAGTATATGATGACATATACACCGTGAACAGAGCCTAAGAATATTCACATATTATCTTATTTCAGGATTTTTCACGCACTATATTGGGAAAGCCTATAATAACTTTTTACACATTTCTGTCGGAGTGAACTGTTATAATCAGACAACTGTTACAATGCTTCTGCTGAATATTGTCTATACTGCCATCCAGGAAATAGAACCGGGGGGGTGTATATATATATCTGATATAACACTCTTCACTTATTATGGGCATACTTACTTCATAAACTTAAATGCATTCAAGTGGCCCAAAGACTGATGAAACCCCACACAGTGGTTGTCCATGAGATTTCAGATGAAAGGGGAAATGTAGTTATGGGTGTTTGTTTCTACAGTCCAGAACTCCACAAATGTAAACAAGCCAAAGGGCCCTCAACTCTGAAATTCGGATAGGAAGAAAATATAATATCCAGCGACAATTTGTTATCCTAGTGGAGCCACACAAAGCAAAAGGGCAGATCGTCAATGCTTGTATTCAGGCCGGGCTCACATGTGACTGAATAGCTGCAGATTTGCAGTCACCGATTTTCATACTGCAAATCCGCAGCATTGTACAGTACCAGTAAAGTGAATGAGAATTTCAGAATTCTCATCCACATACTGTGTAAAAAAAAAACGCAGCAGATAAGCTTCGGTATTAAGTTTTTTAGATGTGCAGCATGTCAAATTATACAGAGGATTTTTATTGCTGATTTTACCCTTCTCAATGGGGAGGGTAAAATCTGCTAGCTTTTCCACAGCAAAAAAAAAGACATGTACTTTGTCTGGTTTTGTTGTGGGTTTTTTTTGCATATTTTGCTGAGCAACTGTGGTAAAAACTGCTGCAGGTTTTTCCGCCACGCGTGACCCTGGTCTAAATTTCCCATGTTTCTCCATGCAGTGATTTCCTTCTGGATGTGTAAACACATTCAGGAGGCAAGGTGGTTTTGTGATTTATAAGCATTTATTTGTTTGTTTGTTTGTTTTATTGAATGACATGTAAACCTTGACACCTAAATATGATAATACTTCTAGTGGGAGAACATAGGACAATGTATGAAGTCTCCTCTTCCCCAAACATCTCGTCTTGATGCAATTTTTTTTTTTACCGTTGGTTGTAAATGGGGGATGAGTCAAGTGAGTTTATGTCCTAATGTTGTGGTTTCGAAGACTTGTTTCTGACCTTTCCATTATACTTTACCTTTGAGTAGATCTTCACTACTGGTTTTGGCTCACAATAACTGATGGAAATAACTGATCAAATTACTGACGTGTAAACTCAGCCTAACTTGTTAGTGAGCATTAATAAACTTTGATTACTAAACTGACTTGACGACAGTAAACTGCAATTTCTAGAGTTTTTATGTTTCCAGTACGAGTAGCATAAGCCAAAACTGGCAGGAACACTCAATAAAAGTAGCAGGGTCTCGACTACTGTAATAATACAGTATATTGATACTGGTTTAGTGCTAAGGGAAAACTTGCAATATGTGTTTCGTGTACATCTTGATTCTGATGGTTCTGGAAAAAAAAAAACATCTTAATATAATTTCTATAGTGCTGAATAAGATATTACCAGAGTAAATCCCTGGCCAGTCCTAAAATAATAAAGATTACTATACCCAAGTTTAAATCCCCAAGTGGGGGAGCATACAGAACAAGAAATCAACCACTTTTATTAAAGAAAATACATTACTGAGCTCCCTCCAGCACTGGTTACTGTCAACAGTAAAGTATATAAATCAGCAATTAAAGGCAGTCATTCCAATTATCTCCGCAAAGAATCCATTGTAACATAATAACACAACTGCTCAGATGTGAGCCCTGTGCCTAACCTGTGCCTCCTGTACTAGAGTGGTGGCATTACCAATTTGTGAGAAATGGGATGATTCACGGATCAATAGCTTAACCCCTTAGTGACCACCCATACGTGTTTTCACGGTGGTCACTAAGGGGCCTTAGGCTGGGCTGCCGCTTTTTTAATTGCGGCCCAGTCTAAGTGCTGCACGGGCCCTCCTGTGCGCCCGACGCATGTAAAGTGCTGACAGAGTCTCCGATCGGCACGCCGAAAATGTGATTGCGGGGTGCCGATGTGTGTGAAGGCTGCCTGGGGTCTGATGTAGGCCCCAGACCAGCTTCAGTAATTTCCAGCAGGCTGCGCCTCTCTGGCGCAGCCTGCTGGTCAATGTCAGAATAGCATTGCCATTAAAATGCAATGCACTATAGGGATAGTGCATTGCATTTTAAAAGCAATCAAAAAGCTGTCTGTTATAGTCCCTTTGTGGGACTATTAAGTGGTTAAAAAAAAAATGAATTTATTCAATTTAAAAAATTCCATTAAAAAAATTAAGCTTTTTTCCCATTTAAAAATACGCTTTTCAATGAAAAAAAAAATCTTCCCCATATGTTTTGTATTGCCGCATCCATAACGACCCGGACTACATAAATATTGAGTAAATTATCCACTACAGTGAACGCCATAAAAAAAAAAAATGACAGAATTGCTCACTTATTCTTAGTTGCCACCGAAAAAACGTAATAATATCCAAGATGATACCAATAAAAAATACAAGTCATCCCACAAAAATCAAGCCCTCACACAACTCCATAGGACAAAAAAGAAAAAGTTATGGGTCTTGGGAAGTGCAATGCAAAAACATATTTTTCTTTTTATTAAAAAGGGGTTTTATTGCAAAAAAGTAGTAAAATGTAAAAAAAACTATATGTATTTGGTATCACTGTAATTGTACTGACCCATAGAATAAAGATATTATGTTATTTATACCAAAAAAATGAATGCCGTAAAATTTATAACGTAAAAACGCAGTGGCAGTATTGCTGTTTTTCCCATCTCCCTCCCAGAAAGAGTTAATAAAAGTTAATCAGATGGCGCCATTAAAAACTACCACTTGTCCCGCAAAAAACAAGCCCTAATAAAGCTATATAGATGGAAAAATAAAAAAGTTATAGCTCTTGGAAAGCGACGATGAAAAAAGGAAGAAAAATGCTTGGTCAGTAAGGCCCAAAACAGGCTGGTCACTAAGGGGTTAAAATACAAGGATGTTCCCCTGTCCACGTGATATCTTAAATCTGTGATCCACACACAGGACCCCTTCTCCGCTGCTGCCTTTGTTCCCACAGTTGTGCACAGTCCTAATACTTCCCCTATTTATGGTTTATGCCTCCAGAATGGTTTTACACACCTATGCTTTCCTAGTGCACACATGCTTTCACACATCTATCCAGTTAATGCTATACTCTTGCTCTTATCACAATGATCATGTATACTGTATATGTGTTTTTTTTATCTTATTCCTTCTTACATCTTGTATTTAAACACATCTGGTCAGCAGATTTGTATAATACTCCTTATTATATAGCAGAAACGTACTCTGCACCACTTTACAACTTCAATTCAGAGGGTGCTATTACTATTATTTATTATTAAAGCACCATTCAATCCAGGGCACTGTACATATGAAAAGGGGTACACATACATAATACAAATCATTGGCAATAAGCATAAACAAGGCAAGTTACAAACTGGTACAGGAGAGAGTACCATTACATACTAATAGACTGATCAACATGATTATGGGGGCACCATCTTGCCTGAGCTGTTCTTAACAGCATTTAGGAAGCATTAAGAAAATTGCTTTACGGCAGCCCCGTAGGCCGTAGATACAATAGTCAGGAGGCGACCTCACCGACTTCTATGGGAGAGTTTTCTAGACATGCTCTGTGTCCTATGCCGAGGTCACCAAAAAAATTTAAAAATATGTTAAACATAAAAACGTGATTTAAACAATAGATCATTTTCTGATGACATATTTGACATTTCCTCATTATCTTGGAGCTAAAGTAATAATTAGTGATGAGCGAATCGAGCTTTGGATGCTACATCTAAAGTCGCTTTGTTCAAAACTTCGGAATAATACTGTACGGAGATTTGTCTCCATATAGTATTAGAATGTATGTGCTTCGATAAGCCGAAGTCAGTAATTCGCAAAGTCGTGCGTGACTTTGTTAGATAACTTCGGTAGTAGGTTTTGAAAGTGGAAAACTTGAAAATAAACTCTTCTTCAGTTCTGACTGGTACATTGGAACTGAAGCCGAGTTTGGTTTCAAGTTCTAAAGGGCTGGGACGACGGGTAGGTGATGGTAGGTGCCCACCTAGGGCGCCACCTTGCTACCCATAATGAGGGTACCTAGCGATATGCCACCAATGTCTGATATGGGAATACACCTTTAATGATCAAAGGTTCTAGTCAATACAGAGACTGAGCAGCAAAAAAATCTGAGGCAAACAAGCACGTGTCATACCTTCAACATTAGAGGCAGAGCTTGTTAAGAGCTCATTTTCATCCCTTTTTTCCCAGAATTCCAGAGGAGCATGTATGGCCTATATGTCTCCTCACGCCACCTAAGGTGCTCTCTCTCCAAAGAAGAGATCGTACTCCCCCCAAATTCTAAATTAGGCCTCCCACCCATTTAAGCCAGTACTCTCTGCTCTGCACTGATGAGGCGCAATCAGCCCGAAACAGCTGTGTGCAGATAAGATGCTGGCTTATATAATATCCGAGTCATGTGTCAAGGCCTATTAAAGGGTCAAACATTGACTTAGAGGATACCTGCTTTACATCTGGTGGTATTAGAGGCTAAGCTTGTTAAGAGCTCATTTGCTAGACATGGAGCCCTACGAGATCTTTGCATGCCTATATAAATATATATGTAGTGCAGCCTGGAATACATAATTTCTATAAATGCATGATTAATCTATAGAACTGTACTAAGTGGGCGGGCACTACCTGTCGTGGAGCTAGAGAACTGGGTACTTAAATCAGTCTGTGTCTCTTTCTTCTCTGTCATTGAGTCGCACCTAAAGACTAGCTTTCTCTGACTCGTATGTTTAGATTCATATACTCAGATGCAATACTCATTTATGTAAAAATTTCACCTCTCCTGACATGTCAGTTTTAGTAACTTTTTGCATTTCCCATGTAATAACAATTCTGGATCATCTATTCCTATAACTATGTTGTGCCATTCCTGCTAGAAGTTTACAAATAAATTGCCAGTGTTCTGAAGAATAGTACTGCTGGGTGTTACTAGTAGCGGGGGTGTCTGACTCTGTCCAATCAGTGCTGCTGGTGTCAAACTGTGCACCCCAACTCGTAACACCCATCTGTACCTTTTCTGCAAGCTGCTGACAGTTCATACACAAACGTGTAGTAGAAATAACAATGTATTGGTACATCTCAGAGTCATAAGAGTCGATGCTCCAGAATTATTGTAACATGGGGAATGCAAATAGTTCCTACAACAGACATGTCTGGAGAGGTGACAGGTAGTGTTGAGCGAACACAAGTGACAGTGAAACCACAAGTTCGCTCAACACTAGTGACAGGTCCTCTTTAACCCTTTTAGGATCGGGCCATTTTTCACCTTTCTGCCCAGGCCATTTTTACCAAATCTGACATGTGTCACTTTATGTGGTAATAACTTTAAAATGCTTTTACTTATCCAGACCATTCTGAGAATGTTTTCTCATCACATATTGTACATTATGACAGTGATAAAATTGAATCACAAAAATTTCATTTTTATTAATAAAAAAATACCAAATTGGCCAAAAATTTGAAAAAATAATGAAATTTCCAAATTTCAATTTCTTTACATTTATAATAGATAGTAATAACTCCAAAAATAGTTATTACTTTACATTCCCCATATGTCTACTTCATGTTTGGATCATTTTGTAAATGCTATTTTATTTTTTGGGGACGTTAGAAGTTTAGAAGCAAATCTCGAAATTTTTCAGAAAATTTCTAAAACCCACTTTTTAAGGACCAGTTCAGGTCTAAAGTCACTTTGTGATGCTTACATAATAGAAACCACCCATTTTAGAAACTACACCCCTGAAGGTATTCAAAACTGATGTTTACAAATGTTGTTAATCCTTTAGGATTAATAGAATTAATAGAAAATGGAGATGAAATTTCAGAATTTAACTTTTTTGGCAGATTTTCCATTTTAATCCATTTTTTCCAGTGACAAAGCAAGGGTTAACAGCCAAACAAAACTCAATATTTATTGCCCTGATTCTGTAGTTTACAGAAACACCCCATATGCGGTCGTAAACTGCTGTACGGGCACACAGCAGGGCGCAGAAGGAAAGGAACACCATATGGTTTTTGGAAGGCAGATTTCACTGGGATAATTTTAAGCTGCCATATCACATTTGAAGACCCCCTGATGCACCCCTAGAGTAGAAACTCCAAAAAATTACCCTATTTTGGAAACTACAGGATAAGGTGGCAGTTTTGTTGGTACCATTTTAGGGTACATATGATTTTTGGTTGCTTTATATTACACTTTTTGTGAGGCAAGGTAACAGAAAATAGCTGATTTAGCACCATTTCTATGTTTTCTTATTTACAATGTTCATCTGACAGGTTAGATCATGTGGTATTTTTATAGAGCAGGCTGTTACGGACACGACAATACCAAATATGTATACTTTTTGGTTGTTTGTTTCAGTTTTACATAATAAAGCATTTTTGAAAAAAAAATCATGTTTTACTGTATGCATATTCTGAGAGCCATAGTTGTTGTTTTTTGGGCGATTGTCTTAGGTAGGGTCTCATTTTTTGCGTTATGAGATGATGGTTTGATTGGTACTATTTTAGGGTGGATGTGACTTTTTGATCTCTTGCTATTATACTTTTTATGATGAAGGTGACAAAAAAATTGCTTTTTTGACACAATATTTATGTTATCTTTTTTACGGTGTTCACCTGAGGGGTTAGATCATGTGGTATCTTTTAGAGTAGGTTGTTACGGACGCGGCGATACATAATATGTCTAATTTTTTACATTTAACACAATAAAAGTATTTTTGAAACAAAAAAAATCATGTTTTAGTGTCTCCATAGGATGAGTTGACGGTTAGATTGATAATATTTTGGGGGGCATACGCCTTTTTGATCGCTTGGTATTGAACTTTTAGTGATTTAAGGTGACAAAAAATTTTTTTAGCACAGTTTTTTTTAATTTTTTTGACAGTGTTCACCTGAGGGGTTAGGTCAAGTGATATATTTTTATAGAGCCAGTCAAAACGGACGCGGCGATACCTAATATAATATGTCTACTTGATATGTTTACTTTATTTTGGGAAAAGTACGCTTTTTTTTTTTTTACTTGAAACTTTTAATTTACACTTTATTTTTTGTCCCACTCTGGGACTTCAACTTTTGGGGGTCTGATCCCCTTTACAATGCATCACAATACTTCTGTTTTGTGATGCATTGGCTGTAAGTCTATTACAGACTGTAATACGCTTACAGCCTGCTTGCGTGTCAGATCCAGGGGGCTGGATCTCACAGGCTCTCCCGGAAGGCAGCCACGATGCCTAAGGAAGGCATCGGGCTGACTTCCCTGCCATCAGGTCCCCGTCACAGCAGGGCAGGGACCCGATGGTAGCTCTGATCGGCACAAGGACATCGCACGTGCCGCGGTCAGCGCTGACCGCGGCACATCAAGTGTTAATGTGCCAGCATCGTTTTATTTTTTTAACGATGCTGACGCATACAGCAGGGGTCCGGCTATCAGCGACTGCCGGACCCCTGCCGCGTATCGGCACCCGCCCGATCAGCACGCCGTACATGTACGGCACTGGGCATTAAGAGGTTGAAGAGCATCTGTCAGCAGGATCAACCCTCTTAAACCAAATATAATGTTTGGTGACTCAAAGCATAACTTTGTTATTCTATTTTCACACCAGCGTTTTTGCTGGATCCGTCATGGATCAGCAAAAACGCCTCCATCATAATAATACAACCGTCTGCATCCATTCTAAACTGATCCAGTTATATTACCTCTAAAATAGCCATACCGGATCCGTCAGGAACACCATTGAAAGTCGATCCTATTTTCCTGTTTTCTATTGTGTCAGAGAAAACAGATCCGTCCCCATTGACTTACACAGCACCACATTCCAGACAGAAAAACGCTGCTTGCTGTGTTATTCTGTCCACGATGGGGACGCAACAAAACGGAGCAGAATGCATTCTGGTTCATTCTGTTTCGTTCAGTTTTGTCCCCATTGCCAATTTTTCCCCACTATTGAGATCCTATGACGGGAAAGGTAAAGCGCTGATGTGAAAGTAGTCTTACACTGATCTGTAGCAACGTAAAGGAGAAAAATCACCTTTATTTCTTATGCTAAATAAGGGCTTAAGCGCATGGAGGGGCTCCTCTGTGCACCTTGGCTCCTCTCCTCTGCAGTCTGGCCACTTCCCCTTAATTGACAGTGCCAGTGATCAGCAGCATCCTTTCGTCTGCCCCTGTAATCCCTTGCCTACGTAGCACATTTACAGCTGCTTTCATATTTGATTCAGCTAATTTGACTCATCAGACTTTGTCTTCCCTAGGGGCTTCACATGTTTAAATCTGGTCCTTTCCCTAAGCCATTTAGATTGTGTCTTCGGTATCTTATTTTGCTGTTGTTCAATGTGAGATAGCATTTTTATTACTTTCCTTGAATGGATTCTATACGCTGTAAACTCTAGTTCATGTCATAAACATACAAGGAATCATTAAATGTTTGTGTTCAGTCTTTCAGCTTAACCAAATTAAAAACATATATCGTGCTCAAGTGAATACTTTTGAATTGCTCATATTATCTAAGTAAATTACCATTAGGGATGTATAGGGTTAAAGAGGATATGTTACAAATGTGCTGCATAATGTTAAATACAGATGAGATAACTGAGCAGTTTTCTAGTTCATATAGGTGGACATTCGCATAAAATATTCAAGCAATTTAAGTTTACCGTTTAAAATTTAACAACATTCTAAAGTGAATCTTGAAGTCTAAGTTGCTGCAAAACTCTATAATGTACCAGACATTTCTCAGGCTAAGGGCTCATGCACATGACCATATGTATTTTGTGGTCCGCAAAAAATACGGATGACGTCCGTGTGCATTCCATATTTTGCGGAACGGAACAGCTGGCCCCTAATAGAACAGTATTATCCTTGTCCGTAATGCGGACGATAATAGGACATGTTCTATTATTTTGCGGAATGGACATACGGAAACGGAATGCACACCGAGTAACTTAGTTTTTTTTGCAGACCTATTGAAACGAATGGTTACGCATACAATCCGCTAAAAAACGGAACGGACATGGAAAGAAAATACGTTTGTGTGCATGAGCCTTAAAGGAGGCCCTAAACACATCAAATTTTGTTTAAATTAATAATGTCCTGATATTTTTATATAGTTGCGAATGTATCATGTTTAACAAAGCATATCCTAAACTTTAGAACAACTGTGTATAAACTCCGTCTCTAGGAATCTCTCTTGCACACAACCAATGTTTTGCGGTCCGCAAAAACGGATACCAGCCATGTGCATTCTGCATTTTGTGGAACGGAACGGCCAGCCCATAATACAATAGTCCTATCCTTGTCTGTAATGCGGACAATAATAGGACATATTTTATTTTTTGGCAGAACGGACATACAAACACAGAACGCACACAGAGCAATTTCCTTTTCTTTTTTTTGTGGCCCCATTGACGTGAATGGTTCCGCATACCGGCCGCAAAAAATGGAACAGACACAGACAAAAAATACATTTCTGTGCATAAGCCCTAATTAAGGCCTCATATATTCTAGAACAGGCATGCTCAACCTGCGGCCCTCCAGCTGTTGCAAAACTACAACTCCCAGCATGCCCAAACAGCCTACAGCTATCAGCCTACAGCAGGGCATTGTGGGAGTTGTAGTTTTACAACAGCTGGAGGGCCGCAGGTTGAGCATGCCTGTTCTAGAAGGTTGTACAGCGGCACATAAAGTGACTGTACACAATGCATGTGCCACTGTGCGGTGCTCCATGTGGCACCATATTACAGGGTGATCCTCAATTAGATACATTAGAAGAGCTCAATAACATTAGATCCGTTTGATCCGACCCACTAGTTTGTTTTTCTGTTACTACTATTACAGCCCTTTACTTTCTCCCTGCTGATCTAAGACACTGCAAGCTTGCTAACTAATAAAGTCTGGTGATTACAGGCACTTTGGCATCGTTTCAAGCACACAGTCTTTCTCGCTGTCTCTGTGCAATGTGGGGGGGTGGAGAGTATACCTCTGAATCGGGGACAACTACTGCAGTGCCCACTGCAAATGGATCTAACCCCACCAGTATCCATGGTTTAATGGCAGGATTAGCATTGTATTCAGCGTCATGGTAACCGCCAATTGAGGCTCATATGGGGTCATTTATTAAGACTGGTGTTTTAGATGCCGTTCTTTATACCCATGCCTGCGCCAGCCTCTACATAACTTAGGCGCATCCACAGCTGGCACCTCACTGCCTTAAATCTACACCAGCTCCCATGCTGGTGTAGATTTAGATAATTTCCTACACCAAAAACTGGTGTAAAAAAATGATAAATTAGACGGGCCTGCCAGTACACCCTTTTCCCCGCCCACACCACGCCCCATTTTTTATAACTGGTGTACATGACATGGAAGGGGTAGAAATCACACATTTGGCTGCAAATCCCCTTTGTAACCAAATCTGTGACAGATATATGCCAAAAAGTGGCGTATATCTAATCATAAATTACCCCCATAGTGCCTTATTCAGTACGAATAACAGCAATATTAGATTAAATGTCTTTAAAAAATGCCTCATTCATTACAGCATTGCTCAAGTCATATAATGCTTATCCTCCTCCCTCCCAGCCAGTGTAATGTACGAGAGAGCCGTATATTGCACAAAAAGGGTTTCCCTCTTGTGACCGTATCCCCAAGGTGGGGAAAGCCTTTCTGTGAAGTGTAGTAGTGACTAGAAATTTTTATTAAAGACATTGGGGGGTCATTTATTAAACTTGTGTAAAGTAGAACTGGCTTAGTTGCCTATAGTAACCAATCAGATTCCACCATTCATTTTGCCAAGGAGCTGTCCAAAATGAAAGGTGGATTCTGATTGGTTGCTATGGGCAAATAAGCCAGTTCTACTTTACACCAGTTTGACCTATTGAGTTTAAAAGCCGTCTTTTCTTAAAACTAAAGTAAAAAAAGAAAGACGTATTATCCTGGACAATCCCTTTAAGGCTAGCATTGTCTGATGTTCAAAAGTAATAGTGGTAATACCCTGGTAGTGTAATGTATTGAAGGTGCTAAGGAAACCTTGGTTGCAGTATAGTAGAGAGTCATAGTTGTTTGGGACTCATAATGGCAGCACAGTAGTTTCCCACAGGAAAACACAAAGGAAGTACAGAAAAACTCCAGCACTACCACACAGTAGACGAATAAAGCAATATAAAGATATAAAAAAAATACAAATCTTTATTAGTACAAAGTAGCCAGAATTAAAACTAATTAAAAAGATCTAAAGCACAAATGAGGGCTATAATAAACCCCAAAAAACAATCAAAGTAGTGATCAATTATTATACTAAAACAGAACTTTTAATTCAGCAATGTAAAATAATAGGCCCTTAGGTAATTAAATAAAACAAAGTAACTGCTAATAAATAGTCACGAATAATATCAACACAGGTAAGAACATGAGTGCACGGCGGCACTTGAAAAAGAAAACCTTGTTCCTACTGCTCTGTCGTCAGGTTCCAGAAGGCAGCAAGTATCCAAATAAGTAGGGATCAACTTCCTCGGATCTATTATATCCCTAATATGGCCCTGTTGTGGAGTAGCCCTAGCCACTAGATATTGGAGTAGCCTCACCACAGGGCACTCGTCCTTAAAAGGGTGACCCCGTCTGGAATATAATAAACCCCCAAACCACTTACCCCAACACACATAACCGACCATTTGTATAGGAAGACCACAGCATAGAACAAAATCAGAGACCCAAAAGTGATTCACAATTCAATAACTGAAAATATAAATGACAAAAGTAACAAAAATAAACATAAATGAATATCACCAAAGTGTAGCTGATAGCTGTGGTCCAACCAGTGTGTCTGTGTGGGAGGAGGGGGTATCGCCATCACCACTGCTCAATAGCTTCCTCAGGGGAGGATCCTGAGGGATATTTACACGGTAATTCTGGAACAACCAGAACACCTTCCCATACAGTGTACTAATCAAGCCAACCAAAGTGCCCCATAGTGGTAGCCAATAAGCACCCTACCAAACAGTGGTACCATTTTATTAAAGGAACAAAAGACACACCTACCCACAATATCCTCCCGCTCTAAAGTCTTTTACTGTCAGAATGGAGCCAGTTGGATATCACTCTACCTTTTTGATTTCTATTACCAGAGATCAGGCTTATGGACATTCCAGGAGAGTAGGCAGACTATTATATTGTTGTATTAACACCAGATAATGCTTATATTAACATGACTTCTCGGAAAATGTTCAGCATGGATTGAATTATCATTAATTTCCTGTAGCTCTCCAGCTCAATCATACTTGATACCCCACAACCACCTGGCTGCCCCTGGGCTTCTCAGTCCTTCCTGATACATTCTACCACCATCTCCCTGCCTACTGGTGGGGGCTACAAGGGACTGCATGCCATGTAACTTGAGAAGGCACCCCCCCCCCCCATGGTGCTTGATACATAGTGCCACCTCCCTGTAAAACATGCAGGCAACCAAAAATATGGTATTGTGCAGCATGTTATATTCATGGCGGCACAATGATAGGGCTAAGTGGTGTAGTGGGACATGTGTTGGGGCCCCTAGAACAGTGTCTAAAATCCAGGACTATTGTTGTTCTGTACCATGATCTTCATCTTTAGGTCATCCATTAGACTGCACACTATATTTTACATGTTATTTTACATGTTATAAAATGTTTTGTGTCAACCATTGAGTAGTAGGCCTGGTTCAACATATGCAACTTTATGCCTTAGGCCCCTTTCACATATGCGTTTTTCCTTTCCGTCCTAGAGTTCCGTCTTCGGGGCTCTAGGATGTAAAGATACTGATCAGGACTTCCCTAATGCATTCTGAATGGAGATAAATCCGTTCAGGATGCATCAGGATGTCTTCCGTTCAGTACGTGAACTTTTTTTGGACGTTGACAAAACCGCAGCATGCTGCGGATTTGTCTCCGTCCAAAAATCCGGAAGACATGCCGTAATGCTGGATTTGGAATTAATGCCCATTGAAGAGCATTATTCCGGATCCGGCATTAAGCTAAACGTCATTTCGGCGCATCGCGGATCCGACGTTTACCATGGCAGCCAGGACGCTAAAGTCCTGGTTGTCATGGTAAAGTGTAGTGGGGAGCGGGGGTGCAGTATACTTACCATCCGTGCGGCTCCCGGGGCGCTCCAGAGTGACGTCAGGGCGCCCCATGCGCAGGGATCACGTGATCCATGCGCATGGGGCGTTCTGACGTCATTCAGGAGCGCCCCGGGAGCCGCACGGGTGGTAAGTATACCGCTCCCCCGCTCCCCACTACTACGATGGCAACCAGGACTTTAATAGCGTCCTGGCTGCCATGGTAACACTGAAAGCATTTTGAAGACTGATCAGTCTTCAAATGCTTTCAGGTCACTTGCGTTGTTACGGATCCGGCGGGCACTTCCGGCGACGGAAGTGCACGCCGGATCCTAACAACGCAAGTGTGAAAGAGGCCTTAAACTACCTACCCCGCTTCTATGTCCCTCCCCATTCTTGCCCCTCTCCTCCCCCTTTCCCTGTGCTGTATGCTACATGACCTACTTTGTGATATTTTGCATTTGATGTATCAACATTACTCTTATGTCATTGCGTACTATTTTCTTATTCTGTAAAATCTTAATAAAGAGAGATTTGTTAAAATCCAGGACTATTGCTGGATTGACACGGTCCAATTGTCGTGCCGATTATCGTGAACGAGCGTACCTTCTGATAATAGGCCCATGTAAATGTGCTGCCGATTACCAGATGAACAAGTAAAACACTCGTTCATCAGGTGAAATGATCTTTTGTGCAGCACATTAAAGCATCGTTTCTGGGCAGCATCCTGTCCCCATACAGTGGAGGTGATCTCAGCATGTAAATGCAGCTCTTCACCTCCACTGAAGAGCGGGCAATTGTTGGGAAGGAACGGTTCTTTCCTAATAATTGCCTGCTGTGTAAATCCAGCATATCCTGCTGGACTTGCAATGATTGGGAGGCATGGTAATGTGAGCTAGCAGACTTGCAGAGATAGTGACTGTGACTAGAACACACTTCCACTGTATCTGTAACATGGCAGAAAACTTCTTGTTCATTAATTAGTAAGTAGGAGATGTCTGCAGAACAAGTGGCTGAGCTTTAAAGGAATTTCACGAGATTTTAATAAAGCCTCATTCACTTCCGTGTCCGTGCTCAAATCCGTGAGAAGGTGGTCAGTGATGCACCCGTTGTCCGTGTTGGGTTCGAGTGTCTGTTTTTTGCTGTCCACGTGTCATCCGTGTTTCACCGACACTGAACAGCTGAAAAATAATTTTCAAAGCCTCGCTTCCTAATGATCCGTGAAACACGGATGGCATCCGTCTTGCATCCATGCTAAAAACACAGACCTACTGACCATGCTAAAACACTGATGTGTAAATACACGCATTAAAATGAATGGGGACGTGTGCTGTCCGCGGAAAACTCGTACAGCGCACGTCCGTGGAACACTGACATATGAATGAGGCTTAAGATTGTGAAGTTTTTTTTTTTCACTGGATGTACATTTTAATCATTTAAACACTAATCTATCTAGAGAATTAAACTGCAGATACAGGAGGACATTTATCAAAACTGGTGCAAAGGAAAACTGGCGTAGTTAACCCATGGAAACCAGGAGCTCAGAAAGTTGAAATCTGATTGGCTGCTATGGGCAACTAGGCCAGTTATACTTTGCTCCAGTTTTGATTAAAGGGGTTGTCTCACTTCAGTAAGTGGCATTTATCATGTAGAGAAAGTTAATATGAGGCACTTACTAATGTATTGTGATTGTCCATATTGTTTCCTTTGCTGGCTGGATTCATTTTTCCATTACACTATACACTGCTTGTTTCCCTGGTTTTAGACCACCTTGCAATCCATCAGTGGTGGTCGTGCTTGCACAATATAGGAAAAAGCACTAGTCTATGTGCGTTTCCATCGTTCTGGCCCCCAGAGAGGCTGACGCTTTTTCCTATAGTGTGCAAGCACGACCACCACTGCTGGATTGCAGGGTGGTCTGTAACCATGGAAACGAGCAGTGTATAATGTGATAATGTGTGAAATGAATCCAGTCAGCAAAGGAAGCAATATGGACAATCACAATACATTAGTAAGTGCCTTGTATTAACTTGATCTACATGATAAATGCCACTTACTGAAGTGAGACGACCCCTTTAATGTCCTGAACAGTCTTGTACTGATCCGGAGTTGCAGCCTATATTATAGTCCGGCTGTGCTTACATTACAGCAGAGTTCAGAGCTGTAATCACCCAGAATTCATCTTAATATACATACATACATACATTACTTTGATTTGCACTGCACAGTCATCTTGATGTAGTAAAGCTAACATCCCCACCCCATGCATTATATGAGCTCAGCAAAAACGTTTGGTATGAATATGACGACAACCTGTTAACTGGTTCCAGTAACAACCAGCAGTTGTGGACTCTGCTGTAAGAGCAAACATGGGATTCCCAGCATACTATCCATGCTTGTGTGCAGTAATGCTGATATCTGTCAGCCAGGGCTAGCTCGGAAACGTAGTATAATGTAAATCCAGGACCCGGGACTCTTTAAATACCATATACTATTTACTTAGGTCACCCTGAAAGCATCCAATACATGGTATTTGCTCACACATTTAGTGCTGTTCACATAGTCAATAGTAGATGACAGTGCTGGCTCTGGATGTATTGTAAGGAAAGGCGGTAAATCAGGATCACTGCAAGCAGGGGTCTTTCTACTGCCCGAGGCGAAAACTGAAATGGCGCCCCCCCATGACAATTTCTTAACCTAACCCTTTTGCCGTAATGAAAGGGCTCAATGCCCATAACCCTTCCGCTGCCCCCCTCTTGCCCCTACCACCTGGCCTCATTGGTGGTGCACCTGTGACTGCAAGATAACTAATAAAATGTGTTTATAAAGTTACTCAACTTTTTATGTAGATTATATATATAAAATGGTGGCCATAACCTTTAATATACAGTATACAGTGTTATTTAAAGGAAACCTTTGGTAAGATTTAGATGCCACAAGATGCATTAGGGCTTATTCACACTAATGTGTATCGGCCCTATATTCAGCTATTAACAATTGCATGCTATTTTGAGTGCAGTGTGAATGAAGACTAGCTGTGCGTGCTACTTTCTGTTTCATGAGATATATATATATATATATATATATATATATATATGTGTGTGTTTGTACAGTATATATGTATGCTTTATATATATATATATATATATATATATATGTATATATATATATATATATATATATATAACATATATGACCTGAAATGGTTTAGCTGAAATTCTACAGAACCAAACAGAATTAAGGTAGAAAAGTCTAAAAGTAGCACAAAATCTAATAATCAAGGGGGCATTTCTAGGTCCCACTGAAGAACACTCCAGTCTGAAATGGCTGATAACTCAATACTAGGATAGGAAGTGCAGAGAAGACAGACTTGAGGTCTCCCTGTTTGTCTAAGATATTGAATCCATGTCTGGAGGCTGGACGCCTCATTTAACATAAGGGAACAGGTGCGGCCACATCTAAAAAAAAAGGGGGGGGGCCTTTTAAGTCAAGTCAATAGTGGCTCTCCTAAATGATTGTAGATGAAGTCATCTGATATTCTTAATCCAAAGAGACTGTGGACCCCATTATTTGCCAGGATTGGTCGGGGGGGGGGGGGGGTGACCCTCTTCCAGGCATACATTACTCAGTCTATGCTGATAGGCTTATGAAAAGTTTCAACCAAAGCTCAAACTTTCCCTTTGAAAAATGACCAGTTTGTTTCAGCGCTCAGAGAATGTTATTAAAATGCTAATTTAAAAGAAAAAAAGAGTTAAATATCTAGCAGTGGCGCAGTCTAATTGCAAGCATAATGAGCTCTGGAGTGCCCCTGACACACAGAACATAAACAGCCAGTAAACAGATCATTAGTACTCACATTCATTTATTGTGCCGACCTTAACATGACCCCGGAGCGGGGAGGGTGAGAAGCAGGTGGATCTGACTGTGACACCCCTCTAGGGGATGCAGGAAATGAAGCTAGAAGCTGTTACCATAGATACACGTGTGCAGATGAGGTAACACGCCAACAGGCTGCAGCCTCGGCTGGCGGCTTCTATCTGTCACCCTCTCCATTTTAGGATTAAATTATTCCCAGATAGAGGAATGCAGCCCCTAAACCCTCAAAAAAACCAAAGACAAGAGGGGGGCGTCCGGTCAGATTGGACAAAGTCACCTTGCAGAGGGTGGCATAGAGTAGAAGAAGCCTCCTGTCAATGCCCCAGCCGGTGCCATGAGATGGAAGGCAGCACAGTATCTATCCCCTGTAGCAGCAGATCACACAGCAAAGCTAATTAACAAAAAATACAAATTACGACACCCTTCACTTCCACCCATCTGGTAACGAGAAAGCTTA
The DNA here is from genome assembly GCA_033119425.1 of Bufotes viridis. Lineage (NCBI taxonomy): Eukaryota > Metazoa > Chordata > Amphibia > Anura > Bufonidae > Bufotes > Bufotes viridis. Next base: position 215,317,644 of record CM065594.1, on the reverse strand, counting down.
ATCAGGAGCTGTGCACGCTCGGCAGCAGTTCTGCGGAGGGCCAAGAAGACGAGACTTGGATATTTCTCTAATAAATAGAAATTATCCACGTCTCCCTGTCCCCCTCCCTGTGCACTTTACATGAACCTGTGATACGCCAGCAATAGCCCTTCCAGCGTGCGGCTGATGTGATTTAGGAGAATATTAAAGGCAATGTGGAGATTGGAGGCGCCTCTCTCTCAGGGAGAGCTGGAGAAATGCGCAGCACAGATGGGTTGAGCAGATTAAACGTTTCCTTCACATTGTTTCCAAATTGTGCTGCGGTGCCTCAGGGAGTGAGTGCGGTCAGAGCGGTGTGCGTTTTATGGAGTCAGTATTAATGCCTGCATTTCATAGGCCTATCGTATTAGCAGCAGGTTAGGGTCAGAGCTTAGATGAAGGTTGCATTCAGCCGCTTTCCTTACCCCTATCTCATCTTTCGCCTGGCATATTCCTTTACGGTATTACTCACTTATAACGATATTGCACTGGGGGTCCGACGGGGGGCATCAGAAATGATTTATACAGCTCATTTTGAGTTGACGGATGGACTGTTTAGAACCCCATTTCTTTATCCCCCTATTTCCTGCAGGACATAACTAGACGAGTGACTTTGGTGATCAGTGGACAGATGTTTGGGGGTTTTGACCATGATGGCTGCCATTTTTATTACAAGCTGCTGGATTGGCCGTCTCTCCTCATTGTTGTATTTGCATTATCCTTTCTTAGGCCAAAGCCGGAGCTTTTAGCTTACATGCACAGTTAATATTGGGTTGGTCATGGCGCGTATTTGTGCCAGTTGACGGCAGCTGGATTGCGAGATCCTCTCCATTCAGCCGTGCGTCTGGATGACAAAGCTATCATTCCCTATCACTGACATGAGAACACCTCACTTCTTGCCTGCATTATAAGGAAGCTCAGGGAGAGATGGATCACTGTCATCACATGGCGGGAGAACCGACAGAGGCTGCAGATTGTAATTTATTCATTTCCAAACAATAATGTATGACAGACAGGCACTAATACTGGCAATAAGCAATCATAAGCCAATAACGGAGATTGATTAGACACCCAGGACATACATCAAGCTCTCAATGATCTGGTGCTACAGACAGATTTACGTCCGTCTTGCCTCTGAGCCACGCTCTTGCATCTGGGCGCGTTTCAGACAGCCTGGTACCATAACTACTCAATAATTCTTTTAGCCTTTTTCATAAGATAATGCTTCAGGCAATTTTTTGGGGGCGCCCCGTCCATCACAATGATGCCCTCTGTCGGTTACTGGGACGAGGGGGAAGCTCCGCGCTTGGGCGAGCATGAGGACTTAGGATCCTGAGCACAGCACATTCGGGACTGGCTGTGCCAGCACACTCTTCCTTTTAATAGTTTAATAAAAATTAGCATAATTAACAAACATCTGTATAATCCAGAGCGGTGCAATTTGGCAGAGAGAACGGGAGTTTAGATGTTATTGCTGGGAGTTTAATGTTCTTTTAATTCTTTTTGGCACACTGCAGTGAGAGAAATGTTTGGTGCGGATGGTTGTGTGCCGGATTTAATTAGCACGTATCTTTTGATTGTGTGCGATTCCGAGGCCCTGAGTGGCTCAGGCAGTGGGACTGGTTTTTATGACGCCTTCCTGTCCCGGTGCCGGCAGGCGGGAAACTGGGAGCTGACATAGCAGACTGAAGGAGTTGTTTGGATATTCCAGCCATGAGCTTACAAGGGACCTCTTACTCTGGCAGAATAAGATATTTGCAGGTCCCTATTTACTTATATAATCAGTTTACCAGTGCAGACTGTCAGCTCCGGTATAATGAAGCCATCAGCCTGCCCGGGGTTTGCTTAGTGTCTGACACAGTCTTGTCCTCTGCAGCCAAATCTAGCCCATCCTAGGAAACCAGCCTCCATTTTACAGCATCTGTCACATATTGCAGAAGGCAGCAGACACGCTCCACATACAGTGTTTATACTGGAATGAAAACATTACATAAAAACGGTAGATTTTCTTAGGTCTGTCATGAATTTAGTTATTTTTCGGAGTCACTGTTCATATCAATGGGATCAATAGAAACAAGTAGCAAGACGCCACACAGAATGACTTCTACCAATATGAGCTACTGACACTCCTTAAAGGGATATCACTCGTGAAAAAAATCTTGAATCTTTTATCGTTAATAGATCATCAGCATCTGATCGGCGGGAGTCCGACACCCGGGACCCCTGCCGGTTAGCTGTTTATGAAGGCAGTGGCGCTCCTAGAGTGCCGCAGCCTTCTCACTGTTTACCGCAGGCCAAGTGACGTCACGACTAGTATCAACTGGACTGGGCGGGGCTAAACTCTGTTCACTTGAATGAAGCTTAGCCCCCCAGGCCAGTTGATACAAGTCTTGACGTCACTGGGCCTGCGGTAAACAGCGAGAAGGCCGCGGCGCTCCAGGAGCGCCGCTGCCTTCTCAAACAGCTGATCGCGGGGGTCCCGGATGTCGGACTCCCGCCGATCAGATGCTGATGATCTATCCAGAGGATAGATCATCAGTTTAAACAAACTGCAGAACCCCTTTAAGGTCAACCATTTTGGGCTTTTTTTTTTTTTTCTGTACAAAGTTAAAAAGCATAAAAATGGGAATAGAACTGGATTGCTTTAAATACCAATCATAACACCCACAGCGCACTACTGAACCCACCCATGCAGGAGGTAAAAAGAGAGAAAGAGAACTAAAAGAAGATGCGATGGGTACTTAACACATTCTAAAAAAAATGAACCAAAAGTGATAATAAGGGCTAATGCACATGACCATATGTATTTTGCGGTTGAAAAACACAAATCCGCAAAAAATACAGATGAGGTCCGTGTGCATTCTGTATTTTGCGGGACAGAACAGCTGGCCCCTATTAAACAGTCCTATCCCTGTCCGTTATGCGGACAATAATAGGACACGGCCTATCTTTTTGCGGAACTAACATATGGAAATGGAATGCACATCGAGTAACTTCCGTAATGGTTCTGCATACGGTCCGCAAAAAAAAACTGAACGGACACAGAAAGAAAATATGTTTGTGTGCATGAGCCCTAAAGCTGACGGCCTAAGCACTGAGCTGTGTGCTAACTGATTCTTTATTCTTTATAGTAGCTGGAGTTCTGTTTTTCTGATACGTAGCTCCAAATCCCCTGCACAGACATAAGTGGAGATTTATCAACTCCCTTTGCTTGAATTTTGGCACCAAACATTTTGAAATTTTTCAGGCGGGCTACAACTTTTTCCCTTTTACTGCCATGCTAGATGATTTTCTTATAAGTAAGTGGGACAGGAGTGATGGGGCCTAAGTGCATAGCAGTTTGTCTCCTCCCAGTAGCTCAAGTAAAAGTGACCATAAGAGATGATGCCTACAGAGGAAACTCGGGCAGTAAATGCCACATACAAGTCCTATCATTTGCAGAAACAGTGCTGCTCCTTATGTACACACACAGCAGCTTATTCTGAAAAGTCACCTGAAACGACATAAGCCCCCAAAATAGGCTAGTCCTTAAAGGGGTTTTTCAGGCTCTTGATATTGATGACATCCTCACGATAGGTCATGACAATCCAATGAGTGAAGGTCTGACACCCCGCACCTCCTTGATCAGCTGTTCCCTGCAGCCTCCAGAGCTGGAACTAGCACTTTGGTTAGAATAGTTAGAATCAAAGTGTAGTGGCCGTGCTGGGTTACTGCAGCTTATTTCCTATACACGTCAATGAGAGCTGGGCCGCAGTAACCCAGCATGGACACCACACTTTGATCAGAGCTGTGCTTCCCGCTCCATTTCAAGAGCTAATTCTGGCCTCAGAGGCCACAGGGAACAGCTGATCGTAGGGTTGCAGGGTGTCAGTCGCTCACTGATCCGATATTAATAACCTATCCTGAGCATAGGTTATGAATATGAGGAACCTGGAAACCACCTTTTAAGGGTTTACATGTCAAACAAGGGGAGATTTCGGGGAAAATCATTAGTGTTCCTACATTCAGTTTCAGTACAGTGTCTGATGTGGGTTGTCAGTGTAGTGACAAGGACATGTTCCATACAGACAGTAAGCGATGTAACTCTAGAGCCTGTAAAATTGTGAATGCAGTTTTAGTTTTGTAATGAAAACCAGCTAGATTATAGGTTGCAACTCAATTTCGGTACAAGAACAGGAATATTGAATGTTCATAAAGTTACCTAACTTTTTACATTAATGAGATTTCATATACTGTGACATATGTAAAGACACTTCCAAAGCAAGCAATGCTGGGTTATTATAGCTCTGAAGCCTGCAGAATCATGGATGTAGCTCCGGGTGTAAGGGGCATTTTTGTTTGTTTTTTGAGTCTACCACAATATTGCATCCTGTAAAAAAAAAAAATGTATATAGATGGAAAGCAGGTTACATGAAGACTAAAGTCCACTGTGACTCCATTGAAATGAATGGATCTGCTGAGGGATACTTTTGAATATTGTTGTTGGGCATTGATATTCAGATGTATCCCACCCTGCAGAAGGCTAGAAGGCTCAGCAGTGAGCTAAAACGTGATGTGAATGCAATACCCCAGTGGATCACTAAAAGGGTTAGTTTCATGTTACCAAGTTAAATGTTATGATTTGTTGCAAAAACACTTATGCCTCTGTGCACTATGTATCCCAAATGGTTGATTATGGCCAGCATAAAGTCTTGCACCCTTGTAGGTAGTTGCTAGAAGATGGGATGGTCCTGCCTCCTCAGGAGTGTCTAGTCACCAGCTAGAGACAAGACGTGCATGCGTGAGCTCCTACTGACTAGGCCCCAAGTGAAGCGGGCCAACAGGGAGCTGGCATACATTTAGGAAGGCGGTGGATACGCCCAAGGCTGGCGCCTCTAGATTTGCAGCTAGCACAAAGGGGGAATTAAGACCAACGTCTAAAACGCTGCTCTCAATAAATGACCCCCATTTAGATTTTCATTTTGGGCCAACCCGCCCAGCCCTGGTTGTAAAAATCGGCAGAAGGGGCCTACATTACTGTGTATGGTTGGTTATTTGGCGGTGTATATTACTAACCTTTTTGTAGGTTTTTTGTGTGATTATTACTGCACTCCACACAGGTTTAGCCATGGTTCCCTAGCAGAGGTGGCTGACGCGGTGCATCAGCACATATTCGCTCTTGTAGAGTGCAGCTATGCATAGCCCAACATCTCTGTTCACTTCAAGGATCCTCATTGTGCTGGACTGTTGTCATGAAAAATGTTAATTGCCTCAGCCCTTAACCTTTTGACGTCTTCCCATGAAGTACTGTACACATTTAGATTTCCCTTTTAGTTTCTTCATCATAATTAAACTTCACAAGGTGAAAAAGTCTCAAACTATTATTTCCTCCTCACAGTCAAGATATAATTAAATAGATTGCCGTGTACCCATATAAATCCAGGTCTCCAGCCAAGACTTTGGTTACATGTGTAAAGAAAATGGGACAGGACTCCAGATTGTCACAGCAATGATGAATCTGTTAATTCATCCACAAATGCAGTCACTGCGCATACTTACCTTTCATGTTGTTTTTAGGTCCAGTATTTTATTGCTTATGTTTCTATGTTTACTTTAAAGCTGTTGGATCTTCAGATCCCATATAGTTTTAAATGATAAGATCATAGATGACTGCTGCCAAGCTGTGTTCAATGTATAGATCACATAAAGTAGGCTCCCTCTAGTGGTGACTGGAGGCAGCAGAGATATTAACAATGACTCTACTGGAAATTTGGAGCTGTTTCAGAAAAAGCTGAGCCAGACTGCTATAAAGATATATTAAGAAATTAATCAGCACATAATTTTATATGAAAAATAAAAATAGTATTGGAACCAAAGGTCAACTCTACCGTTGCTTTCATTTAGATTGAAATATACTTCTAGAATATAGAATATTTCTATTGTTTGATATAGATAGAGCTCCAGTAAGGGCACATACATAGTGTACATTGCAGCCCCAGGAGTTATAGACATATACTATACATATAAATACACATACATTATTTATTCTCAAGTTTTAATAAGTGTATGAATGTAGGTCACTTCATATAGTATAGTGAAATATAAAAGGTATAGATCGTGGGGTCTGAGTGCTGAGACCCCCACAAATCGCTAGAATGGGGAGAGAGAAGCACTCACATAATGTGCTCTCTCTACTTGTTGAAGGAGACTGGCTCAGTAGAAAGTCTATAAGTCTGCCTTTTTTCTATCTCCTGCAATGAGGAGAGAGCGCATTCCGTGTGAGCGCTTCTCTTATTAGTGATTGGTGGTGGGTCTCAGCACTCAGACCCCCACTGATCAAAACCTTTGATATGTTGTTGAAGACCAGGAACACTCTAACCCAGGCATCCTCAAACTGCGGCCCTCCAACTCCCACAATGCCCTGCTGTAGACTGATACCTGTAGGCTGTTGTAGTTTTGCAACAGCTGGAGGGCCGCATTTTAAGGATGCCTGCTATAACCCTTTCCCGACATGTGACATAATAGTACGTCACATGCCAGGTCTTTAGAGGTAGCATTCGCGTCAACATTAGAAACCCACAAGTAATGTTCGCGATCGGCATTAGTGGCGATCGTGGACATTTAACCCCTCAAATGTGACCACGCCATTTGGAAGCGGAAAAAACCTCGGAAGCGCGCGTTTCTGGGTGTGTACTGACTCCCACTAGCCGGATAGTGTGTGCAGCAGCCTAAGTCCTCCTGAATGATCTGAGGCTGCCGCACATAGGTTCCTGTGGAGATCCATAGAAGATCCATCCATTAAAAAGTGTAAATAAAATTTGAAAAATGTTAAAAAAAATTAGAAATATCAAAAATTAAAATCAACCTTCTTTCCCAAAAATAAAAATAAACAATAAAAAAATAAGTATCATGGGTTTCTCCATGTGTGAAAAAAACACCCGCAGTATTAAAATATAACAATATTTATCCCAAATGGCAAAATGGAAAAAAAACGAAACGCCGATTCACCTCCCACAAAAAATGGAATAAAAAGTGATCAAAAATTCATACACAAACACCAAAATAGTATCAGTTAAAGGTACAGATCACCCCTCAGAAAAATGAGCTCCATACACCAGAATATGGCAATAAAAATAAAAAACTAATTTTTTTCAAGGTTATTTTTTTTTTCAGGATTAAAACCTAAACCTAAACAAATGTGGTATTGCCGAAATCGTACTGACCCAGATAATGAAGAGCACAAGTCAATTTTACTGTGTAATGAACACTGTAAAAACAAAGCCCATAAAACTGTGGCAGAATTGCTTCTTTTTCCAATTCTACCCCATTTGGGATTTTTTTCCAGCTTCCCACCACATCTTTTGCAATATTAAATTGTGCCATTAGAAAGTACAACTTTTCCCACAAAAAATAAGTCCTCATATGGCTATGTGAATGCAGACAGGGAGTAAAAAACAAACGCATAAACTGAAAATCACTTCATCAGCAAGTGGCTAAGTATTAAAATTAAGTAACAATTACAAATAAGATCTGTTTAAAAATATCCTCATATACCATATTGTGTGTAAGCTCCTATGCATACTAGGTGTCTTTGTACCTGCGTAGCCTAGTCCTACATTCATATTCCATTCTCCAACCCTGGGAGAAGCTGTGGTACCATTACACCTGGATACAATTCAATATTAAAAAACGGACATCAGTCACAGCATCAAAGCAGCCTAATACGGGGAGGTTTAAGTGGACTGGGCTCATGTTTTAGTTTTTTTTACTGGTATATGACTTGATATCAGACGTCATCTGTAACTGTCATGGGGAGACTGGCTCCATGTATATACACCCCCATGACAAAGATGTTTAGTTACCAAACTATGCAGAAGAGTTCATGCTGGACTGGGATGGCAGGCCTAATCAGAGAAGACTTTTGGTCACAATATGATTATGGGGGATAGCATTCGTTTTTTAGCTAGCAATATCTAAGGAGATGCCCACGTGAAGTCTCCAACAATTGTTCATGTTTGCTTGTTCATATTTTTTATATTATATATATTTTATATTATCTATATATTTTTCTTTCTTCGACTAATCATCTTGTCTTACTTCAGGAATACAATGCTTACGGTTGGTGGGTTGGAGAGCTGGATGGAATGATTGGCATCGTACCTAAGGAGTATCTACAAGCCGCCTATGACCTGAGATGAACTGAGGTGCAGCACTTCTACATGAAAGCTGTTGTGAACTTAAATGTCTGCCAAAATAAAGGATTGCTTTGTGAACTGAGGTATCTGCTTTCTCTCAGACAGGTCTTGAAAGTCGCGGTGGTGACCACTAGATGGCAAACTATGAGTGTTTTACCAGTAACTAAATCCATCCGTGGACAGTCTACTGTGTTCCTGCTTATGTCAACTACTGATGCTAGAAAACTATCTCTGCAGATTTCTATATCGTTTGTCCACAATGTTAAAATTTTGTTCTTGCGCATTAAAATTTGTTCAATTCCCTAGTTAACCATATTTTGAATTCAACTCAGCTGAAAAATTTGACAAAACATTGACCGGCACCACTGTGGGAGTAGCCACTATTAGCAAATATGCCCCTGTGACTGCGCACGCTGAAAATAATAGCTTACACTTCTGCTTTCCGCTCACTATGGAAGATTCGATCCTCGTATAAAAGATGTAGATGTTCTAACACAAACTTAGACCTATTGCACACGACCGTATGGTTTTGCGGTCAGCAAAAACCGGATCTGCAAAAAAACGCATGACATTCGTGTGCATTCCGTTTTTTGCGGAACGGAATATCTGGCCCCTGATAGAACAGTCCTACCCTTGTCCGTTATGTGGACAATAATAGGACATGTTCTATCTGTGAACGGAAAAACAGAAACACAGAAACGGAATGCATACGGAGTACCTTTTTTTTTTGCAGACCCATTGAAATGAATGGTTCCGTATACGGAACGCAAAAAAAACGGCCCGTACACTCGCAAAAAAAAACCTTCGTGTGAAAGAGGCCTTACATATAGATGCTAAAACGAAATCATTCCTAGCAAACCACTGATGCAGTTGCAGATGGTACAGAAACCCTCTTTAGAGGGAGCTCCGCAACAATAATACCCATGTTGGCTCTTCCCAGAGGTGTTGCATGCAGAAGGAATGTAGTGCTGAGCATGCTGACCATCTCATCATGGGCGCTGTACCAAAAAACAAAACAGCAGCTGTGGAGAGGGACATCTGAAGCATGACAGAAGTATTCAGCAAATGGGTATAGCCGCTATCTGACCGAAGGGAGGAGCGGGAGACAGCTGCCGATGGTGGCAGACATGTGGCACACTGGGATTATACGACTGATCTGGCCTATAAGAGAATATGCAGTGACATATCTTTATTCCAAACTTTTTTTAACTGTTTGATTTTAAAAGTGCACTAACTTTTTATATAACTTTATTTTGAACTATTCTAAATACCCTAAAACCCATTTTTTATGTACTTTATATATTGATTTTGCTGTTTTACTGCCAAAATAGGCACCCAATAGTTGAGTGTGTTTGGAATCTGTACACCTATACAGTGCTGAAGTATGTGGTGTAGAAATCCCACCATTCTGCAGGAATAGAGGCTGCAGCGAGCTCAGTGCTGGCTCCGGTAAAGCCGGGCAAGGATGTCAGTGCAGGGTTTCCAGGCAGAGCTTTTAGCTGAGGGAACACAGGCAGGAGCATCAATGTGTGCTCCCGTCTGTACTGAACTCACTGTGGTCCCTATTCCTGCAGAACTGTGGTATCCATACACCATATATGTCAGCGGCATACGGGTATACGGATTCCAAACAGCGAAAAGCGTTATGGACACCCCAGGGTAGTCTTGGCATTTCTGGGGGCCCCAGGCAAAGTTATATCCGGAGGCCTAATCAAAGATATTTTTTGTATAGCAAAATACAATATTACTGTACTATACTGTATCACATATGAAAGGCTTAGGTACAGCAGCTCAGAAGACTGTATCACACATGATAGGATTAGATACTGCAGCTCATCAGACAGTTTCACATATGACAGGCTTAGGTACAGCAGCTCAGAAGATGGTATCACCGTCAGCCGAAACGCTGTACCTAATCCTATCATGTGAAACTGTCTGATGAGCTGCAGTATCTAATCCTATCATGTGTGATACTGTATCACACATGATAGGATTAGATACAGCAGCTCTGGAATTTCGCTATTATTTAGATACATCGTCACATAATGTCACAGGGATCTGTCACTGTTAACTGTGACCTCGGTGACACCAACATTCACACATGCAAATTTCATTCCCAGAGCTCAGGGCAGAATGGCTGGATGAAAAGTGATAGTGACTGAGACAATGTGAGTTACCGTACATTGTCTCAGTCACTTTTATCCTGCCATTTTGCCCAGAGCTCAGGGATTTGCATTTGTGTAAAAGTTGGTGTCACCAAGGTCACAGTTAACAGTGACAGGTCCCTGTAACTGCGCACGCTCAAAGCCACCAGACACACAAGACAGAAGAACAACTTCCAGCACCCTCTCCCAGGCCTCAGGCTCTGCGTACTGCGCCTGCTCTGTACACGACACAACGAGGGACATTCAGTTTACATCACTAATGTGGCGTAAATAAGTCACAAATTATGGGGTACTCTGTAATTGAGCCATAATTGATCACTTTTCACTTGTCTTGTCACTTTTTAAAAGTGTCGAGAAAACTAGGAGGGACATAGCAGTAGGGGGCATGGCCTTCGGCGACTTGCCAGATTTACTATCGGTTATGGCAGAAACTGGCATAAATAATAGTTCAAACTTGCTATGAGCTGGCTTTGATAGTCTAGCACGTAGACTGCCTGGAAATGCCAATTAAAGGCATCCAAAAGCCTGTATAAATTTGGCGCATTGTGCGCTGATAGACTTCATCCCCCCCAATGATTCTTTTTTTCTGTAATGTGATGTCATGTCATGTGCTGCGCTGGCTCATGGGCCCAGGATGATAGAGGCATTCTGGTTTTAATGATTACATTTATTTGTTTAGAGAATATGCAGTTACCGTATACAGTTTTATAATATAAATGGTTTTAAAATTTTGTTCACAGACAATAGCCTCCTTTAAATGCATCTGTAGATCTGAATAGGCCTAAAGATGGCATTAGTCATGTGGCCTCAGGCAGTCAGTTAAAGGGGTTGTCACCTGAGCAAATGGCATTTAGGGTACGTTCACACGACAAATAGGGCACAACTTCACTGCAACATTTGTCAACAATTTTTATAATGGGAGTCTATGGTGTCGCATTGTGACATGTGACATGCTGCGACTGCGTCAGTCGCAGAAAAATCCATCTTGAATGGATCTTTTGCGACTGTCGCGTCGCAGTCGCAGCATGTCGAATTGCGACACCATAGACTCCCATTATAAAAATTGTCGCGCGACAATAGTGCGACTAATTGTCGCGCGACAAATGTAGTCGTGTGAACGTACCCTAATTATGTAGAGGAAGTTAATACAAGGCACTTACTAATGTATTATTATTATCCATATTGCTTCCTTTGCTGGCTGGATTTATTTTCCCATCACGTTACACACATTACACATTACACACTCGTTTCCATGGTTATGACCATCCTGCAATGCATCAGCGGTGGCCGTGCTTGCACACTATAGGAAAAAGTATTTAGTATTTAGGGCTCCTTCCTGGGCTCCTTGCTAAAGGAGGAACGCCCCTCTGGGCTCCTAAGACCTTCATTTGCATATCTTAATAAGCGGTTTTTACAAGAAATGACAAGACGAAAAAGAAAACCACCAACAGTTATGGAAATAAGGTACATTATTAAACAAGGATTCATGAAAAAAAAATTATGCTACTATGCTGGTGACAGATTCCCTTTAACAGCAAAATTCACAACAGTTGTTTGATCCATGAATCGCCCAATAAATTTCCTGGTTCAAGTAAAATTGGTATTTAACCCCTTAAGGACACATGACGTATCGGTACGTCATGGTGTCCTGGTACTTAAGGACACATAACATACCGGTACGTCATGAGTATTTCCGATCACCGCGCGCAGTGCGGGGTGATCGGAACAAAGTGCCTGCCGAAATCATTCGGCAGGCACTCTGCCACAATGCCTAGGGGGGTCCTGTGACCCCCTGCATTGGCGATCGCAGAAAACCGCAGGTCAATTCAGACCTGCGGTTTCCTGCGGTTCCGGGTTATTCAGGTCTCTGGTGACCCGATAACCCGGTACATGATGGTGATCGGTGGTGTGATAACACCCCACCAATCACCATCCTTCGATCCTGTGTTTACATTGTATTTTATGAGAATTTAAAATTCTCAATGCACACGATGCAGATTTTTTCTGTGTGGATTTTGACCTGAGGTGCGGATTTTAAAATCTGCAGCATGTCAATTTATTTTATTTTTCCTGACAGGATTTTCTCCATTCACATAGTATTATCCGCATGCGGAAAATCTATACCAAATCCGCATGCAAATCCGCACCAATTGAAGCAGATTGACCGCACGGATTTGCCTGCAAACATCCTGCGGATTTCAGTGCGGATTCTCAGCACCTGAATCCTGAACGTGTGCATGTACCCTGAGGGTGTCTGGGGTCCACAGCACAGCTGTGTGACCCTAGACCCCCCAAGGGGTGCTGCAGCTTGTGAACCCCCCACCCCCCCACCTGTTTTTGGGATGCAAGCTTATTTTTTTTTGCGTCCGCTGACAGTGGCCGGCACTCTTTAGCATCCGGCTACTGTTAGCGCATCGCTCACCCCACCGCTGACCAGCGCCGGACAGCTTATCAGCGAGGTTTTATTTTTTTATTTTTTACACTTTTTGGCTGTTAGTCTTAGGGAAAAGTCGGGAACACCTGTGCCCCTACACACACACACACTAAAAAAAGGTTTTCACGCATGCACATACACATGCACCCACACATGGCCCGCCGGATGTTCTCAGCTGAGGAGGCATATGCCCAGCTTGCCTCCGAATCCGAGAGTCCCAGTGAGGACGAGGATGACCCCACGTTCCTTTTGTCATCCGCGTCCTCCTCATCATCTAGCGATGATGATGAGCCCCCAAGGCGGCGGAGCCAGGGGACCGCCATGTCAGGGACCCTGTGGCCCACCCTAGTATGAGCAGCTCTGGGGCTCGTACTAGTTTTCCGACCCACCAGCTAAGTTCACCTGAGTCCCCTAAGTTCACCTGAACTTGCCTGTTGTACCCCAGAGAATTTTGAGCCTGCGATTCCTGATTTTGTTGGTCAACCAGGAATCCAGATTCCCACAGTGGGCTTCACTGAATTTGACTATTTCAGTCTTTTTTTCAGTGACCCTCTTGTGAATCTGATGGTGGAGCAAACAAATCTGTATGCCCAACAGTTCGTTGCTCAACACCCGGCTCTATTTTGGCTAGGCCCGGTGGCTGGACGCCGGTCAGTGCAGCCGAGATGAGGATGTTTTGGGGCCTCGTGCTGCACATGGGCCTAGTCAAGAAACCCAGTGCCAGGCTGTACTGGAGTGGGGACGTCCTCTACCAGACCCCACTTTACAGTACGGCCATGACACGTTCCCGGTTTGAGGCCATCCGGAAATGCCTGCATTATGCAGATAATGCAGCATGTCTCCCGTAGTGATCCTGCCTATGACCTTCTGTATAAGATACAGCCGATCATCGATCACTTTGGGGCCACATTTGTGAAGGCCTGAGTACCTGGAAGGAAGGTCGCAGTTGATGAGTCTCTCATTGCTTTCAAGGGGAGACTCATTTTCCGCCAGTATGTTCCCTCAAAGCGGGCGAGGTATGGCGTGAAGCTGTACAAAATTTGTGAGAGTACCTCAGGGTACACTTACAAGTTTTGTGTATACGAGGGGCGAGATTCCCGTATTGAACCCCCAGAATGTCCCCCCGACCTTATGCACCCACTGCTAGATTAGGGTTACCACCTGTACGTGGATAACTTTTATACTAGTATCCCCTTGTTCAGGTCCCTCGCCGCCAGATCCACGTCCGTTTGTGGGACCGTGCGGAAAAATCAGCGCGGCCTCCCACCTCCCCCTCCAGGTACCTATCCCCAGGGGTGAGACCCGTGCTTTTACCAGTGGAAACCTACTGCTGGTCAGATATAAGGACAAGAGGGATGTCCTTATGCTGACCACAATTCACGGTAATGAATTCCCTGTGCGAGGTACCACGGCAACGGTCCTCAAGCCCGATTGTATCGTCGACTACAATCGGTATATGGGAGGAGTTGATCTCAAGCCATATAATGCCATGTGCAAAACCCCGGACATGGTACAAAAAAGTTGTGGTCTACTTGGTGCAGGTTGCCATGTACAACTCTTTTATACTGTTCCAGTGCGCTGGCAACACAGGGAAATTCCATCAGTTTTATGAGGCAGTCCTCAAGGCCCTGATCTTTTCTGACCTGGAAAGAGCAGGCCGAGTACCTCGGGAACTGGAGGCACCGGATTTTCCCTGGCCAAAACTTTCCAGGTGTGGTCCTCCATACTGGAAAGAAGGGACAAACCCAAAAAAAGATGCAGAGTGTGTCACAGGACGGGGATACGGAAGGACACCACTACTCAGTGTGACACGTGCCCTGATCATCCGGGCCTCTGCGTTATTGGTTGCTTCAGGAAGTACCACACTTCCATGGAGTACTAAATTTATTATCCCCTTTTCCATGTAGCTACTGACAATCGGATAAAAACTATGGTTTTCAGACTTGAGACACCCCAAAAAAAAATTCAAAAATGTTAGTTTATAAATCTAAAATAATTAAAAAAGTCGACCAATTATGTATCGCCGCGTCCGTAATAATCTGGCCTATAAAAATACCCCATGACCTAACCCCTTAGTTAACACGAAAAAAAAAAAAAAGTGCAAAAAAGGATTTTTTTGTCATCTTACATAATAAAACGCGTAATAGCAAGCGATCAAAAAGTCACATGCCCCCCAAAATAGTGCCATTAAAACCGTACCCTCATCCCACTAAAAATTAGCCCCTTCCTAATACAATTAGCTAAAAAACTAAAATGAAATGTGACTATTAGAATTTAGAGATACAAAAATTTTTTGGGGGTATCAAAAAGGATAATATAGTCTAAAACCTAAATAATTGTAAAAAAGTAGACTTATTGGGTATCGCCGTGTCCGTAATATTCTCCTCTATAAAAATACCCCATGACCTAACCCCCCAGAATAACACGGTCCAAAAAAAAAAAAGTAAAACGTTGCCAAAACAGTCATTTGGGGTCAAAATGGGGTCACTTTTAGGGAGTTTCTACTCCAGGGGTGCATCAGGGGGGGCTTGAAACAGGACATGGTGTAAATAAACCGGTCCATAAAAATCAGCCTTCCAAAAACCACACGGCGCTCCTTTCCCTCTACGCCACACCGTGTGGCGTACAGTAGTGTACGACCACATATGGGGTGTTTCTGTAAATGGCAGAGTCAGGGCAATAAAGATAGTCTTGTTTGGCTGTTAACCCTTGCTTTGTTAGTGGAAAAAATGGGTTAAAATGGAAAATTTGGCAAAAAAATGAAATTCTGAAATTTCATCTCCATTTGCTAATAACTTGTGGAGCACCTAAAGGGTTAACATAGCTTGTAAGATCAGTTTTTAATACCTTGAAGGGTGTAGTTTCCAAAATGGGGTCACTTTTAGGGAGTTTCTACTCCAGGGGTGCATCAGGGGGGCTTGAAACAGGACACGGTGTAAATAAACCGGTCCATAAAAATCAGCCTTCCAAAAACCACACGGCGCTCCTTTCCCTCTACGCCCCACCGTGTGGCCGTACAGTAGTGTACGACCACATATGGGGTGTTTCTGTAAACGGCAGAGTCAGGGCAATAAAGATACAGTCTTGTTTGTCTGTTAACCCTTGCTTTGTTAGTGAAAAAATGGGTTAAAATGGAAAATTTGGCAAAAAAAAAGAAATTCTGAAATGTCATCTCCATTTGCCAATAACTCTTGTGGAGCACCTAAAGGGTTAACATAGCTTGTAAGATCAGTTTTGAATACCTTGAGGGGTGTAGTTTCCAAAATGGGGTCACTTTTAGGGAGTTTCTACTGTAGGGGTCTATCGGGGGGGGGGGGGGGTTGAAATAGGACACGGTGTAAATAAACCGGTCCATAAAATCTGCCTTCCAAAAACCACACGGCGCTCCTTTCCCTCTACGCCCCAACAGCACTCTGCAGCCAGAACTCTGCTCTGCCTCTATGATAGATGCTATAAGAGGTCGTTAGTGTACATTTTGATCAAAAGGTAATAAGCCACTTGCCACGCCAAGGCCGCCTCATGAGTGGTCCTAACGCTAAATCCTACCTGTTATGGGCCATGACAGCCACATAAAATCCAGGGAGTGCAGGCCCAGCATGCATGCTGGGATCAACCGTACTTATTAACCCTTTCTGGTGCTATAACAGCTTCCATTAGATCCAGGGATGCAGGTACCAACATGCATGCTGAGCCCACTGTGTACTCCTCCTGGAGCCAGATGGTTACTAGCAGGCACTATGAATGCAAGTTCAGTTTTATACTCACTCTGATTAAAACCAGCCTCTAAGGCAGACAAACTAGTCAGGTGTGCACGACTGAGAAGGAGGTTGCCACACCTCCAACATATACTAAACAGAAACACAAAAAGGGGGGTCAGTCAGCATGTCCCTGTATGCAGGTGCACGTAGCTGTGGCATACATACATACAAACAAAAAGATACAACAGCACTCTGCAGCCAGAACTCTGCCCTCTGCCTCTATGATAGAAGCTATAAGAGGTCGTTAGTGTACATTTTGATCAAAAGATAATAAGCCACTCGCCACGCCAAGGCCGCCTCAGGAGAGGTCCTAATGCTAAATCCTACCTGTTATGGGCCATGACAGCCACATAAAATCCAGGGATTGCGGGCCCAGCATGCATGCTGGGATCAACAGTACTTATTAACCCTTTCTGGTGCTATAACAGCCTCCATTAGATCCAGGGATGCAGGTACCAACATGCATGCTGAGCCCACTGTGTACTCCTCTGGATTTTATGTGGCTGTCATGGCGCATAACAGGTAGGATTTAGCGTTAGGACCACTCATGAGGCGGCCTTGGCGTGGCAAGTGGCTTATTACCTTTTGATCAAAATGTACACTAACGACCTCTTATTGCTTCTATCATAGAGGCAGGGCAGAGTTCTGGCTGCAGAGTGCTGCTATATCTTTTTGTTTGTATGTATATGTGCCTAGGGTTGTTTCAGGTATCGAAGTTTCGATACCCAATCGATACTTTTCTCTGGTATTGAGCTCGATACCAGGATTAGTATTTTATCGATACTGGGCTGCGCTGCTGCGCCGCCCTCAGCGCGGCCATGTTCTCCTTGGCAGCACGGGGAGAAGGAGGCAGTCTCTCCCTCCCCCTGTGCTGCCGCTGCAACCAATAGAGGGAGAGGGGGGTGGGAGGAGGGGCGGGAGCACTGACCACCAATGCCTAGTAACGTTTCATATATAAATGCAGGCAGAAGACACATGCTGCCGGCACCTGTCTGTGACAGAGCGCTGCGATCAGAGGCAATTAACCCCTCAGGTGCCGCACCTGAGGGGTTAATTGCCGTGGATCACTGGCGCCTATCACGAGCAGGTGCCGGCAGCATGCGTCTTCTGCCTGCATTTATATATGAAAAATATTTAAAAAAAAATATTAAGTATAAATCACCCCCTTTCCCAATTTTACATATAAAATATATAAACAATAAATAAATAAAATATTACATATCGCCGAGTCTCAAAAGTCCAAACTATTAAAAAATCCACTTTTATGCGGTGAACGCCGTAAAAGAAAAAAAAATAAAAGAAAAAATGCACGATTCGCCATTTTCATTTAGTCGCCTTGTCCCCACAAAAAAGTAGGATAGGACTGTTGTATTATGGGCCGTCCGTTCCATAAAATGTGGAATGCACGTGGATTTTTTTGGCGTTTTTATTTTTTTCGCGTGGTATCGAATGGTATCGAGTATCGAAATACTTTTTTATGGTATCGATATCGAATCAAAATTTTGGTACCGAAACAACTCTATATGTGCCACAGCTACGTGCACTTGCATACAGGGATGTGCTGACTGACCCCCTTTTTTCAGTTTCTTTCTACCGTTCTACCGTAGTGTACGACCACATATGGGGTGTTTCTGTAAACGGCAGAGTCAGGGCAATAAAGATACAGTCTTGTTTGGCTGGTAACCCTTGCTTTGTTAGTGGAAAAAATGTGTTAAAATGGAAAATTTGGCAAAAAAATTAAATTCTGAAATTTCATCTCCATTTGCCAATAACTATTGTGGAGCACCTAAAGGGTTAACAACGTGAACAGCATGAGACGTCGTTGTCAAGCTGCAATTATTGTTCAAGACCACTAGACAAGTTTTTGAGACTGTCATTTTTTGTGGAGGTATACCCCACCACTGTTGTTGGCATTTGTTGATGAGGAAATGCTCTACTGTCATGATATAATATCACTGTAGCGTGAACTTTTTACGTTTTCCATATATTTCACCTTAAGCCAACTTTTTGTGAGTAGTTGTAACAGCGGCTGCTGTACGCCGTTGTTCCTCCGCTTATCGCCGCGGTCCCGGGCGCTGCCCTCAGCGGTGATCTGTGGTCGGTGCTTCCGATTTCACCGCTGCGGTCCTAGGCTTTGTGTCTGTAGATGGTATTGCATTGGAGGATTCTCCACAGCTTCCACTCAGCCCTGGACATAGCATGAGGTCGGCTGGTTTCATGTTACACTGCTAAGGGTGGAGCGCATCACTCCTTGGGCTGTGTGGGTTAGGTCAGGTGTCCTCGCTGACCAACCCCGGCTCTCCTGCAGGTATTTAAGTGGCTCAGCCCTCTTCGCAGATGCCTCAGTGTTAAGGTTCTTGAGTTTGCTGGTTCCTGTTACTCATCGTGTGCTCCTGATTTATACTTTGTTCCGGGACTCTGCTTATCGTCTGATCACTGCCTGTTTGCCTTGTCTTTCCTGTTGCCGACCCGGATTGCCTGACCTGTACCTGTGCCGCCTGCCCTGACCTTTTGCCTGTCTGTCTACGCCTCTGCCTCATCCTTCGATACTGCACTGTTGCTCCTGGTAACGATACCACCTGCTTGACTTCGCATGTACTTCTGGTACCTCCTTCTGGACCAGCTGCCACTGACTCGGGGACTGCTCTGGAGTAGCCCTTGGCAACTACCCTAACGGCTCAAGTCTATCCTCACCATCTTAGGCTCTAGTGAAAACCAGGTAGTTGCTTAGACACGCCCCTCCAGAGTATAGCCAGTCAGTGGCACAGTGGGTTCACAACCGCTGATCTGTGACAGTACACTGAGGCCATGGACCTCGCTGGTCAATTCAAGCCTGTCGTTCAGGAATTATTTCATGAAGTGTGGCACCAGAGCGAACGTCAGGATGTCATGATGCACTTCATGTAAAATGTTGCTGCTCGTCTGCATGCCATCTCTTCTCCAGCTACTACAGGGTCGCCAGTTTCTGCTACTCCTGCAATTCCCACAACGGTGAATCCGGATTTGTGTGCCGCCGGTGTGCAACTCCCACTGCCATCGCGCTATGGTGGAGATCCAAAGACCTGTCGTGGATTTCTGAACCAGTGCCTGATCCACTTTGAGTTGCATGGGGCTAAAGTTTGCGATTGAGCGGTCCAAGGTTGCCATTTATTGTGTCCCTGCTGTCTGATGAGGCCCTTGTTTGGGCAAATCCTATTTGGGAACATGGAGGTCGTGAGACTACCAATCTGCAGTATTTTCTGGTTACCTTCCAGCTGGTCGTCAAGGAGCCTGGCCGCACGGCCTCCGCTGCATCAGCTCTGCTACGTCTACGGTAGGGTTCCTCGTTTGTGGGTCAGTACTCCATCCAGTTTCGTACCCTGGCTGCCAAACTTGCATGGAACAATGACGCTCAACTGGCGGTGTTCTGGGAGGGTCTTTCTGACTGGATTAAGGATGAACTAGCTGGTCACGCCCGTCCGTCTATTCTGAATGACCTGATCACCTTGGCTACAAGGATAGATATGAGCTTCAAGGAATGTGCTAAGGAGGTCGTGTGCACCGGAAGGCCATCTCATTTGGCTCCATCCTTCCAGAGGCCGCTCCTTCCTCTAGTGTCCACCCCACCTGAAGAGCCCATGCAAATAGAGCGCCTTCGATTGTCTGACCAGGAACGTTTACGCCGCAAAGCAGAGAACCTGTGTCTGTATTGTAGAGGCAAGACCCACCGTGCGTAATTGTCCCCTGAAGCTTGGAAGACACTAATGTCTAGGATCTGTTGGAGAGGTGGTCCTAGACAAAGAGAAGTCCTCTCCGAAACTTTCTGTTCGGTGACTCTCTCACACAAGGGAGTCACGCTGTCTGTGCCTGCATTCTTGGACTGTAGGTCGGCCGGTAATTTCATTCAGCAAGCTCTGGTCCATCAGTTCCGGCTTCCTACCATCCGACTAGAAAGGCCTCTGTCAGTGGCCTCCATTAATGGACTGCCACTTTCTGAACCAGTGACCTCTGTGATGATGCCCCTCAAGCTGCAAATTGGGGTTCTGCATTCTGAGATGATCTCCTTCTACGTGCTGCCAGCGTCCATGAATCCGATTATCCTCGGTCTTCCCTGGCTGCATCAGCACTCTCCAGTTCTGGACTGGAACTCTGGTCAGATTCTATGTTGGGGATCATCTTCTTATTCCACCTGCCTACTCCCTCAGCAGTAAGCCAGTTTTTCAGATGTTTTCAGCAAGAAAGAGGCGGAGACCCTGCCTCCTCATCGTCCGTATGATTGTCTGATTGACCTCATGCCTGGTGCCACTCCTCCTCGTGGTCTAGTCTACCCATTCTCACTTCCCGAGACCCAAGCGATGTCTGAGTACATTAAGGAAAATCTCGAGAGGGGGTTTATCTGGAAATCTACTTCACCAGCCGCTGCCGGGTTCTTCTTTGTGCAAATAAAAGATGGATCTTTATGGCCCTATATCGACTATCGAGGTCTGAATAAGGTCACATTCAAGAATCAATACTCTTTTCCGCTAATCTCGAAACTCTTCGACAGGATCCGGGGAGCCAAAGTCTACACTAAATTTGACCTGCGCGGCACATATAATCTATAATCCGCATTCGAAAAGGCGATGAGTGGAAGACTGCTTTTAACACTCGGGACGGACACTACGAGCATCTCATCATGCGCTTCGGTCTGTGCAATGCTCCCGCGGTATTCCAGGAGTTGGTGAATGATATCTTCCGGGATATGCTTTATGTCTGCGTGATAGTGTATCTGGACGATATACAGATCTATTCCCCGGATTTAACCACTCACCGGAAGCATATACACTTAGTATTACGGGGGTTGAGAGAAAATTGACTTTACGCCAAACTCGAGAAATGCCTTTTTGAAAAATCTACCGTACCATTTCTCGGATACATAATCTCAGATGCCGGGTTGCAGATGGATCCTGAAAAGTTGCAGGCAGTAATGGACTGGCCCCGCCCACAGGGTCTTTGGGCTATACAGCGCTTCTTAGGATTCGCTCATTTCTATCGGCAATTCATTCACAAATTTTTCTCCCCCTACATCTCCGATCTCCGCTCCTACTAGGAAAGGGGTGAATGCCAAAGACTGGACCCCAGAGGCAGAGGCCGCCTTCATACAATTAAAGAAGTCCTTTGCACCTGTTCTGCGTCATGCCGATGTCTCCCGCCAATTCCTTCTAGAAGTGGACGCCTCCTCCATAGGAACCGGTGCTGTTCTACTATAGAGAGGTTCCAAGGGCAAGATGTTTACCTGGGGATTCTCCTCAAAACTCTTCTCACCGGCTGAGAGGAATTACTGTATAGGAGACAGAGAACTTCTAGCCATAAAACTTGCCTTGGAGGAGTGGAGTTATCTGTTGGAGGGGGCCCAGCATCCGGTGATAATATTCACTGATCACAAAAACCTCATATATCTGCAGACAGCCCAGCGTCTGAACCCTCGCCAAGCCAGGTGGGCTCTCTTCTTCTCTCATTTAATTAATAGTTGCACCTTCGCCCGGCTGAAAAAAACATCAAGGCGGATGCTCTGTCTAGGTCATTTGACTCGCTTGATCACAGTGGCTCGTGTCCTGGTAAGAGACATTCCTCCCGGGAGGACATTCATGCCATCTGCCAAAAGAAAACGTATCCTAACATGGGGGCACAACTGTAAACTGGCCGGTCACCCAGGGATCTGCAAGACTCGTGTCTCCCCACTATTGGTGGCCCACATTGTCCAAGGACATGCGTGATTATGTCTCTGCCTGCACCGTCTGTGCTCAAAATAGAATCTCCAGGAGCAAACCACCTGGTCTGTTGTTACTGCTACCTGTTCCTCATGCTCCATGGCAACACATTGCCATGGACTTTATTACAGATCTGCCCTCTTTAGCCGGATGTACCGTGATTTGGGTGGTCGTGGACCGCTTCTTGAAGATAGCACACTTCGTTCCTTTGACTGGATTGCCCTCGGCTGCAGAACTTGCTAAATTGTTTGTGAAACATATATTTCGTCTGCATGGTTTACCTGGGCAGATTGTTTCTGATCGGGGAGTCCAGTTTACCTCCAAGCTCTGGAGGGCTCTTTGCTGACTGCTAGAGATTGACCTGGACTTCTCTTCCGGTTATCACCCCCAAACAAATGGGCAAGTTCTCCTACAATAACAATACAAGCGAGTCTACTGGATCATCGTTTTTGGACAGCATCCTCATACTCCTCTACCTTTTGCTATATCTTCTGGCGTACCAGCAGCAGATTCCTCTTTTAGGGATTTTTTCAAGATCTGGCAGGATATGGCAAGATGAATGAGGACAGGAAAAGAAGAAAACCGCCTCAGTTCTCGTCGGGAGAAAAGGTATGGCTCTACTCCAGAAACATCCGTTTAAGGGTTCCTAGTTTCAAGTTTGCCCCTAGGATCCTGGGACCCTTTGTATTTGTTAAGAAGATCAATGAAGTGACCTATAAGTTACGGCTACCTCTCTCTCTTTGTGTCCCCAATGCCTTCCACTTATCGTTGCTCAAACCGGTAGTCCTTAACTGCTTCTCTACAGCTCAGTCTACGACGACTCCGTTATCTGAAGACTCGGAAGGAGAATTTGAGATCAAGGACATCTTGGACTTCAGAAAACGTGGTAAGAAAACCTACTACCTGCTGGACTGGAAGGGCTTCTGTCCGGAAGAGAGGTCTTTGGAGCCGGAGGAGAATATTCATGCTCTGGACCTGATGAAAAGGTTTTTGTTCTGTCATGGACTCAAGAAAAGGGGGCGTTAGGGAGGGGGGGGGGCTACTGTAACAGCGGCTGTGGAAAGGAGCTGTTCCCCCACTTGCCGCTGCTGTCCGGGGCGCCGGGTTCAGTGGTGACCTGTGGCCAATACTTCCAATTTCACTGTTGCGGTCCTGGGCTCTGTTAGTGTAGGTGTTATTGCTTCTGAAGGATTCCGCTCCACAGCCTCCACTCAGCCCTGGACACAGCATGAGTTCGGCCGGTTTGGTGTTACACTGCTCTAGGGGCAGAGCGCATCACTCCTTGGGCTGTGTGGGTTAGATCAGGTGACTTCGCTGACCAACCCTGGCTCTCCTGCAGGTATTTAAGTGGCTCAGCCCTCTTCCAAGATGCCTCAGTGTCAAGGTCCTTGAGTTTGCTGGTTCCTGATATTCTCGTCTACTCCTGATTTATACCTCATTCCTGGACTCTGCTTATCGTCTGATCTATGCCTGCTTACCTTGTCTCTCCTGTTGCCGACGCAGATTGCCTGACCTGTAGTGCCGCCTGTCCTGACCTTTTGCCTGTCTGACTACGCCTCTGCCTCATCCTTTGGTACTGCACAGTTGCTTCTGGTAACGACCCCGCCTGCCTGACTTCGCATGCACTTCTGGTACCTACCCAGGTAGTTCCTGGTCTGCCCGGACTAGCTACCACTGACTCAGGGACTGCTCTGGAGTAGACCCTGGCAACTACCCTCAGCTCACAAGTCCGCTCCATGCAAACCCTTAATGAAAATGGTGTACCTGTCCAGCTGCTGCTGCTAAAGTCTTGTATTGGAACACCTGCAGTCCATGCCGATGAGTCCAGGGACTCCTAATAACACTGGGAGTGTATGGTACAATTCAAGTATATTACCATCCTCAGGATTAGAGATAAGCTTATTTCAGATGAGGAAAGAGTATGTCTACAATCAGAGGAGAACTCATTGGATATAACTGGTATGTAGTGCTGTATTCTCCTGTATGTTTGCTAGTACTGAAAGACCAGGCAGCATGCTGAAGGTAGGGCTGGCTCGGCTCCATGACCCGTGTCTCACCTCTCCAGCCCCCTCCTTCACATGTCAATTAGAGACAACTGAAGGAGGAGGAGGACAGATCTTGGTAGCTGGCGCTGGTCACCACAGAGGTGAAGCTTCTGGGGCAGTATTTTGTGCTATGATTTGACACTGCTGGGGCAGTATATTGTGCTTTATTATGGTATTGCTGACTAGACATAATTGTGTTGGCACCGCCTTCTGCCAATCTGGATGCACGCCAGGTAGGGTGTAAATATAGGCTGGGGCTACATGGTGCCAGTGGCAGCGACACATGTTGCACAGCTGAAGATCGCAGCGTGGCCCTGTCTGCAAATGCAATTAAAAAAACGGGGTCGCATTGCAGGCTGGTGTGACCACATCTCCACAGTCACAAGAAATCCAACTCTGCTGAATTTCTTGCAACTGTTGGGTCAAAACACAACCCCACCCACTTTCATTAGCTGAGGAGCAGACTGCTACACTGCAACTACTTAAAGGGGTTGTGCAGGCTGTATATATTGTTGACCTATCCTTAGGAAAGGTCATCAATATCTGATCAGCAGACATCAGACACCGGCACCCCCGCCAATCAGCTGTTTAAAGAGGAGGTGACACTCCATGCGAGCACTACCTACTCTTCATTACAATGCCCACCATCTCAGAAGTGCAGTGTAATTACAAGTATTCGCTCCATTCAAGTGGATGGAGCGAGTACCTGTAATTACACTATCCTGCTGCAAGGGAGACAACGCACAGTTTAATGAAGAGGAATCAGCGCTCGCATGGAGAGCTGCCTCCTCCTCAAACAGCTGATCGGCGGGGGTGCCGGACCCCCACAGATCAGATATTTATGACCCGAGGATATATACCACCTGCACAGCCTGTACTATACCAGTGCCGTAAAGGCACGGCATGCTGATCGGGCGGATGCAGGGGCTTTTTTTTTTTTAAAAAGCCATTATATTCAATGGGGACAAAACTGAACAGAACGGAATGCTCCAAAATGCATTCTGTTCCATTTAGTTGCGTTCCCAGACTGGAGAGCAAACCGCAACATGTTGTATTTTGCTTTCCGTCCTGGGATGCGGATGCAAGACGGCATTACTCCAATACAAGTCAATGGGGACGAATCAAGTTTTCTCATCCACAATAGAAAACTGATCCGTCCCCTATTGACTTTCAATGGAGTTAATGATCTGTCTTGGCTATGTTAAAGATAATGAAACCGGATCAGTTCATAACGGATGCAGATGGTTGTGTTATCGGTAACGGAAGCGTTTTTGCTGGACCCTGCCGGATCCATCAACAACGATAGTGTGAAAGTACCCTAAAACTTAAAAAAATAAATAAAAAAAATAGACATATTAGGTATCGCTAAGTCCGTAACGACCTGCTCTTTAAAATATCACATGGTGATAACATACAAAGCTGTGGATTTTAAGGGCTCAAGCGCATGAACGTAAGAGGCCTGTGCCCGTATTGCGGCACGCAAACATTCACTTGAATGGGTCCACAATCCACAAGATATGGAGCGGAGGCACGGAGCAGAAGCACTACAGAGCGCTTCCGTGGGATTTCGTTCCGTGCCAAATATAACATGTTCTATTTTTTTTTTTGCGGTGAGGACTGAATCTTGCAGATGTCAAGTGAATGGGTCCGCAGCTGTAAACGGTGGCCCCACGGCTAGTGCCCGCGATTTGCAGACCACTATTTGTGGTCCACAACACTGGCTACACAGGTTTGTGTGCACGAGCCCTAATGCTGATGTGTACGCATGGATTAGGGTGCAGATACCTTTGTGTATTTTTTTTATGTATTGTGGATTTCGGTGCATAGTACCTTCCTCATTGAAATGAATGGAGACATTCTGCTTCAGAAAAGCCGCAGCATATTATTAATTACGATATGTTGTCGATAGATACTGTCTTCAGGCTTCAGTGTTAGTTCACACACTGCAGATGCTTTGCAGCCAAAACCATATACATCGACATGAAAAGAAAGTAGAGCCGTGTTCTTTAAAATTGAGGATTTATTCTAAAACAATCAGGTTGTGAAATGCCCGGTAAAAGTATATTCTAAGAAGTCCAGGAAGCAGAGCTCATGTGTTCATCTTCGAGATAGACACTGCAGTCATGGAGCCATTGGTAGGGTTTTTTCTTTTTGCTGTATTACATTTCTGATTCCTGCACAGACCACAATCCAGCAGTGCAAGAAAGCAGAGACTGAAGACCTAGATCAGTGATTTGCCAGATACACCAGGGGGCCTCGGATTTTCTGGTTACAAACTGGGGCCTGGGTCGAACAAGTCTTGGTGACATTGGTAGGAATAGTAAATAATGCGGTTATAGTCTGTGCGGTATGTTCACCATGCAGGTCACCAGCTGTTCTCCGTACAGGTCTCATCTATCATAAAGGCATTTGCAGATGAACCACCATCTAAGCCATTTTCAGAATCATGCATGAAACAACGTATACCAGTGTGAATCTATGAAAACTCAGCGCACCTTGCACGAGGTAACACAAAAAGGTGCCAGGTATATTTTTAAAGTCATTTCAAATGGAAAGTGCAAAGTGTGTAGGCTGGCCTATGGATTTCCCTTTACATCTGCATTACCAAAGGTCCTTGTCTACTACCTAGAGAGGGTTTCCTCTTGAGTCCATCCTCTGTTGGATATGGCATAATTTAGGATAGCTTCTGTAGCAGTATATGGTCGATGTCCCTTCACACAGGCTTCAATGTCACCCACTGAGAGCTGACTCTGTAGGAAGAGATGCAGCTGACTGTCTGACAAGAGGACCATGTTCTGTACAGCTCTGCCAACAGAAGAATACAGAGATGAGACAATGTGTACAGCAGCCTCGATTCATTTATATATCTTTATGGAAACCTCAGCCAAGCGACAGTTGCAACTGAACCCCAATACTGCCGCCAGAACAGCCAAATCTACAGATGCAATGGGCCACATTTATTGATTGTAAAGGTGGTCTAAGATTAGACTGGCTGTCTAGACCTGCACCAGGCTGCAGCAGGGACAGACACTTTTCTTTGACTCTATACCAAATGTTGGTTGGCTAAGGGCTCGTGCCGGCCAGGCCCGTGCTGCAGACCGCAAATTGCGGTCCGCAATGCACCGGCACTGATTGTGTGTCCACAATCGGAATAGGCTCTGCGATCCGCACTGCAAAAAAGTAATGCATCCACTACTTTTTTTGCAGTGAGGAGGCACAGACAGAAAACCCACAGAAGCACCTTATTATCTGGATTGGTGCGCACACGGCAGGTTTCCCGTAATTTGCTGACCTGCTGTTTGCGAACTGCAATACAGGCATGGCCAGG
Organism: Bufotes viridis; assembly: GCA_033119425.1. NCBI lineage: Eukaryota > Metazoa > Chordata > Amphibia > Anura > Bufonidae > Bufotes > Bufotes viridis. The sequence goes on along the minus strand of CM065594.1, from coordinate 215,289,993 downwards.
AAACGGCCATGTGCAGGATTTTTACACCAGAATTGTGCTGAAATTTTGTCGCAAAAGGCGCATCTTAAGCCCTGCCTTATTCCTATGAAGTCCCATTCACTTCATGAGCATTTTTGAAAAAGTGCAGAAACCCTAGATCAGTGATGGTGAACCTTTTACGGACCGAGTGCCCAAACTGTAACCCAAAACCCACATGTTTATCGCAAAGTGCCAACACTGCAATTTAACCTGAATACTACAGTCCAATATCATCTATCTTCCATGTACTTTATCATTTAGTTATAATAGCCGGCCTACATTCAGTGCCCTGCTTGTACTGATCATAGTGCGCCCTGTGCTGATGAATGGCAGGAAGAGTCTAAGCATATGGGTAAGTCTTAGATTTTTTCCAGGGTGCGGGTGCCCACAGAAAGGGCTCTAAGTGCCGCCTCCCGCGCCATAGGTTCGCCACCACTGCCCTAGATGCACCAATTTGCGCCACTTTTTTATATAGATTTTTGGTGCAGACACAATAGTAAATGTGGGCCAATATCGTCTCTCCATGTATCAGAGTCCCTTGCAGCTGCCTACTGCAAGCCACTAAGTAGCATGCCATATATAATCCACAGCAGAAGGTGAGTGTGAAAGTGCTCCATGACAGCAGACATAAAAACACATGCACGAGACTAACATATTAAAGGGGTTCTCTAGGCTTTTAATATTTGATGACCTATACTCAGGATAGGTCCTCAATATCAGAATGGTGGAAGTCCAACACCTGGCACCCCAGCCGATCAGCTGTATGAAGGGTAGCAGCAGGAAGAGAGCCGGGAGACGGCACATGCACACTGCACGCACCTTCCCTTCATACAGCTGATCGGCTGGGGTGCCGGGTGTCGGACCCCAGCTGATCTGATATTGTTGACCTATCCTGAGGTTAGGTCATCAAATATTAAAAGCCCAAACATTATTTCACCCCTCCGGCCCCCTGATATTAGCATCTCCTGTTTTGAAGCTCTCTCTTGCCCTTTGCGATTCAGAGTGCATCGGAGCATGAACTGATCTGATGCTTATATCGGGGGGGGCTGTCTGGGTGAAAATGGGGGGTATGTCCGGGTTCAACTCTGAACTCATTACATATGGGCGACACAGGATTTGCCATAATATTATGATCAGTGGGTTTAGAGACTGAAGGCCCTTTGTCCGGCAGAGGGTGTTCCAGGCAATGAAAAGCACTACTACAAGCACCGTGCTGCTGCTGTCCATTTATCACTAACATACCGATTAATATAATCTGGATACCAGCCCTTTTATAGACAGTGAATCCTCTTCAAAGACCACCCACCTTGTAGGGAGCACTCACCTTCTAGATAGGGTGGTCTTATCAAAGAAGAGGGCCAGTACACATACTCTGCCTCAAGGAGGCCCCTTTAAGGGAATCTGTTGGCTTCAAAACATCCCCAAAATACATTAGGAATTGTAAAGTGTAAATGTTGCATCTGAGGGTACTTTCACACTAGCGTTATTCTTTTCCAGTATTGAGTTTTGTCCTAGGGGCTCAATACCGGAAAAACTGATCAGTTTTATCCTAATGCATTCCGAATGGAGAGCAATCCGTTCAGTATGCATCAGGATGTCTTCAGTTCAGTCACTCTTAGGCTGGGTTCAGACTTGCGCGTATTTGATACGCGCGTAAAATGCGCGTTTCTGTCGCGTGTATTACAGCGCGTTTTTGGAAATGGGAAACGCGCATTGTACGCGCGTTCGTGTGATTGACTATTGGAACTGCCTGCCCGATCCTCACAACGCAAGTGTGAAAGTACCTTTAGGCCTCATGCACACGGCCGTTGTTTTGGTCCGCGTCCGAGCCGCATATATTGCAGCTCCGGCGCGGACCCATTCACTTTAATGGGGCCGCAAAAGATGCAGACAGCACTCCGTGTGCTGTCTGCATCTGTTGCTCCGTTCCGTGGCCCCGCTAAAAAAATAGAGCATGTCCTATTCTTGTCCTTCTTGCGGACAAGAATAGGTATTTCTACAATGGGCAGTGTTCCGTTCCGCAAATTGCGGATCGGAACGCGGACTAGCTTCCGTGTTTTGCGGATCCACGGTTTGTGGACCGCAAAACACATACGGTCATGTGCATGAGGCCTTAGTCTGATGATGCAGTATTAATATGTATAGTTACTGGCCTTCCAGACTGGCAGCAAAATGCACTGAGAGGACTTGTGAACACCCCCACATAATGGAGAGGACTGCAAGAGTAGTCCTCCCAATGCATTTTAATGCTGCTTTGCTAGAGCACAATGTTGGACTGGCAGCAAGTATAAATATAGAAATTACATGATCAGACTCGGCGATCTTTACATTATACAATGCTTCCTGTAGCTTAGCAGCTGACAGATTCACTTTAAAGAGGTGGTGTTTTGGAGAGGTTTCACTCTGTATAGTGTCCACAGAGAACTGAATTGTAATTGAGATGCAGTCCGAGAAAGGAAATGGCAGCTGCTCCTTATCTTCTCTGTACGCCTTTTCCTCCAATCACTGACTGGAGTGGTCGCCATGGCAATAGAGAGCTGACTAGCTGGCGGGGAGAGCTGCAGAATATTGATAGGAAGCTGCTGCCCCCTCCCTGTGAACACTAGTTAGTCCGGCCCTAGGTGAGGGTTGTAGGCAACACACAGAGCTGCACATCAGATCAGAAATATGTCACAAGCAGGGGGGGAACAAATTTACAATGTTAGGGCTCACAAAAAATTCGGATGACGTCCGTGTGCATTCCGTATTTTGTGGAACGGAACAGCTGGCCCCTAATGGAACAGTCCTATCCTTGTCAGTAATGCGGACAATAATAGGACATGTTCTACTTTTTTGTGGAACGGACATATTTACGTTTTCTTTTTTTTTGCAGACCCATTGAAATGAATGGTTCCGCATACGGTCCGCAAAAATACGGAACTGACACGGAAAGAAAATAAGTTTGTGTGCATGAGCCCTTAATCATGTTTGAAAAACAACACAATTTGCTCCTGCATTGACCTATTTTTGGGCAAACAATAATGGTGTAAGAGTACTTTCACACTTGCGTTATTCTTTTCTGGCATAGAGTTCCATCAAAAGGGCTCTATGCCGGAAAAGAACTGATCAGGTATATTCCCATGCAATCTGAATGGATAGAAATCAGTATGCCTTCCGTTCAGTCACTGTCAGGCGTTTTGGCCGGACATAATACCGCAGCATGTTCAAAACAAGAGGATCGGATGGCACTACCTTAAACAAAGCACCATGCGCTTTTGTTGTATGTCGTATTGCGCTGCGAGAGTGTCTTCAGATTCACGGTGGTGCTCAGCTATGTATAGGTATACTAGTGACTTCAATAGCAAAACAAAAATAAAAAAATAGCGGCACTCACCAAATCTTCAAGGAATGCTTCTCTTTATTGTTTCATAAAAACAGGCGAAGACTCACCGGTGGCCAGGGGGGGACACAAAATATTGAGATAGCCGTGCGGCGACGACCGCTTCGCGCTTAGTTTTAGCGCATCATCAGGCCGCCGCACAGCTATCGCAATATTTTGTGTCCCCCCCCGGCCACCGGTGAGTCTTCGCCTGTTTTTATGAAACAATAAAGAGAAGCATTCCTTGAAGATTTGGTGAGTGCTGCTATTTTTTCATTTTTGTTTTGCTATTGAAGTCAATAATACCGCAGCATGCTGCAGTATTATGTCCGTCCAAAATGCCTGATCAGTCGGCGGAATGCCGGATCCGGCATTGCGAAACAACTGAAGGACGGATCTGTCCATCCGCATGACAAGCAGAGAGACGGATCCGTTCTTGCAATGCATTTGTAGACGGATCCGGATCCGTCTACAAATGCTGTCAGTTGTGACAATAAACGGCGGATCCGGCAGGCAGCTCAGACGACGGAACTGCTTGCCGGATACAAGTGCCGCAAGTGTGAAAGTAGCCTAACTTGCATGAGGTGGTACAAGCGGGTGAATGCCAAATATACATGCATTAGGCTACTTTCACATCTTCGTCGTGTATTGCCGGAATCATCCGGATGCAGCGCTACGGATACAACCGGAATGCCCACCGGACCGATGAAGTGTAATGTGGTCCGGTGGAGATCTGTACACATTCCACCAAAAATGCAGTCTGCGGTTTGTGTCCAGCCGATTCCCGGCATTCTCTGCTGGAACAGGCAACCGGATCGCAGTGCCGTAGATGTGAAATTATACTGTATGCCATTTTGTTAAATTTAGCACAGCATGGCTCAAATTGTTCTTAGGACACCAGTGAAAAACATACCCCAGAAAATCTAACCCCTCACTGGGGTACATTGCTTCCATAATACTTACTGTTCCAAAAACTGTTGAAGCCCCTGTCGCCTCTGCTCAATGAACTCATCAGTGCAGCCGATGTGAAAGGGAAGTTTTCCTGGTAACGCTGGTACCGGCCTGGTGGACAATATAAGCATCACTATCCAGAGAATATTAACTCGGAGCCGAGTCCAGTCTGTCACATTTTCCACCGAACGCCTCACGGTGTACAGTGTTGCTCATGACAACCAATTACAGTGCAGCTTTCATATTTCAGATCTGTTTAAGAAATGAAAGTGAAGTTCTGATTGGTTGCTATGGGCAACAATGATGGTTTTCTGTTAGTTTTGATAAATAACAATATGGGAGATCTATGAAAACTGATGCAAATAGTTTTAATTTTTTCTGACATTAGGTAAAATATACAGCGTATTTGGAAGGTCTTCAGACTCTTTTTTCACATTTTGTTATGTTACGGCCTTGGGCTAAAAATAAAATAAAAATTATATTAAAAAAAACTTAATCTGCACTCAATACCCCAGAATGAGGGACATTTACAAAGCTCTTTACACCACAGTTGTGGTGTAAAAAAGTCACAAATAATGGAGCACGGTATATGTACATAATAATCTGAGAGTTTTTAAAGGAAACCTGTCACCGGGATTTTGTGTATAGAGCTGGGGACATGGGCTGCTAGATGGCCGCTAGCACATCCACAATATCCAGTACCCATAGCTCTGTGTGCTTTTATTGTGTAAAAAAAACTATTTGATACATATGCAAATTAACCTGAGATGAGTCCTGTCCCTGAAATGAGTCACGTACAGGACTCATCTCAGGTTCATTTGCATATGTATCAAATAGTTTTATTTACACAATAAAAGCACACAGAGCTATGGGGACTGGATATTGCGGATATGATAGCGGCCATCTAGCAGCCCATGTCCCCAGCTCTATACACAAAATCCTGGTGACAGGTTCCCTTTAAACTTCTCTCCATGTTTCTGAAGTGGCGAGAAAATAGGCAGAGCTTCACAGGGGGCACGGTGCTTAGCACAGCCCACTGGATTTACTATAACTTGCGCCAGAAACTGCCAAAAATGATAGCTGAAGTACACGCAGCCCCTAGATGGCGTAAAGTTCAGATTCTGGCTCATGGCAGAGCAGAGATGCGCCTAATTTATTAATTATTTATCTGCCTCTTAAAAACTAAGCACATCTTACTCCAGCGCAGGGAGATCAAAACTGGGGTAGGTGAACGCAAGTCTTCATAAATGTCCCTCAATGTTTGAAATCTTTGCTAGGTAATTGAAAAGGAAAAACTAAAATCTTGCATTGACAATAAGTATCCATACCCTTTACTCCGTACTTAGTTGAAGCACCTTTGGCAGTGATTACAGCCTCCAGTCTTCTTGGGTATGATGACGCATTTGGGGACTTTCTGCCATTCTTCTCTGCAGATCCTCTCAAGCTCTGTCAGGTTGGATGGGGACCGTTGGGGGCCAGCCATTTTCAGGTCTCTCCAGAGATGTCAGGACTCTGGCTGGGCCACTCAAGGTCCTTCAACCTCAGAGTTGTCCCTAAGCCGCTCCAGTACTGTCTTGGCTGTGTGCTTAGGGTCATTGTCTTGTTGGAAGGCGAACCTTCGGCCCAGTCTCAGGTTCATAGCTCTCTGGATCAGGTTTTCATTAAGAATAGCTCTGTCCTTTGCTCCAATCAGCTTTCCCTCAACCCTGACCAGTCTCCCTGTCCCAGCTGCTGAAAAACACCCCACGGCATAATGTGCTGTAGGGATGGTATTGGACAGTGCCCGGTGTCCTCCGAACAGGACGCTTAGAACTGACTCCAAAAAGTTCAATCTTGGTTTCATCAGGCAAGAGTTGTTTCTCAAGTCAGAGTTCTTTAGGTGCTTTTTTTTTTTTTTGCAAACTATCATTTTCACTTTTCAGTCTTTGACTGAGGAAACGCTTCTTTTTGGCCACTCTGCCATAAAGCCCAAATTGGTGAAGCGCTGCAGTGATGGTTGACCTTCTGGAAGATTCTCCCATCTGTATAAAGGATTGAAGCTCAGTCAGAGTGTCTTACCAAGACCCTTTTCCCCAGATTACTTAGTTTGGTGGGGTGGCCAACTCTAGCAAGGTTGCTTCAAACTTCTTCCAGTTAAGAAATATGGAGGCCACTGTGCTCTTGAGAACTTTCTGCTGTAGAAATGTTTTCGTACCCTTCTCCAAATCTGTGCCTCCACACAATTCTGTCTCAGAGCGCTACAGGCAGTTCTTGCCTCCGCTTGGTTTTTGCTCTGATATACATTGTCAGCTGTGAGACCTTATATAGACAGGGGTGTGTCTTTCCAAATCATGTCCATTCAAATGAATTTACCACTACCAAGATGTAGAAACCTCTCAAAAGATGACCAATAAACATGGCATAACAAAGGGTCTAAATACTTATCTTCATGTGCAATTTTAGTTCTTTTTTCGCGTTCTCATTATGAGAGCAGATTGAAGGGGGATTTTTATTTTATTTTAGCACAAGGCTGCAATATGAAAAAAGTGAAAAGGTCTGAAGACTTTCCGAATGCATTCTATGAAAACTAGGATTAGAAAGTTTCCATGCAACTCACACTAATCCGGCATATTTCTGAAGCTGCTTTCTCAGCCAGGCAAACTCCCGGTAACGTCTCCTGACACAAGATGTCTTAGCAGTGAACGCTTTGCTGTTTGTCTACAAAACATCATGAAATCAACGGACAGTTGTTATACAGGCAGCTCTGATGTGTCCTCTTCATAACAGATCATGCAGCTGCTGCCATATCCTATTATAGACCATCATGGCTGCAGGCAGTGATACAACCAGCAGGCAGATAATTGGCCGGGCACGGTGAGGTATGGCGTGCCTCTGTTCGTCATTAATGCATGATAGAAATTTACAACCATTCAAAACTTTCTGTTCATCATGATACATGCTACAATGCAACTGTAATATACAGTAAATGACTAGATACAGAGCAGGTAGTGAGTGGTGCCAAATTCTGCATTCCCTGGCTGTTTAAATGAATGGAGACAGAGATGCTATATGACCCTAACAAGAATGAGCAAGGGCTTGTGTGTTGTTCCCCTGCTGGAGTTCTTTAATGTTCCAGCATTACAGACTGAATAACATGGCTGTTAACAGGGAAATTAGGGGATTATAAATTAAGACTAAACTATTTCTCTATTATATACACAACCTATACTAAGCAGATATATTCTCTATCTCGTAGTCCTACAGCTAGAGACACCTGCGATTTTTTTGGTGGGTTAATAAGCTGAAGCAAAGAACTAAAAGGATAGGGGGCTACCAGCTGTTCCATGGAGGTCTGACAGCCAATCCTAAGAATGTTCAGTCCATTTATTCTCTATGGGACGGCTGGAGATTGGCTATTTCTGGAGGTCCCATAGAAAATGAATAGAGTGGAAGGGCGCATGCTCTCAAGATTGGTGGGGGTTCTGGTAGTTGGGCTTCTGTGGATAGGGAATAAGGCTACATGCACATGACCGTTGGTGTTTTGCGGTCCGCAAACCGCGGAAGCTGCTCTGCGTTCTGCGGAACGGAACGCGGCCCATTATAGAAATGCCTATTCTTGTCCGCAAAACAGACAAGAATAGGACATGCTCTATTTTTTTTTGCGGGGGCACGGAATAGAGCAACGGATGCGGACTGCACACGGAGTGCTGTCCGCATCTTTTGCGGCCCTATTGAAGTGAATGGGTCCGCGCTCGAGCCGCAACACTAAAAGTTGCCACCACCCCTTTAAGGGGTTATTTGTCAGAGAAATTAGTATTAAAAATGGGTCAGGATGGTGTTAAAAAAAAATAAAAAAAATACAGGACTTTTTCAGACAAGCAATTGAGAACTCATGTGTACCTCCTTAAAGAAATTGATGATTTAAACTGATGCGGATGACACTTATGGGGGATCTGTGGATGAAAATGTTATGGTGGGATTTATGGATGACACTGCTATGGGGGGGGGGGGGGGTCTGTGGAAGACACATATATAGCATCGTCCACAGATTCCCTCCCCCCCCCATAACAGTGCCCCTATGTAGATACTGTCCCCCAATACGGGTGGAGGCCGGCAAGTGATGTCAGAATCGTGTCGGGGCCCGATGCAGTCACTGTATTCTATTACACCGGCCCTCGCTCACCGCAGTCTTTATATGTAAACTGTAGACCTGGGAGGTTTGTTAATGTATGGCAATCCTATACAGTATTAGCGCAAACCCCTGTAGTACTCACAAACTCTGGTAGCAGACAGGACGGGAGCATAACGTTACTACGTCACGCGTCTGCACCTCCAACTTTATGAATGAAGCAGGTGGAGCAGGCGTGTGACATAGTGAGTGACGTTACGCTCCCGGCCTGTCTGCTCCCGGAGTTTGTAAGTACTACAGGGGATTGCGCTAATACTGTATAGGATTGCCATACTTTAACAAACCTCCCAGGTGTACAGTTTACATACAAAGACTGCGGTGAGCAAGGGCCGGTGTAATAGAATACAGTGACTGCACCAGGCCCCGCAGCAATCCTGACATCACTTTCCAGCATCGCAGCCGGCGGTGTATCAGCGTCAGCAGTGTAAAAATGGCAGCAATCGCCCCATAAGACGCACTAAACCCCCCCCCCCACCACCACTTTTGGGAGAGGAAAAAGTGCGTCTTATAGGGCGAAAAATACGGTAATTGTATTTTTGGGGGATTTTATGTGATAGACAAACACAAAGTAGCAAGTATGTGCAAAGTGAAAAAAAAAGACACTTTTTTTATTTTTAATAAATAAAATTCTGGAAAGTATAGCGAGCATTAGTATTCATCCCCTGAGTCAATACTGAAAAAATACCTATCTCTGTAATTACAGCTGCAAGTCTTTTGGGGTATGTCTCTACCAGCTTTGCACATCTAGAGGCTTACATTTTTGCCCATTCTTTGAAAAATAGCTCAAGCTCAGTCAGATTTGATGGAGAGCATCTGTGAACAGCAATTTTTAAGTCTTGCCACAGATTTTCAATGGGATTTAGTTCTTGACCTTGACTGAGCCATTCCAGAGATACAATGGAAATACCACTGTATGTTTAGGGTCATTGCTGGAAGGTGAACCTCCACCCCAGTCTTGAGTCTTTTACAGCCTCTACCAGGTTTTCCTCCAGGATTGCCCTGTATTTAGCTCCATCAATCTTCCCATCAACTCTGGCCAGCTTCCCTGTCCCTGATGAAGAAAAGCATTCCCACAGCATGATGCTGCCACCACCATCTTTCAGTGTGGGGTAGGTGTGTGCGGTCTTAGTTTTCCGCCACACATAGTGATTTGCATTTAGGCCAAAAAGTTCAACTAACCAGAGCACCTTTTTAAACGTTTGCTGTGTCCCCTATATTGCTTGTGGCAAACTGCAAACGGAACTTCTTATGGTCTGCTTTCCAAAAATGGCTGTATTTCTTGCCACTCTTCCATAAAGGCCAAATTAGGGGTGTGGACGTCCACGTCTTGGTAGGTTTGCAGTTGTGCCATACTACTTTCATTTTTGGAAGACTGATTGAACAGTGCTCCACGAGATGTTCAGAGCTTGGGATACTTGCACCACAACGATATGCAACTGACAATATAGGCTAAACCCTCATGCTGATGTTAAAAATGAGACTTTAGCCAATATACTCCGGTCAGGAACACATCAGAGCCCTGCGCACCCTGTCAAGGTATCTCAGTGTGGTGCAGGACCTACCGCTAACCTACCTATAGTGTGTGAACACAGTCTGATAGGTGCTAAGGTCCGACTCACAGCCAAGCTCCCACATGCCTCCATAGTAAGATCACTAATACACTTTATTCTGTGATTTGTCTTTATATGTATGGAATGTGCCAATGCCTATCGTTGGTAACATTCTGGTCCACCTGGTAGCCTGTCACATGGCCTGTTATAGGTGGGGATCGCAGCCTCCTCCTCCCTTCCATTGTATTAGTGATCTTACTATGGAGGCATGTGGGAGCTTGGCTGTGAGTCGGACCTTAGCACCCATCAGACTGTGTTCACACACTATAGGTAGGTTAGCGGTAGGTCCTGCACCACACTGAGATACCTTGACAGGGTGCGCAGGGCTCAGATACGTTCCTGACCGGAATATATTGGCTAAAGTCTAATTTTTAACATCAGCATGATGGTTTAGCCTATATTGTCAGTTGCTTATTATTGTGGTGCACCTTTAGCAGTGATTTATTTAGTCTTATATTTTCATCCACACATTATTCCACACATTATTCCATCTTGTGTAGGATGTTTTTGTGGTGCATGTGGTCCGCTACCGGCATCCTCCATTGTATGTATTTTAGCAACGGATCACATGCAGAGGAACTGCTCCCCTGGTTATAAATACGCTACAGTATTTGGGGTTTTGAGCATTTCCTCCCATTTAGGCCACTTTATTCTGTGATTTGCCTTCAAAGAACAGCTGTAGAACTGAGAATAAATTACACACAAGCGGACTCCGTTTACTAATTAGGTGACTTCTAGAGGCAATTGGTCACATTGGATTTTATTTAGAGGTATGAGAGTACAGGGGGCTGAATACAAATGTACACCACACTTTTCAGATTTTTAATTTATTAAAAACTTTGAAAGCCATGTATCATTTTCTTTTCACTTCACACATACTTGCTACTTTGTGTTGGTCTATGACATAAAATCCCAGTAGAATACATTTAAGGCTACTTTCACACTGGCGTTTTTTTCGATTTGTGAGATCCGTTCAGGACTCTCACAAGCGGTCTAAAACGGATCAGTTTTGCCCTAATGCATTCTGAATGGAAAAGGATCCGCTCAGAATGCATCAGTTTGCCTCCGATCAGTCTCCATTCCGCCTGATGAAACTGAGCCTAACGGATCCGTTCTGAAACACAATGTAAGTCAATGGGGACGGATCCGAGTTCTAGACACAATCTGGCACAATAGAAAACGGATCCGTCCTCCATTGACTTTCAATGGTGTTCAAGACAGATCCGTCTTGGCTATGTTACAGATAATACAAACGGAGTGTTAAAGTAGCCTTAGTTTGTGGGTGTAACGTGAAAAAAAAATGTGGAAAAGTTCACGGGGTATGAACACTTTTTGAAGGCACTGTACCATTCAGGGTTCATGGAAAACTGGATGGCAACTCCTAAAGAGGCTGTTATTGTGGCCATAAGGCATGCCGACCAGCTTTTACACAAAGATATACAGTGCTATCACACAAAATATGTGGCCTAAAGAATAAATTAGTGGAGTAATTCTCCATAAGAGTCAATCAGATCATCGCTTTTATTCGTGAAACTGCCTCAGAAAATAAGTGCTGGACGCTGCGATATGATTGGTAGCTATCAGCACCTACTCCACTTTTTGTCTGCACTAGTGTTCATGCCTGGAGCGCAATGTGTTTGCATGCTAGGAGAATACAAAGCCATAATGGTCAGTCAGCTGGGAAGAATGGAGGCCCCTCGAGAAGTATGCAGCTCCAAGGCCTCCGGTGGGGAGTACTAAGTCCACACAATACCAGCAGGGCGCTGAAGCCTATAGAAAACCCTGTGATTGTGTTTCTGGATCACAGCATTTGTATGGTCCTGTTTGTGAGACCGCTGCAGGGAGATTTGTGATACACAATACAATCCATAGGGGTGACTGTAAAATGTGAAGCAGAGAGATTATTGCTGCTATCTACATTTGGGCCTCTATTATCTGAATACCTCTTCTTTCCATTATAGGGAGGGGGTCCTCTGCAGGATGTTAGCAATGTTCACTCTAGTATCGCTATCCTACAGGAGTGGAAACTGGTATTTAGAGACTGAATAGGTAAAAAATCATCTTCTATGATACACATTGAAGAGCCTTTTCCCCAAAAGCAAAACATTTACCTGATTTTTTTTCCCTTAAAGGGGTTCTTGCGAGCAGGAAGATAGATGGGAGACGGCATGCACGCACTGCACACGCCGTCCCTTCATACATTTGATCAGTGGGGGTGCCGGGTGACCTATCCTGAAGATAGGTCATCAATATTAAAAGCCCGGAGAACCCCTTTAAAGGACATCTGCCAGCCTAGTAGGGCTGATTAAGCTGATTAAAACCATTCCTGCCACGATGCATTGCAAATTAAGGTTACATGCACTGCGGGCAGGCCCTGGGCACTTGGTGCATCTTAGCTCCTCAGCAAAGACACACCCCTTCCTACTTGATTGACAGGGACAGGCATCCAATTTGTTATCTCACCTGGTCCTGTAATTCCACACCTGCGCTGGTCAGTTCATTGTCTGGACCCACTGCAAAGTAGACTACTGCGCATGCACTGTACATAAAGTAAACCGTGTAGGTGCAGGAGTACAGAGCCAGGCGAGGAGACAAGTCAGATGCATAGCCCTGTCAATCAAGTGGAGTGTCTTGTGAGGCAGAGAGGAGGTGTTTGGGTAACGCAAGTCCTAAATTGCATATTGCTTTAAACACTGAATTCTTGTAAATACTTTAATGCAGTGGGGGAAAAAAGATTTAAAAAAATCAGATTCCTCGGTGGTTGATACTATTTAATGGCCAATCGAAAAGATGATGCCGCAATTGCAAGCTCTCAAGGCTACTTGGGCCTCTTCCTCAGGCATCTTTTAAGACAGTATCTGAAGATTCACATATTTATACACCAAAGTACATAGCAATAGTGAGGCAGATGAGATGAGTGATGTTAAGCAGATCCATGACTGAAGGAGTAAACAGTTGTAGCAATTATCAATAAGGATCATAGATGAGGAGAGCAAAAGTTTCCCAGTTAAAACCAGATAGTAACACATATCCTATTTTACTAATCAGTTTTAATTTTCTAATTGTAGATGTTTTTATTTATTCTGTTTCCTGAACAGGATTATGGGGGGCGGCCATCTTGCCTGAGCTGTTCTTAACAGCATTTAGAAAGCATTAAAAGGTATCAAAGACTGAGGAATCTCAATTTTATTTTTTTATCTTCTATTTATTGGCTAACATGATTCAAATATATTTTTTACTTTAACAAAATATGAGAAGAAAGGGATGGTTTTAATTAGTTAGGCCAGACCTAGCAGGCATTATGCCTGGTTTAAGAGGGCTGAGCCCGCCGACAGATGCCCTTTAACTGGGTTGTCCAGGATTTGAAAACACAAATGCTTTCTTTAAAAAATAGCGGCACCTCTGTCCGTGGGCTGTGTGCGGTACTGTAGCTCAGATCCGATGAAGTGAATAACTATAACTATTTAGACTCCATATATCCCCTGAATAACCCTGGTATGTCTGCATTCAGCATTACTGCTCCACCCAGCTGTCCCCAGGTATAACTATGTAGACTCCATATATCCTCCTCTGAATAACCCTGGTATGTCTGCATTCAGCATTACTGCTCCACCCAGCTGTCCCCAGGTATAACTATGTAGACTCCATATATCCTCCTCTGAATAAGGGCACTTTCACACTTGCATTGCTGCATTCAGCAGGCAGCTCGTCGCCAGTATTGCCTGCAGACTCTGTAATCTGTATGCCAGCTGAATAACCATTGGTATGTCTGCATTCAGCATTACTGCTCACACAGCTATCCCAGGTATAACTGTAGACTCCATATATCCTCCTGAATAACCCTGGTATGTCTGCATTTCAGCATTTTACTGCTCCACTCAGCTGATCCCCAGGTATAACTATGATCAGACTCCATATATCCCTTGAATAACCTGGCATGTACTGCATTTCATGCAATATAATGCTCCATCCAGCTGTCCCCAGGTATAACTATGTAGACTCCATATATCCTCCTGAATAACCCTGGTATGTCTGCATTCAGAACCGTTACAGCTGCACCGCAACTGAATGACACCCTGAACAGATTTATCTCTGATTCCAGATATCGCATCTGGGATAACACTGGATCATGTCTGCATTCGGTATTGCAGCCCTAGCATGGAACTCAAGTCACCAGGTATAAGTATGTAGACTCCAGTATGATCCTACCTCTGAATAACCCTGGTATGTCTGCATTCAGTATTATAATTCCACCCAGCTGTCCCCAGGTATAACTATGTAGACTCCATATATCCTCTGAATAACCCTGGTATGTCTGCATTCAGCATTACAGCTCCACCCAGCTGTCGCCAGGTATAACTATGTAGACTCCATATATCCTCCCCTGAATAACCCTGGTATGTCTGCATTCAGCATTACAGCTCCACCCAGCTATAACTATGTAGACTCCATATATCCTCTGAATAACCCTGGTATGTCTGCATTCAGCATTATAATTCCACCCAGCTGTCCCCAGGTGTAACTATGTAGACTCCATATATCCCCTGAATAACCCTGGTATGTCTGCATTCAGCATTACAGCTCCACCCAGCTTTCCCCAGGTATAACTATGTAGACTCCATATATCTTCCTCTGAATAACCCTGGTATGTCTGCATTCAGCATTACTGCTCCACCCAGCTGTCCCCAGGTATAACTATGTAGACTCCATATATCCTCCTCTGAATAACCCTGGTATGTCTGCATTCAGAATCTCAGTCTCTATTTTCCTGCTGTGTTTATAACCTACTTGTATACAATGACTATTTCAGCCTGTTTCTGGCTTTCTTTTGATTATTCCCCGATTATGGTAGATGTAGCTCCTTCACATCTGATTAAACGCTTAAGGGCCCCTTTACATTGCACAACTGAGCAGACGATTATCGGGAAGAAAGCGTTCCTTCCTGGCAATCGCCTGAGGGTTTATCTGGTAATCGAATCTTTTACGCAGTCACAAAAATCATTGTTTGCCAGTGGCAGATCATGCCATCTAATCACTCTTTTTGATGCTGGCAAATAGTGATTCTGCATAGGGATGAGCTATGGCAGGGATGCTCAACCTGCGGCCCAGCAGCTGTTGCAAAACTACAACTCCCAGCATTCCCAGACAGCCTACTGCTGTCAGCCTACGGCAAGGCATGGTGGGAGTTGTAGTTTTGCAACAGCTGGAGGGCCGTAGGTTGGGCATCACTGAGCTATGGCATTAGTGATTGCTCCTCCCGATACTGTGGAGGAGATTAATACATGTAATAGCAGCTGTTTCCTTCACCGACGAGCAGGCAATTGTCAGCCGCATCTGGCAGTGTAATACAGCCCTTACTTCCACCTACTAACACTTTCTCTGCTTCTCCTTATTGCTGGATATATGTCTCCAAATCCAGGCCCTCAGCAAATCCCCACTATCATATCTTCCTCCCACTATTTCCCTGGCCCTCTTGTAGGAGCACTATATAATGATCACTCTGTCTGCAATAAACTATCCTACATTCATGACCTTTTCATCTCTCACAAAATTCCTTTCCTGGGTTTAACAGAAACATGTCTGACACCCTCTGACACTGTCTCCCCTGCTGCACGTCCCAGCAGATAACATGGTGAAGGAGTTGGTCTTCTCCTTACCGATATCTGCTCTTTTAGTCCAACTCCACTTCTGTCCTCCATTCATTTCAAGTACACTCGGTCTGCATCTACTATCCCTCCAACCTCCAAGTTGCAGTCATCTACCACCCTCCAGGCCCGACCACCAAGTTCTTTTAAACACTTCAACACCTGGGTAGAGATGAGCGAACTTCTATTTTTAGTTCGGCGTGCAAAGTTCGGGTTCAGGTTATCGTAGCATCCCGTTATGGATTCCGCTACCGCGGACCATAACGGCATTTGGAATCCATAAGGGGCTGCTTCATTGAACCCGAACCTTGGACAATCCTAAGGACCTGGGGTGACGTCACCGTCATGTGATCAGTGCAGGGGGCGTGGCTCAGCACTGGATTACCTCTTATCCAGTCCAGTTCTGAGCCACGCCCCTGCACTGATCACATGACGGTGACGTCACCCAGGTCATCAGGCTGTCCAAGGTTCGGGTTCAATAAGCAGCCCTATGAATTCCAAATGCTGTTATGGAATCCATAACGGGATGCTATGATAACCCGAACTTTGGACGACGAACTAAAGATAGAAGTTCGCTCATCTCTACACCTGGGTCCTACATATCTCCCAACTAGACTACTGTAACATCCTCCTCTGTGGCCACTAACTATGACACAAAAGGCTGTCCACAACAGGTCCCCTCCATACATCTGTGACCTGATCGCCCAGTACCTTCTCACATGTAATCTCCGATCCTCACAAGATCTCCTCCTCTTCTCTTTTTCTCTTCCCACAATCGCCTTCAAGATTTCTTCTGTGCATCCCCAAACTCTGGAACTCTCAACCTCAACATATAAGACTCTAAGAAACCTCCAAAAGAAACCTGAAAACCTTCACCCTACAGTAACCCTACAGTGACCCTGCTGCCTCTATACTGCCATATGACCAGCTTCACCCTCACCTACTGTGTCCTTGCCCCATCCCTTGTAGATGGTAAGCCCTCAAGGGCAGAGACCTCTCTCCTTCTGTACCAGTTTGTAACTCGCCTTGTTCATGCTTATTGTACTTGTTTTGCTTATGTATGTGCAACCCCTTTCATATGTACATCGCCATGGAATGAATGATGCTTTAATAAGAATAAAGAGAATGGAGCTGAGCTGCAATACCACGTGCATCCCGTGGATGGGTATGGCACTCTTGATGGATAAAAACAGCTTTTTTTTTTGTAATCCTAGACAGCCCCTTTAATATTCTATTCAGCCACAACTTGGTCCCCACATGGTTACACATGTGAAGTGACAACATTAATGGCAGGCACTACATGGAGCTCACAGAGTTGTCAACCAGTTTGCGCTGACTTTCTAGTCCTCATTTACTACAAAGCCTGTCTGCCAGTCTTCACTGTAGTTTTGGTATTCTGTTCACCTATCGACAGACACATGAACAGAGCATGCTTGTGAGAATGAAGGCATAACAGCAATACTATACGTTGCAATGACTTGCCCCATGATATAGGGCTTTTCCCATTAAAATAAAGACATTCCCCAGTAAAGTAAAGACTGTGACTTCACCGCTTACATCAATGTATTAAAAATTCTATTTATCGGTTATTTCTAAGAAAGCTGTGAGACCACCAACATGGCCACCAAGAGGACGTATTCCAGGGTAATGAGACAGAAATGTTATTCCTCTTCTCAATCTCCACTCCAACATAAAAAAGGACTTACATGAAGGAATATTTTATAATCCACATAAGAGGTCCATGATCCCTCGTTCTGCAGTCTGGGGTCCTGAACACGAATAGTGATAAACTCCTGGACCACAAATAAACGGGTAAATGAGCGTTACAGAATAACATACAAATATCAATGTGCCATATATATTATACATCCTAATACAGCAAGCCACAACTGGACGGCGGTCTTCTGAGGTGACCCTGCCACATCGGATCAGGTAAGGGGTGACATCAAGCACTTCTAGGGATCCAAACACTCAGGATCTCCCAAACTCTGAACATGGTCGGTCATCAGCCACCAAAGAAGTTCTGCCACCCTTTCTACTAGATGCAGACCTGCAGTTCCATGCATTATGTGGGAAGCTTTGCTCTATGGCTGCTACCATATTAATATGGACATATAAGGCTGTGCAACATAAGTGTTACATAGGTGCAGGAGGTGTATAAAAAGTATTGTTTTTAGAGACTATTCTGTGTCGGACTTCCCATCTGTGAACTTGTATGGACATAGTAATGGTAAATATCTAGATAGAGCCCTGCCAGGACCTTTTTTCTAAGTGATGTCACCACATGACTCCTTGGCCTAGTGGCACAGCTATTCCTGTACAGTGAGGGCTCTGCTTGCTTTTCCTTCTCTGTACATATCTCGCTGCAAATAGCAGGAAGTATAAAATAAGAACATTCCTACGGATGAGGGAAGGAGTGTCCAGGGAACATGCTTGTATACCGTCAAAGAAACTTAGGGGACCAAAGGTGAAGTATTAAGAGATATCAAGCACTGAGATACTTAGAGCACAGATTGTACATACAAATTCTGAGGCAATTTAATTTTTTTCTGTTTTTTGGCTGTGGATACACTTAACTGCATATAATATATACATGAGAGTTCGTGTTTTCTTTCTCAGAGGGACTTTCCCAGAATATGATACTGATGGCCTACCCTTAAAGGATCTGCAGCTCTCCGACAAGTGACATGGTAACTACTTTTCAGTCCTTTGTGATGAGGAATGTGTGACTTATGAATACCGCTTACAGCTCTCATATGGACACTGGCCCAGATATACTAATCCTAAAGATGGCGTAAGCACAGACAGGCTGTCTAGACCTGCATCAGATTTATCACAGGGGTTCAGGCTGGATGATGACATCAGGAGCAGGGACAGACATGTTTCTCTGACTATACCAACTATGGGTTGGCTTACTATGAGACAGATTTTTATGGCAAAAACAATGAAGTGGACACAATGCTTGTTGGAGCTCTGCAGCCCTTCCAGCCTACTGATCAATCGTGGTACCACTAATTTTTATACTAATTGCCTATCTTAAAGGGAACCTGTCACCTGAAACAGTGGTCCTAAACCGCCGGCAGGACCTTCAAGAGTACAGCAGTGGGATTCTGAGCACCTATGTCTTACTAAATTACGATGCGGCAGTAGTAAGAAAATCAATCGTTAATCCCTGGCTGGCGCGATTCTCTGCCCAGGCTTGAAGTCACAGGGGCAGCGGCCTTCTTGCTTCAAGTCGCAGTGACCACGCCCCCTTCCCGGCCCCTTTGCTTTGATTGACAGCGCTTATGCGGCTGGCTTCTCAGAACAGCCAGCTGTCAGTCACAGCGAAGGGACCATAAGGGGGCGTGGTCACCGCGACTTGAAGCAAAAAGGCCGCTGCCCCCTTGACTTCAAGCCTGGGCAGAAAGTCGCGCCAGCCGGGGATTAAAGATCGATTTTCTTACTACTGCCGCATCATAATTTAGTAAGATATATGTGCTCAGAATCCCACTGCTGTACTCTTGAAGGTCCTGCCGGCGGTTTAGGACCGCTGTTTCAGGTGACAGGTTCCCTTTAAGGATTGGCCATCAATATTAGAGTCTTGGAAAACCTAGAAGCTCTTCTACCCTATACAGGTCCCCTATAATATAAAACAAATAATCCCATGTAAATATGCAAGTGGCATGCAAAAGTTTGAGCACCCTTGGTCAAAATTACTGTTAGGGCTTATGCACACAAACGTATTTTCTTTCAGTGTCCTCTCTGTTTTTTTGCGAACCGTATGCGGAATCATTCATTTAGGCGGGTCCGCAAAAAAAAACAGAAGTTACTCCGTGTGCATTCCGTTTCCGCAAAAAAATAGAACATGTCTTATTATTGTCCGCATTACGGACAAGGATAGTTTTGTTCTGTTAGGGACCAGCTGTTTCGTTTCACAAAATACATAATGCACACGGACGTTTTCTGTGGATCCGTGTTTTGCGGACTGCAAAATACATACGGTCGTGTGCATGAGCCCTTACTGTGAAGAGTTAAGTTGAAGATGAAATGATCTCCAAAAGGCATAAAGTTAAAAATGAAACACACTTTTCAACATTTTAACCCCTTAAGGACCGGGGGTTTTGGGATTTTTGCGTTTTTGTTTTGCGCTCCCTGCCTTCGAAAAGCCATAACATTTTTATATTTCCGCTCACATAGCCATATGACGGCTTGTTTTTTGCGGGACAAGTTGTACTTTTTAACGCTACCATTTATTTTTGCATGTGATGTAGTGGGAAACGGGAAAAAAATTCCAAATGGGGTGAAATTGCAAAAAAAAAGCAATTTCACCACAGTTTTACGGGTTTTTAAATTACAACGTTCGATTTGCGCTAAAACTGACTGGTTAATTTTATTCTTCAGGTCAGTACGAATCCGGCAATACCTAATATGTATAGTTTTTCTTGCGTTTTGATAGTGAAAAAAAATTAAAAGTGGGAATTTTTTATTTCATTTTTTGTCGCCATGTTTTGACCCCTATAACTTTTTTGTAATTATGCGTACGGAGCAGTGTAGGGGCTCATTTTTTGCGGGGCAATCTGAACTTTTAATTGATACCATTATGGGGTGCGTATGATGTTTTGATCACTTTTTATTCATTTTTTTAGGAAATGAAGCGTCCAAAAATGGCGAATTAGCCATTTGGACGCTTTCTTTCGTTTTTATGTTTACCGTATGGTGAATATTTTTAATATTATTATAGTATGGGCGTTTTCGCACATTGCGACACCATTATGTGTAATTTTTTATTTTTTATTTATTTTATTTTCATTTTGGGGAAAGGGGGTGATTTGAATTTTTATATTTTTTTATTTTTAAACTTTTTTTTTTTTCACCACTTTTTATAGTTTCCATAGGGAACTATAAGATGCAATCATCAGATTGCTATTCTCATATATTCAATGCAATAGCATTGGAATATATGAGAAAATCGCATATTTCCTATGGAGCCTATTACAGTCATAGGCTCCATAGGAATACTAAGTAGTAACCTAGGTTTCATTCACAGAAACCTAGGCTACTAAATGCATGCTCCGGCTCCCCCTTGTGGCCATCAGGGGAGCCGGAGCAAAAACCGAAAGTGAAACTTTCGGTTTTTGTGCGATCAGATGCCGTGGTCAGGATTGACCACGGCATCTGAGGGGTTAAATGTCCGCGATCGGCATCGCTGCCGGTCGCGGACATGAGCTGCGGGTGTCAGCTTGATGAATCAAGCGTTTACCCGCAGCTCATGCGCCATCTTTAAAGTCCGGACGAAGGGCGTACATGTACGCCCTTCGTCCTTAAGGGGTTAAGCAATATCAGTGTATTATTTTGGTTATGTACAATTTTAGAGGGGTTAAGCAATATCAGTGTATTATTTTGGTTATGTACAATTTTAGAGGGAAAAGGAAAGGAGTACCTTGCAAAAGTATGGGAACCCAAGGAGATTTGAGCTCAGATAACTTTGACCGAGGTCTCAGACCTTAAATAGCCTGTTAGGGTTAAGGCTTGTTCACAATAGTCATTAGGAAAGTCCAGGTGATGCAAATTACCAAGCATTATAAGTACCCAGACTCCTCTAACCTTGTCCCAAAAACCAGCAGCCATGGGTTCTGCTAAGCAGCTGCCCAACACTCTGAAAATGAAAAATGGTTGAGGCCCACAAAGCAGGAAAAGGCGAGGTTGCCATTTCCTCAGTTCGAAATGTGATTAAGAAATGGCAGTAAACAGGAACAGTGTAGGCCAAGAGAAGGTCTGGAAGACCAAGAAAAATGTTGGATTGCTTAGCATAGGATTGCTAGAAAGGCAAATCTGCTCGGGAGTTGTAGTACATTGTTCACCAACACCTGGACAAATATGGCCTTCCTGGAAGAGTCATGAGGAGAAAACCTCTCCTGCATTCTCACCATAAAATTCAGAGTCAGAAGTTTGCAAAAGAACATCTAAACAAGCCTGATGCATTTTGGAAACAAGTCCTTATGGACTGAGGTTAAAATATACTTTTGTTCATTGGCTAAAGAGTTCTGTTTGGAGACAAAAGGGCACAGAAATTAATTAAAAGAACACCTCTCCAACGATTAAAGAGGCTCTGTCGCCAAGATCAACCCTATTAGACCATGCCGATTAAAACAATACCTTTATTTTGTCTGTATTTTAAATACTGATGAGAGATCTGCTTTTTATTCATATGCAAATGAAATGTTTGAGCACCAGGAAGCAGGGCTGAATACTTTGAGCACTGATTTGTAACACCCCTTGTGCTCTGCACACTCCCCCTCCCCTTGATTGACAGGGTTAGACATGCTGAGGCCAGAGCTGTGTCCTAGTAACCACATATCATATACTCTATGTACTATAGCTTTACCACACTGAGATCTGCTCAGAAAGCTAATCTACATATTACTGCTTTATTCACAAGCACAATATATGATTATAAAGACACCAGTAATATGTGTTAGCTTATAAGTATAGAAAAAAACATCTTATAAAGCTTTGTGGTAAGTGTACGTTTTTTGTATGTAGAGATCCCAGGTTTGAATCTTAGGAGAGACTTCCAGGATTTTTTTCTTCAGATTTTTTTTTCTCTTTCCTTTTTAACCCATAATAAAAGGCTTTAAGCTTATTCTTATTGAGAATATTGATTTCGCTAATAAATATTGCTGATTTCTTTATAATCATATATTGTTCCTGTGAAATAAACCAGTAGGTTTTACGTTTCTGAGCATAAAAAAACAACACTATTCTCAATATAGTAAGGCCTTTTATTGCTATATGATTATATAGTATTTATTATAGTATAGCCTTTTATTATGGGTTAAATAAGAGAGAGAAAAGTATTATGTACTGTATTTTTCGCCCCATAAGACGCAGTGGCCCCCCCCCCCCCCCCCAAAGTGGGAGAAAAATGTCCCTGCGTCTTATGGGGTGAATATAAATGAGCGCTTCCACTGCTTCCTGGTCCTCGGCTGTGCACAGCGCGAGGGCGCTCTGTGACCTCACGCTGTGTGCGTCAGATCACAGCACAGCCAGCGGAGGAGGAAAAGCGCTGGAGCGGCGGCGCCCCGAGCAGGAGAGGTAAGTGTTTTTTTATTTTATGTCATCTGAGGAGGAGGGTTGATCTGAGGCAGGGGGCTGATCCAAATGAGGCATGGGGGCTGATCAGAAGAAGCATGGGGCTGATTAAAAGAGGCATGGGAGCTGATCAAATGAGTTATGGGGGTCTCATCTGAGGTCTGAATGGGGAGGGAGTTATTTATTTTGGGGCTCTTATCTGAGGTCTTATTGGGGTCTTATTAACATTGGGGGTCTGACTGGGGCTGTGAGCTGAGCTCTGATTAACATTGGGGGTCTGATTGCTGGTCTGATCTGAGGTCTAATAAAAAATATTTTTTTCTCATTGTCCTCCTCTAAAACCTAAGTGCGTCTTATGGGCCGGTGCGTCTTATATGGTGAAAAGTATGGCAAGTCTCTCTTGGGACTTAAACTTAGAATCTGCATGCACGGCGGACAACTTACAACCAAGCTATAGCCTTTACACATAAAAATACTTTATATTTTCTATACTTATAACCTAACACACATTACTAGAGATGAGCGAACACCTGGATGTTCGGGTTCGAGAGGTTCGGCCGAACTTCCGGAAAATGTCCGGGTTCGTGATCCGAACTCAACCCGAACCCGAACCCCATAGAAGTCAATGGGGACCCGAACTTTTGGGCACTAAAAAGCCTGTAAAAGACTCCCGGAAAGGGCTAGAGGGCTGCAAAAGGCAGCAAAATGTAGGTAAATCCCCTGCAAACAAATGTAGATAGGGAAATGAATTAAAATAAAATAAATAAAAATTAACCAATATCAATTGGAGAGAGGTCCCACAGCAAGGAATCATGCGTCATATCATCCACCACTGGAGAAGGCCACTCTCAATTATTTCGGCCCAGCACCCAGACAGAGGATACAGGTCCCACAGCAAGGAATCATGCGTCATATCAACCACCACCGGAGAAGGCCACTCTCATGTATTTTGGACCAGCACTCAGACAGAGGAGAGAGGTCCCACATCAAGGAATCATGCGTCATATCAACCCCCACTGGAGAAGGCCACTCTCATTTATTTTGGACCAGCACCCAGACAGAGGATACAGGTCCCACAGCAAGGAATCATGCGTCATATCATCCACCACTGGAGAAGGCCACTCTCATTTATTTGGGACCAGCACCCAGACAGAGGATACAGGTCCCACAGCAAGGAATCATGCTTCATATCAACCACCACCGGAGAAGGCCACTCTCATGTATTTTGGACCAGCACCAAGACAGAGGAGAGAAGTTTTCACAGCAGAGAATCATGCATTTAGATCACCCACCACAGGAGTAGGCCACCATTTAATGGGACCCCGGCAACCATGTCAGATGGCACAAACATTAGCTTCACATCACCCAGCACAAGAGAAGGCCACTTTGAGAGACTTTGACCCCTGCACCCAGACGGAGGAGAGAGGTTTTCACAGCAGAGAATCATGCATTTAGATCACCCACCACAGGAGTAGGCCACCATTTAATGGGACCCCGGCAACCATGTCAGATGGCACAAACATCAGCTTCACATCACCCAGCACAAGAGAAGGCCACTTTGAGAGACTTTGACCCCTGCACCCAGACGGAGGCGAGAGGTTTTCACAGCAGAGAATCATGCATTTAGATCACCCACCACAGGAGTAGGCCACCATTTAATGGGACCCTGGCAACCATGTCAGATGGCACAAACATCAGCTTCACATCACCCAGCACAAGAGAAGGCCACTTTGAGAGACTTTTACCCCTGCACCCAGGCGGAGGAGAGAGGTCCCACAGCAGAGATTCAGGCATTTATATCAGCCAGCACAGGAGAAGGCTGCTTTCAGTGACTTAGGCCTTAGCACCGACACAGAGGAGACAGGTCAGATAGCACAAGCATCAGTTTCACATCAACCACCACAGGAGAAGGACACTTTCATGTACTTTGGCCCCGGCACCCAGACAGACGGAAGGTTCATTCAACTCTGGGTTGCACCCCAAGATCCTACTTAATTTCAAAAATTGATTTTTCAATGAAGAAGTGGCCAGGAGTACAAGACAACATGGTTTAAGGCAGTTATTAAGGACTACTCTGCACAAGGGAGGGTCAGGTCTTGTGGGATCCATGTCTGGTTCATTTTTATAAACGTCAGCTTGTCCACGTTGGCTGCGGACAGGCGGCTGTGTTTGTCAGTAATGACGCCCCCTGCCGTGCTGAATACACGTTCAGATAAAGCGCTGGCCGCCCGGGCAGGCTAGCACCTCCAAGGCATAACATGCTAATTCTGGCCACGTGGACAATTTGGAAACCCAGAAGTTGAATGGGGCCGAACCATCCGTCAGTACGTGGAGTTGTGTGCAGATGTACTGTTCAACCATGTTAGTGAAATGTTGCCTCCTGCTAACACGTTCCGTATCAGGTGGTGGGGCAGTTAGCTGTGGCGTGGAGACAAAACTTTTCCACATTTCTGCCATGCTAACCCTGCCCTCAGAGGAGCTGGCCGTGACACTGCTGCGTGGGCGACCTCTAGCTCCTCCTCTGCCTTGGCCTTCCACCTGTTCCCCTGTGACAGTTGGGAATGCTCTCAGGAGCGCGTCTACCAGTGTGCGCTTGTACTCGCGCATCTTCCTATCACGCTCCAGTGCAGGAAGTAAAGTGGGCACATTGTCTTTGTACCGTGGATCCAGCAGGGTGGCCACCCAGTAGTCAGCACACGTTAAAATGTGGGCAACTCTGCTGTCGTTGCGCAGGCACTGCAGCATGTAATCGCTCATGTGTGCCAGGCTCCCCAGAGGTAAGGACAAGCTGTCCTCTGTGGGAGCGTATCGTCATCATCCTCTGTATCCCCCCAGCCACGCACCAGGGGTGTGCCTGCGCTGTGCTGGGTGCCACCCCGCTGTGAACCTGCTTCATCCTCATCCTCCTCCACCTCCTCTTCATCCTCCTCGTCCTCCAGTAGTGGTCCCTGGCTGGCCACATTTGTACCTGCCCTCTGCTGTTGCAAAAAACCTCCCTCTGAGCCACTTCTAACAGAGTGGCCTGAAAGTGTTAAAAACGACCCGTCATCCTCCTCCTCCTGGCCCTGGCCCACCTCCTCTTCCATCATCGCCCTAAGCGTTTTTTCTAGGAGACATAGAATTGGTATCGTCACGCTGATAACAGTGGCATCGCCACTGGCCATGTTGGTGGCGTACTCTAAACAGCGCAACACACAGGTCTCGCATGGAGGCCCAATCATTGGTGGTGAAGTGGTGCTGTTCCGCAGTGCGACTGACCTGTGCGTGTTGCAGCTGAAACTCCACTATGGCCTGCTGCTGCTCGCACAGTCTCTCCAGAATGTGCAAGGTGGAGCTCCACCGGGTGGGCACGTCGCATATTAGGTGGTGAGCGGGAAGGCTGAAGTTCCGCTGTAGCGCTGACAGGCGAGCAGCGGCAGGATGTGAACGCCGGAAGCGCACACAGACGGCCCGCACTTTATGCAGCAGCTCTGACATGTCTGGGTAGTTGTGAATGAACTTTTGCACCACCAAATTCAGCACATGCGCCAGGCAAGGGATGTGCGTCAAACCGGCTAGTCCCAGAGCTGCCACGAGATTTCGCCCATTATCGCACACCACCAGGCCGGGCTTGAGGCCCACCGGCAGCAACCACTGGTCGGTCTGTTGTTCAATACCCCGCCACAACTCCTGCGCGGTGTGGGGCCTGTCCCCCAAACATATGAGTTTCAGAATGGCCTGCTGACGTTTACCCGGGCTGTGCTGAAGTTGGTGGTGAAGGTGTGTGGCTGACTGGATGAGCTGGTGGAAGCAGAGGAGGAGGAGAGGAAGCCGAGTAGGAGGAGGAGGCTACAGGAGGCAAAGAATGATGCCCTGTGATCCTTGGCGGCGGAAGGACGTGCGCCAAGGAACTCTCCGCCTGGGGCCCAGCCGCCACTACATTTACCCAGTGTGCAGTTAGGGAGATATAGCGTCCCTGGCCGTGCTTACTGGTCCACGTATCTGTGGTTAGGTGGACCTTGCCACAAATGGCGTTGCGCAGTGCACACTTGATTTTATCGGACACTTGCATGTGCAGGAAGGCACGGCTGTCTTGGAGAAGTAGTGGCGGCTGGGAACCACATACTGGGGGACAGCCATGGCCATCAGCTGTTTGAAGCTGTCTGTGTCCACCAGCCAGAATGACAGCATTTCAAAGGCCAGTAGTTTAGAAATGCTGGCATTCAGGCCAAGGGCTCGAGGGTGACTAGGTGGGAATTTGCGCTTCCTCTCAAAGGTTTGAGAGATGGAGAGCTGAACACTGCTGTGTGAAATAGTGGAGACGCTAGGTGACGGTGGCGGTGGTGGTGTTGGTGGCACATCCTCTGTTTGCTGCTCGGCAGGTGGCAACATTCCTCTCGAGGCGGAAGCCGAGGCAGCAGCAATAGAGGGAGCAGGGGGAGCCTGAGCGGGTTCCTTGTTTTTAAGGTGTGTACTCCACTGCAGTTCATGCTTTGCATGTAGATGCCTGATCATGCAGGTGGTGCTCAGGTTAAGAACGTTAATGCCTCGCCTCAGGGTCTGATGGCACAGCGTGCAAACCACTCTGGTCTTGTCCTCAGCACATTGTTTGAAGAAGTGCCATGCCAGGGAACTCCTTGAAGATGCCTTTGGGGTGCTGGGTCCCTGTTGGCGCTGGCCAATAGCAGGCGAACTCTCTGGACGGCGGCTGTTCTGCTTTTGCCCCCTGCTCCCTCTTTGGCTTCGCTGTTGTCTCGGTCTCACCACTGCCTCTTCCTCTGAACTATTTAAGTCAGCGGCACGACCTTCAGTCCATGTGGGGTCTAAGACCTCATCGTCCTCTGCATCGTCTTCCACCCAGTCTTCCTCCCTGACCTCCTCCTGTTTAGTCTGCACACTGCAATAAGACGCGGCACTGGGCACCTGTGTTTCGTCATCATCAGACACTCGGTCACTCTGCTGTGTCCTCATCATCTGGATACATAAGTCGTTGTGCGTCAGTGCATGGAATGTCTTCCACCGCTGGGGAAGGGATAGGTGGACGCCCCTGGAAAACCGTGGGAGAAGAGTCTTCAAACAGAAGAAGAGACTGCTGCATAACTTGAGGCTCAGCCAGTTTCCCTGATATGCATGGGGGTGATGTGACAGACTGATGGGCTTGGTTTTCAGGTGCCACCTGTGCGCTTTCCGCAGAAGACTGGGCGGAAGACAATGTGGTGAACGTGGAAGCACTGTCGGCCACCCAATCGACTAATGCCTGTACCTGCTCAGGCCTTACCATCCTCATAACGGCATTGGGCCCCACCAAATATCGCTGTAAATTCTGCCGGCTACTTGAGGAGTTGTTTTACTACTTTGTGCGCCTGAGGCCGAACGGCCACGTCCTCTGCCAGCAACAGAGGCTCCACGGACACCACCACGACCTCGTCCTCGTCCCTTAATAGAATGTTTCCTCATTGTTGCGATTCAACTCGCACCACAATAAAATATATTATTTTTAGCCCCAAAATTCCCACACTGGAAGATATAATTCCTTTTCCGGTATTAATTACAAGAACACTGCTGCTAATTGGACACCAGATTTTTATAATGCTAGTTTTGGTACATAGATCCCCACACGGGAAATATAATTCCTTTTAGAGGAGTGAAAACGTGAGGCCTAGTTTTTCTGGTCTACCAAACACCAGATTGATTAAATTGGCCTTTTTTCAGCAAAATTACAACACTGGACAATAATGCCTTTTGGCGGTATTATTTACAAGAAAACTGCTGCAAAGTGGACACCAGAATTTTTATATGCTAGTTTTGGTACATAGATTCCCACACGGGAGATATAATTCCTTTTACAGGAGTAAAAGCGTGAGGCCTAGTTTTTCTGGTCTAACAAACACCAGATTGATTAAATTGGCCTTTTTTTCACCAAAATTACAACACTGGACAATAATGCCTTTTGGCGGTATTAATTACAAGAACACTGCTGCTAATTGGACACCAGATTTTTATAATGCTAGTTTTGGTACATAGATTCCCACACGGGAGATATAATTTCTTTTACAGGAGTAAAAACGTGAGGCCTAGTTTTTCTGGTCTACCAAACACCAGATTGATTAAATTGGCCTTTTTTTCAGCAAAATTACAAAACTGGACAATAATGCCTTTTGGCGGTATTATTTACAAGAAAACTGCTGCAAAGTGGACACCAGAATTTTTAATATGCTAGTTTTGGTACATAGATTCCCACACGGGGAGATATAATTCCTTTTTACAGGAGTAAAAACGTGAGGCCTAGTTTTTCTGGTCTACCAAACACCAGATTAATTAAATTGGCCTTTTTTTCAGCAAAATTACAACACTGGACGATATAATGCCTTTTGGCGGTATTAATTACAAGAGGACTGCTGGTATTTCAGAACATCGGAATTGTTAAAATGCTAGTTTTGCTAGATAAATTTCCCACACTGGGAGAAATATTGCCTAAGCCTTTTTACAGTATTAATTACAACAGGAGTGCTTCTTCTGGTCTAACACCAGAATAATTTTATTATTACGGTGAAAGCTTTTTCTAATTTATATTTCTGGCACATAAAAAAAATATATATTTCTGGCTGACAGTATTGGACAAAGTAGTGGCACTGGCTAGCCTAGCTGGAACAGCACATTCATGGGATTTGCTATCCAAGTGGGTTACTTTCAGTTTCACCACTGATATATTAAATATCTTTGCAGTTAGTATGGGTGACACAAGCACAGCCAAACCCCTGATGTAGTATATCTATGAAAAAATGGACTATTACATTAGATTAACCCCTTAGTGACCATCCATACGTGTTTTTACGGCGGTCACTAAGGGGCCTTAGGCTGGGCCGCCGCGTTTTTACGGTGGCCCAGTCTAAGCGCTGCACGGCTCCCCCGTGCAGCGGGGAGCATAGACCCGGCTCTCACATGAGAGCCGGGGCCCTGCTCTAACAGCCCGAACCGGCAGGAGGGCCGATCCGGGCTGTTTAACACTTTACATGCCGGGCGCAATAGCGCCCGCTGCATGTAAAGTGGTAACAGAGGGAGCGGACTCCCTCTGTCTCCCATCAGCACCCCGCAAATGCGATTGCGGGGTGCTGATGTGCTGGGAAGCTTACCTAGCTTCCGATCAGGGCCCCAGGCCTGTCTTCCGGCATCTCCAGCAGACTGTGCCTCTCTGGCGCAGCCTGCTGGTCAAAGTTGGAATAGCATT
This sequence comes from Bufotes viridis, assembly GCA_033119425.1. Lineage (NCBI taxonomy): Eukaryota > Metazoa > Chordata > Amphibia > Anura > Bufonidae > Bufotes > Bufotes viridis. The sequence goes on along the minus strand of CM065594.1, from coordinate 215,259,962 downwards.
GCTATTAAAATGTAATGCATTATAGACATAATGCATTACATTTTAAAAGCAATCAAAATACTGTATATTATAGTCCCCTTGTGGGACTATTAAGTAGTAAAAAAATAGAAAAAAATACACATTTATTAAATAAAAAAAATTCCATAAAATAAAAATATATGCTTTTTTTTCCATTGAAAATACGCTTTTCAATGAAAAAAATTGCAAAAAGAAAATATCCCCCATATGTTTGGTATTGCCGCGTCCGTAACAACCCGGACTACATAAATATTACATAAATTATCCCCTATAGTGAACGCTGTAAAAAATAAATAAATAAAAAAGACAATTTCTAATTTATTCTTAGTTTCCACGAAAAAAAACGTAATAACAAGCGATCAAAAAGCGGCATTTATTCCAAATTGATACCAATGAAAAATACAAGTCTTCCCTCAAAAATAAAGCCCTCAATCAACTCCATAGAATAAAAAATACAAAAGTTATGGGTCTTGGGAAGTGGCAATGCAAAATAATTTTTTGGGTTAATAAAAGGGGTTTTATTGCAAAAAAAAAGTAGTAAAACGTAAAAAAATTTATAAGTATTTAGTATCACTGTAATTGTACTGACCCAGAGAATAAAGATATTATGTTATTTGTACCGAAAAATGAACGCCGTAAAATTTATAATGTAAAAACGCAGTGGTAGTATTGCCATTTTTCCCCATCTCCCTCCCAGAAAGAGTTAATAAAAGTTAATCAGAAAGTTACATGTACCCCAAAATGGTGCCATTAAAAACGACATCTTGTCCCGTAAAAAACAAGCCCTCATAAAGCTATATAGACAAAAAAATAAAAAAGTTATAGCTCTTGGAACGAGACCATGAAAAAAGGAAGTAAAACACTTGGTCATAAAGGCCCAAACAGGCTTGGTCACTAAGGGGTTAATGGACGTTGTGGCAGCTTTTGCTGTAGCACCACAAGTCCCAAAATGGCCGCCGCCTATCAGCCCAGTAACATGTGCCAGAAAACAGTCTGCCCAGCCAGAAAAAAAATTGACTTTGACTGAGCAGCTGAATCGCTGTTGTTCTGATTTACAGGTGTAGATTTTTAACTTCTTTGGAGCTTTGGTTTACACTCTGTGGCAGCAAGTGCTGGCGCACCACAAGTCCCAAAATGGCCACCGCCGGTCAGCCCAGTTACATGTGCCAGTAAAAATCGCTCTGGCCAGTCTCAACAAAATAGTGACTTTCAGTGAACAGCTCAGCTGAGTTGTTCTGATGCACAGGTGTAGAAAGGTAGATCACTTCTTTATCCCTGCCTATCTCGCCCTCGACAGAAGCTGCGTCCTCTCCCTACACTAGTCAGAGCAGTGTGACGTGCGGCGCTACGTGACTCCAGCTTAAATAGAGGCTGGGTCACATGCTGCACTTGGCCAATCACAGCCATGCCATTAGTAGGCATGGCTGTGATGGGCTCTTAGAGCAGAAGTAAAACGCTAGCTGATTGGCTGCTGTGCAGCCCTTCAGAAAGCGGGAAGTAATCGACGAACACCGGACCCAAACTTTTTTGAAAATGTCCGGGTTCAGGTCCGTGTCACGGACACCCCAAAATTCGGTACGGACCCGAACGATTTTCGAACTGTTCGCTCAACACTACACATTACTGGTGCCTTTATATTCATATTGTGCTTGTGAATACAGCAGTAATATGTAGATTAGCTTTCTGAGCAGATCTCAGTGTAGTTAAGCTGCAGTACATAGTGCATATGATATGTAGATGCTAGCACACAGCTCTGCCCTCGGCATGTCTAGCCCTGTCAATCAAGGGGAGTGTGCAAAGCACAGGGGGTGTTACAAAGCAGGGTTCAAAGAATTCAGCCCTGCCACCTGGTGCTCAAACGTGTTCATTTGCATATGAATAAAAACACTGATATCTCTGAAGCTGTTTAGCAAATTGATATAGCTAAAATACAAGTCTTATAAAATAAGCCTCAATCAACTCCATAGAATAAAAAAATAAAAGTTATGGTTATTTGAATATATCTTAATATTTTGGGTTAATGAAGAGGTTTATTGCAAAAAAAAAGTGATAAACGTAAAAAAATTATAATCATTTAGTATCACTGTGTTCTTTTTGTTCAGAAGATAAAGATATTATTTATTTTGAAAAATGAGCATAATAAATTGTAATGTAACATAATTGTAGTGTATATTTTTGCATCTCTCCCAAGAAAATTAACCAAAGTTAATCAAAAAGTTTATATTTAATGTTCATTCATGAACAATCTTGTCATAAAAAACAAACCTCATAAGTATATAGATAAAAATAAAGATTAGCTCTTGAACAGATATGAAAAAGGAAGTAAAACTTTTAATTATTCTGTTTTCTGAAAAACTTAGTCATGAAGTTAATGGTGGTGTGGCAGCTTTGTGTACTTACTCTGATCTAAGTGGCATGCCTATCATTCAGCTCAACATATTACTTTAAGCAGTTGCCATCTTTTGACTGCACTGGCTGAGCAGCCCGCATCTATTTTCATGGGCTAGCCACTGTGCATTTTGACGATTAGACCATGTGGTTTACGCTCTGCGGCAATTGCTGTTTCCTAGTCTAATGGCCACATAGTCAGCCAGTGCGTATTTAATCTCATCGATATCGGCCGCCGTACCAGATAGTGACTTTCAGTGGTGAAAGTACCTGAGTTGCTTCTGATACTAGTGTAGACGGAAGATCACTTCTGAGACACGCAGAGTCGGCTGCCAATAGACTCTACTCTACTAATTCAGACCTTGCATGTGGCGCGCGCTCAGCTCCAGCAACACAAATGAGGCTGGAGATGTCACATGCTGGCTAATCTAGGCCACGCCGTCATGAGCATGGCTGGCAATCTAAGCAAAAACCTGCCTTCCTTGTGGTTCTAACTCTTCGGCACTGCAGCAGGCAATATCGAATCCGACACGGAGTTAAACTTTCAACCGTCGGTTCAGGTCCGTGTCACGGACACCCCAAAATCGGTCACGGACCCGAGCGATTTTCGAACTGTTCGCTCAACACTACACATTACTGGTGCCTTTATATTCATATTGTGCTTGTGAATACAGCAGTAATATGTAGATTAGCTTTCTGAGCAGATCTCAGTGTAGTTAAGCTGCAGTACATAGTGCATATGATATGTAGATGCTAGCACACAGCTCTGCCCTCGGCATGTCTAGCCCTGTCAATCAAGGGGAGTGTGCAAAGCACAGGGGGTGTTACAAAGCAGGGTTCAAAGAATTCAGCCCTGCCACCTGGTGCTCAAACGTGTTCATTTGCATATGAATAAAAACACTGATATCTCTGAAGCTGTTTAGCATACAGACAAAAGACAGGTATTAAATACAGTATAGAGGGTCACTCAATACACCGAATCCACAGACCAGAAGTGTCTAAATCGTAATTAGACTTACCACTCTTTACCACTGAGGAAGGGACATGTAAAAGTCCCGAAACGCGTCTGGAGTTATAACAGTAGTGAGAGTTTGAAGACTGACTTTTTGGGAAAGACTATCGCACTCTTTGAATACCACTAGGACGACTGTGGAGACTTCCAGTTAAGTCCTATCCGGATTTCTCTTTTAGCGGCCGCACCAATCAACAGCTGCAGCCCGCATCACATGGGACGCCACGGGTGATGATGTATAGGACCATGTGGGACGCCGCGGCAGGTCCTAGAAGGGCGCTAAAGTAGCTGGATACACGAACGGCCGGCTGTGTCTGAAGAAGTGGTAAAGTACCTATACTTTTGAACTATTAATCGGAACATTTGAAACACACAGAGTGGTTGCCATAGATGTACCATTAACAGATACATAGGACTAATTTCAGCTGCCCAAAACACAAATGAGGATGTGGAGATGTCACTTAGGAATTAGACACCCGTTGAATTCATCATGTGCATATCCTTACTTGTGGCTAACCTTTCACACTGATAAGCAAATCGAATCCGATTGGAAAGTTTATTTCACCGTCGATTAAATTGAATGGACTAATTAACACAAAACTGTGTCTTTTTATGGTACTTTTTTATATGAATTATTTTTTTATTTTTATTTTCTTATAATGTGATATGGTTTATCTTGATGAATTCTTCATCATGACTAATCACTGCGGTCAATAAAGTTTCTAATTACAATTTAGACACTTCTGGTCTGTGGATTCGGTGCATTGAGTGACCCTCTATACTGTATTTTATATAATTTTTAGTCTTTGGGTGGACTTAGAGGCGTGCACCTATCCACACTGAGTAGGACAGGAGTGCCACCACACCACTGTTTTTCCTATCCTAAAAGACAGGTATTGTTTTAATCAGCGTGATGAGCCCTATGAAGCGGTATGTTTGGTTTAATAGGGCTGATCCTGATTACACATTCTCTGTAACCATGGGGGTGGATCAACCATGCTTTGGGGTTGTTTTGCAGCCAATGGCATGGGGAACATTTCACGGGTAGAGGGAAGAATGGATTCAAGGAAAATCCAGCAAATTCTGGAAGCAAGCATAACACAAACTGTAAAAAAAAGCTGAAGATGAGAAGAGGATGGCTACTAAAAATGGATAATGATCCGAAACACACCTCAAAAGGAGCAAGCAGAAGGTTTTACCATGGCCCTCACAGTCCCCTGATCTGAACATCATTGAAATTCTGTGGATAGACCTCAAAAATCCGTGAGTGCAAGACGGCCCAGGAATCTCACAGAACTGGAAGACTTTTGCAAGAAAGAATAGATAAAAACCCTAAAAGAAGAACTGAAAAACTCTTGGCTGGCTACGAAAAGCATTTACAAGCAGTGATACTTGCCAAAAGGAGTGCTACTAGGTACTAATCATGCAGGATGCCCAAAGTTTTGCTTCAGGTCCTTTTCCTTTTTGTTATTTTGAAAATGTAAAAGTAAAAATTGATTTTCCTTAAAATACAAAGGGAATGTGTCATCTTTAAATGTATGACTTTTGGGGATCATTTCATCTTCAACTTGCTTAACTGTTCACAGAAACAGTATTTTTTTACCAGGGGTGTCCAACCTTTTGCATGCCACTGTAAATCTTTATCTGGCTAAGGGTTAATTCACACTACCGTATTTTCGGTGAACATCCAATCTACTTTTTTTTTTGCTGATCGGATGTAGACTCATTCATTTCAATGGGGCCTCAAAACTGCGGACAGAACAACTTGTGCTTGCCGCATCCATATTTCCATTCCATGGCCCTGCAAAAAACACAAAACCATAGAACATCTCCTATTCTTGTCCATTTTGCGCACAATAATAGGCATTTCTAACAAGGGGAGAGGTTAATCTCAAAATGTGGAACGCACATGGCCTGTGTTTTGTGGATCATGTGCATAAGCTCTAATTGTAACTAGTTTTCAGAAGGTTTAGTCACAATTAATATGGCCACCATTATAGTTCCTACAAGTCACCCGCAGTCACCGTGCCCCAGAAGAAATGTTTTCCTCGCCCACTTTATATGACCCCTGAGTCTTACCTCCTCATCTAGGTTATTCTGATACATCCTAGAGGGGTTTTCATCTGTAATAACAATAGAGTCAAGATGACAATTAAAACATAATGTACCTTAATAGGTGGTGAAATATCAGTGACATAATACCACCTCTCCTCTATATCACCTCCTAAGGGCTCATGCACACGAACGTATTTTCTTTCTGTGTCTGTTCCGTTTTTTTTTTTTTTTGCGGACCATATGCGGAACCATTCATTTTAATCGGTTTGCAAAAAAAAAAAACGAAAGTTACTCCGTGTGCATTTAGTTTCCGTGTGTCCGTATTTCCGTTCCGTAAAAAAATAGAACATGTCTGTAACGCGGACAAGGATAGTACTGTTCTATTAGGGGTCATCTGTTCTGTTCCGCAAAATACGGAATGCACATGGGCGTCATCCGTTTTTTTTGTGGATCAGTTTTTTGGGGACCGCAAAATACATACGGTCGTGTGCAAGAGGCCTAATACTGCACCTCCTCCATATCACTGATACATCACATTCTAATACCGCACCTCCTCCACATGGGCGTAGCTATAGGGGGTGCAGAGGTAGCAGTTGCTACCGGGCCCAGGAGCCTGAGGGGGCCCAAAGACCCTTGTACCGCATAAGAAGACACACAAATCACTAAGGGAAGGGGGGCCCAAGCTGAACTCTTGCACCAGGGCCCATGATCCGTTAGCTACGCTCCTGCCTCCATATCACTGATGTATCTCCTCCTAATATCGCACCTCCTCCATATCACGGACATATCACCTCCTAATACCGCACCTCCTCCATATCACTGATACATCACCTCCTAATACCGCAGATCCTCCATATCACTGATACATCACCTCCTAATACCGCACCTCCTCCATATCACTGATACATCACCTCCTAATACCGCACCTCCTCCATATCACTGATACATCACCTCCTAATACCGCACCTCCTCCATATCACTGATACATCACCTCCTAATACCGCATCTCCTCAATATCACTGATACATCACCTCCTAATACCGCATCTCCTCCATATCACTGATACATCACCTCCTAATACCGCATCTCCTCAATATCACTGATACATCACCTCCTAATACCGCATCTCCTCAATATCACTGATACATCACCTCCTAATACCGCATCTCCTCCATATCACTGATACATCACCTCCTAATACCGCAGATCCTCCATATCACTGATACATCACCTGTTAATACCGCACCTCCTCCATATCACTGATACATCACCTCCTAATACCGCACCTCCTCCATATCACTGATACATCACCTCCTAATACCGCACCTCCTCAATATCACTGATACATCACCTCCTAATACCGCACCTCCTCCATATCACTGATACATCACCTCCTAATACCGCATCTCCTCAATATCACTGATACATCACCTCCTAATACCGCATCTCCTCAATATCACTGATACATCACCTCCTAATACCGCATCTCCTCCATATCACTGATACATCACCTCCTAATACCGCAGATCCTCCATATCACTGATACATCACCTCCTAATACCGCACCTCCTCCATATCACTGATACATCACCTCCTAATACCGCATCTCCTCAATATCACTGATACATAACCTCCTAATACCGCATCTCCTCAATATCACTGATACATCACCTCCTAATACCGCACCTCCTCAATATCACTGATACATCACCTCCTAATACCGCATCTCCTCCATATCACTGATACATCACCTCCTAATACCGCACCTCCTCAATATCACTGATACATCACCTCCTAATACCGCACCTCCTCCATATCACTGATACATCACCTCCTAATACCGCATCTCCTCCATATCACTGATACATCACCTCCTAATACCGCACCTCCTCCATATCACTGATACATCACCTCCTAATACCGCATCTCCTCAATATCACTGATACATCACCTCCTAATACCGCATCTCCTCCATATCACTGATACATCACCTCCTAATACCGCATCTCCTCAATATCACTGATACATCACCTCCTAATACCGCATCTCCTCAATATCACTGATACATCACCTCCTAATACCGCATCTCCTCCATATCACTGATACATCACCTCCTAATACCGCAGATCCTCCATATCACTGATACATCACCTGTTAATACCGCACCTCCTCCATATCACTGATACATCACCTCCTAATACCGCACCTCCTCCATATCACTGATACATCACCTCCTAATACCGCACCTCCTCAATATCACTGATACATCACCTCCTAATACCGCACCTCCTCCATATCACTGATACATCACCTCCTAATACCGCATCTCCTCAATATCACTGATACATCACCTCCTAATACCGCATCTCCTCAATATCACTGATACATCACCTCCTAATACCGCATCTCCTCCATATCACTGATACATCACCTCCTAATACCGCAGCTCCTCCATATCACTGATACATCACCTCCTAATACCGCACCTCCTCCATATCACTGATACATCACCTCCTAATACCGCATCTCCTCAATATCACTGATACATCACCTCCTAATACCGCATCTCCTCCATATCACTGATACATCACCTCCTAATACCGCATCTCCTCCATATCACTGATACATCACCTCCTAATACCGCATCTCCTCCATATCACTGATACATCACCTCCTAATACCGCATCTCCTCCATATCACTGATACATCACCTCCTAATACCGCATCTCCTCCATATCACTGATACATCACCTCCTAATACCGCATCTCCTCAATATCACTGATACATCACCTCCTAATACCGCACCTCCTCCATATCACTGATACATCACCTCCTAATACCGCATCTCCTCAATATCACTGATACATCACCTCCTAATACCGCATCTCCTCCATATCACTGATACATCACCTCCTAATACCGCACCTCCTCCATATCACTGATACATCACCTCCTAATACCGCAGCTCCTCCATATCACTGATACATCACCTCCTAATACCGCACCTCCTCCATATCACTGATACATCACCTCCTAATACCGCATCTCCTCCATATCACTGATACATCACCTCCTAATACCGCATCTCCTCCATATCACTGATACATCACCTCCTAATACCGCACCTCCTCCATATCACTGATACATCACCTCCTAATACCGCATCTCCTCCATATCACTGATACATCACCTCCTAATACCGCATCTCCTCCATATCACTGATACATCACCTCCTAATACCGCATCTCCTCCATATCACTGATACATCACCTCCTAATACCGCATCTCCTCAATATCACTGATACATCACCTCCTAATACCGCATCTCCTCCATATCACTGATACATCACCTCCTAATACCGCAGATCCTCCATATCACTGATACATCACCTCCTAATACCGCATCTCCTCAATATCACTGATACATAACCTCCTAATACCGCATCTCCTCAATATCACTGATACATCACCTCCTAATACCGCACCTCCTCAATATCACTGATACATCACCTCCTAATACCGCATCTCCTCCATATCACTGATACATCACCTCCTAATACCGCACCTCCTCAATATCACTGATACATCACCTCCTAATACCGCACCTCCTCAATATCACTGATACATCACCTCCTAATACCGCACCTCCTCCATATCACTGATACATCACCTCCTAATACCGCATCTCCTCCATATCACTGATACATCACCTGTTAATACCGCATCTCCTCCATATCACTGATACATCACCTGTTAATACCGCACCTCCTCCATATCACTGATACATCACCTCCTAATACCGCACCTCCTCCATATCACTGATACATCACCTCCTAATACCGCACCTCCTCCATATCACTGATACATCACCTCCTAATACCGCACCTCCTCAATATCACTGATACATCACCTCCTAATACCGCACCTCCTCCATATCACTGATACATCACCTCCTAATACCGCATCTCCTCAATATCACTGATACATCACCTCCTAATACCGCATCTCCTCCATATCACTGATACATCACCTCCTAATACCGCATCTCCTCAATATCACTGATACATCACCTCCTAATACCGCATCTCCTCAATATCACTGATACATCACCTCCTAATACCGCATCTCCTCAATATCACTGATACATCACCTCCTAATACCGCATCTCCTCCATATCACTGATACATCACCTCCTAATACCGCACCTCCTCCATATCACTGATACATCACCTCCTAATACCGCACCTCCTCCATATCACTGATACATCACCTCCTAATACCGCACCTCCTCCATATCACTGATACATCACCTCCTAATACCGCACCTCCTCCTTATCACTGATACATCACCTCCTAATACCTCAGATCCTCCATATCACTGATACATCACCTCCTAATACCGCACCTCCTCCATATCACTGATACATCACCTCCTAATACCGCAGATCCTCCATATCACTGATACATCACCTCCTAATACCGCATCTCCTCCATATCACTGATACATCACCTCCTAATACCGCATCTCCTCCATATCACTGATACATCACCTCCTAATACCGCATCTCCTCAATATCACTGATATATCTCCTCCTAATACCGCACCTCCTCCATATCACTGATACATCACCTCCTAATACCGCATCTCCTCAATATCACTGATATATCTCCTCCTAATACCGCACCTCCTCCATATCACTGATACATTACCTCCTAATACCGCAGATCCTCCATATCACTGATACATCACCTCCTAATACCGCACCTCCTCCATATCACTGATACATCACCTCCATATCACTGATACATCACCTCTTAGAACAAACACTCCTCACAATAGTACAAATAGAAAACATCTTACACGACAATAACACTGCAGAGCTCTTCTCTCAGCTGTTTCTTCCACCGATCACTTCCGGGTCACACGCTGAGGATCCTGGGAAACGTAGTTTCCAGCCTAGCAACCTTTGCTTCTATATAATAATAATCTCATTATAACAAGCTGTCGTCTTTTCCATTCCTTTCATCATAAATGTTTTTTTCCAACAGGCCCCATTCTAGTCCAGTATCCCGCTCCGGCGCGCGGTATCCATCAGCTAGGTACATGCCACTGAAGCTGAACTACAACTCCCGTGATACTCGGGGCGCGGCGCATGCGCAGTGCTGCTTCTCGGTGGCGGCAGAGCAGATCCTTTTGTTTAGACGCGCCACATTCCCAGAACCGAACCGGATCACGTGAAGCGGGAGAGCGGCTGGAGGCCGTGCAGCGCGCCAGTAACGGTTCCTTTGTCCGTTAGGTAACGCTGCCGCACCGCTGGAGGCTATTTCTAGTTGCAGCGACAGGCCTGAGAGCCCGGGTATCGACCCGCCGCCCTCCCGCCCGACTCCTACACCGGTGAGATGTCCAGCCGCCGCTGCCCCCCCTCCAGCAGGGCATGTGCCCGGGGTCTGTCCACAGTAGGGGGTAGACAGGAGCCCTCAGTGTGTCTGGTGGTTGGGTAACCTGGGGGGGAGTGCCATTCATACACACTGGGCAAAGTTTGCCAGCTTCTTATCTTGTTTGGGTGCAGTACCATCTCACTGGAGCCATGAAGGTGCTGAGGTGGCACCACTGTACCAGGGGGACTAGTGCCCGGTGTATGATACAGCTGAGCGTGCCATGCAGGTCCAGGGCAAGGTTTTTGCAGGTGGGGCAACAAGTGGCTGCAGTGATGCAAGCGCAGGGTAGTGATCATGGGCTCTCAGGTGGGCATGGACCCCGTCTGCCCCTCTGAGTGGACGTCATGTACCTCGGTGAGTGCGGTTAGATGTAATGGGGCTTATTCACACGCAGCAGATTTACTGGAAATCAGTTCCACACGTGAAAGGGGAGACCTAATCGGACAAATCTGCCCTGTGTGAATTCACCCATAGAGCTGGCGCTGAGGACATTACCAATATAAGCAATGTGCCTACTGACCGTATACAGCAGAGTCGATGGCACGGCAGATCAGTGCCTTGGAAAACTTGCTCGCTGTATATACAGATGAACGTTCCAGTCTCCACTGGGCATATGAGAGTTGAGTCTTCGCCTAGCCCAGTGGTGGCTAACCTCCAGCTGTTGTGAAACTACAACTCCTAGCATGCTCTTCTCTTCTCAGAATGCTCATAAAAATGAATAAAGCATGCTGGGAATTGTAGTTTCTCAACAGCTGGAGTGGCGGGGGTTAGGCACCCCAGACCTAGCCCCTTCTCTGCTTCTTTACATTATCCGTGGGCTGCGCAGAATGCCTTGGTGTCAGTGAAGTAGTCATTATCCAGAGCTCTCCGTCAGCACCACCTCACAAACCCTGCAACAGACTTTGTAACCTGCATCAGATGGATGATACATCGGGTGCAGGGACAGGGACTTTTCTCAGACTATGGGTGGGCTTACTATGAGAGATTTTGACACCAGAATTGTGGTGCAAAGTGGCGCATCTTAGACCCTGCCCCTTTACCTATGAAGCCCCCCAAAAAGTGTAGAAACCTCAGTTGTGCCATTTTTTTTTAGACAGGGGTGGGACCTGCACCTATCAGACATTGGGGGCATATCCTAGCGATGTCTGAGATGGGGATAACCCTTTAAAGGCTATGGACACCTTGGGGGGGGGGGTGCATTTTTTTCATTACTGACTTTTATTACTAATATAGGCTAAAAAATATATTTTTCTAGTATTTTTAGAGTAGTTCTTCAAGGGTCAGGATTACTCCATCTTGTGTGTGTGTGTATATATGTGTGTGTGTATATATATATATACACACATACACCTGTATACATAATCAGACACACTGCAAAAATGAAATACCAGATTGAATTTCAAAAAGTGCTCTGGGGGCAACATTTATTTATTTATACCAAAACAATGACCATTTTCTGAATGATATAAATGAATATATTTCAGATAAACGCCCCTTTCACACGAGCAAGTTTTCCGCGCGGGTGCAATGCGTGACGTGAACGCATAACACCCGCGATGAATCCTGACCCATTCATTTCAATGGGTCTGTGTACATGAGCGTTGTTTTTTCACACATCACTTCTGCGTTGCGTGAAAATCGCAGCACGTTCTATATTCTGCCATTTTCACGCAGCCCTGGCCCCATAGAAGTGAATGGGGCTTCAGTGAAAAACGCATTACATCCAGAAGCAAGTGCGAATGCGATGCGTTTTTCACTGATGGTTGCGAAGAGATGTTGTTTATAAAGCTTCGGTTGTTTATCACGCGCGTGAAAAACGTATCAAAATGCATTACACCCTCGCAGAAAAAACAGAACAACTGAACGCAATCGCAGACAAAACTGACTGAACTTGGTTGCAAAATGGTGTAAGTTTCCCTAAACTCGTCCGGACCTAATCCGTCACACTCGTGTGAAAGAGGCCAAACTCCAGCAGAAATAAGGCCTGAACGGCTTCCATCACTGCCTCTGATGCACACGATGGAAAGAAATCTAGAGAAAGCCAACATTAGGATAAAGGGCACATAGTGTCAGATTTACCTCATTAACACATTCCTAAAATATAGATAATGAGGAGGTAAAGAGAGCGGCTGATTCTTTATCATGAAGAAACCAACCTGGAATGTAAAGTCTAAGGCCTGTATTAGACAGGCAGATCCACAAGCGATTGCTGGGATGGAAGCATTTCCTCCCGGCAATCGCCTGCTCGCTAGCCGAGGAGACCACTGTTATCACATGCAGCGATCTCATCCGCAACATGGGGAGGAGCAATCATTAATTTCATCACTCGTCCCTATGCTGTCTAGTGGTATGCCAGCGGCAGATCAATATTAGACAGAACGATCTGCCTCCGTAAAGCTAAAGAGCTAGACCAGATGAGAAGGCATATGCTAATACTGAGCATGCCTTTAACGCAGAGCCTGAATGCCACTACTTAAAGGGAATGAATGGGGGCAGCATCCAGCCTTGGATAGCTGCCAGAGTCTGCAGGGTGCAGATTTATGACGCCTGCTGTCACTGCCGCGCCGCCAATACTGTAACGAGCGTTTATGCAAATGCTTGTTCGCGATTATCGGCCAGTGTAATACAGACATAACATCTCTAACATTTAATGAATTAGGGAGTAATTCATAGCATTTTCCCTAAAAAGTTATCTCTAAGGGCTTGTTCACATCTGTGTTGGAGGCTCAGTTCGGGGACTCCGTCGCAGATTCCGTCCAAAAGACTGGACTTTTTTGTCTGGTGAAAAAAAGGTTCATGAAAGGAAACTGAATGGACTCTATTATAGTCAGCGGAGTCTGTGCAGCTCTGCTCGGTTCAGTTATGTGCTGAATGCGGCGCTTCTGGTATTTTTACTGTTCTGCTCCTATTACGGAAATAAGTATTGGTGATGTGAACTCGCCCTAAGCCGTGCTGCTGTATATAACTGGGATTTCACCTTGGACTTGCTAAATATAAACATTAATCTTGTCTTGAAGGGGTTATCCAGCATTATATTAGACCACACAGGGTGGTCGACCCACTGTGGTGTCCATACTTACCTGGTCCCCGCTGCTGGGTTTCTGTACCGCTCCCCGGCTTGCTCTTCATCTACCTGGTGTGCTGATATCAGAATCCTGTTAATGGAGGAGGTTCGCATAGTCAATGCATTGACTACAATAGCTGGCCTGCTCCCCTTGTATCCCAACATATGGTCATGTTCTCTGCATTCCTATCCTTTGAAGTGAATTCTTATCACATTGATAAGAATTCAGCTTCCCCGGAGTGCAGAGCTACAGATCGAGACAGTTCCTCTGAGGCCTTGTTCACACTTCTGATCCGCCACAAATGGCGACTGTTGGCCAGACGAAAAACTGTTGCATGGCCGGAAAGCAGCTGGATCACTGCCAGACCTCATTACAGTCAATGGGGATCCGGCGGTGAAGTAGTGGATCCAGCAGGCTGCCCGGATCTCCTTAAAGGCTTTACTAATTTCTTGAGGGTGCAGTATATAGGAAAAGCTGGTTGTGGAATACAAACTGTTAAAATTAATAGTAAAGCTCTATGGAAAAAAGTTTTTAGGCCACAATTAGTCAAATGATGTAAGATTAATCCTTTAAAGGGTTTTTGTCACCAGATTTAACCCTATTAAGCTAGCTGACATTAGCGATGTGCTAATGTCAGCTAAACCTAACTAACCTATTCCTACTTTTCTCAGTGCCCCCATTACGCTAAAAATCTAACTTTTATAATATGCTAATTAGCCTCTAGGAGCAGGGGGGCTTGCTCCTGCTCCTAGAGGCTCCGTTCTCCCACCTTTGTCGCCTCCCTCTATGTCCTGATTGACAGGGCCAGGCAGCGCTCGCATCCTTCTGCCAGCCCTGTGCTCTGATAAAATCTTGCGCCGCTCTGAATTCAGCGCAGGCGCGGTAAGGAAGCTGGCAGCCGGCGAGCATCTTTCCCTCACCGCGCCTGTGCTGAATTCAGAACGGCGCGAGATTTCATCAGAGCACAGGGCTGGCAGAAGGATGCGAGCGCTGCCTGGCCCTGTCAATCAGGACATGGAGGGAGGCGACAAAGGTGGGAGAACGGAGCCTCTAGGAGCAGGAGCAAGCCCCCCCCCGCTCCTAGAGGCTAATTAGCATATTATAAAAGTTAGATTTTTTTTGCGTAACGTGGGCACTGAGAAAAGTAGGAATAGGCTAGTTAGGTTTAGCTGACATTAGCACATCGCTAATGTCAGCTAGCTTAATAGGGTTAAATCTGGTGACAGAAACCCTTTAAAGGCTGTGCACACTATTGGAGCAATAGTTTTTTTGGTGGGGCAGGGGGGTGTGGAAAAGAAGCCCCACATTTATGTAATACAATTGCATAAAAAAAATTTGTATAGTTTGGCTTCTGCAGTCAAACCATACAATACATATCCAGAATGACGTATGTGTTAAATCTGTCGGTCTAGCCGTTTGATGGTTCATCATTCAGTCCCTCTCTGACCTCTCCTGAACAGTCTTCTATGCTGATTTATGTCCAGATCAAAGTTGAACTTTAATTTGGGCATCAATCTGTTCAGGACGGGTTCCACACATCTGAATGGATTTTTTTTTTCCTGTATCAAGCATTTGGAATTTTGCAAATGCAAATCTGTCACCCTGAGGCTGCCTGCACATGTTGCAGATTACGTGCATTTTTTCTATACAGATTCTCGTGAGGAAAAGCCGCAGCGCAATACAGTACTAGCAAAGTGTATGAGATTAGACAAATCTCATGTACACTTTGCTTTTTCGTTCTTTTTTTTGTCCTTTTCAATGGAAGAGTTAGATCTTCAGCAAAACGGTATCAAATCCGCACCAATAACCACAAGTAACACATGCATTTATTTATTTTTGTGGGGAATTTCTGCAAGACAGCTTGCACCCGTGTGCAGGAAGCCGAAGAGCTCAATTTACCTACATCACCTTCGCAGGAGAATTAAAACATTGTGCAATTCCCACTGAAATCAGTGGGTTCTTCTGTAATTCAGGACAGGTCCTCCTCAGCAGAGACGCTCTTTGAAACTGCTCCGTATTCCCATTTTCAGGGAATAGAATATTGATGACTTAGGCCTCATGCACACGGCCGTTGTTCGGGTCCGCGTCCGAGCCGCATATTTCGCGGCTCGGCCGCGGACCCATTCATTTCAATGGGGCCGCAAAAGATGCGGACAGCACTCCGTGTGCTGTCCGCATCCGTTGCTCCGTTCCGTGCCCCCGCAAAAAAAATAGAGCATGTCCTATTCTTGTCCGTTATGCGGACAAGAATAGGCATCTCTATAATCGTGGAGCAGCTTCCGTGTTTTGCGGATCCGCAGTTTGCGGACCGCAAAACACCCACGGCCGTGTGCATGAGGCCTAATCCTCAGGAGTCAGGACAGTTCATCAGTATCTGACCGGTGCGGGTCTGACTCCTGGCACCCCCACCGATCCGCAGTTTGAAGGGGGAGTGATGCTCCAGTGAGTGCCCCAGCCTTGTCTTACCCCATGACCTATCTGAAGCTTAGTCCCATTCAAGTTAATAGGCCTGGGCTGCAATACCAAGCGCCGCCGCTATAAAGTGTAGGTCTCTGTGCTTGGTAAGCTGTGGGGAGGCCGCAGCGCTCACTGGAGGACCATGGCCTCCTGAATCAGTCGGTGGGGGTGCTGGGAGTCAGACTTCCACTAATCTGATATTTATGACCTGTTCTGAGAATAGGTCATCAGTATTTTACTTTCAGAAAACCTCTTTGATGAGGTTGGGGATTCACTCATTACAGTGTGCATGTTGTGTTTTTTTTGCTTTTCTTTAACATTACTAGGTCTTTGTATAGTATGCTAAGGTTTTATTTTTTTTTTGTCTGCTCCCTACAGACCCAGCAAACCGGAAAGCTGGCAGCTTCTGTGGGAAAAAAGCAAAACAAAAAAAAGATGGAAGAAGTGGATGAAGAGGAGGAAGAATACGTGGTGGAAAAGGTTCTAGACAGGAGGGTGGTTAAAGGAAAGATTGAATATCTCCTGAAATGGAAAGGATTCTCTGAGTAAGTATGGTTATGGAACGTGGTCGTTAAAAGTCTGGGCTTAGACTTCAAGGGATTTGCGCATGACAACGATTTTTGTCAGATTCTCCCTCGAATCGGACTGTAAGATGCCTCTCTGTCATTTTTCTGTTTGTTGTCCGTTGCTAATGAGAAATCAGGATGTAGGTGAAAGGTTTGCATATGTCGCCTACATCCTTTCACCTACATTCTGATTTCTCATTAGCAACAGACAACAAACAGAAAAATGACACCTGGTAATGAAAGGGTTAAATGGGAACTTCATTTTGTCTTAACTTCCACCTACAATTTGGATTTTCTGATTAAAAATATAGACAGTGCTTCAGTGAAAGGGAAAACTCCCTCTTTGACCAGCTTCAGACATTTTCTCTAATGGTGGTTTTTCCTGGACAGGCCTGAACTCACTGTATCATCGTGATCTGTGGTGCTGTGAGTTCCAACCTGACCACTGGTCTACTGTCCCATATTAACATGATGCTGTGAGTACACTAGACCTGTGGTCGGGCTGGAACTCACAGCATAATAGACCACTGTGATGCCAAAACTCGGGTCAGTCAATCTTCGGCCATCACACAAACTGCGCCTGATTCACTGAAAATGTTAAACACTAGATCCATGCAGGCCGCACTGTTAGACCCAATTCACACAGTGAGTGATTAGTGATTTCCATCAGTAATTGTGAGCCAAAACCAGGTAAAAAACAGAACATGAGCAAATCTTTCCATTATACCTTATCTCTGAGCAGCCTCCACTCTTGGTTTTGGCTTACAATCACCGATGGAAATCACTGACCAAAACACTTTCATATGAACTAGGCCTTATAAGAGAGGCTTCACAGATGCAAGAATAAGGGCCCATTCAGACGGCAGGATGAACGGGTCTGCACCCGTTCCACAATTTTGCAGAACGCGTGCGGACCCATTCATTCCAATGGGACCGCAAAAGAAGCGGACAGCACGCCTTGTGCTTGTTGTAGATAATCGGGTGGCACTGCTGGAGGTATGGGTGCATGGTCAACGGATGTCGCCCTAAATACTTTAGTAAGGAACAGAACCGGCACTCCTTGCGATGCAATAGTATATTCTTTATTCGCCACTCATAAAGAAAGTACGTGCGTTTCGGCACGTGCAAGTGCCTTTGTCAAACACAATATATGTGAGCAGCAAAGTACATGTACTTTGCTGCTCACATATATGTTTGACAAAGGCACTTGCATGTGCCGAAACGCACGTACTTTCTTTATGAGTGGCAAATAAAGAATATACCATTGCATCACACGGAGTGCCGGTTCCGTTCCTTACTGCAGCACGCCATGTGCTGTCCGCATCCGTGGTTCTGCTCTGTGGAAAGGATAGAGCATGTCCTATTCTTGTCCGCAATCGCGGACAAGTATAGGCATATTCTATTATGGTTGCGGCGATGTTCGGTCTGCAAATTGTGGAACGCACTCGACCGGTGTCCGTGTTTTGCAGATCCGCAAACAATATGGTCGTCTGAATGAAATAAAAGGGGGCGGATGCTTGGCATTCTAAATGGGCACACATCTGAACTCATCTGGTGTTTGCAGTGAGGACAACACTTGGGAGCCAGAAGAGAACCTGGACTGTCCTGATCTGATTGCAGAGTTCCTACAATCACAGAAATCTGCACACGAGTCAGACAAATCGGATGGAAAGCGCAAAGCAGATTCTGACAATGAAGTTGCGGGTGAAGAGAGTAAGCCCAAAAAAAAGAAAGATGAGGTAAGAATATTTAAATGGTCACTAACCTTTCAACAGTACAGGAAAATATAAAAGAACAGTTGAGTGAAAAATGCTTCTTTCTCCACTTAGCCACTTCTCCACCCCCTCCTAAACTAACATTTAGGCTGGGTTTACAGGTTGCGGATAAGTCACAGCAAACATTGTGTACGTTCTTGCCATGGTTGTGTGTTGCCTGCACAGTTTATACAAGTGAAACGCAACAGAAACCGCAATGTGTCTCCCCAGCCTAAAGGGTGACATTACAGCTCCTCATAAAAGTCTATGGAAAGGAGAAGTGAGTTGCAGTGCGAGTTGGAGGCTACAACAGGTAATGATCTCCTGTATGGTGATTGAGTGAATGAGGAGATTTGGGGAGCAAAATCACCTGTATTCTCCATGTGCAGTGTATGGAGAAATCATAGCAGCTATCCTCCACCCACTGCCTGAGGAACAACTGACAGATGGCCGGTATCAGTGATTTGTGGATCATCAATTTCTGCACTGCAAAGCTGATAGTCGTGTAAATGCCCCCTTAAAATCTGAGTGCCAAACGCAGCTAAAACCCTGCCCACATGCAGGACTAATGACCACATCATTTTGAAGACAATACTTCAGATTTACTGGTAAACTTAGGCTGTTATCATATTTGTAGAGTTTGGCCTTGTGTGGAAAGTCTGCTCTTACCCTTAGGGCTCATGCATACGAACTTGCCATTTTTTCCCTTCCAATGCGGACCCATTCACTTCAGTGGGGCCACAAAAGACGCGGACAGCACTCTGTGAATAGGCATTGTTATTATGGGTGTTTCGTTTTGCAAATTAAGTACCGCAAAACGCTGTGCAGTCGTGTGCATGAGCCCTTAGTGCAGGCATCCTCAAACTGCGGCCCTCCAGCTGTTGCAAAACTACGATTCCCAGCATGCCTGAACAGCCTACAGGTATCAGCCTACAGCAGGGCATTGTGGGAGTTGTAGTTTTACAACAGCTGGAGGGCCGCAGTTTGAGGATGCCTGCCTTAGTGTATGATTCCTTGTAGCGGATACCGCATGGCCATTAGCAACTGACATTGGTTAACACTATTTCCTCTTGCCTCCTCCAGGTTGAGAAGCCTCGTGGATTTGCTCGAGGTTTAGATCCAGAAAGGATTATTGGAGCCACAGACTCAAGTGGAGAGTTAATGTTCCTAATGAAATGGTAAGTAGCGTCTGGATCTCGGTACTTCCGATAATTACTGTATATGAGGAAATTCCTGCTTAAGAAATCCAGTCATAATCATCGACTCACCGGGTGTTTAGTGTGACAGACAGGAGGTAATATCCTTTTTCTCCATGTATAACCCTACAGGAAAAATTCAGATGAAGCGGATCTTGTCCCAGCAAAGGAAGCCAATGTGAAGTGTCCCCAAGTGGTGATTTCATTCTACGAGGAACGGCTGACGTGGCATTCCTACCCATCAGAGGATGATGACAAAAAGGATGACAAGAACTGAAGGCCACATAAAGCTGTTATTACTAACAGTGGATGGTGGGTCCTACAGGGGAGGGGGTGGGAGGACAGCTACAGGATCCAGTCTTTCTTGCAGCCAAAAAAAGGTGTTTTATATGTAAAGCCTAGGAGACACTGCACCCTTTATATGCCCCTGCTCCCTCGCTTCATCTTCCCCACTAGTGTTACAAACTCTACATTTTTACCAAGTAGCATGTATTGTTTGGCTATTAGTGATTAGAGATGAGTGAATTTCATGTTATGAAATTCGTTCACGCTTCGTTTGGTGGTAAAAGCAGAATTGCGTTATGGATTTCGTTACCGCGGACCATAACGCAATTCTATGACGGCATGCCTTTAGAGGCATTCCGTCATAATAGAAGTCTGGCATGCCTTTAGAGGCATTCCGTCATAATAGAAGTCTATGGGCTTCAAAATGGATCCGTCCCGTTTCCATTATGCAGGGGAGTCCTCGCCTGCATAACGGAAAAGGGACAGATCCATTGTGCTGCCCATAGACTTCTATTATGGCAAAATAAATAACGGTAGACCTCAAAAGGCATGCCGTCATAGAATTGCGTTATGGTTTGTGGTAACAGAATCCATAACGCAATTCTGCTTATACCACCAAACGAAGCGCGAATGAATTTCACAACATGAAATTCACTCATCTCTGTTAGCGATGTCTGTCAAAAAGACATGGTTTACTCTGGGTGGGTGGGGGAGAACTTTTTAAAAAAATTCATAAATAAAAAAAAAAAAAAGTACTCTTTTAACGAAGAAAGGAAAACCTGTCACCAAAAGACTGAGACGATGCATTGTGTTACCGTCACCCGTTCAGTGTTTGGCTGCTTCCTGAGGGCATCAACTTTGCCACCGTTCAGGCAGCTGCAAGGACCCTACAAGACAGACATGCTACCTAATAGATGGGGACCTTAACACGTTCCTGCATCTGTTTTGATCGGCGGTCCATTTTCAAGGGATGGTATTGGCAAATTGTGAATTTTTAGGCAGTTACTTTGCAATGGTGCTGTTCATGTGAAACGTTTTTTTAATCTCCTCTTTTCTCCTTAACTTCTCAAGCAGGAAGTCTTAGGTAGCCGGAGTCATGAAGATACTGGTTACATAGGAGCTTCCCTGCAGTTTTATTGTATAAACCTGTCTTTGTAGTTTGTGGTTTTTTTGTTTTTTTTTTCCTTTCTACAATAGCATGTGTTTTAGGATCTGTGAACACTTATCATATGGAAAGTAAATCTTAGACAGCATTTTGTCAGTCATCCTAATAAAACTTTTAGATTTATAAAATACTCATCTCATACCACTGGCATTACCAGGATATGCTTTAGCTGAATTTGTAGTAGCAGTACAGATGTGTTCCATCTTTGCAGCCATCATTCGTACCAAAGCAGAACCTGTTTCATCACTGTACGCTATTATTTGCCCATCAGGGTTTTTAGGAGGGCTGGAGACCAACAGAACCAACAGCAGGTGTCATGGTGTGGGGACGCCATTACCTACCATGGTCGTTCCTGGCTGGTGTTTGTGGAGGGAACATAGACCAGCCTTCGTGGTATCTATGGTCATTGTGGAAAAAGTCCTAATGCCTTTTTTTACATTTTTTGACTTGGAAGACATGATGTTCCTATAAGATAATGTACACTACACAACGTGCTCTTCAGGCTATCCAGCAGGTCCCCGGGCCAGCTTGGTTGCCAGATCTCTCCACTATTAAGTATGGGTGGGGCAATGGATCTCGCATGAACAGCGGCCAACTATGGCTACAAGCCTGGAATGACTATCACAGAAGGTTATCCAGCATCTGTATGACTGTTACCATGCCGGAGTGGCATCACAGTGAGGCGAGAAGTGACCCTGATGCTGAACCCTAACTCAAGGGTGCACCACCTTGGTTGTGTGATCATTGACCAAGTACTATATTAGCAGTTTATACTGTCAGTCTCAGCTCAATCGCATTAAGTTGTCCAGGTGGGTTATTTAAAAAAAAAAAATTGTGTTCCCATCTTGCGGTTTTGTATTTATAATTTAGTTATAATCAGCTTTCCACAATGGAACCTGCTTTGACACTTACCCATCAACTACACAAGTAATATCTAGGAAAGTGAAAAAAAAAAGTTTTTAGTTGGTTCGGCTGAGGTTTGTATGGCTGTAGTTGTAAGAAAACCTAGCCTATAAACATTTAGATCAGGTGCTTTCTGCTAACAGCTGTAACTCCAGCCTGACACTGCCGGGAAATCCTGCCACCTGCTCTCCAGTCACAGTATCGGTTTCTGTTGGTACAGCTGATCTAATCCTTTGTTTAACCCTTCAGGACCTGGCCATTTTTCACCTTAAGGACCCGGCCATTTTTGCAAATCTGACATGTCACTTTGTGGTGATAACTTTAAAACGCTTTTACTTATCCAGGCCATTCTGAGATTTTCTTGTCACATATTGTACTTCATGACAGTGGTAAACTTGAGTCAAAATATTTCATTTTTATTTATAAAAAAGAAAAAAAAAATTACCAAAGATTTTGAAACATTTTCAAACTTTCAATTTCTCTGCTTTCAAAACAGATAGTGATACCTCCTAAAATAGTTATTACTTTAGAGTTCCCATACGTCTACTTCATGTTTGGATCATTTTGTAAATTGCATTTTCCTTTTTTGGGGACTTTAGAAGGCTTAGGATTTTAGAAGCAAATCTTGAAATTTTTCAGAAAATTTCCAAAACCCACGTTTCAGGACTAGTGTTGATCACGAATTTTCGAATTGCGAATTTTAATCTCGAATATCAGCACTTCGAAAATTCGCGAATATTTAGAATATTGCAAAATATATTCGCAATTGCGAATATTCGTTTTATGCGAATTTTTTATATGCAAATTTTCGCAAGCAAGAAAATAATGTCATTAGTTTCTTGTTTGTGAAGCATAGATAAACTCGCATAAATACAAGATATCAAGCTATACATTAGCATAAAAATTCGCATAAACTGGCATCTAAAAGATACCTTTTAAATGCCAGTTTATGCGAATTTTTATGCTAATGTACGCGAATTTTTATGCTAATTTATGCGAATTTTATGCGAATTTTCGCAAACAAGAAAACAATGTCTGGAGATTACGAATTTGCGAATTTTCGAATATATGGCGAATATTCGCCCAAATATTCGCGAAATATGCGAATTCGAATATTGCCCCTGCCGCTCATCACTATTCAGGACCAGTTCAGATCTGAAGTTACTTAGAAAGTACACCCCTGAAGGTATTCAAAACTGATTTTACAAACTTTCTTAACCCTTTAGGTGTTCCACAAGAATTAAAGGAAAATGTAGATGAAGTTTCAGAATTTCAATTTTTTCCAGTAACAAAGCAGGGATAACAGCCAAACAAAACTCAATATTTATTGCCCTGATTCTGTAGTTTATAGAAACACCCCATATGTGGTCGTAAACTGCTGTACGGGCACAGGGCAGGGTGCAGAAGGAAAGGAACGCCATATGGTTTTTGGAAGGCAGATTTCACTGGGATAATTTTAAGTTGCCATGTCACATTTGAAGACATCCTGATGCACCCCTAGAGTAGAAACTCCACCTTTTTTTATTTACAATGTTCATCTGACAGGTTAGATCATGTGGTATTTTCATAGAGCAGGTTGTTATGGACTCGACAATATCGGTGTTCACCTAAGGGGTTAAATCATGTGATATTTTTATACAGCAGGTTCTTACGGACGTGGAGATACATAACATGTATACTCTTTTTATTTATTTAAATTTTACAACGGCATTTTTGAAACAAAAAAAAACATATTTTAGTGTCTCCATGTTCTGAGAGCCATAGTGTTTTTCTTTTTTTGGGTGCTTGGTCTTAGGTAGGGTCTTATGTTTTGCGGGATGAGATTACTGATGTGATTTTGGGGTGCGTATGACTTTTTGATCGCTTGGTATTACACTTTTTGTGATGTAAGGTGACAAATGGCTTTTTTGACACTTTTTTTCACAGTGTTCACCTGAGGAGTTAGGTCGTGTGATATTTTTATAGAGCCGGTCGATACGAACGTGGCGATACCTAATATGTCTACTTTTCTCTTTTTTCCTATTCTTTTACAATTTATTTTTTTTACTTTATTTTGGGAAAAGGACACTTTTTTTTTTTTACTTGAAACTGAATTTTTTTGGGGAAAACAATTTTTTTAACTTTTTTTTTTGTCCTACTCTGGGACTTCAACTTTTGGGGGTCTGATCCCCTTTACAATGCATCACAATACTTCTTTATTGTAATGCATTGGCTGTAAGTGTATTACACTGAGAAATACACTTACAGCCTTCCTGCCTCTCACAGGCATCACGGAAGGCAGCCACGATGCCTAAGGAAGGCATCGGGCTGCCATCGGGTCCCCGTCACAGCAGCTCGGGGACCCAATGGCCACCCGTGACGTGCCATGGTCAGCACGAGGGTTGATGCGCTGGCATCGGTGTTTTCACCAATGCTGGTTTATACAGCAGGGGTCCAGCTATCTTTGACTGCTGAACGGGCAGGTGCAGCTCCTGATCAGTCTGCTGTACATGTACGGCGCTGGTCCTTAAGGGTTTAATTCACTTGGTCACAAGAAAATGCTATAGACGCATGTGGGTCTCATGGCTACTCCATGCAGTCAGAATGCAGTTCACACATGCCTTTAATTCATATAACTTAGCTGTTGCTTTCTTCACAAATCAGAATTGAAGCTTGTCAAGATAATGAATAAACAGAAAGCAAAATAGTAATATGCAGTTATAGGCCAGCCCAAAAAGCTAGTCTGGCGAAGATTTGACCATTCTTAAAGAGGCTCCATCACCAGGATCAACCCTATTAGAGCTGTGTCCTAGCATCTACCTATAGTATACTCTGTCAGGCATCCTCAAACTGCGGCCCTCCAGCTGTTGCAAAACTACAACTCCCAGCATGCCCGAACAGCCTACAGGTATCAGCCTACAGCAGGGCATTGTGGGAGTTGTAGTTTTACAACAGCTGGAGGGCCGCAGTTTGAGGATGCCTGCTCTATGTACTATAGCTTCTCCAGACACCAGTAATATATGTTAGCTTATAGGCATGGAAAAACATACACCTTTAGGCTACATTCACACGACCGTATATGTTTTGGGGTCAGCAAGTCATGGATATACTGGCCGTGTGAATGTAGTCAGTCCTATGACAAATGCCTATTCCGGACAAGAATAGGACATGCTCTATCTTTTTTGTGGGGCCGCAGATTGAAACTACAGATGCGGACAGCACATGGTGAATCCGGACCCGTTCATTTCTATGGGGCTGTGTACATGAGCGTTGTTTCTCACGCATCACTTGTATAACATGGTTATATGGGAAAATAATAGCATTCTTTAATACAGAATGCTTAGTAAAAGGACAATTGAGGGTTAAAAATTAAAAAAAATTAACTCACCTCCTCCAATTGATCACGTAGGTGCTGGTCTCCTGTTCTCTCTTCAGCTGTTGGTAATGGACCTGTGGTGATGTTACTGAGCTCATCACATGGCCCATTGTGCATTTTCCCACAACGCACCCGCATCTTATCTGGGTGTCAAACTTGATGCCCGTGTGAAAGAGGCCTTATGTGGTGATAATATAGCTTGGTGGTTAAGTAAACTGATTTTGCATGTAGAGATCCCAGGTTTGAATCCAAGAGAGACATCAACATTTTTTTTTCTTCCACATTTATCACTTACAGAGATGAGCGAATTTCAGGTTATAAAACTCATTCACTAGTAAAAGGTGAATTGCATTATGGATTCCCTTACCACAGACCATAACGCAATTCTATGACTGAATGCATAATGGAATGCCTTTGGAGGGATTACGTTATTTATTTCGCCATAACAGAAGTCTATGGCCTGCAAAACGGATCCGTCCCCTTATGCAGGAGAGTACTCCCCTGCATAACGGTGACGGAAAGGATCCGTTTTGCTGCCCATAGACTTCTATTATGATGGAGTGCCTCTAAAGGCATTCCATTATGCACTCAGTCATAGAATTGCGTTATGGTCCGTAGTAATGGAATCCATAACGCAATTCACCTTTTACCAGTAAGCGAAGCGTGATCAAATTTAAAAATATCTAATCTCTAATCATAAGAAATGCATGATCTCTATATGCATGGTAAACCACTAAGCTATATCATCACCACATAAATATATAGGGTTTTTTATGCTTATAAGCTATCACATATTAATAGTGTCTTTCTAATCATACATTGTGTCTGTGAATACAGCAGTAATATAAGGTAAGCAGATCTCAGTGTGGTGAAGCTATAGTACATAGAGTATATGATATTGCTAGGACACAGCTCTGCCCTCGGCCTGCTGTCTAGCCCTCTCAATCATGTGTGGAGGGCATGTGCAGATCACAGGGGGTGTTATATTATAAGTCCTCAAATGATTTGGCCCTGCCTCCTAGTGCTCCAATTGCTCATTTGCATATGAATAATAGATAGAGATAGATAGATATATATATATATATATATATATCTCTATCTATCTCTATCTATCTATCTATCTATCTATCTCTACAGCTATTTATCATACAGACAAAAGAAAGGTATAATTTTAGTCAGCACGATGAGCCCTACCAGACAGTATGTCTAGTTTATTCAGGTTAATCCTGGTAATGGAGCCTCTTTAACTGTTCACAGGACCCAACTGTAGAACAAACACCTTTTATGGAGCTTTCACTATCAGTGGTAGTGTGAATATGAGGTTTTAGCTCCTGTAGGTGCCCAAGGCGAGGTTAAACTGATGTGCCCTCTGCTTTTTGCTGCTTCACAGCCCCTGCCCTCTGAGTGACAGCTGTAGCATTCAAACAGGAGATCTCTCAGAATAGATGAGGGGCTGTAAAGCACAGAAACTCAGCACAAAGCGCATGTCGCAGTAAGGCGTACTTGCTGGAGCAGAATAAAATTTCCTATTTACACTACTCCTGCTAAAAGCACTGCAGAAAAGAATCTGCCCCGATTGACCCTGCTCCTAACCAATGCTGTCAGTAGTTTAGCATGGTCAAATCTTCTGCCAGACTCCTTTTAAGAACAGGTTGTTTTTTTTGTGAAGGGGGTTATTCAGTTATTTTTCTGTTCTGATCAGTCAGAAGAACAGAAAAATAACAGATTTGGCTTCTGTCCGATCCATTTTCATCAGATCTGTTATTTCAGATGTAAAAAGTCCTGCATGGACCTCCTGAAAGTGTAAAAGGTGATGGAAAAATTAGGCAATGTGGATGATCACAATACATTAGTAAGTGTCTTGTAATAACTTTCTCCACATGATAAATACCATTTGCTAAAGTGAGACAACTCCATAAATGGAAGGGGGGAAAAAACAACATTGGAGGAGTTGGAGCTCAAACACGCCAACCTGTATTTTCCTCCAGCTGAAAAAGGTTGGCGGAGACAATATAAAATCTCAGACAGCCCCTACAATGTCTTACTTGTACAGTCCCTGCACCTGCATTTACAGAAGAAGATATTTCACCCGCTGATGGCTGGACGTTCAGTAATTTACTTGCAAGTAAATATATATGCACAGTAAGACAAACACTGAACAACATTTTTAATTATCACAAGCATTTTGACGTAACTATAGTTCTTTTCGCTTAAGTTAACAATGAAATAACACTGAGTTGAGAGAATATCACAAAATCAGTTTATTTCAAATAATAAAAAAAAAAAAAGCGTTCAATACATATTTGTACTAGTTCCAGTAGGATGTAATATGGAACGTGCATAGTTATCACACTCGGCAAACTCTAAACCTAACTGATCGTGTGCATTTAATACAATGAGTGAAGGATTCTTCTTATAATCCCTCAGTGAATAAAATTCCTGCGAATCAGAATTGGAACCCATATTACTATCCTGCCCACAATCCTCTGAATGGCGCTAGAACTGGTAAGCAGACTTGGTGTGATTGGGTCATGCCCTGTCTGGCAGTAAGGGGCAATACAATCTTTACCTTGGGAAATTCTAAACTGATAAATTAGAATTAAAGTGATTTAAGAGAAACTACCCACAACCTGATCATCAGACCTTACCAGGAGTAACAGAGCCCCACAAAACCAGCGGGGCACTGAAAGCCACCTGCCGGACACAGCTCAAAGGCTGGTACTGGACTTTATGAGGCTCAGATTTCCTTCATCAATTAGGGTACTTATCCCACATCATTTAAGCACTGTGTGTCCAGTACGGACAGCTCATTGAAACGGCTCACCCTCATGCAAGGTTACTCTTCACTTCCCGACACACATTTGCCTACATTCTAGACATGGTACAAGATCAAGAATTAAACAAAAAATGGTCTTTCACCCTGCCTTTGTCAACTTCTTAGGTTTACGATTTCAGGGCATGCTTCTGCCCTCAGGCCCGGCTGGCCGCCTCCTCATTCCTGGACAAACGGGGCCCCGACACAGACAGGACACAGTCCCTGGCCCTCAGTATGTGTAGAAATCTACCTCATCACTCACTGGGGTCAGTCTTGTGTGAAAGGTTTGATACAGAGGCCTGAAGGAAAGCACAGCCCACACCCCCTGTCCTGTAACATTCCTGATTTCAAATAGAGATGCGTCACTTCCTCCGATCCTTTCTCTCTGGCCGTCGATTCTGCTGGCCCTCAGCATTGCGTGGCATGAGTACTACATTACCATTGCTTGTGTAGTGCAGGGCATAGCGCTGAGGAGAGTATGGTCGACCTTCTTGGTCTCTTAGCTGGCTAAACACTTCCTGATACAGGTTCTCCACTTCCTGTTTCATTCTCTGGAGTGATCTCAAGTTTTCTCCTTTCTCTCGCAGCTGAGAGCTACGTTCTCTGTTCAAGCGTTTTACTTCCTGCTCCAGATTCAGAATGGTGTCCAATTTCCTCTTGCGGCAGTTCTGGGCAGCCATCTTGTTCTTTCCTCGCCTACGAATGTCACGTACCAAGCAGAGCTGTGCCTCACTAAGCTGGTATTTGGTAAGAAGCTCATTGAACTCTTCCACAGGCAGATTAATAATTTTTTCATTACTGAAGGGGATCTTCATAGCTCTAGCTCGTTGCTCATCTCGTCCTGCCTGTCTATCTAGGAATGCCCCTTGCCTTCGGTTCCCTCTCCCTGATATAGGTAGCGGTGGCTCCTCTGGTTCCTCAGGAATCATGTTGTAGGTATGGTTGTGCCCAACATGTTCAAGGAAAGGCAAGCGATTAAATCGACTAGGGTCCTGGGAGCTCATTCTACAAAATTTGCTGTATTCTGGTTGGTAACCGCTGGCTTCCTCAACCTCCTCTGGTTCTACCAATTCAGAGTCAGAGCTGTATCCCACTGCTCCTTCCTCAGAGAAAGAGGAGGAGGAGGATGAGCATGTAGAAGAAGAGGTCTCAGAACCGCTCGGTGATGCTGGACTTTGATGTGAATCAAGAGACAAACCAGAATCTGAATCCAACTCTTCCTGAAGTTGAGAAGCTTGCATTTGGCTAAAGCCTTCCTCAAAAGCCAAGTCCATTAGACTAATTTCATCAAATAAAGCATCTCCCAAGATGCCACCAAGGGGGTCCTGTAGGTCACTGCTTGAAGTTTCATTAGATGTGCTATTTAGCTGTGAGGGGAAAAGAATCCCTGTCAGATTGGTAAATCCAAAAGTGGAATTGATATCACTGGAGTTGTGAGAAGATAGCTGAGGCAGCGGTGACTCCGAGACTGGAAAAGCTTCCATCGAAGGAGTGAAGAGTGTCACGTTTTGAGCACAGCCTTGAAGAGGTGGTGCTTCCAGGTTGCCATTTTGCTGCATTGATGGGTCTAGACTCAGATATAGGGGATCCTCGGTAGTATCCATTGGCTGAAGAAGAAAGACAATGTGAAGTCAGGAATATGAAGTAATTCTGAAAGACTAACACTCTGGTTACAACGTACTTAGAGGCACATGTTAGAGTGGTAGGTTACTACTTCCCTGTCAATGTTCGTTAGGGTCTATTCTTGACACCTAGACTATAAGCAGTGCTCCAGGCGAAAAGAAAATAAACAGGAGCCATTGGCTCCTAAACTGAAAAACGTAGGAGCCAAATTGAAAAAAAAAAAATATATATATATATATATATATAATTATAATTAAAAAGAAGACTTGGAGAAGATGAGACGCAAGTCACAATAATGAGCCAGCACTACATATAGGAGAATACAGCACCACATACCTCTTACATCCAGTGACATCTCCCATCATATAGACCTTCTCTTTCCTCTTCTCCTCCATTTGACCCAGACCTCAATGACAAATTCTTTCAGCTGCATCTCGTCTCAACAATGTCATCCTACTGCCATTCCCAATACTGTGCCCGTGGTGCTCCCCAATGTCCCAGGTACTATACTGCTGAAAAAATAGTGACCCCACTAGAAATAATGTTTCTATAGTGTCTACAGTAATTATAAATGCCACCTAGAGTGCCCCCCAATTTCTCCCATACTGACCTCTAATGCCCCCCCCCTTACGGCCAGTAATGTCCCCCCAGTGCCCCCCCCCCCCTTACGGCCAGTAATGTGCCCCCCCCCTTACGGCCAGTAATGTCCCCCCAGTGCCCCCCTCCATACGGCCAGTAATGTCCCCCAGTGCCCCCTTACGGGCAGTAATGTCCCCCAGTGCCCCCTTACGGGCAGTAATGTCCCCCCAGTGCTCCCTCTACGGGCAGTAATGCTCCTCCAGTGCATCCCCTCTACACAGACCGCTCTCCATACATCCCCCCTCTACACAGAGCGCTCTCCATACACCCCCCTCTCCTACACAGACCGCTCTCCATACACCCTCCTCTCCTACACAGACCGCTCTCCATACATCCCCCTCTACAGAGACCTCTTTCCATACATCCCCCTCTACAGAGACCGCTCTCCATACATCCCCCTCTACACAGACCGCTCTCCATACACCCCCTACACAGACCACTCTCCATACACCCCCTCTACACAGACCGCTCTCCATACATCCCCCCTCTACACAGACCGCTCTCCATACATGCCCCCCCTCTACACAGTCCGCTCTCTGTGCACCACCCCTCACAATCTGCTTCCTCTGTTACCTCTCCGGTGCACGGTATTTACACACCACCAGACCTGCAGCCGCAGATTTCTCCTTCCCCCATTGGGCCACATCAGGAGTAAGCCCCTCCTAGGCCGGTCACATGGCCTCTCCACTCTGTCACCTACCATTTCCTGTGTCCGGAGGATGTTCTTCCCCCACAGCAGCGGCAGACCAAACAGACCTCAGGCCTGTAGTATAATTATTTGCTCCCATGCCCTGCCGCAATATTCAGCTACAGCGTGGCAGCCCTGTAGCAAATGGCGACAAGGCTAAAAAGTCTTGTTGCCATTTGCAAATTTTAAGGCGCATTGGCGACCATTTTGGTCGCTATCTGGAGTGCTGATAAGGGCTCATGTACACTGCAGGTCTATAAAATAGTGCCCATAGCCTGATGTGTGGCATGCCCCAATGCACACTATATTACGCAGGTTGTTCCTCCTTTAAGTATTGCTTCCAGTGCCCCACAGTTGCCCACTGTGGTATGGACCAGCAGGGCCTTCTTTCTGCTGTACGGGTTTAGTGTACATCACTTTGCCAAGTGTATTCCCAATTTTTGGGTGAAAAAAACTGTATAAAAAGGTTGCAGCGTCTAACTAAAACTGGACCTTTATTGTTTGCACTGTCTAAACCTGGGTGCTCCCCATAGTCAGAAATGCATGATAAAACACATTGATATCATTTTACTTGGCTTACTGAAAAACAAAGTACCTGCATATCCATGATTGACATCAGGTCCTGCCACTGCTCCTCCAGATCGAGAGGTGACTCCATATCTGATAGAAAAGGGGACAGAAGACCATCTGCCTGATCTAAAGTCACTGGGTCTGATTCTGTGTCCAAGATACTCTGGGAGTCCGGAGACGTAAACTGCACAGAGCAGAAATCAGATTGCATTGCTCAAGTGGTCACAAGGAACCTAACAGAACAGGTCAGAGGGCACTGAATTACCTCGGAAGAATTGGCAAACTGGAAAGTGTCATCCAGAAGACTCAGGCACTCCGCCAAAGACATAGCAGTCTGACCCTGTAGAAAAAGCCATCAACACAAGAAAAAAAATAAAAAGAAAAAAAATCATTATCAAAACAATATGATGAGACGGTTAGTACGACATCCATTAGATTTTTGGCAACTGAATAGAGGAGACTGGGCCATTCCCCACAGAGGTCGAGGAAGGGCCAGGAATTGGGAAGTGCAGTGAACTAGATGACGATATAAAATTACTAAAGGCACCCCACTTCGCTCTGATGGCTACAATGGAACAGACTGAGATGTAGTGATTTAATCTCCTATGGGGAGCACCCACCTCCTGTGGCACATTCTCCCCGGTCTCTCCGTCCACTTGCACCCCGGGCGGCGCGGCTTCACTTCCTGGGTCATCATGTAAAGATTCCCAGATATCTTCATTGTCCTTGTGGCGTCCTCGACTCTCAAAATCTTCACGCCCAGCGCCAAGGTCAATATCCTGAAGCCATAAAATATCTATTGGATCAATTTCCTAGTAAGGAAGAAAAATAAATTAAGGAGCGTTTCAAGCAACCCAGGAAAAAGATCAGGCACAGACAGACCTGCTCGCTACACCAAGCTGTGACGCTGTAATTCAATAGCCATGCCTTCACTTTATGGCTTGACTTAAATCGAATACATTATTAAATGTTAGTGGCGTTCAGAGTCCTGTGATTTAGAGAGATCTATTGTCACTGCGTTATCCCTCTCACAGAGGCCATCAAGGTCAGGGTCATGTTCTTGTATCGGCTGCACATGGACAGGCACCAGACTGACACCATCTGCTTGAGGAGGGGGAAACAGATCGTATGCAGGATATGCACATATAACTAGCGGCCAAAGAAGCCCATGGATTACAGGCACAAGTCCAGCACAGTCTGTGATGCCATCCTGTGCCCCGATATTCACATCATGTCACATGACTGCCGCAACGTGTGCGACACAGGAGCTGTGTACTGCCGGCGAACATGTAAACAGGTTATAAGACCGCCTCGCTTCACGCAACCCACAGAGCCTCTGCATTGTGCAAGCGCAGAGCAGACACCTGTCACCTTTGCTCATGCTCCCTGGGTGACACAAACAGCTGCTTGTCCCTTCATCCCCAACCCGAGAGGTGACAGCCACGCTGTACCCTCTACCCATTCACACAAAATATCATCTACAGATCAAATAGAGCTACTGGTGAGGAAAAATGCCTGAAACGTGTTGTAACACCCATCTATAGTATGAACTGTGACATGCACTTTATGCTGTTCATCATCGAAAAGGAAGCTGGCCGGGGGCATGTTCTATCTAAAAAAATGATCTGTACTATGTCAAATCAGTGGCACTACAACACCCAGAAGGATGAGGGGCTGTACCAGCAACGGGTACCATCTAAAATGACAATTGACAGGTTTCTTGTGGCCTTCATTATAGAGAGTGTCTGGAGTCTCATTGCTCTGTTGTGTGCCCCTAAAGGAGGATGTCACAGACTGGCAATAAAAGAAAAAAAAACCTTATCAGAGCATCCCGAGTTCCACTGCTGCAGCCACTCAGTAGTACGGTGTCCCATCTACATGTATGCCACTGCTGCCAGCCAATCAACGGCTTTAGCGGCTACGTGCTATTCGAGCACACATTACCACTGCTGGCTGGCAGTGACGTGCATGTAAACAGCACGCTTTCCGCCCCCATGACGGGGGTTTTTTTTTTTAAAACTGTTTCAGACAAGTCCTTTAAGGCAGTGTTCCTCAATTCCTGTCCTCAGGGCCCACCTTCTAGCCATGATTTGAGAATTTCCCACAGAATGAATACCTGTGGTAGGTCCTGATGCTTTAACACTAATTATATCACGGTAGGTGGACCTTGAGGACCGCAGTTGAGGAACACTGCTTTAAGGGTATACCCGGGAACACAGAACCTATCACAAGTGATAGATGTATGATTCCTGGGGGGGGGGGGGGGTCCCCGGATCATGAGATCTCACGTTTCCTTCGCAGAGTCCTTTGCGTGAATGGAGTGAGTGCGCTGGAGCTATGTGTGAACATGGCGCCCGCTCGCACGTTCAGTGGGCGTCATGGCCGGCAAGTTTCAGCTGTTTCAAACATCGTGGTAATGAAAGGCCTTAAGATGCCGTGATCAAGTGAGATTACGGCATCTAGAGGTGCAAAAACCGACACTCCCTGCGGCCAATGGGGCTGTCGGTAGTTGTTCTGAATGCCATCAATTTTCCTATTTTGGCCAGAAATTAGCAATTCAGAGTAATAAAGTAATTTTAAAAATCCCTGATTATAAAATGTTTTTTTTTTTTTTTTTATTTTGTACAGAGCTTCAAAATCATTACAATTTACAACTGAAAACACCCGTACTATTAAAATATATTTTTTTAAATACGGCAAGTACTGTAACGGGAAAAAAGGGTCAAAATGGACGATTTTTTTCATTGCTTCTCTTACCCCAAAAAATGTAATAGAATGTGATCAAAAAGTCACATACACATTACCAAAAGTGTATTAATAAAACCTACAGATTCTTCTGCAAAAAGTGAGCCCCTATACAGCTCAGTAGACATATAAGTATAAAAGAAGTTATGGGGGTCCAAATACAGTGATGTAAAAAAAATTAAATAATAACTTTTTTAAAATCAAAGTTTGAATTTATTTTTACACTATTAGATATACAAAACCTATACATATGGGGTATCGTTGTAATCGGACTGACCCAGAGAATGGGCATGGGTCAGTTTTGCCGCAAACGAAACGCCGTGGGAACAAAACCTGTAAAACGGTGGAGGAATTGCTTCCCCCCCCCCCCCCCCCAATTCCACCCCATTTGGAATTTTTTTACCGTTTCCTAATGATGGCATTAGAAAGTACAACTTGTCCCGCAAAAAAAAAAAAAATGTGAACGGAAATATAAAAAAAGTTATGGCTCAAGGAAGATAGGGAAGAAAATTGAATACACAAAAACCACCGTTAGTGAAAAGGTAAAGTAAACTGAAATCTAATCTTGAAGGCTAATAAGGGACTGTGGTCACATGAGGACTGGCTAGGAGATGGCTCACTAAAGGCACATTAAGGCCCCATGCACACGACCGTTGTTTGTTTCCGCGTCCGTTCCGTTTTTTTAACGGATAGGATGCTTCCCCATTCATTTCAATGGGTCCGTCAAAAAATGCGGATGGTCAACCGTTTTTGATCCGCATCCGTGATTTCATTCCGTCAAAAAAATAGTGCATGTCCTATTTTTTTCACGTTTGCGAACAAGGATAGGCATTTTTACAATGGATCTGCCATAAAAATCGGATCCGTAAAAAAAAAAAAAAAAAAAAGGTCCGTCATCCGTTTTTTTTGACGGACGCAAAATTTGCAGGAGGAGCGGACGCGGAGGCAGGCAACGGTCGTGTGCATGTAGCCTAATACTGAGGTGGGAATTCCACAGAAGAAAACAAGAATAAATCCCCATTAGTCATGTGAGGGGGTTTTTGTGTTACATGGCAGCTAACATCAAGTGCCGCTCTAATCCCTCCCAGGACACAGAGGATCACAGACTATAAAGTGGGGCTCTCTCCAGATATGTCGACATTGTGGTATAAAATGAAAATGAGAGCTTCACGTGACCACAATCTCTCTCCACCATGTCATATGATCTCTGCACATACTGTACGGGCACAGTATTAACACTCCTAGAAACATTCGCCAAGCCCACGGTTTAATGTTCAATCACATGCTCTTGGCTCTGAAGCAATGTAAAGTAACCCTATTCCTGTCTGCATTGCAGACTACGCCGCTCTCACATGTCAAAGAGCGGCAGGACAACAGCCCCCACCCTCCGCATCAAACTCTGTATAAACAAATCCGGACACAAGCCCGGGCATGTGACCACACTGTATCGTGTATAGGAATGCCATGGTTCTGTGCCACCCTCCACTCACACAAGACCACGTGGGGCTCACCTTTGTTGAAACCCAACTAACCATCAAAAACCACAGATATTTCAACGAACCTAGTGCCCCATACCACCCTCTTCCCACAAAAAATACAAAATAAAGCTCACGATTCCAGGATATTAAGGCTGGGCATACACATTACATAGCTATTGGTCAAACACTAGTTTGGCCAACTGATCTCTCCCGACACCCTCATGCATCCTCAGCCTGGCTGAGCATGCAGGTGTCCTGAACAGGGAGAGGGGAGAAGGTAACTACCATACACCTATTTTCCCCAAGAATAAAAAGTTGGGCAGTCAAAATCCAACTGCTTGATCCTTATTGGGGATGAGCGAATCGACTTTGGATGAAACATCCGAAGTCGATTCGCATAAAACTTTGTTCTAATACTGTACGGAGCAGGAGCTTCGTACAGTATTAGAATGTACTGGCTCTGATGAGCCGAAAGTTATTGCTTTGCGAAGTCTCGCGAGACTACACATAACTTCATAAATGAATTTGTACTGTAAAAAAACATTTCCCGAACTCTGGTTCGATTTCAAGGTACCACTTGGAACTGAACCCGGGTTCGGGAAATGTTTTTTTACAGTACAAATTAATTTATGAAGTTATGTGTAGTCTCGCGAGACTTCGCAAAGCAATAACTTTCGGCTCATCAGAGCCAATACATTCTAATACTGTACGGAGCTCCTACAATGTACAGTATTAGAACGAAGTTTTATGCGAATCGACTTCGGATGTTTCATCCGAAGTTGATTTGCTCATCCCTAATCCTTATCTCCAAAGACACCTCTAATCAGGAGAGACTTGTAAGGCCCCCCAATACGTAAGAAGGTCAGCCAGTACCAGTTGACATCTATCTAATAAATATGGCCAGCTTGAGATCTGGGTTCTTCTCTGTCTTGAGAGCAGTCTTAGCTGTCCTTGCAGAATTTGCATGGAAGGAGCTCAGTGGCCACTTGGAAAGCGTTTACATTTTCAGCAAGCCGTTGCACGCCGCAGTTTCTGCCCTGCTGAAACCCAGCATTTATACCGGAAAGTGGCCAGATCACCGCCGGACCTTATTACAGTCAATGGAGATCTGACAGTGAACTACAGAATTCGGCAATTCCTACTCCGGCAAAATCCGGCCTTCTCTGCCAGAGATGTGAACTAAGCCTTACCAATGTTTGAAAAAAATGGCGCGGGCCAAAAACTTCTCGAAGGAGTAACATTTAAGTCACTACCTTTGTTTCCTCCTTATCAGTTACGAAACCTCAGCTAAACCAGACTTCCAGCCCATAGGACAGCAGCCAAGATCTTAGCACTTGGAAACTCTGTGAGGCTACTCTCACACGACCGTTTTCAATTCCGCTATTGAGATCCGTCAATGGGGACAAAACTGGACTGAATGCACCAAGATGCATTCCGTTCGGTTGCGCTCCCATCGCGGACAGAATAAGGATGCAAGCAGCGTCTTTCTGTCCACGATGTGATGCGGAGCAAGATGAATCCGTCCTGAGACTCCTGACAAACAATGTAAGTCAATGGGGACAGATCCGTTTTCTCTGGCACAATAGAAAACAGATCCGTCCCCCATTGACTTTTAATGGTGTTCATGACGGATCTGTCTTGGCTATAGAAGACATAATACAACCAGATCCGTTCATGACGGATGCAGACGGTTGTATTATTGTAAAGGAAGTGTTTCTGCAGATCCGCAAAAAACGCTAGTGTGAAAGTAGCCCGAGTATGGTATGGAAGAGTGTGGGTTAAAAACTGCAGTCACACTTGCGGTACTGCAGCTCAAGTCAGCTCTTACCTCCTTGTTCAGCTCTGAACTTTCAGACTGCGCAGTTGCTCCCAGCTCGTCGGTACCACGTCCTTGCTCCGTCTCTCGGTTGTCTCTGAGGCTGCTGTCTGTAGGTGGGAGATCCTGAGGGCCTTCTGGGGATCGGCTGGAGCCAGTCTGAGCACTGGACACAGAGCTGTCCGCCTCCCTATGCACCAGCCACGCATCAAGTTCTGTACTGGGCACCTGCAATCTGTCAAGGGCACGCATACGGCTTAACAGTCTGCGGGAGGTGAAAAACTGGTCTAAGTCCACACTCTTGGGGTGCACGCCATAGCCATCGGTGGTGCCACGGAGGCTGTGAAACTGCGTCTGAGTATAGGCTGAGGTAGGCCCCAGGATAATCTCATGCAGAGGGGGGAGGTGAGAGGGCAGATACGAGTCCAAGTCCACGCGCACACCCATGAGGCTCAACAGAATGGTGAACTGGATAAGACCCTCCGTCAGATACTTCTTCAAAGACAGCATGTCTGGGAGCCCCAGGGAAGAAGGGACCCCCAATGCTCGCACTTTCCAGGACACAGAGATCTACTGAGCTTTCTCCTGAAAAAGAGGGATAAATAGGGGTTAAAGCTGATCTCGCTTGAGGGTAAGGGAAGCGGAAAATGCTTTGAGGCATTGCATCACATTGACATTATGTAACCTCATCTCGGGACTGTTTTCATAAGCAACGTTCACCTAGACAGTCCTGACCTACATTCCTCGCACCCGGAGAACACTTGGCTGCGGTGATTCAGTCATCGCAGCGGAGTCTCTACACAGCGAGCGCAGCCAGTAACCATAATAAGGAATAAACAAGGCTACGGGCTGCTTCCTGTACTCCCAGCTGTCCGGGCCGGATGGGAGCAGTAGTGACTACAGAAGAAGAGGTGGAGGTCTTCGGGTGAACTGACGAATCCCTCTGATCTCAGACACAGCACAGGGCCGAGAACCAAGGCCGTCTCCTACACATTCTGAATGTATGGAGTCCATATACAGAGGTGACGTGATCCAGCCCTCACCTCCAGCTCTCCCAGCGACCTTCTCTTCCTTCGTCTTTCACAGCAGCAGATCTGAGATGATGAAATACCTTTACATCACAGCACAGTCTTGTGGGTGGGGGAATCAGGACAGGGACATTTAAAGGAATCGTCTATAGCAGGAGAGCACAACCTTTTCTGGTTTGGGGGCCACGTCAGACCAATCCCAAGAGCCCAATATAAAACTTAAAAGGGGCATTACCAGGTGAAACACAGCATTTGTACGTACAATATACCATAAACGTCTGGTTACATTTCTAGGACTCCCATGTAATGGATGAATACATGAACAATCCATGTCAGCAGTCACACCATTCTGTGCGGCCCCCTACCATCTGGTAGCAGACATGTATCGAGAGCCGCATGTGGCCCCCGGGTTGTCCACCCCTGGTCTATAGCTTATACATTGCCTGTCATAAGTGACTACCAGCCATACAGCAAGTTGACCAGCACTTGTTTATTGGCATTTTTTGTTTCCACTCAGTCTTTTTTTTTTTTCTTACTTAACTCAGGATCGTACTTGCGATCTTTCATCCCCCACAAGGACAAGCGATTTTTAAGTCATCCTAAAAGATGGGACAAATGAGTAAATGATCACTCGCCCGCCATGTTTAGAGGACGATGATCATAAAAGATCCTCGCCTTGTGGGAGTACAGCAGACAAGCAGTGAGGGACTCAGAGGGGCTTCCTATCAGGGATCTCACTGAAGAACCACATAGTATTCCCCTCCAACACAACGGGTGATAACAGCAGACACAGCTCACACCAGGTGCACAGTCTGAGGTAACACGAAAGCCCGAAACCAATTTAACACACGCCCGTTACTGCAGCCACGACGCCCACATAACCCAAGCTCCCCGTCCCGTAGCAGGCCTGTGTGAGGCTGAGGCCGGGCCGCCCCCGCCGTACCTGGTTCTCTCACACACGCTGAAAAGACTGTCCGCTCGCAGCGCTCTTCTGCTTCCTCGTGTATCCACCGCCCGGGTACCCGCAGCCCGACTACCACTTCCGCATCACCCGGCAAAACAGACAACCCCGCCATCCACCAATCACACTGCAGGTTAACCACAGGTACACAAGCCGGGGGCAGGGCTACGCGGCAGGCAGCCAATCAACGAAGAGCAACACGAGAGACGTCCAATGGGATTAGAGAACGAAACCACACCACTAAACTGTCACTGAGTGTCCGGCGGCAAATCACGCTCTGCAGCGCCAACATGCCAGGGTGACGTCACTGACAGGCTCCGTTCTCCTCCTATCAACGGTCAGGAGCGCATTCAGCTCTCTTTACCCCGTTCTGTCTCCCTAGTTGTCAGAGCGCAGCGCGTTGGTCAGTTATGAGGCGCTGTCACCGGCCTGGACCTGCTAGAAAGTCACAGAGGGGGAAAATAGAGGGCGCAGGCCCTTACAGTGACTTGCAAAAATATTACGTCTTGCGTAAGACGTTTCTGGAAGTTTCTGTACGTTTGACGTCACTTCGTAAACAGCATGCTCCACGTCATGACGTTCAGGGAGGGAGAGGGCGGGGTTACTGTTACTGGAAGTTTCATCAGATCTCGTGTGCGGCGCCTGAGCGTTATTGGTAAACACGTAGCCGCTGCGAGTGGGCGGAGCTATAAGTGGGCGGAGCTAACAGGAACTTAAAGGGATTTCCACCAAAACCTGCGATCCTGTTACCCCGTCCCATGGAGAGTTTACCGGTACGGGGCGGAGAAGAACGTCATGTGTGCTAATCGTTCTGTGTGGGGGCGTGCGCCGTGCTTTATAGCCTGTGTGTGGCGGCGTCGTTTAACCCCTTTAATACCGCACGCGTTTGGTAGTTCAAAACATTTGCACTTTACAGAACAGCTTTTTTAAAATGATTTTTACTTTATTTTTTACATGATCGGATTTTGAGAGCCAGAGCGTTTTATTTTTATCGGGATAAATCCATATAAGGGCTTTTTTTTTTCTGCAGGCCGAACTATATTTTTCAGTGGTTTTACCTTGGAGTTAAAAAATGTATCGAGTAATTAGGCTTTGATCAGTGGGTCCTAGTGCGGAGACCCTTGCTGATTGCGTCTCAATACAAAGGCTATGAAGGGTTATTATTTCCATCTTAAAGGGGTTGTGCGGTGACCGATCCTCAGGCTCAGCGGAGATCAGACTCCCAGCACCCCAGGGGTAGTGGTGTTTGTGCGAGAGCCGCTTTCTCTTCACCATTACCTGCGCTCCATCTCCTGCAGCAGTGGAATTACAATACATTCACTTGAATGGGACGAGCAGTCTTCACATTTTTGATCGGCGGGAGTCAGACCCCCACTGACCTGATATGGATTAAGTCCTGAGGATATGTCATCGGTATGAAGCCAAAGCACAACTGAGTAGGCCTCGTTCACATCACCGTTCAGCCTTTCTGTTCTCCTGCTCCATTTAGGAGCAAGAGGACGGATTCTGCACATAACTGAGCCGAACGGAACTTAAGGGACCCGTAGACTATAATGGGGTCCGTTATGTGTCCGCTCAGAAGAAGATTTTGGAGCGGAGACAAAAGTTGTGCATGCAGGACTTTTATCTCCGCTTCAAAAATCTTCTGAGCGGACACATAATGGACCCCATTATAGTCTATGGGGTCTTTAGGCTCCGTTCGGACTCAGTTAGGTCTCAGTTATGTGCAGAATCCGTCCTTTCTGTTTTGCTCCTGAACGGAGCAGGAGAGCGGAAAGGCTGAACGGTGGTGTTCTTTTTGTTTTAGAGGTCGGTGGGGGTCTTGGCACTCGCTATGAAATTTAAAACGTTTTTTAAAGTGTACTTACTCTTTAATCCCTTAATGCATAATTATATGAGCTCCATACATGGTGGGATACCAGCCGCAATGACCAGGATCAGTGATGACGTCAAACCTGGTTATTAAACCACTTGGATGCCGCAGTCTGTCAATCTGTGGGTGAGGCAGGGGTCTCCCTCTTCCTTCCAATTGGAGAAATACCGAGGTTCCATGATGCCTTTTTCTTTTTGTTTCTGTAGGGGACTTACATCAGTCGTCATTTGATCAACACTATAAGGGCCCATACACACTGTTGAGGAAGGGTTGACATATATGCACAATATGGGATGATGTGCGCAGCTGTGCCCAGCGTCTGCGCACGTCTGCTCTTAGTATTCCCCAGGGGCTCATTGCTGCCCCTGTGGGAATATGACCCCTTAGGTGCCACTTGTTGGCCCCTTTCAAATAATGTCCCCTTCATATGCTTTAATGTCTCCTTT
Organism: Bufotes viridis; assembly: GCA_033119425.1. Classification (NCBI taxonomy): domain Eukaryota; kingdom Metazoa; phylum Chordata; class Amphibia; order Anura; family Bufonidae; genus Bufotes; species Bufotes viridis. Next base: position 215,217,621 of record CM065594.1, on the reverse strand, counting down.
ATAGACATTATTTATTTCATCCCCCTGTAAGCCATAGGCCCCATTGATATGTCCCTGAAGTGACCCTGTAACCAGATGTATCAGTGTGAATGTGCCCCAAGCATTCACACTGATACAATCTGGTTTATGGCACCAGAATGACCGGACTAGGTCCGGTCATCCTGGTGACTACAAAGGACTCAGATTCAAAAGAATCTGAGTCCTTTGTTTTAATTATCTCCAGCGCTGCTGGATTATACATAATAGAGAGAAGGGAGAAACCTCCCCTCCCTCTATTATGCACATTCCGGCAGCGCGATTACTATCGCGTTGCCCGGAATGCAAAGAGCTACAGGCGGGAGATCAAGTCGGCCCGCGCGCGCAGGACGTCATCTCACTGCGCTGGCCCACGTGTCCCACACAGGGGTGCGCGCTCGCGCGCCGCTGTGTGGGCAGGGCGGCAGAACGGGCTGCCGGACATAAATGTCCGGCAGGCCCTGCACTGGGCAGAAGGAGCCAGCTGCCCCCACAAGAAGAATCATCCCCAGGACGACGAGCATCCCCTGGACAACGAGCAGTACCCTGTAGGGCATAAGTATCAACCCCCTATACCACCAACGATATTAACCCCTGCTGCCCCTAAATACCCCACTATCCCACCAACGATACCCCTGCCTTAACCCCTTCCTGTACCCCTGATATTACCCCTCCCTTACTGCTGCCTTAAGCCAGCAGCAATACACAACCCCCACTATGCCCCTGCATTAACCCCTTCCTGAACCCCTGATACCCTGCATTGCCCCCATTATCCCCTATCTGCCCATATACTACCCTGCTACCCCCACTTGCCCAGTATTTACCCCTGACCAGTACCCCTCTGGTTCTGCAGCCAGTACAGCCAACCCTGCTGGCAACCCCTCCTGCTGTCTGTACTACTGCTCAGCAGTACGAACCCCCTTACTGCTCCTTCCGTGCCCCCTAGGGATAGACCAGAGCCAGGCTGGGTGTGCTGCTATATTGTGTGTGTATGTGTAACTTGTATTAGCTAGTGTTGTGGCTGGAATTTGGGATTGTGTAATGTAGTTAGTACTGTACTTTTAGTGCTGTGTATGTACTGTATTGTATGCGTCATTATTACTGTACCGTAGGTAGTAATAAATATTGTGTGTTATTTGTACCTACTGTGTAGTGTGTTTTACTAGCGGTAGCTAGTTCAGTAAGGCGCACGCATAGCCAGTGACTAGTGTTAGGAGATAGTGAATGTACTTTAAGGTATAAGTAGGTGGAGTTATCAGTAGATGCTTCCGCCCATCTATGAATATTAATTATTAATATTTGCATACATATTAATAATTAATATTCCCCCTTTACACACACAAACTTATTTTTTGTCAGTTCTGTGTTTTTTTTTTTTTTTTTTAACCCGTAAGCGGAATCATTCGCCTCAGTGGGGCTGGGAAAAAACGGAAATTACTCTGTGTGCATTCCTTGTCCGCATGTCCGTTCTTCAAAAAAAAGTAAAACATGTCCTATTATTGTCCTCCTCATGGACAAGGACAGGACTGTTTATTAGGGCCCAGCCATTCTGTTGTGCAAATTGCGGAATGCACACAACTGGTATCCGTGTTTTGCGGATCCACAAATTGCAGACCGAAAAACAACAACGGTTGTGTGTAGGGATGAGCGAAACAACTTCAGCTGGAATATCTGAAGTCGATTCGCATAAAACTTCGTAAGACAACTGTACGTGGAAAGCTCTCCGCACAGTATTAGAATGTATTGGCTCCTATGAGCTGAAGTTATTGCTTCGCAAAGTCTCGCTAGACTTTGGGTAATAACTTCAGAAATAAATTTCTAGTGTTAAAAACCTTTTACCGAGCTCAGTTTTGGTTCCAAACCTTGGAACCGAACCCGAGTTTGGTAAAAGTTTTTTTTACAGTAGAAATTTATTTCTGAAGTTATTACCCAAAGTCTAGCGAGACTTTGCGAAGCAATAACTTCAGCTCATAGGAGCCAATACATTCTAATACTGTACGGAGCGCTTTCCACGTACAGTAGTCTTACGAAGTTTTATGCGAATCGACTTCAGATGTTTCATCTGAAGTTGTTTCGCTCATCCCTACACACAACCGTTGTTGTTTTGAGTCCAAAGTCGATTCGCTCATCCCTAGTCGTGTGCATGAGCCCTAAGGGAGTGTTTTTTTGAGGTGTACTTAGCACTTCATCAGAACCAGGAAAAGACGTCATACACTTCTATCGTTTATACGTGGTAGCAGTTTTTACAGGTGAAAGACATTAACCTTAACATGTAAAAACTGCAACGAATATCAAGATTGCTTCGTGCTTTATTTTTCTGATGGGCTTTTAATTGCACCTCTACCTGTGTGTGAATATACACTAATGCTTTGAATTACATGGGCAGATAGTTATAGCAGACCAAGGGGCCATTGATAGTCCCCCAGTGATCACGTCACTGGGGAAAGGGGGTGATGAGCTCACAAAGAAAGTCCCCTTCCTCTGTCAAACACCTTAGTCTAATCTAATGGGTTAACCCAGGGGTGCCCAACCTGCGGCCCTCCAGTTTTTGCAAAACTACAACTTCCCAGCATGCCCTAATAGCTGTAGACTGTCCAGGCATGCTGGGAGTTGTAGTTTTGCAACAGCTGGAGGGCCGCGGGTTGGGCACCCCAGGGTTAAATGATCAGACTACCTTTACTGGTAGTTTTGCAATCCGAATGCAGGACATCCACTCGTGGCAGCGTGGATACCCACTGAAAACAATGAGAGGCGGGTGTCTGCGCACAGGACAGTTTTCAGAGCAGAAATCCATGTACAGAGAACTCCATGTGGACGGGCACAATGGGAACCTTTCTGGTAGGAATAATTTACCAATCCTGGGAATCTTCCAGAAGCAACATGTAGAGGCTACCTGTGATCGGCATTAGGCCTTATTCACACGTCCGCATGTATTCCGCAATTCTGCGGCATACATGTGGACCCATTGACTGTGAATGGGGCACGGAACGATGCGGAGAGCACACACTGTGCTCTCCACATCAGTTTTTGCGGCGCGCGCCGCCGATCTTACGGCCGCAGCTCTGCAAAAAAGTAGAGCATGTCCTATTCTTGCCCGCAATTGCGGACAAGAATAGACATTTCTATGGGGCTGCCGGCCGGGTGTGTTTATGGATTCGCAATTTGCGGATCCATAAACACTACGGACGTGTGAATAAGGCCTTAGAGTCAACCACGTAATCCCAGATATACCAACGTCAGTAATAAAGTCTAGTATCGGGCTGCTTGCTTTGGGTTGGATTATACAGTTTCTCTTTGACTATGTGTTTTCTTTGCTCTCAGGACACATTTTGTTCCCGTCTCCTGCAGGACCCCACTCTCTACACCGTGCGCGCTGTCATCATTTTGGATCAGGACGGGCATCGACTTGTAGCCAAAGTAATACTGCCGTGTGCTGTGCATGTGTTTGGGAGTGACACGCCCTTACTTGACTAATACTGTCTCATACTTTCTTCGGTGATTGAAGAACCTGAATAAACTAGATCACATTAGTGGACCGATGCATGTTTTTGGCACTTTTTTCCTTTTGATTAAGGCTTGATTCACACACAGTTTTTTCTTTAGATAACATCAAGCATGGGTCCAAAATTATAACGGACTGGCTGGGGCAACATAGCGACTTTGGCCACGACAACGGTCGCTCAACCAAAGATTGCTGTTTAGTGTCATAAGTGGAAGAAGCCACAGTGTCTCCAGAATCGTTAAAGAATGTTTGGTGATTTTTTGGGTCACCACAACTTGCTAGTCACACTACGGCCCCATTCACTTGTGAGGCTGAACTGCTACACACCGAGGAGGTCATAAAAGACAGCAGTATATGTTTTCCCTTTAGACCACGTTCAGATATGGCATGTTTGTGGTTTCTGCACCAAAACTTTGCAACATATGGGGTTTATAAATTTGTATTCACGCATTGCAAAAAAAAAATCACATGGTTTCTATTGAAATACTATTGCTAAATACAGACCTGTAATATGGTTACCATTTAGGCTGTGTTCACATTTTCTTTTACAGCAGGGATCAGCAACCTCCGGCACTCCAGCTGTTCTAAAACTACAACTCCCAGAATCCTCCTTTCACTTCTGTGAGAGTAAGGCCTCATGTACACGGACGTTGTTTGATTCCGTGTCCGTTGCTCAGTTTTTCGTGATTTTCTGCGGACCCATTGGTTTTCAATGGGTCTGTGAAAAACTCGGCAAATGCACTGTTTGTCCTCTGCGTCCGTGGTCCGTGATTCCAGTCTGTCAAAAAAATATAACCTGTCCTATTCAAGTCAATGGGACTGTGAAAAAATGCGGATGGCCACCCGTGTGTCATCCGCGTCCGCATTTTTTTGCGGATCCCTTGGCAGGCACTGGGAAATTGTCAGCCTGTCTTTTGGTAATATCTTTTGGGTCATGTCCGCTAAAAAAAACGGAAGACACACGGAAACACAACGGAAGCAAAAATGGACATGGAACCCCGTTTGTCGTGTGCATGTAGCCTTACAAGTACAGCCAAGTAAAGCTACATTCACACGACCGTACTTTTTTTTTTCTGCATCTGATCCGCATTTTGCTGAATAAATGCGGACCCATTCATTCCTATGGGTGAAAAAAAAATTTGCGGACAACATTCAGTATGTTGTCTGCATCAGTGGTTCCGCATTTATACTCCGCAAAAATATGAAGTATGTCCTATCATTGTCCGCAGAAATCGTTCCGCAGCCCTATAGAAGTGAATAGATCCACAAATTGCGGATGACATACGGAATGGTTTCCGTATGTCATCCGCAATTTGCGGATCCGTTTCCGTATTTTTATTATATTTTATTCTCCCCCCTTTTTTTTTCCTCATCCGTTTTTTGCGGATGACATACGGAAGACACTCTTCAGTATTTTGCGGACATACGTTCGTGTGAATGCAGCCTAAGCGTGAATGCTAGGAGTTGTAGTTTCAAAGCAGCAGGAGTGCCAAATGTTGCTGACTCCTGTTTTGCAGCCTCTGTAGAAGTTTCCTTCACCTTTGACAGCAAGAGCAGCACGGAAATGGCATCCATGATGCTGGTAAGAACTGAGGTGTAAAGTAGAACTGGCTTAGTTGCCCATAGCAACCAATCAGATTCCTTCTTTCATGTTTCAGAGCTCCTTTGGAAAATGAAAGGTGGAATCTGATTGGTTGCTATGGGAAACTAAGCCAATTCTGCTTTACACCAGTTTGATAAATCTCCCCCTGAGTCTGTATAGACGAGTAAGCACATAAAGAAGACGGTTGTGCTCTACAAAGGTGGCACTAGCAGGATGGTTCTGTTTCCTTGGGAGAAACCTTATTGCTCTACATAGAAACAATTCAGTATAAAAGAGTCTCATGTAATAATTCACTTGCCTCAGTCTGCACATCACTGGAAGTATACTCTATGGACAAAAGTATTACAAAACCTACACATTACAACTACAGGAGCTTTTATTAAAGGAGGGGGAGCTGGTCCTCCTCTGCAGCTAAAACAGCCCCAAATCTTCGGTGAAGGCTTTTTACATGATTTTGCAGTTGTGTCTGTGGGAATTTTTGCCCATTCATCCGGGAGAATATTTATGAGGTCAGACACTGATGTTGGATGAGAGGGCCTTGCTCATAATCTCTGTTCTAGTTCATCCAAAAGGTGTTTGACGCGGTTGAGGTCAGGGTCTGTGTGGTCAGTCAAGTTCTTCCACCTCAAACTCGCCCAACCATGTCTTTATGGTCATGCTGGAACAGAAAAGAGCCTTCACCAAACTGTTCCCACAAGGCTGGAGGTATACAAATGTTCAAAATGTCTTGGTATCCAGAAGGATTAAGAGTTCAGTTCAGTGGAATTAAAGGGCTTCTACAGGAATTATGAAAATACTTAAATATTTATTATAAATATATTTCCAAATACCTTTCATTATTTATAATGGCTCATTTTGTCTAGGGAGCAATCCTTAGGAGAAATAAAATGACCGCCGACCTATTAGTACACACAAAACCTGTCCTAATCCCACAGCAGGACAAGTTACTTCACAGAACTGAGCTAAAGAGCTGTCCGAAGAACAAAAAACAAAACTGGATCCTGTAAAAAAAAAAACAGATCCTGATGCATCAGTTGGCATCCGTTTGCGCCATTTCCATTTGAGATCCGTTTTTTTAGATGGGAAAAAAAGTCCTGCATGCAGTATTTTTTACTATTTTTTCTTTCTAAAAAAACAGATTTCACCTGATGCAACAGGATCCGTTTTTTTTTTTTTTTTACAGTATCCTGTTTTTGTGTTTTTTTCCTCTCCTGACGGATCAGAAGAACGGAAAATGAAGCGATGATGTGTACTTCTCCTAAGAGATCTGTCCCAATACCTTTGTCCATATAGTGTATATGAAGGGATGCTGCTCCTACTATATACCTCCATGATATCATCATGTGCCCCTAACAGCACACCCTCAAGTTTTCATATTGGGTGGACAATGTAACATATCAATCGCACCACTAGTCTTTGTATTCCTTCGCTCTCCAATATGTCAGCTTCTTTTTTGTTATAGTATTATGATTGCACATTCCCATCATTGTTGGAACAGCAGGAATTTGAAAGAAAGATATTCCAGAAGACCCAGAGACCTGAAAGTAAGAACATAATTGGGAAGAAGTATATTGAAATCCCACATTACAGCCTGGTCCTTTGGTGCATCTACTTTGAACAATTTAAATAGTGAATATGCAAATGAAAACAGGTAGTATTTTGGAAGAGATCCAGGATACTCATTAAAGGGGTTGTCCAGGATTAGGAACAATTCAGCACAAGCAGTGCCATGGGCTGTGTCTGGTATAGCTCATCCACATTCAAGTAACACTGTCACATGACATACTAAAAAGACCAGAGTATCTGGATCTAGAGATGCATTTGTAGGGCACTGTCGCCATTAGATAGCATTATTAACATACTGTATACCAGTAATAAGCCTAGAAGCCTTGTACAGGCTGTAGCCTATTACTGCTAAGGAACGCCTTCCCCGATCTCAGCAAGGGAAGCCATTGAAGCGTGTGCTGCTGGGTTTATAACTAGTGTTAAGCGAACTGTACTTATGTTTTCAAGTTCGGCATACAAGATTCGGGTTTGGGTTATCTAAGAATTCCGTTATGGATTGACCACGGCATCCGAGAGGTTAGATGTCTGCGATAGGCGTTATCGCTGATCGCAGACATTAGCCCCAGGTGTCTGTTGTGTGAAACAGCAGGCACCCAGTGGCCATTTTTAAAGCCTCTACCACCAATGTATATAGTTGTATGGCGGTAGGGAAATTGTTCAAATCATTAGAATCCTGAAAACGAAAAACTATAATATATATATATATATATAACAGGAACCAAACCAAATGTAACCGACAAACTACCAATTACAGGCTCATCCAGATACAGTCAAGCGCTTTAGACTGTCTGGGTATATTTACAAGCAACAGATTGGTTAAAGAAATTTTTGCATCTGAAAATCAGTTCCATGTATCTTAATGATGTGGATTCTGCAGCATGTGCTTTCCAAAAACCCTATTCAGATGAACAGGGCTGTGTTCAGATATTTCTGCAACAACTTTTTATTTGCCTCCAACTACAAACTTCCTAAAATACACTCAGTGGTACAGAAGGGTAACTGGGCATGGAATTTTCCTTGCAGTCAGCAGACTCCCAGTTTATGAGACACTGTATGTAATAAATCGACCGCCCTTGATGTACTATACTTTACCCCAGCATGTAAGTACATAGCTCCAGAGCAGTAGATGCTGCCCCCTATAGTATATAGGGAATGGTGCTATCTTAAGCCAGATGTTTCTCTCACCTCATAGACTGTGCACCTGGGTTACCGAAATTAAAGGGGTATTCCCATCATAATGATCACTGTTAAATCTGTTAATGATCTGACAGTGATCATTTTTGTAAATATATTTAATTACCCAATTCCCACCCTTTTTAAGAAATTGATCCCCACTTACCTGATTGTTGTCATTCGGTCTCCCCTGGTTACTGCCACCGCTCTTCACTCGAATCACGGTGGCCGCGCTTGCGCAGAAGACGACTCCTTTTCTCCCAGCCGGTCCGCGCGCTGCCCTGAACGCGCACGCCGCCGCTCATGCGACATGGTGACTTTTTCCTATGCAGTATAGTACAGAGCTGCGAACGCGCACTGTACTATATCACCATGGTGCATGCGCGGCGGCGTGCGCATTCAGTTCAGCGCTCGGCCGGCCGGGAGAAGACTTCAATCACAATAAAGCCCACCCCCAGCCATAATCCAGGAAGTGAATTGCGGGCTTGCAGCAGATAATTATGAAAATGCGAAGTGGGACAACCCCTTTAAAGAACATCTGTCCTAAAAATCTACACTATTGGTGCATGCACTATTCTATTTTGTTTATTACATGTTATTTCTATAGAGCCAGAATATTCTGTTGCCTACTCATAATAATACATTCACTAACATCAGTGTGCAAGCTACAATTTAGTTTCTTATCTCTGGCACACAAATGTATACTAGGATCCATTTTTTTAAATTAAAAGCTAATAAATTTAGCAGAATTGACTGTGGGAGAAAACCCATGCAAATAAGGTCTCAATATACAGTACAAACTCTGTGCAGATGTTGCCTACAGATAGAGTCCAGATCACTATTCTTTATTTTTCTACTGCCCCCCATTCCCCCGCTGTCAGCACGGCTGTGTGCGCACAGGAGTCCTCTCCATTATGTCAGCACAGCTCAGCAGTCCAGACTGTGTATTTCAGAGCAAATTTCAGTGCTGACAGTGGGGAAACGTTGAAAAATAAAAAACGGTGACGCCTTATCTACAGATTATAGTCCAAGTTCATGGTGGCCAATCCCCTTAATAAATTACGGTATTACAGTATAGTTAATTATCTCGCTGTTTCTCTCCACAAGTCATCATATCATTTCACTGCTGTCTCCAAGGTGAAGTTATACTTGTCGATGGTGTGACCGCACTCTGCCAACGATTATCTGATGTTATGTGTTACATAATTGGTGGGCCTGATGAGAACGAAGTAAGTTGCATATTGTATCTTGTCTCTTCTTTAAAAAGACACAAACAAAAAAAATACAAGTTCATTTGTGCAACAACAGAACACCACTCATCTTGTAAGTTTAGAAAACTGTGTACAAGAACACTCCTTCCCACATCCCACTGTGTGCCAGATCACTGCTTCCCACGTCCCACTATGTGCCAGATCACTGCTTCCCACGTCCTACTGTGTGCCAGATCACTGCTTCCCACGTCCCACTATGTGTCAGATCATTGCTTCCCACGTCCTACTATGTGCCAGATCACTGCTTCCTCACGATCCCACTGTGCCAGATCACTGCTTCCCACGTCCCACTATGTGCCAGATCACTGCTTTCCACATCCCACTATGTGCCGGATCACTGCTTTCCACTTCCTACCATGTGACAGATCACTGCTTCCCACGTCCCACTGTGTGCCAGATCACTGCTTCCCACGTCCCACTGTGTGCCAGATCACTGCTTCCCACTTCCTACCATGTGCCAGATCACTGCTTCCCCAATCCTATTGTGTTCAAGATGAGTCTTTCCCCAACACTACTATGTGCCAGATCACTTCATCCTACTTTGTGCAAGATTAATCCTTCCCAAAACGTGTGTGCCAGATCACTCCTTCCCTTATCCTTTTGTGTGCCTGGTCACATCTTTCTCAAACCTATTGTGTGACACCACTCCTTCCAGCATCCTACTGTGTGACAGATTACTCTTTCCCTAGTCTTACTGTGTGCCACATCACTTTATTGCCCTGTCCAGATGACACTTTCCCCAATACTGCTGTGTGCTAGATCACTCCTTCTCATCCTACTGTGTGCCAGATCACTCCTCCCTCAGTCCTCCTATGTTCCAGACTACTTCTCAGCACTCCTGCTTCCTAGACTTCTACAGTCCTTGGCCCGGCATCATTGAATATGTATGGCCAATGTGAATGATTAGAACAGTCAAGAAAAGATGTACAGATGTGTCTGCGAAATGATCTTTCACCAGACGATTGTTTGTTTGACCATGAGCCTATTTGTAATGTGTGTGGACACCTTTACGCCCTACTCTACACCATTATTATAATGGCTGAGCCTACAAAAACCAACCCTGGTTGTAATATCAAGACAATCTTGTGCTCTCTGTGCCCAGAATTGGTGCAAATACCAGCAATTGCAATAAGGTGACCCCACGCTAGTGCCACATAGCTGGGTACTCCTACAAATGTGCCCACCATAGCAGGGTACCTACAAATGTGCTAACTTCTGTGTTCCTGAGAGCTTTCCACCACTCTGCAGCCATTAATCAGCTCATCTCTTCATGTGCCGTAAGTCGAGCAGAAGGATCCACATGCAAGAGGCCTGCAAGCCACATATAGCCGCTCATCACTACTTTAGGCCATGGACTAGCACAGGTTCATTATCACACGAGTAGACCGCCATGTAACGCCATCTAATGTATGGTCCTAATAGAAACACGTGCTTATCTCTGCACGGATAATGTAGAACTCTTGCAACTGATATGATTATCATTAGATGGTCAACACAATAATTACTGTCTCTGTCTTCAGCTTATGCTTCTCTCTGCACTGACCTGTCTATGTGAAAGCCTATGCCATATACTGCGGTGAGTAGAACCAACATGAGTACATGGATTAGATATCACCAGACACACAGACTAAATTTATAAGGGTACGGCCACACGGTCAGGTTTCTTGATGCAGTTTTGGAAATCAAAATCAGGAATGGATCATACAAGGAGAGAAAATATAATGAACAGATATGATTTCTCCTCTGAATTCATTCCTGGTTTTGTCTTCCAAAACTGTATTAGAAAATGCGATCTTCTGGCCATACCCTGAATGTAAACTTAAGATTTGCAAGAAAAAATGTTTATTATGTGTCTTAGGACCAGTTCAGCATTTTTGCCTCAAATCAGCTAAAAAAATTGCCTCAAAACAGCCTCCCATTAATTTCAATGGGAAATTTCCATTGAAATGAATAGGAAGCTGAAAAAAAGCTCCATGTAAGTGTATGCGTTTTTTGTGCAGATCTGCTTAAAAAAACTCAGCTTTGTATTGAAGTGAACGCCCACTGGTTAAAAAAAAGACACGTCCGTCAAAAAAACACATCCAAAACCACATGTGTTTTTTTTGCACTGAAAAAAACCCCACATGGATTCTGCCCCAATTTTTTAAGCGTGTTTTTCAAAATCTGTCGTGTGGACTGGCCCTTAGGCCCCATTCACACATCCGCAATTCTGTTCCGCATTTTGCGGAACGGAATTGTGAACCCATTCATACCTATGGGGACAGTCGAAGTCCCGCTCGGGTCAGCAATTGCGGATCCGCACTTCCGGATGCACAATTGCGTTCCCGAAAAAAATAGAATATGTCCTATTCTTGTCCGCAATTGCAGACAGGAAAAAGCATTTTCTATATAGTGCCAGCGATGTGCGGTCCACAAATTGCGGAACGCACATAGCCGATGTCCGTGTTTTGCAGATCCGTGGATCCGCAAAACACTTGTGGACGTGTGAATGGGGCCTTATAGTACTATTCCCATGTGTATATTTATTGCGCATGTGCTTTTTGCTCTCCATTCACTGCCATGGGACTTCTGCCAATAGCCAACCACTCTCACACGAAGTCCCATAGCAGTGAATAGACAGGACACCACACATGCGCAGCGTGCTCTCTGTTCACAGTGGGACCCCATTCCTGAGATAGGAGTGGGTCCCAGAGGTGGGACCTGCACCAGTCAGACTTTTATGTCATATCCTATACCCCTTTAATCCGTATGTCATATATGAAGTCCAGGAATATCATAATCTCCTGGTTCTCATTTCTGTGCATTCCTCATTTGCAGCCTTTCCACTATGTCATTTGGGGTTGGTAGAGGTAACCCTATTAACCTGTACTTTTGCTGCGGAATTACCGCAAATTTCACCAATGGATTAAAGGAGTTGATCTCATCATGGACAATGGGGGCATATCGCTAGGATATGCGCCCATTGTCTTATAGATGCGGGTCCCACCGCTGGGACCCGCACCTCTATCGAGAACTGAACCCCGCAAGCGAGGGAGGGTGCTCTGTGCATGCGCAGCCGCCCTCCCATGGGCGTAACTATAGGGGGTGCAGAGGTAGCAGTCGCTACCGGGCCCAGGAGCCTGAGGGGGCCCAAAGACCCTTGTGCCGCATAGGAAGACACACAAAGCACTGAGGGAAGGGGGCCCAAGCTGAACTCTTGCACCAGGGCCCATGAGCCGTTAGCTACGCTCCTGCGCCCTCCATTCATTTTCTATGGGGCAGGCAAAAATAGCTGAGCACTGGCTCGGCTATTTCCGTCGGCCCCATAGAAATGAATGGGAGCGGGGACCACGCATGCGTGGTACGCTCCCATTCACTTCATAGGGAGTCGGCTTGGTGGTGGCCGGACTGAAGTCCTCCAGCCACCACCTTGCGGGGCTCCGGTCTCAATATAGCTGCAGGTCCCAGCGGTGGGACCCGCACTTATAAGACAATGGGGCCATATCCTAGCAATATGCCCCCAATGTCCATGATGAAACAATTCCTTTAAAAAGGGTGAAATCCCCAGTGGAAATGTGCAGCATAACTTGACATGCTGCAGATTTGAAACATGAAGGCTGGAATTTTATGCCAATTTTATTCATCATTATGTGTAAGAAAGTTGTGTTATTTACTTTAAACATATTTGCCAACTTTTAAAATTTGCCTTCCAGGAGGTTCAGAGGGTACTGTGCATGGCAATTCTTTATGGGCATTGATATGCCCCTTTTTGTCAAGGAGATCACACCCCGTTTCAACCCAGCACCACTCCTGAATATGCATTTGGGGGCCAAGGCTGAGTCTGATGGTGTAGCATCCTGGAGTATAGCTTTCCGGCAGGTGTCTCCATGCTTTTGCTGCACATGGAATATTTGCTAACTTAACTCTTCAGGGATTCAAGGGGGGGGGAGTCTCTCCTTTTTTTGAAAGCCCCCCAGACATTTCGGGACAGTTGGCATGCATGACTGAAAACTCAACGGACCCTTCAAATGTTCTGTTTTGAGCTGATGGCAGGTCAAAGTCATTGATTTGACTATTTTTTTTTTATCTACAGGAAACACGTGGACAGAAATTCACTGTTGGAGAATATGGACACAGTTTTTCTGATACTTGATGAAATAATTGATCAGGGGTAAGATATGCTTGCCTACTTTTAAGAATAATTTTTTAACAAGGCTTGAGAAGCAATTAAAATAAATTTTCTACATAAACCCAACCCACAAATACAGCTCTGGATAGGGCATTAATATCTGATCGGTGGGGATCTGACTCCCGGCACCCACCCACGCCAATCAAATGTTTGATGAGGATGTGGCTCTCTGGCGACTGCAGCCTTCTCACAGGTAACCAAGCACAGCACCGTACATTGCATAGTGGCTGTGCTTGGTATTACAGCCCAGAATGGGACTCTACAACTAGGCCCTGTGAGCGATGAATGTGACATCACTGACCTTCAAGCAGCCAATCGGTAGAGGTTTCAGGAATTGGACCCCTAACAGTCAGATATTGATCATCTATCTTGAGGATAGGTCATCAGTATAAGGCCCCATGCACACGACCGTTGTTTGTTTCCGCGTCCGTTCCGTTTTTTTTCACGGATAGGATGCTTCCCCATTCATTTCAATGGGTCCGTCAAAAATGCGGATGGTCAACCGTTTTGTTCCGCATCCGTGATCCGTGCTTTCATTCCGTCAAAAAAATAGTGCATGTCCTATTTTTTTCACGCTTGCGGACAAGGATAGGCATTTTTACAATGGATCTGCCATAAAAATCGGATCCGTCAAAAAAAACGGTCCGTCGTCCGTTTTTTTTGACGGACGCAAAATTTCAAGGAGGAGCGGACGCGGAGGCAGGCAACGGTCGTGTGCATGTAGCCTTAGAGTCTCTCAAAACCCCTTTAAAGATTTTGGAGATGGAGTATGAAAAAATACAACAACAACAAAAAAACTACTAAAAATGGCTGCAGCACCAAGAGGTTAAATTAGAATGTTGGCATAAACCACAGTGCCAGCCAAGTGACCCCTGATAAGCAGTGCCAGCAAAGCCCCACCAAAATACAAGAGAAAGCAAAGTTGCACCTCATGAACAGTGGCAGCATAGTACTTCCCTCCGCAATATGCTTCCACTAGTGGCAGCTGCTCGCTGACTTTTTGAGAGACGTGCTTGCTATGGTGGTTTCAAACAACCTTTTATGCAAAAACATCAGCATTTCTTTGCGGTTTCACAGTGTATTTTTATATGTGGCTTCTTTCCTCACTTGAATTATGTATGTTTTTTTAAATAAATGTAGCATGCTCTGGGTAAGGCAATTTTTCCACGTGTTTTTTTACATAGACTTCTCTATAGGAAAAAAAAAAGTGTGAGCAAAAAATCTGCTTGTAAAAACCTGTCAAACTCATAGCTTTCAAAAAAACTATATGTGAAGGAAGCCTAGCAGGAGTAATCTCCCCTATGTTCAGAGACAACTAGACATATAAGTGAGGTGTATAAGGGTACTTTCACACTTGCGGCGTGTGGATCCGGCAGGTTCCGTCCCGCCGGATCTGACATACCGCATGACAACTGAAAGCATTTGTAGACGGATCCGGCTTGCGGATCCGTCTACAAATGCATTGCAAATGCGGATCTGTCTCTCCGTTTGCCATGCGGATAGACAGATCCGTCTTGTTATTTTTTTCACCAGTTTTAAAGGTTTGCGCATGCGCAGACCGGAAGGACAGATCCGTAATTCAGTCATTTCTTAATGCCGGATCCGGCACTAATGTAACTCAATGGGACTTCATGCCGGATCCGGCATTCCGTCATGTGTTCTGGCATTTCAGGACGAAGATAAAACCGCAGCATGCTGCGGTTTTGTCAACGTCCAAAAAACGTTCACATACTGAACGGAAGACATCCTGATGCATACTGAACGGATTTCTCTCCATTCAGAATGCATGGGGACAATCCTGATCAGTTTTTTTCCGGCATAGAGCCCCGACGACGGAACTCTTTCCCGGAAAAGAAAACCGCCACTGTGAAGGTACCCTAAGGGGTCCAGTCTGAAAATTTAAGACCACCCTATCAGTCTGTAACATCAAATGAAGACCATTAAAGAAGTATTCTAGCTGTGACAAGTTATCCCCTATCCACTGGATTGGAGGGGATAACTAATAGATTAGTGGTAAGTCCTGCCGCTGGGACCCCCACCGATCACAAGGACGGGGACCCTGTACCCCTCAGGACCCACCTGAATGAACAAAGCTGCATATCTGACACGTACACTGCTGCTCAATTCATGTCTATGGGATATCTGGAAATAGCTAAGTGCTGCTTTCTCCGGATCTCCCATAGAGTGGGAAGAACGGCAGTGCACACACTCAACCTACAGCTCCATTCATATGGGTGAGCCCCAATGGGCACAGATTCCTAAGGCCCCTTTCACACGGGCGAGTTTTCCGCGCAGGTGCAATGCATGAGGTGGACGCATTGCACCCGCACTGAATCCAGACCCAATAATTTCTATGGGGCTGTGCACATGAGCGGTGATTTTCACGCATCACTTCTGCATTGCGTGAAAATCGCAGCATGCTCCAGTTTCTGCAATTTTCACGCAACGCAGTGGATTAAGGGGTTAAAAATCACATGGTCTTAAGGGGTCACATCACATGGTCCAATCACATGGTCCCAGACCATGTGATTGGACCATGTGATGTGACGTCATCACAGGTCCTTTAGACTGCAGCTAATGCTTGAAGAGAGAAGAGAGATCGCCAACTACGTGATCAAGTGGCTAAGGTGAGTTCAGTTTTTTATTTTTAACCCCTTAATCCACATTCTACAAAGCATTCTTTATTGAGAATGCTATTATTTTACCTTATAACCATGTTATAAGGGAAAATAATAAAATCTCCAGAATACTCAACCCGAAACCGGACTTCAGTGATGAAGTCCGGCATCGGGTCTCGGTACCAAACATGCTGATTTTTCACACGTGCGTGCAAAACGCATTACAAAAGTTTGCACACGCGCGGAAAAATCGCGCATTTTCCCGCAATGCACCTGCATCCTATCCCGGCGTCATGTGAACCCAGCCTAAGGCTGAGGCCCACACTGATCTAATAGATTTGCCCTATTCTGTGGACAGGCGATAAATTGTCACAACCAGAGAATACCCCTTTAATAAAGATCAAAGCATTATGAAGCATGCTGATAGATAAATCAATATTCATTTTTTATCTGCGGCCTAAAGCATCTCCAAATCCATGGGGTATAAAATTATTGAGGTTCCATGCACCAGCTATAGCTTTAATTGCACTGTATTACAACCCATATAATCAATAGATACATCATGTGGTAATTATGAATAGTCTACAGCAGCCGTCCTGACCATTGGCACATGCTGCAAACAGGGATCTATCTCATGAAAGAAATATAAAGTTAGAATTTCCTTGTAAATTGAACTATATCCATTTGACAAATTGTATTGCATTGATGTTTTGGTTGCAGGCAAATCTTTGTCTTACCCCAAGCAGTTAGTACAATAGCCTTAAAAGCATGGCACTTAACAGCATGGTAACTTTTAATTTAGTGAAATATTTCTAGTAAGTGCCTTCATGAATTAGTAAAGTATTGTGATCTACAGCTGGTCATGTCTTGGACTCTCTCCAGAATTGTTGCCTCCACTTTCTGAACTGGCTTTGAAGAAATCCTAGAAACATCTGCAGAGATTTCCTGTCATTAAATGTTTTTATTTGAATTCATCCATGCAGGCCTTGTTATTCCTGATAGATAGTCGTAAATGAATACGAAATAAACATTAGATGGTGACAAACACCTTTTGGGGCCATTTTGTTTTACTGAAATGCATGCACAGCATTTTTAGCTTGTCCGAGTTATTATATTGTAGAATTACAGATCTAACCTGGCAGAAAGCTGTTAAAATGAAAAACTTGTACCACTCTGTCCTCTACATCATGCTGCAGTGGTGATGTCCCATACACTGCTACAGCTAGTCACCGGTCAGCGATTGGCTGCAGTGGTATATGGGATGTCACAGCTGCAACCCGGGGAAGAGGACAGAGCAGAATTGAATCAGAGGGGGCTCTGGAAGGTAAGGGATGTTTTTTCCATTGTTTTAACAGCATTCTGGACAACTCCTTTACATTTTTGCAGTTTATTAAAAATTTTCAGCTGTTTGTCTTCAGTCTGCAGGTATTCTCCTAAATTGCAGGCTGCTCAGTCCGGTTCAGTGTGAAACCTATAAAGACAAGCTCTCTAACATCTCAGTCTGTAAGCTTTGTCTGCTCTCCTGAGCACTCCCTCTTAATTTATGTTTATCTGGCTGTAGAAACGTTGATGAGCGTTCAGGAGAGCAGAAAGCAGACCGAGCCACCAGAGAGCTCATCTCAGAATACACGCAGGCTGCAGAAGACTAATCTTGAATAAAACGCAAGTGCAAACATTTTTTGGGGACCAAAATACATGTATTTACGTAAAAAATTCCCCCAAAGGTGTCCATAGACTTTAAAAGGGTTTTTCGACTTTTTTTATGCTGATGACATATCCCCAGGATAGGTCTTCAGTATCTGGTCAATGGGGTTTTGACACTCAGGACCCCCTACCGATCAGCTGGTTGAGGAGACTGTGGATACCAAACTTACCAAGCGATGGCTGTGCTTAGCATTGCCGCTAAGCCTCTTTAACTTGAATAGGCCTGAGCTGCTCCTAGATCGTGTGACCAATGAACATGGCCTAGGGTAAGCTGTGAGAAGGACGCAGAACTCACAGGAGCTTCGCAGCCTTCTCAAACAGCTTATCTACGGGGTCCTGGGTGTTGGATGTCCACTGCTGGTGAAGGCCCTAAACAGCTGATCAGTCGGGGTCCACTGATGTCAGACCCTTTATCGATTCAATATTGATGACCTATCTTGAGGTTAGGTCTTCCATATCTGTAACCTGGAAAATACTTTGTGTCATTAGATTATAGAGTAGCAATCCTCATCTTAAAAAATAAAGAGGTTGTCCCAAGTGTCTGACCTCTGGGGCCCCCACTGATCACTAAAATGGAGGCCTGTGTTCCCCTGTTTGAATGGAGTAACATGCATGTGTTACGTGATATCACAGTGAAATTTAGACCTGCCCCATCTGTAGATCAGTTTAACCATTGATGAATCTTGTCTTTCAGCGTCATTTTGGAGTGTGAATCACAGCAAGTCATTCAAAGATTCAACTTCAAGGTGATAATAAGTGTCCTTATGTACTTGGCAGTGTCTGATGTGACAACGTTTTTTTTTCAGCCAAGCATATTCATCCTGCATATTACAACACCGATGCTAATCTGTGGGGCGTTAATCACATGCACAGGACTGTAAACTGCTAAGGCTTAGACCTTATACACTTGAGGCTTATGCACTTATGATGTGTGAAATGGAGCAGTATTGAATATCATACTGTGGTCACTTAGTTCTGAGGAGTCAAATTCTACTTCACAAAGTCTCGGATTGGTTAGCGCAGTTGTGTTTTCCAGCGGAGCTGAAACCAAGCTCAGACCAAGTGAAACCAAGGAAAAGACTTTAACCCAAGGAAAACCTTCCAGACTACATACCATACGCCAGGCATACAATGAGGCAGTTTTCCACAGGGTTTCACTCATCACCTTCAATACTGAGTGGGTGTGAAGTGGTGCATGGTAGACAACTAGACACAGGTTCCACACTTTAATCCCAAGTCTCTTGTCCAGTCTTTCGCAGTGGTGACCAGTTCACATAACACTTCAGTTAAATGATATGCTGAGACAGTAATTGCATATTATATCAAAGTTTAAAAGATTACATTTGGGGCCCCAAACTCTCCCGCCCGATCCAGGGTTTTGCCTCCAAAATGGCTTCTTCAAGAGTGTGCCCCAGAAAAAGACGTTTTGGAGGCAAAACCCTGGCTCAGGTGATATAGTTTGACTTTATGCTGTAGTCTGTCATACTATCTAAAAATTGTGCGGCTGTGGGCAAGGTTTTGTTTGCGTATGGCTGCAGCAATGGTACATTACAGCCTTAAGGGGGTTTTCTGAGACTTTTCGACCAATGACCTATCCTCTGAACAGGTCATCAGTATCTGATCGTGGGGGTCCAACACCCGGGACCCCTGCCAATGAGATGTTTAAAAGACACCGGCGCTCACGGTAGCACTGTGGCCTTCTCTTATCTCACTAAGCACAGCACTGTACATTGTATATCGGCTGTGCTTGGTATCATAGCTCAGCCCCTTTCCGTTCAGCGGGGCTGAGCTGCGCCTAGGCCATGTGACCGATGAACGTGACATTGCTCGGCCTAGGCTAAGCTACGAGAAGATCTTGGCACTACTGCGAGCACCTTTGCCTTCTCAAACAGCAGATCGTAGTGGTTCCTGGGTGTCGCCCCCTGCCAATTAGATAGTTATGATCTATTCCAAAGGATAGGTCAGCAGTATAAAAGTCTTGGAAACCCCTTTTAAAGCCTATGGACAACTTTAAGGCAATTTTTTTAATGATTGTATTTCACTCATTTTGGACAAAAAATTATTTTTTCAATTGGTCTTTATTAAAAAAATGTCAGCACTTTTTGTGATACATGTGGTTAAAAATCAGTCTATTTGCAGACATTGCTGAGTTCTGCGCTGACAACTCATATTAAGCTTTAACTGATCTCCTGACCTCATAAATACTCATTTTAGGCCACATGTACATGACCGTATGTGTTTTGAAGTCCACAAAATGAAGATCTGCAGAACACAGATACCAGCCATGTTTCCTGCACTTTCCTCTCCCACACTATTGTACAAATGAGACTGGCTCTCAACACATCCCCTGTGTTTTATTAATCCATATTACGTATAAACATACATTAAAATGTTAAAAGTACATTATTTATTGATCCAGGCCTATAATATGCGGAGCTCACGCATAAAACAAAAAAAAAAAAAAAAAAATAGCCAAACTGGTATATTAAGACTGTGCTTTATGGGCGGTAATTCAACAGATGTTAATGCCCATATGTTGTTGTTCACATTGATTGGGCTGTGGCTAGTCCAATATGAATATTACACTTTTAAGTTGATATTCAGATGTTGCATATATTCATGCGTTAGTATGTTCATTCACATGGATAATAGCAATGTGGAATTTAATAGCTGGAAATTTTGCGGCACTAGTTTACGGAGAATACTGATTGAAAAAGCAAATGTAATATGTTCATGCTTAAGCTAGGTGATTTTTGCAGGTTACTCACAACTGCGATCCTCTCTGCGGGATTCTCCACCACTTGTGTGTGTCCTCGCTGGGTGTTTTTTGTTTGGATCGCGTTACTCACAGCTGGCTCATAAGAAACTCAGCGGCTACTCTCACCGCCACTCTGGAATACAAGCGCACACCCTTCGATCCTGCTATAGCGCTGTATGCCAATCTGTAAATACTTCACTTGTACATAAAAAAGGAGACCGCTGTCCTCACTGTCTTCCTGTCGGCTCTGACAAACCAGACGCGTTTCGAAACAGAACTTGTTTCTTCCTCAGTGGTATATTTTAAAGTAAATATCTGTGGGGTAAACGGTTGACTGGGCTCCACACTAGCTGGTGAGCTCCCTCATAGAGTTACTATTGTAAAAATGTCTATTCTTGTCGGCAAAACAGAAGAGAATAGGACATGTTCTATCTTTTTTTCAGGACAGACACATGGACAAACGGATGATATCTGTGTTCTGCCCTCATTTTTGCAGCCCCATAGAAATGAATAGCTCTGCGTTCAGTCCGTAAAAAATGCGGATCAGACCAAATATATGATTGTGTGCATGAGACCTAAGCCATATTCTTATCAGTTTAATGCGTTTATCTATAACAAGTTTTTTTAGGTCAGAAGATCAGAGATAAGGCTTCACATGAGCTGATGAAACTCAGGAGGGACAGTCTGCCAATAGACTGATTTTTAACCACATGTATCACAAAAGCTTCTGAATTTTTTTTAATAAAGACCAATTGAAGAAATGATTTTTAGCCAAAGTGATTAAAATGCAATAATTAAAAAATTCCTCGAAGGAGTCCATAGCCTTTATCAACATTGCTGATAACTACTAAAAGTAGTAACAAATTACACCACATCAGCATTGTAATCTTCCATTTTTACTAAAGAAGCCACCCTTTTTCCTATAGACCACACTTCTGGACAGCAGGGATTTCAGATAAAAATCAGAACATTTGTCCAATGTGAGACCACTTATGCAACTTTTTGAAGCCAGAATTTTGGCGTTCAGGGCTTAACTAATTCCACCGAAACTTTCTATTTCTTACATAATTGATTGCTTTATTACAGATGGTGTCAGAACAAGCATTCGGCTTCGTGCTGTTTGATTACATCACTGGTAGCAAAGAGCAAAGGGAATGCCAGAAGAGAACAGAATTCGAGTGATTGATCGACATTATTGACCCCAGAATGATAACGCGAGGAGTCATTTCCCTGTCCACACCCACTAACTATAAAACCATGTGCCTCACATATAAAAAGTGTAATGTCGAAGTCTTCCACATAGAAAACAATCAGTTCTGATTGGTTCCTGTTAGCAACTTCTCCAGCCTTTTTTCTATATGGCTAATATTAATAATGGAGGTGGGCACTGCAAAATATAGGAAGCGGGGTGCTAATCATATGGTATGCACCAATGTGTAGAAGAAAGAAGAAGAAAGGCCACATGTAGAACAAAATAGACCCAAAATATGAACAATATATATCAAATTTTACTAACTTCATCACAAAATATGAACCAACAACTGACACATTTAATAAATTTTCTGCATATTTTGGGTGTGTTTTTTTTTTATACATGTGGCCTTTTCATCTTTCTTCCACACTTGGTCTATATGGCTGCGCAATGTGCCATAGCTGTAATTTTCGTACGTGAGGCTTATGTTTGCGCTGTCACAACTGCTCTCATCATGAAGTTTGGAAATGATATATTACAAGGTCACACAACAATTATCTGAATGGATTATTCGGTTATGTATCTTTCTTTTTTAATACAATTATTTACAACGTACAATTTATGTAATAAATTTTTCTGCTTAAAAATTTTATGGCCTATCAATTAGATAACCACGATCAGCAGAAGTGTGACCGCTGGAACTGTAACTAGATAGATATATATATACAGTGTGTGTTTGTGTATATATATATATATATTGCATATGATTTATTATTCATTGATAGATTTATCTGCGTCATCTTGTTTAGTGTTTTGTAGATCCAATCACATATGCAAAAGCAGCTATAATGCGATAATGCAATATCCAAATACTTCCACCGAACTCAGTTTTTCCGAGTGTGTGATTTTCCGAGTGTCCATTCATTCATAGTCCTCTACTGCCATCTAGTGTTTAGCATGGGAACTACTTAATATTAACCCTATAAAAGCCATATATGGCTATAGTACAACAGTGCATATTGGAACAATTAAAACATTATTAACCCTATAAAAAGCATATAATTTAAATGGAAAATATTCTGCAGATTGTCGTTAGAGGCCCATTAGGCCAGTCTATGGTGGGCTGAGAATGGACAGCCATGGCAGTTTTTAAATTCTGCAGCCATCTGGACAGCTCTAATTCTTGAATGGAGCATGTCTGCTAATGTAAGTATTCAGAAACGGATATAACAATATGCAGCTCCACAAAAGAACACTAATTCAGTTAACTGGGTGTGAACAGGGCCCAGAAGTGCGCTACAGTCATAACTATACATTTTGATTACTTATTTGTTTAATATATGCTTACATTTTTGGTAAAAAAAAAAAGAAAAAGCATATATATATATATATATATATATATATAGTGTATATATATATATATATATATATATATATATATATATATACATACACAGTGTATATATATATATATATATATATATATATGTACCGTACTTTCCAGCGTATAAGAGGACTAGGCATATAAGACGACCCCCTACTTTTCCTGTTAAAATATGGGGTTTGGGCTATACTCGCCGTATAAGACTACCCCTCTTCCAACGCAAACCAAATAAAAATGGGATGGGTCAACTCTCCCTGCCTTCCCAGCCTTCCCTGTCGGGGGCTGCTTCAGGAGCGGCTGGCCGGGATGCAGCGCACGGTGGCTCAGCTAAAGGGTGCCTGTCCTTAAAGCTGGAGAGCTTCTCCAGTCCGGCTCGGTCCAATGATTGTTAGATAATGATATGCATGTGTAGAGCGGCGCCCATGGATCTCCCTCCACTTACTATTATTCCTGGGCGCCGCTCCGTTCGTCCACTGTGGCCCCGATTACCGGCGCCTGCGCCTTATTCTAATTACAGCTAATCTCGCACCTGGGAGGAGACATCCTCTGCTGCCCTGGGCGTTTCCTTCTCCCACACCGCCGCTCTACACATACCGGTACATATCATTATCTAACAATCGTTGGACCAGTGAAAGGGCTTCTTAAGTTTCAGCACACAGTATACAGGTGTATAAGACCCCCGATTTTTGAGAAGATTTTCATGTGTTAAAAAGTAGTCTTATAGGCCAGAAAATATATATATATATATCTATATATATATAAATTTGTTATATTAAATTGCTCAAATCACACTGTAGATCGGCTGCGGCTGTGATGCTCCAAAAATTAACTTTGAAACATATGCAAATGAGGTTGCCAATGTCCAGGGGCGTTGTTTATCACTGCAAGTACCCAGGGGCATTGTCTATCGCTGCAAGTGCCCCGGCCCCCCGTCATTACCCCCTCAATAGCTCGTCCCCTGTGTAGCTGTAAGCCAGCCCTTTATCCTCCTGATGTCACTCTCCTCTGGTCTAGAAATCTCATTCTTCTTTTTTTTTGGAGACGCAGAAAAGGCAAAAAAGTATAATTTGTTAATTGTGTACGTGACCTACAGTGCAATTTGAGCAGTTTAATATGACAAAAGTTGATGACAGACTCCCTTTAACCCCTTTAGAACTCAGCACATTTGGATATTACACTTTTGTTATTCTTTCCTGGCCTTTTTATATTTCCACTGATATAGCTGTAGGGGGCTTGTTTTTTGTTTAATGAGTTGTAATGTTTAATGGCACCATTTAATGTTCTATATAATGTATTGCAACACAAAAATTATGATTTGTGGTAGGAAAAAAATAAAAATAAACTGCAATTCTGCCATTGTTGTTTCAGTTTCATTTTTTACAGTGTTCACTATGCAGTAAAAGTGAAGTGGTAACCTTACCATTACAGCGATAACCAAATGCGTCTAATTTAAACAGTTTCCACAAAAACATTGCGTTGTGTCACTATTTTCTGACGCTCATAACTTTTTTATATTTTTCCTTTGATGGAAGTGTGTGAGGGCTCATTTTCTGTGGGGCAAGCTGTAGTTTATTGATATAATTTTGGAGAACATGCAACTTTTTGATCACTTTTTCATCCATTTTTTGGGGGCAGACAAGGTGACCAAAGAACAGCAATTCTACACTCGGCATTGTTTTTTCACTGCACCTGATAAATATTTTAATATTTTAGTCATTTTTGGATGCATCAATACCAATTATGTTTAATTTTTAGGTTTTTTATACAGTAAATTTTTTTTTCAACTTTCAATATTTTTGAAAATATTTTTTTTTTTTTTTTAAATCTCTTGAGAAGACTTGAACCTGTAATTGTTTGATCACTAAGGATAGCTTCACATCACTGTTTCTTTTTCGCTCATCTGATCCGTAAGAAGAACAGAAAAAAAACGGATCAGATACAGATGTGTAAAGCCCAAGGCCCATGCACTGTAAGCTAATTAGGATCCTGTAGGCACACCTGTACAGCTGTATGGTGTCTCCGTGAGAATACCTCTGTAATATAGCACATTTTTTCTCACAGTTTCCATATAAATCCATGAGATTGAGGGGGAAAAACAGCATGTGCCTTTCATTTTATATGGAGGGAGTCATATAGTGGCACTTTTATGCAGATCCAGATAAGGATACATAACATGTGTATGAAGCCTTATACAGTATATATAATATATCTTGAGTACATCCATACGCAGTGGTGTAGCTATTGTAGTCACAGTTGCAACCAGGCCCCTAAGACCCCTCATCAAACACTGACTTTCCCCAAAAGATTAGGCAGTTCCTGAATCACTCTGCCCAATCATAGAGAGAACCGTGCAGCCATATACTTGCAGCTGTAGGGTTCTCTCTGTATCTGCTCATTTCTATGATCAGCGCAGGAAGGAAACAGGAAGTTACAACCGGCCAGTTTTGGAGCCTGGAAACATGAGTAACCACTGGACTCCAGGGATGCAGCTTTAACACATCCACTAACGTCCAACACAGATATTAATCCTTTCACAGCCCTAAAATGCCATGAAAGCTTAGATTAACTTCTTTAATGCCATAGACCCCCAGGGATACTGAAATTAACACCATCACTGCCCTAAGCAACCAGATATACTGACATTAAAGGGGTATTCTCATTACAGACAATGGGGGCATATCGCTAGGATAGGTGACCTCTGGGTACCGCACCTACGCCAAGAACGGAGCGGGGAGAACGGTGGCTGGATTCCTGTGGTCTGTCTACCGCTAAGCCCTCTCCCCATACAAGTGTATGGGAGTGCTCCGCGCTCGCACGGCCATTGCTCCCATTCATTTCTATGAGCCCGACGGAAATAGCCGAGCCAGCGCTTGCCTATTTTCGGCGGCCCTATAGAAATGAATGGAGGGTGGCTACGCATGCTCCCTCTTCGTTCTCGGTGGGACCTGCACCTATCAGACAATGGTGGCAAATCCTGACGATATGCCCCCGTTGTCTTTGATGAAAAAAACCCTTTACCCACTTCACTGCCCTAGACTACCAGGGATCATTACATTTAACCCTTCACTACCCAAGACTAATAGAGATACTGAATGTAACTGCCCTAGATCACAAAGTACTGTTGCTGATATTAAATCTTTCATTGTCACAAAGCACCAAGAACACATAATAACCTTCATTCCACGAGAGTTGGATACTGTTTAGTGCTATTTACTTGGATGCTATGTGACCCGATATATGTGACTACTTTGTAGCTAATTTATTAGAGATTCATATACAGTACTGTTTTTGGTTGCTCAGCTTAGAGGGACCAGCTGCAAAGGCTTAAAGGGAATATTGCCAGTGACGCAGCTGAGAGTTAGAGACGGGCTTAATAGATGGTCTTGAGCCTTTAGCTACTCCTCTGC
Source organism: Bufotes viridis (assembly GCA_033119425.1). Classification (NCBI taxonomy): domain Eukaryota; kingdom Metazoa; phylum Chordata; class Amphibia; order Anura; family Bufonidae; genus Bufotes; species Bufotes viridis. Next base: position 215,191,260 of record CM065594.1, on the reverse strand, counting down.
CCTTACTGTACATACAGTAGATCTGTGATCGGTTTGGTAAATAGGATGTAACATCTACAGAGCATGTCAGGTGCTGCTTGTGAATAAACAAGATGTGAGAGCACAATATCAATTCACCATAGAGATTAATGATCTCTGTAATAACATTTTTTAGCTTCAGCTGCTTGACATACTGGAGTAAAATGACAGGTCCCTGCAAAATCTGAGCATGAAAACCAGTAAATTACCTCCCAAATTATAGCTATAAAATCATTTACAGTAAAATTCTTTTAATATAAGCAACTGATAATCCAAGGAGTCTGGCAGTCTATGAGATTCCTGTGATTTGTTATATAGCACACTTTATGTAACTAGTTGTCCTTATGGAAATTGACACTTTCAATTTCATCGGCTGCACGGCAAACATGCAGAGAGGCGGCTGGAATAAAACTACGACATGTTGTAGATTTATTCTGGCCGCCTCTTGGCATGCTTGCCGTGCTGCTGCCAGAACTGCGGGCCGCCCCCTTTATAGTCAAAGGGACCGGAGCAGACCTCCGACAGCACGCGTGCACTAGCGCAGCACGGATCCGGCAGGCAGTTTACCCACCGGAACAGCCTGCTGGGGAAGGCTGCCGCTAGTGTAAAAGTAGCCTAAAACCAGCTATATGCTTTAAATAGCAACTATTACTCCTGAGCAGGGCCGGGCCGACACAGAGGCTGGGGAGGCTCCAGCCTCAGGGCGCTCCAGCCTCAGGGCGCAGGCAGGGGCCGGCGAGAGGGAGAGGGACTGACAGGGGGGAACCGCTCAGCGCTCCCTCCTGTCATTCCCTGAGCCAGGCCCTGTCAGAGCGCTCCTCTCACCTCCATTATGCTGCTTCAGGCCCCCAGCATCAGGCCCCGCTGCCTCTGGCTCTAACTAGAAACAGAGTAAGCAGGTGGGCGGAGCCTAACGGACCTCCGTTAGGCTCCGCTCACCTGCTTAATGTGAGGCAGCGCTGGGGTCTGATCCTGGAAGCCTGGAGAAGTGACCATAATGGAGGTGAGAGGAGCGCTCTGACGGGCCCGGCATTAAGTACAGTGAAATGCCGGGCCCCTTTCATTAAGTCTGTGACAACATGGGGGGCAGAAAGAGCATGACAACATGGGGGGTAAAAGAGCATGAAAAGATGGGGGAGAATGACGGGGCAGAAAAAGCATGACAAGAGGGGGCATGACAAATTACTATGTGGGGGCACTGCTGTGGTTGAGGTGGGGACATTACTGTGTGGGGGCAGTGTGGCTGACATTACTGTGTGGGGGCAGTGTGGCTGACATTACTGTGTGGGGGCAGTGTGGCGGACATTACTGTGTGGGGGCAGTGTGGCGGACATTACTGTGTGGGGGCAGTGTGGCGGACATTACTGTGTGGGGGCAGTGTGGCAGACATTACTGTGCGGGGGGCAGTGTGGCGGACATTACTGTGTGGGGGCAGTGTGGCGGACATTACTGTGCGGGGGGCAGTGTGGCGGACATTACTGTGCGGGGGGCAGTGTGGCGGACATTACTGTGCGGGGGCAGTGTGGCGGACATTACTGTGTGGGGACACTACAGTGTGGGGTGGCATTATACAAAAGCTCTGCAGATGCAACTCCCATGTATTGGGTCACCACAATTTGGGTGGTCATTCACTAAATGAACCCTGTTATGGGGAGAATCTGTGGATGACACATATTTGTCCCACAGACACCCCCTCCCCCAAAACAGGGTTAATTTACTGAATGACCACCAATAAAAGAGGTGGGGGTCACATATGCTATTTCATAATGACAGCAGGGCCGTGCAGTGACTGTATTCTACTACACTCTCATCCTCCCGCTCACTGGATATAATCTTATTAACTATATAACTGTAGCAAATCACTACAGTTATATAGTTAAGATTATATACAGTGTGGGGAGGGTGGTGTAGAATACAGTCACTGCACGGACTCGCTGGCGCTGTCATCAAAAAAGCAGATACAACCCCACAGCCTCACCCCTTGTATTGGGGGTCATTCCTACACGGACCCTGTTATGGGGAGGGGGGATCTGTGGATGACACAAATGTGTCATCCACAGATTCCCCAATAACAGTATCATTCATCACAGATCCCCCATAGCAGTGTCATCCACAAGTTGGAGGGGGGGGGGGGGCGCACTTGGGCAGCTCAGCCTCTGTTGGTGGTGGACCTTGTCCCAGCCCTGCTCCTGAGTCCACCATGAACATGCAGGCTCCTCTGGTCTGAGTATGCATGTTTTTTGTGTTTTTTCAATAAGAATGGGGAATAAGCTGAACTCAACACCTCTCTCATGGGAACAAGGGACTGGAATAACACTCCCTATCCTTCTCTCCCCCAACATCTGCCATTAGGGGAGACTCAGGAATACGAAAAGAAGTTTGGAAGGATTGGGCGAGATAGTCTGAGAGAGCCGGAGTTAATTTGCCTCTAAGTGTATTGATTCAGGAATCCCCCATACACATCAGAGACGCTGACAATACTGCTCAAATCTGTGGGTTCAGCTAAAATTTATTTTAAGGGGTTTTCCCATAAGCAACACAATATTCACAGTGTAGGCAATAAAATGATTGTTTGGGGTCGGATCACTGGGACTCCCACCGATCAAAAAAAAGGGGGCCTAGGTCCCTTGTGTTGACAGAGCATGCATATCAGACAAACACTCCTTTGGATTTGTGTTCCTCACCCTGTGGGATAGATAATGCGGCACTATTATTCTATGGCTCGTAACAATTACCAAATAACATTACCAAATAAGTTTCATTTTCTTACGCTTAACTGCTTTTGCACAATATTATATTGTGATTTTCTGATGGCTGATATGTTTTGATATACTCAGTATACCAAAGCCTGTCATGGCACAGCCTAATAAGCATACAGCCATGACAGACCCGGAGGCAACCCAGAGGTGTCCATTAGAGATGAGCGAATCGAAGTTGACGAAGTGGAATTTCAGGAATAATTCGATTCGCTCCGAATTTCCTCACGCTTCGTGGTAACGAATCGCATTTTTTCCTAAAATGGCTGCTTTACGTGTTTGGACATGGAGCAAGGAACTCTGGGAACGAGGGATCACCCACAATGCCAGGCATGCAGCCAATCAGCAGCCAACCAGCCCTGTGATGTCACCACCCTATAAATAGCCTCAGCCATCTTGGATTCAGTCATTTTCCAGTGTACTTAGTGCAGGGAGAGAAGTCAGCAGGCGCTAGCGACAATGTTAGAAAAGACTTTATTGTGCTGAAAAAACGATTTAGAAGTTCAGGGACAGGATAGGGAGGAACAGTATTGAAGCAGAAAATGATTCAGTAGGGGAGTTTACAGCCTGGGTAATAGGAACAATCCTATTACACCTTGCTGCACCGACTGGGGATCCACATTGCCATTATACAGCTCTGTAATTCCAGCAAACTGTTCTTGCTATTGGGGTGCAAGTGCTGTTTGATACAGCCATTAACAGGGTTAATTACTAAGAAATATTTATACGACTTATTTGCCCTTGTGCGGTGAAGTTATATGTTTTAAAGCATTTTTTTGGCTTGTATTAGTGGGGAAAAAAGGGGCTTATTAGCCGTTGTGTGGTGAAGTGAGAAAATGACAGCCCTTTTTGGCGTGTATTAGTGGCAAAAAAATATATATTATTTGCCATTCAGCGGTGCAGTTATATGTTCTAAAGCTTTTTGTGGCGTGTATTAATGGAAAAAAATAACGACCTATTTGCCATTTAGTGGTGCATTTATATGTTCTAAAGCCCTTTTTGGCGTGTATTAGTGGCAAAAAAATATATATTTTCCGTTCAGCAGTGCAGTTATATGTTCTAAAGCCCTTTTTGGCGTGTATTAGTGGCGAAAAAATAGATATTTGCCATTCAGCGGTGCAGTTATATGTTCTAAAGCCTTTTTGGCGTGTATTAGTGGCAAAAAAAAATAATATTTGCAGTTCAGCGGTGCAGTTATATGTTCTAAAGCCCTTTTTGGCGTGTATAAGTTGGAAAAAATAAGAGTCTATTTGCTGTTCAGCGGTGACGTTATATGTTCTAAAGCCTTCTTTGGCGTGTATTACTGGGAAAAAAAGGGCTTATTAGCTGCTGTGTCGTGAAGTGAGAAAATTACAGACTTTTTTGGGGTGTTTTAATTTCATTTTTATTTATTTATTTGATCTAACAGTATGTCAGACAGAGAAGTAGCAGGCCCTGCACAGGGAGTAGCAGAGGCCTAAATGTTTCTGGAGCAGGCACGGGTCGCAGCAGAGTAAGGGGGCGTGGCAGCAGGAGTCGCAGCGAGAGGCCTGAGCTCCCGGTGTCATCTAGCGGTCGTGTCTTGACCAGCAACCCAGGGGTTCTTGAATGGTTGACTCGGTCATCCACTTCGTCCCAAGTGACATCAGACACCCTCAGCCAAGAGTTGGTGGGTTCGTCAGACACAACCCTTAGTTGGCATGGCCTGGGAGCAGGCCCTGTGCCCTCACCAGTCCTAAACCTGCCTTTGTCCATTTCTGTTCCCTCAGCCAGAGAAGGATTATATGCTGTGGTCTCAGCTCCACTATACAGTGAGGACGAGCTACTAAAAGACAGTCAGCAGCTACTGGCCAGCGAAGATGTGGAGGAGACATCCGCTGCTTCCTCCGGTAGGAGGGCAAGTAATGATGAGGAGAGTGGCACGGGAGCTGGTGTTTCGAGCGGTCAGAGTCCTGACCCAGAGACCATTGAGGAGGACATCAGTGACATCGCAGGAGCCTACCTGCCTGGAAGGTAGTGGTGCAGGGGTTCACGTAAGCAGCGGCGGTAGCAGTCAGTCAGTGCATGGATGTTGGGGGTAAAATCACCTACTAGGCGGTGTGGCAGTTTTTTTGTTACGCCCCGGAGGAACATGGCCATTTGTAGAATCTGTGGGCAGAAGGTAAAGTGTGGCCAGTGTGCCAATTTTGGCACTACGGCCCTGCGTCAACATATGCAGCGTCACCATAAAGTGGCCTGGGAGAGCCATGGCTCCGATGTGGTGGTCCAGCCTGCCGCAGCAACTGCTGCATCACCCAGTGGCACACACCCGATTTCAGGCAGTCAAGGCTCCACCACCTCAGCCGAAGGGAGCTGTCTGTCCTTCCCATCATCTGCTGGTCCTGATGCTCCTGCTCCTCCTCCTACTCCTCGTCAGTCATTCCATCAGCAATCGATGACCGAAAGCAATGGCCAAGAGACAACAGTATGCATGCACACATCCAATGGAGCATAAGCTGAATATGCTCCTTGCCAAGTTGCTGGTGCTGCAGTCCCTCCCTTTCCAAGTGGTGGACTCTGCACCTTTCAGAGGACTGATTGCTTGTGCTGAGTCGAGGTGGAGAGTCCCAAGCCGTCATTTCTTTGCCAAAAAGGCAGTACCAGCCCTGCACACGTATGTAGAACAGAAGGTGGGCCAGTCCTTGAGCCTGTCGGTGTGGCCCACTGGGTGAATGTGGTTCCTGCACAGCCACACCAGCAACTTGGCCAGGTGGTGTCGCTTCCGCCTCCACGTTCTCGCGCTGTTGGTCCTGCAACAATGTCCGCCTCTGCCTCCTCATCCTCCACTGTGTCCTCAGCCTCCACTGCAGGGACAATTTACAGTGCCCCTCCAATATACAACATGTGCAGGGCATGGCGGTGTCACGCTGTTCTGCCCCTCATTTGCCTCTACAACAACTCAAAATCGGAACCATGGTGACTGACAACGGGAAGAACATGGTTTCGGCACTGCGTCAAGGAAGGCTGAGCCATGCGCCCTGCATGGCATACGTGTTCAATCTGGTTGTTAAGCGGTCTTCCACCCATCTGCAAGACATCCTAAAAATGGCCAGGAAACTTTGCATGCACTTCAGCCACTTGTACACCGCAAAGCACACCCTCCTTGAGCTGCAGTGGCGGAACGGCATCCCCCAACATAGGCTGATATGCAACGTTTCCATTCGTTGGAATTCCACCCTCCATATGTTGGACCGACTATATGAACAGAGAAAGGCCATAAACGATGTCGTGATGATCTAAGCGGACAGGAGTACTCCCCTGTGTAACTTCGATGTCAGCCAGTGGCAACTCATGCGTGACACCTGCCGTGTGCTCAGGCCCTTTGAGGAGGCCACGTTATTTGTCAGTCACCAGGACTACGGGATGAACAACGTCATTCCACTGCTTCATGTCCTGGAACAGATGCTGATTAATCTGGCTGGTCAGGGGACTGGAGACATGGCGCCTAGATCTCACAGCCCCTGTGGGGGCTAAACTGGAGGAGGAGGAGGACATTGGAGCACAAGCAATGTTTAGCGAAATGGGTGGTTTTTCTACACAGGTGACAGGAGAGGAGGAGCAGGAGCAGCCAGAGGAGCTACAAGGAGATGAAGACGAGGAAGACGAGGCAGAGTACCCAGACACACCGTAGCAGTATGGTGTGGAGATGGAGGCAGGGAGTCCCTCCGAGTCACTTGCACAAATGGCCCGCTGCATCCTCACTTACTTGCGTAGTGACAGCCGAATTGTCAGCATTCGGCAGAGGGATGACTTCTGACTCTCCACCTTGTTGGACCCTCGCTATCGTTCCGAAATTTTACACCTGCTGAGAGGGAGGACAAACTGAACTACTATAGAGACATCCTATGTAGTAATTTGGCCGCTGCCTATCTGCACCATCGTCCAACCTCTCGCATGTCTGACTGGGGGGGGGGCCCTCTGCACTCATGTTCTTGTGCCATGGCTGCTGTGGCAGGGTGGGGGGGTAGGAGCAGTTCCAGCTCCATCAGCAGCAACTTGAGTCTAGAGTCGTGGATAAGCAGCTTTCTTCACCCGCCTAGTGAAGAAACTACTCACTAGCAGCAGGTAGACCTGGAGTAGGACCTGAACCAGCAGGTGGTGGCATACTTGGACAGCACCCTGTCACCCCACATTGAAGATCCGCTGGACTACTGGGCAGCCAAACTTGATTTGTGGCAGCAACTGGCAGAGTTTGCCCTGGAAAAGCTGTCCTGCCCTGGCCAGTAGTGGCATCAGAGCGGTTGTTTATTGCGGCGGGGGCCATAGTTACCCCAAGAAGAACTTGCTTGTCTATCCAAAATGTGGAGAGACTGACCTTTGTCAAGATGAATCAGGCGTGGCTCAGCCAGGATTTCTACCCACCAATGCCTGATTCATCAGACTAGATCATTCATGGTGCCACACCAACACTTTGACAAAAGAGACCGGTTTCTTCTGGCTCCCTGACTCAGCTACTATTCTGATGCTGCTACTATCTGCCACCAGCCTGATGCCACACATCTGATGCCAAGTGCTTCTTCTTTCACCCACCATCTTCAGCTGGTACTGGTATTGCAACCCACCTCCCCACCCTGCCACCGGGTCACTCTGTGGTCTCCTAATGCTGCTGCCACATCCACACTATGTCACCTTGCTGGGGCTCATTCTAAATTCAAGTGGTTTTTGATCAAACGTGTGTCGGGCCCATCTACCAGGTGTCTAGGTGCCCGCTCCACTCTGTCGGAGGGGGGGGGGCTCTACTTGTATAAGCGTTTAATAGAACAGGTTCTGTAGACATCAATGGGAATCAGCTGCCGACGGTATAAAAAGAGTGTGCTTCTTCTTGACACTAACATCGACCTGTTCAGTGATTCTAAGAGCGACGCCTGTCATCTGCATGACATACTGACTCACAGTATTATTTCACTACCACAGCAGACTCCATATGTGTATTACTGCAAGGCACAGTGTTCTACACCACTATAAAGGCTCTCTGCAGCCAGGAAAATTCGGATCAAAAATTTTTTTTTCGTAAATGTGTAATGGGTTAATGGTGGTGGTGGTGGGTGGGGGGGGGGGGGATTCAGGTTTAGTAACAGTAATCCTTTACTTTTTTTGCACTAAAAGTAAGGCTGCTTTCACACTAGCGTTTATACTGGATCCGACAGGGTTCAGCAAAAACGCTTCCGTTACTGATAATACAACCATCTGCATCAGTTATGAACGGATCCGGTTGTATTATCTTTAACATAGCAAGGACGGATCCGTCATGAACACCATTGAATGTCAATAGGGGACGGATCCGTTTTCTATTGTGTCAGATAGTATCAGAGAAAACGGATCCGTTCCCATTGACTTGCAATGGGAGATCACATCAGTTTGTCTTGCTCCGCATCCCAGGATGGAAAGCAAACTACAACAAGTTGCGGTTTGCTCTCCAGTATGGGAACGCAACTAAATGAAACGGAATGCATCCTGGAGCATTCCGTTCTGTTTGGTTCAGTTTTGTCCCCATTGACAATGAATAACGGCCAAAACTGAAGCTTTTTTTTTTTTCCGGTATTGAGCCCCTATGACGGATCTTAATATCGGAAAACGAAAACGATAGTGTGAAAGTAGCCTAAGCTAGTAAGTTTTGTTTTTTAAATAAAAAAATACAATAAAATATATTTACAAATATATAGACAAATTTATATACAATGTTTTAAAACTGTAATAATGCATATTTTTATGTACATACTGTACTAATGTGTTAAAACATTTCTAATTTATTTTGAAAAGTATTTGATGCATTGTACAATTTCATTCACTAAGCAGAAAATTACCCCATTTTAAGCAACTGCATGTGGATCAGGCAGAGGATTGGGTGTATTTTGACCCTGTTTTGAAAATGTCCTCATATAGAAAACGACATCCCTCAAGACATTTAACAGGGAAGTAGTGAGAATTTTAGCACTTTTTTTTGGCATGGATTCATTCAAAATAGGTATGAAAAATTATAGATGTTATTTCTTTCGCAAATGCATTATGTATAGGAAGTATTTTATTTTTGCACACAACAAATAAAATAAGGAAATGCAATTCAACGTGTATTGTTTGCCCTGTTTCTCTTGTGTTCACAAAACCAGTAATTAGGCTGTAGTCTGTTGGCTAGCCACATGGTGGCGGTTGGAACATAATTTTAGGAACTATAGGCCCCACTCTTTGCTTGCAGAGGGTTTCAGCTGTCAGAATGAATGAACACTGACAGAAATCCACACCTCCAAACATATTTGTCTAAGGGTGTAATTTAAAAAAAGAATTATCACACAAAAGTATTTTTAGCTTAACCTCCTAACAGTCTGTTAAAACTGGAAAAACACTCCCAAAATTTCACTTTTTTTATTGTAGATTTTTTTTAAACTTGTTTTATTGAACAAGTGAATAAATGCTTACAGTACACAAAGTGCAAAGCAGATACATCATACCGTAAATATAAGAGAAAACAATTGACATAGATTTGGTATCGACATGTATAGACCGAGCATTACAAAAAACGTATGCAATACTTAACAAGGGCACAGACAAATATTGTTATCCTGGGACAGCCATGGACCATGCATAAATAAGCTGAATACATAAATATACTGACAAGAGAATGGCAGACACACATCTTCCATCAATTACCTAGTAAGAACCAGTGGATCCAAAGGGCCTCCACTTATAAGCTGACGAGATCACTAAGATCACAGAGGGCGATGAACCTGTAGGAGTCAGACAGGTAACCTCGACCGAAGAGCAGCAGGGGAGTATAACGCGTCTGGGTAGGAACACCACTTTCCCCATACTTTGTCAAACTTAGATTCACATTTCCTGTGTTTGTACATGATGTACTCGTATGAAATAATAATATTAGTTAGATTCTTCCACTGAGAGATGGAGGGGCATCTGTCTCCCATCCACCGCATCGCAATAGCTTTCCTAGCCAAGAATAATGTGTGTGTCTACAGTAAATATTGTTATTGCACAACTCAGGGGACAATATAGCATTTTTAACCCCTTAGTGACATAATTGATTTTAGCCTTAAAGGGGTTGTCCAAGTTATATTTATTGATGACCTATCCTCAGGATAGGTCATCAATATCAGATCGGCGGGGGTCCGACACCCGGTACCCCCGCCGATCAGCTGTTTGAAGAGAATGTGAGCGCCGTGCCAGCGCTGCCTCCTCTTCATTGTTTACCTACTCACCGTTGCATCTGCAGCGGTGAGCAGGTGTAATTACACCCAAGCCGTTCCATTCATTTCAATGGGACGGCTCGTTCCTATACAAGTGTATACTACAGAGCCGTCCCATTGAAATGAATGGAACGGCTTGGGTGTAATTACACCTGCTCACCGCTGCAGAAGCAACGGCGAGTAGGTAAAGAATGAAGAGGAGGCAGCGCTGGCACGGCACTCGCCTTCTCTTCAAACAGCTGATCGGCGAGGGTGCCGGGTGTTGGACCCCCGCCGATCTGATATTGATGACCTATCCTGAGGATAGGTCATCAATAAATATAACTTGGACAACCCCTTTAAGGACCAATAATATTTCCCCCTTTGTGTTCTAACAGTCAAAACTTTAAAATTTCTTCTTCTATATTTTTCTTATTTTGTGGGATTAGTTGTAGTTTTTTTAGGAACCATTTTGGGGTATATATAGTTAGTGTATTAAATAAGTTTTATTATTTTATTTTTAGGGGGAAAGATAAACAGCAATTTTTACATTATATTGTGGAATTTTTTTACGGCGTTAACTGAGTGGTAAAAATAACATAATTTTATTATGTGGGTCCGTACACTTATTATAATACCACATTTCTATATATATTTTTTTTACTATATTTCCTTTCCTCTTGCAGGCTGTCAGCTCTGCAACTACTCCCTCATTCTCCTCCAGGCTGACAGGGAAGGTGGGGGGGATGTTTAGCTGCTCATATCTCTGGTTTGGTACCAGCTAGAGATATTGTATTGTTTGAAAGCTGACATTCCAAGCTTTCAAACAATACCAGAATGACAACAATATCTTCATTACATGGGAAGATATCACTATTAGAAATCGGGATGCTGTGAATGCTGCTGAAAGTGAAAGTAAAAGCAAGTTTTACCCGCGATCATTCCCGACTTGATTTCTAACAGTGATATCTCCTCTGTTACTTAAACTTTAGCTGTCATTTTGGTCTTGTATGAAAGCCTGGAATATCCGCTTTCAAACAAGACCAGCTGCAGGCTGCTACCATTGAGAATATATCAGCAGCCAAAACAGCCTTCCTCCTTCCACTTCTGCCGAAGCTCAGCTCGGGCAGAACAGTTAGCTACCTTTCTCACAGCTGGAGCTCAGCTCGAGCACAACAGTTAGGTGGTTAAAAGCGTATTCCGTTTTCATGAAATTTACCTATCCTTGTTAAAATTTCAGCTTAGTGAAAGTCCAACTCTCAGCACCCTCACCGAACAGCTGTTTGAAGGGGCTGCAGTGCTAGTGTGAGAGCTGCATTCTCTTCAGTGTTTACCTGCACGCCGTCTACATTGTAATGTTGGCGCAGAATAATTACAATTATACATCCCATTCACTTGAATGGGAAAAGAAGCTACACTGAACAAAGTGTAGTCAATAACACAGTCTAATTTGACGCAGAGGGGGATTAGGTGGAAAAACGTTCTTTCTTCTCATGATTTGGAAAAAAACACCCCTTATGTGACAAACAGTGAGCAACTATGCTGTGACTGATAGGGAATTGATTACACGCTCATAAGTCCATGTTAGGTTTCGCTCATATCTGTATTTAAGGATCCGTCAGGAGCTTTACTTGGAGATTCTATCTAAAATACAGGACACAATGTGGGAGATTTATCAAAAGCAGTGCAAAGGAAAACTGGCTTAGTTGCCCCTAGCAACCATTAAGATTCAACCTTTCATTTTTCAGGAGCTCCCCCCCCCCCCCCCTCCCATCCCAGTACCTTCTTGTCTTCAAATCCCATTACAATCAGTGTGGTCCGTTAGGTGGCCTTCATTTCTCTCACTTGATGGAAGTGCCATTATTTTAACTGTTCTCCTTCTATAATGGACGGTTTTGTGACTATAGTCACTTATTTTGTACCATTCATTTTTTTACACTGACCTGGTATATAGAGATGTAGATACCAGTACATTCTACATGGCAAAACATTATACACGGGAATATACTACTCCTATTAATGACAGTGGGCTCTGTGGCTCACTGCATAGCGCGTCTGACTCCTATACAGAAGGTCCTGGTTTTGAGACCCTGCAGTAACAATTTAAAAGTAGAGACAGAATAAAAGTTAAATACATAGGGGTATCGTCGAGCACCCATCTTCATCATCATATCACATACTCTATATATGAATATAGCCACAGTAAATGCAGGGAAGTCCCATAAACACTGTTTCCATATATAAGGACACAGCCATATACAGAGTGAAAGCAGTGCAGTGACCTTGGCAGTGAAGTAACAAGGCTTGGAGTTTAGGCAGACTGGGCTGTATTGTACTTTGCAAGCTCGGAGCATTTTCTCTGAGCAGTTACTTCACACAGTATTGCAAGTAATGCCCTCCGGCATGACTTCAGTATGCTCACTTATCTTTTTTGTGTAGAAAAATTTTAGTTCACTGTCCTCACCCTGCATTTTAAATACCCCGGCCCACTCCAAAATAATGATATAATCAGAGCTACTCAGTGCTTTGCCATGTGGTGCTGCAAGACTTACTAATACTGCCAAACTTACAGTATACATGTTTTGGCAGGTCTTGTTTTGCTAAAAGGGTGTCTTAGGGTGTCCCACTAGAGACAAGGCTACCTACTAACGGCTCGTTCACACTTGCGTTTTTGGTTTCCGTCCTAGAGTTCCATCCTCGAGGCTCTAGGACGGAAAGAAACTCATCAGGATAATCCTAATGCATTCTGAATGGAGAGAAATCTGTTCAGGATGCATCAGGATGTCTTCGGTTCAGTATGTGAACGTTTTTTGGACGTTGACAAAACCGTAGCATGCTGCGGATTTGTCTCCGTCCAAAAATCCGGAAGATATGCCATAACGCCAGATCCAGAATTAATGCCGATTAAAGTGCATTAATCCGGATCCGGCATTAAGCTAAACGTCGTTTCGGCGCATCGCCGGATCCGACGTTTAGCTCTGCTCATGCGCAACAGCAGTTCTGATCGGTTACCATGGCAGCCAGGATGCTACTGAAGTCCTGGCTGCCATGGTAAGTACTCCGCAGAAGTGTACTTACCTACGCTGCAGCCTCCGGGCGCTCCTTCATGACGTCACAGGTCCGGGCGGCGCATTGATCTATGCGCCGCGGGGACCTGTGACGTCATAAAGGAGCGACTGGCGGCCGCAGCGCAGGTACGTACACTGCTGCGGAGTACCATGGCAGCCAGGACTTCAGTAGCGTCCTGGCTGCCATGGTAACCTGAAAGCATTTCGAAGACTGATCAGGATCCTGATCAGTCTTAAAATGCTTTCAGGCGACTTGCGTTCTGACGGATCCGGCGGGACGGAAGTGCCCGCCGGATCCTCAGAACGCAAGTGTGAAAGAGCCCTAAGGAGTGAGGTTGCCATGTAAGATAGCTCAGCTTGATCTCACTGATGCACTGTGCATTTTGTTGATGCTCTAAAAATCTGTAATTTATAATGGCAATAATATGCCAACCACTGCATACATATACAGTGTGTCTATGGGAAATTCAGACCTGTCACTACCACCTTCTTTATGTAATTTCCAGTTTACCACTCCTTATTAGGTAAAATTTATTATAATAAATTTTCTATAATGATCATAGTTTGTTTTTTCTTAGTGTTTTATTGCTTTAAACAAGAAAAAAACTCAACAGTTAGAACAACAAGGGAGGGAAAGTACGGAGAAGGAAGTAAGAAGGAGAAATATCTATAGCAATTCAGAAATGCGATGAATCAAGACCAGAGGCATCATATTTGTGGCAGACGCAGCACTATGAAGAGCCTTTTGTTGTTAAGACTCCTGGGCAGTAACAGCAGTTCAAATCTATGCTTTCTGTTGTTAATTGTGCTGTGTCATTGAGCTTACCTTACATTAATTTACTGAATCTTAAAGGCATATTATGTTTTTTGCTTCTGTAAACACAATATATAACTGTTATATGACATCCAGAAACATGAAGTCACTGTAAATAACTCTCTTTATGTCTATAATATATAAACATAGGAACTGTATTAAATGTATTGGAAAGTCTAGCTATATAAACATGTAAGTCATATTGGCAACCTAGGACAGGTCTTGACAATATTCCTGTCAGTAATAATAAATAAGTGTTATATCATTTAACAAATATATGTCCAGGAAGGATATGTAAGGACAGCATATCAACACGTATTTTTCGCCCTATAAGATGCACCTAGGTTTTTGAGGAGAAAAAAAAAATATTTTGAACCAAAACGTGTGCTTTTGGTGGGTTTTGAACTAATGGAGTTCTGTGGATGACACTATTATGGGGGATCTGTGGATGACGCACTGTTATGGGGGTCTGTGGCTGACACTGTTATGGGGGTATGTGGCTTACACTGTTATGGGGGTCTGTGGCTGACACTGTTATGGGCGTCTGTGGATGGCACTGCTATGGGGGCGTCTGTGGATGGCACTGTTATGGGGGCGTCTGTGGATGGCATGACACTGCTATGGGGGGATCTGTGGATAACAGATAAATAGCATCTTATGCTATGTGTCATCCACAGATCCCCCCCATAACAGTGTCCCTGTGTAGTGTGAATGACCCCCAATAAAGGGGGTTGGGGCCAGCATCTAGTTTTGTAATGGCAGTGGGGCCCGATGCAGTCACTGTATTCTTTTGCACTGGGCCCCGCTCACTGTAGTAACCCTATCTAACTGTAGGCAATGTTTAACTATAGACTATCTTCAATCCAGCAGCCTGTACTTACTAAAAGTCCGTAGCAGGCAGGAGGCCGGGCACTGGCAGCGTAACTCACTACGTTACGTGTCCGCGCTGCCTGCTTCATTCATAAAGTGGGCGGAGCAGGCACGTTACGTAGTGAGTTACGCTGCCAGTGCCCGCCCGCCCACCTAGTCTCCTATGGACATTAGTAAGTACAGGCTGCTGGATTAAAGATATTCTATAGTTAAACATTGCCTACAGTTAGATGGGATTACTACAGTGAGCAGGCCCCGCTGCCATTACAAAACTAGATGCCGGCACCCAGCCCCTCCTTCCTCCCTGCTGATACACCTCCGACTGCGCTGTGCAGCATGCGGTCGGCGGTGTATCGGTGTAAACTGCAGCATTCGCCCCATAAAATGTACTGCCATTTTCCCCCCACTTTTGGGAGAAAAAAAGTGCATCTTATGGGGCGAAAAAATACGGTAGCTACAGTACCAAATCTATAAGGACACAGCACACATCCTATCAACAATACAGCTATGTCTGAAAGTCGAATGGACTTCTGGTAGCAACATGTCAAAAAAAAGGAAGGGAGGAGGGAAGGTGGGACACCAAGACAACAACGTAGCACTAGTCCGCTCCACATTGCTTTAGCTGTATGTCTGGAGAATGGATGTGGTTCCACTATATCATATTTGAGGTATAGTTCCTTAAATGTGTAAACCCATTTCCTAGGAATATCCATCAAGTGTTGAATGTGTGTGAGGCCCTTTGTGTGCCAAAAGGGTAAATACTGCAGGTGGTTTGCCATTCTGGAAATTAGGATTACCTAAAAAGGGGTAAAAGCCCTCCAAAAGTATGGAGGGTTAAGTTTAAGTAGCTAAGAGTCTCATATACTGACTTTTTATCAACAGGTTAGTAGCCTTTAAATTGCCCTGTTGATGGTGAACCCCTGGCTCTCAAGAGTCATCCTTCCACACTCAGGTGAGAGAAAATACATAGTGCAGGAAACCTCTATGGAACCATGGTTGAAGCCCTTGCACTGGGCTAGGATGTAATAAGCCAGCATAAGACATAAGGCAGCTGTAGCAGAATATCTGTTTGTTCCGTCATTGGATCTAAATGCGTAAAGTCCGGTAAATGACCAATATATTGTGAAGCACAGAGTCTGCAACTTCTGATGCAGCAGATAACTCAGTTATTCAGTTAATATATCTAACAGCAGAAAGTCTGGTAAAGGTCATGTCCTTTATTGAGAGCACAGACTGAGTCTGGAATCTGCTTCTTGATGCAGCAGATAATTCACTTGTTCTGTGAACACATCTCCCTGTGGAAAGTTCGATAAACGTCATGTCTGTAATCGAGAAGAGACCGAGCCTGGAATCTGCCTTTTGATGCTCTAGATAAATATCCAGTGCTGTCCAGATATTTTTAGTTGCCTTAGCCTACATGCACACGGCAGTGTTTTTTTACGGCCTCCGTTACGTTTTTTGCGGATCCGATGGTTTCCCATTCATTTCTATGGATCTGTTAAAAATGCAGATGCCTCTTCCGTTGCCTGTCCGCATCCGCTGTCCGCATTTCACGTCCGCAAAAAAAATATGGCATGTCCTATTCTTGTCCGCAAAAAACGGTTTGCGGACCCATAGAAGACACACGGAAACACAACCTACAAAATTTGCGGACACACGGAACGGATGTGGATGTGAAAAAAAAAAGGAAGACGGATCCGAGATTTGTGGACAGCAAAAAAACAACTGTCGTGTGCATGTAGCCTTAATGGCATTCCACACCCTAGTTCTTAAAGAGGACCTTTCAGCAAAAAAATATTAATGGGATACTTATACCATCTTACAGGGCTGCTGCCACTGATGTCCGCACACAGGTTTTTTTTTTCAAACGCCCCCACCAGTTCGCCCGCAGCGCTCCCGGTATCTTCTGCGCCTCTTATGCTAATGAGGCAACTTGGTTATAGTAGGAGGTTTCATTTAGTTATGGTGGGCGGTGGCTCTTCTCTCTGGCAGCGAGCGCATCCAATCGCAGCGCTCCTCTCTTAGCAAGGGCTCCCTGGCTAAGAGAGGAGCGCTGCGATTGGATGCGCTTGCTGCCAGAGAGAAGAGACCCCGCCCACCATAACTAAATGAAACCTCCTACTATAACCAATTTGCCTCATTAGCATAAGAGGCGCAGAAGATACTGGGAGCGCTGCGGGCTAACTGGGGGGGGGGGCGTTTGAAAAAAAAAAAACTGTGTGCGGACATCAGCGGCAGCAGCCCTGTAAGATGGTATAAGTATCCCATGAATATTTTTTTGCTGAAAGGTCCTCTTTAACCTTACATTTTATTAGAGGTTTTCAGAGTCCTGGGTCTCTTTCCTAAGGCTGATGGAGACCCTTTTTTGGGACACCATTACAGACAAAAGCTGAGAAAAAATCTTTATAAAGTAGCTTTCTACAATATGTTATGTATGGACTTTATTGTAGAAACTTTCCGCAGCACTCAGATGAGATTTTTAAAAATGCTTTGCTGCTATTGCAATTCCAGTGCAGATATTGTACATCGTTTTGCCACATTTGGCTGTGCCCTAATATTACACTATATTGTATTTGTCCTTTTTCTGATAACAAAAAGTACTTACTTCTTACCCACAGAAGTAGAAAATGACAGTGCAAGCAATTTTATGGAGTCCCGCAGATCAAGTCCTGATGAGTTTTAGGTCCCATGAATTGGTCAGATATACTGTATTTTTTGCTTTACAAGACGCACCTGTTGATAAGACGCACCCCAGGTTTTAAAGGAGTAAAATAAGAAAAACATTTTTTCATCAGACCTCTTATCTGATCAGACCCCCGTATCAAATTCTCAGATCAGACCCCCATATCAGAGCCTCAGATCAGACCCCCAAGACATTACATTACAGCCCCCTAACAGGATATCACATTAGACCCCCATATCAGAACATTACATGAGACCCCCATATCAGGACATTACATGTGACCCCCATATCAGGACATTACATAAGACCTTTATATCAGACCCTCATCAGATCTTCTTCAGATCTCATATCAGCCCTCCATGTCAGACCTCATACTAGACCCGCATCAGACCTTAAAATAAAAAAACTTCTCTTACCTCTCCTGCGCTACGGCTCTGCTCTAGATCCAGCGGTCTCTTTAGAAGTAGCATTCCCCTGTCTTCTCTGGCTGGCACTGCACAGTCACCTGACTGTGTGCAGCGTCGGGTCAGAGTGCGCACACTATGTCCTGACGCTGTACGCGGTCAGGACTGCGCATCCCCGGCCCCAGTAAGGAAGACCAAGGAGGGCAAGTACCGGAAGCACTTGCAGCGCTTCACTCCCCTCTCCTGGTACCTAATGCATACTAGTGAGCGTTTCCATAATTGAAGCGCTCACTACTTTTCGCTTTATAAGACGCACGCCCCCCTTCTTTTGGGGGGAAAAAGAGCGTCTTATAAATCGAAAAAGACCGTACATTCAAGCATCCAAACCTCCAAATACAACACTAAAAGACTAAGGGTATAGTCTAATATGTAGAATTTGAGCAGATTTTGCCACTGTGGATTTGTCACAGATATTACTGATAATTTTCAGCAGATTTCACAATTTGGCAAAAGGTTGAAATCGGTGTTGGAATCCACGGCATAAACTCACACATTGAGCATTTAAAATCCACACCACAGGTCAATTTACACTGCAAACCGTTTATGCAGCCTGTGGATGAGATTTCTTAAACTATCATTCACTTTGCTGGTACTGTAAAATGCTGCAAATTTTCCGCACACAAATTTACAGCATATCCGTCCTATGTGGATGTAGCCTAAAATGTCACAAGCTTTTGGCTTGGTCAGTTGTGGTAAGGTAAGTGCCTTGTTCCCTCACTTGGCACACAAAGCAAACAGTCTAGATTCTGTCTAGATATTTAGTCATTTGCATGTGACAGCAGCACTGGGACTGTAGAAAGGGAGATGTGAGCTCACTAAACACCACACAAAGGAAGAGAGACAGTGATAAATAAGGGTCAATTCACCTGGAGACTGCAATGAGAATTAAATCTGAAAGGAAGGAATCATATTGTCATGTATCATACATCATTCACACTGATGTCTTATGGATGCTACAATCAGATGTAGGTTGCTCGAGGAAGATCCAACAACATAATAGAACTTGTCAGAACATAGCCTGCCTATTGTATGTCTACCTATCATTTTATTATTTCTATATTCATAATACACCACTGGAAAATTGAAAAAGAACACCTATAAGGAATTAGGATGAAAAGTATAATTTATAATATGCCAATGCTGGAGGGTGTTACATGTAGTGATCAAAGTTACAAGATATATTTATTTAACTTTATTTAACATATACACGTTCCACAAACTTTTTGTTGTCTGACATCACTGTTGTTGCTTTTTGTCTGACATCACAACTGTTGCCTTTTGTCTGACAGCACTGTTGTTGCTTTTTGTCTGACAGCACTGTTGTTGCCTTTTGTCTGACATCACGGTTGTTGCTTTTTGTCTGACAGCACTGTCAGGGCCGGACTGGGTATGAAAACCAGCCCTGGAAAAACTTACATACCAGCCCCATAGCATTGCGTAATTATACCAGCACAACGTCATTTAAAGTTTTTAATAAACAGGTTCCCTACTCAACGGCGGACGCTCGGTGTCACAACACATATATATCCAACACACATACACATAAATACACCATATACATGTTACACATACATAAATACACTATATATACAGTCCCAAGGAATATGGCCCAGTTCTCTAAGTCACCTCCTCCCCCCACATTTTGCTGTACTTGCTATACAGCAGCACATACCTCTCACATCCAGGGCCTCCAGGTGACGTCTCCTCCGATGTGGATCTTCTCATCATCTTCTCCATTTCGTCCAGTCACTTCTTTCAGCCGCTCCTCGTCTCTGTACAGTTTGACACACGGACATCTTAGGTTCTTCACTTTTCTATCATCATCCCCCAACCTGGAGCCCCCACAGTGTTATCCTGCTGCTCACTATGCTCCCCAATACCCCCAAATACTACCCTGAAGAAATAATAGTGCCCCCATAGTAATAGTGCTCCTCATAGTCCCACCAATAGTAATGTCCTTCTAGAATGCCCACATTAGTAATACTGCCCCACATTAAGTTTTTGCCCCCTCACTGCCTCACATTAAGTAATTTGCCCCCACACTGCCCCACATTATGTAATTTGCCCCCACACTGCCCCACATTATGTTGTTTGCCCCCACACTGCCCTCCATTATATAATTTGCCCACCACACTGCCCCCCACTAAGTAATTTGCCCCCACAAGTTAATTTTGCCCCCACACAAGTTAATTTAGCCCCAGACATCCCTCCATTATGTAGTTTGCCCCCACACTAAGTAATTTTGCCCGCCACACTGCCCCCACTGACTAATTTGCCCCCCACAAGTTAATTTTGCCCCCACACAAGTTAATTTTCCCCTAGACAGCCCTCCATTATGTAATTTGCCCCCACTAAGTAATTTTACCACCACACGGCCCTCCATGTAGTTTGACTGCCAAGCTGCCCCCGAGTTAATTTTGCCCCCAGACAGAGACAGCCCGCCATTATTGTCTCCCCACCCCCAAGTTAATTTTGCCCCCAGACAGAGACAGCCCTCCATTATTGTCCCCCACCCCCAAGTTAATTTTGCCCCTAGGCCCAGACAGAGACAGCCCTCCATTATTGTCCCCCCACCCCCAAGTTAATTTTGCCCCTAGGGCCCAGACAGAGACAGCCCTCCATTATTGTCCCCCACCCCCAAGTTAATTTTGCCCCTAGACAGAGACAGCCCTCCATTATTGTGTCCCCCACCCCCAAGTTAATTTTGCCCCCAGACAGAGACAGCCCTCCATTATTGTCCCCCCACCCCAAGTTAATTTTGCCCCCAGACAGAGACAGCCCTCCATTATTGTCCCCCACCCCCAAGTTAATTTTGCCCCTAGGGCCCAGACAGAGACAGCCCTCCATTATTGTCCCCCCGTACTTGTGTCGCTGATCCTGTACACTGCCAGCTCGCTCCCCGGCACCATCAGGCTTTCCACTGCACGTCCTGTGCAGCCTCAGCCTGCGCTCGGCAATCTCCCTTGTTCACTGCAGCAGTGACAGAGGGAGATCGCCGAGAGCAGGCTGAGAGGTTGCGCTGCACAGGACGTGCAGTGGAAAGCCTTCCTGAATCCTGACAGTGCCACACAGATCAGCTGAGTGGCCGGGCGGCCGCAGCCCGCAGGGCACATGTTAAAGCGGCCCCAGCCGCCCCAGGGTCGGCGGCCTACCGGGAAATTTCCCGGGATCCCGGTAGGCCAGTCCGGCCCTGAGCACTGTTGTTTGTCTTCTCTCTTACTGGACTGTTAATTGGGTGTTGTTGAAGTTTTCACTGTGCTTGCTAGAAGAAGGTGTGCAACATTTCAAGGGTAAAAAGGGCGAAAAAGTTTGACTTCGAGAAGCAGGATGGTCCATCCATCAAATCTCGGAAAGAGTTGTATGAGAACTTTCTGTAGTGCATCAGTGGTGTCGACAATGGTCAGAGGAGGGCACTGACACACAAAGTGGTGTGGATAGTCAAGATAGATTACCTTATAAAGGCCTCATTCACACGGCCATGTGAGGGCTGTTTTTGCGTTTTTGTAACAGTTGTCACATGACCATTTGTAGAACCAATTAAAGTCTATAGAGCTATTCATATGGCCATTTTTTTAACGGCCAGTGAACAGTGGCTGTCAAAAAATAGGACATGTCCTATTTTTGTCTGTTTTTATGGCCATATAGACCCCACTGAAATTAATTGGCCCGTTTTTAACAGCCGTGTACCCGACTAAGGGCTGTTAAAATTGGCTACATAGGCCTTTTACAGGTCCACTTGAACGCAGAGGGACATATGGTCCTCGAACCCTCGCTCCACATGATATGCAGCAGGATCTGCACTCCCAGTGTAATGACGTCACATGATCACACTAGGAGGGCAGGTTCTGCAGCATCCAGTAAGGAGTGATTGCTTCCACACATTCAAGTGGACGAGCTTTTTTTGATTGTTTGTAATATGGTGGGTTGGGGGCTAGTAGAGGCATTTTATTATACTGGTGAGGGGTGGGCATTATAGGGGTCACTATCTATACTTGAGGGCACAGAGAAGGGCCATTATCTATATTGGTGGGCACTATCAGGGTCATTAACTATACTGGGGTTCACTATAGGAGCCATTATGTATATTGAGGGGCACTATGGGGGTCATTATCTATACTTGAGTAGAAAAGTCAAAAAATCCCACGGCACTCCGAAGTCTTGTGAAAAAGTATTTCTTTATTCCATGCTTGATAAAGACTCATACCGAGTCGAAACGTCGCTCACCTGAGGTGGAATAAAGAAATACTTTTTCACAAGACTTCGGAGTGCCGTGGGATTTTTTGACTTTTCTACGTTGGCTTTGGGGATCGGCGGTCGGATCCCAGCCCCACTGGCACCGCCACTATATGGACTAAGGCTATGAGCCCAGGATGGTGCAGTCGCCCTCTTTACAGTTTTGTTGATATCTATACTTGAGGGCACAAAGGGGGCCATTATCTATATTTGGGGGTGGGGGCGCTAATAATATGTCAAAACTTGACAGCATGCCTAGAAAAATCTCCCATAGAAGTCAATGTGCCCATGGTGTCTATGGCTGCTCTGAAAGAACAGGAAGTCTTCACACTCCTCAAGCACCCATGATGTACAGTTATGTAAGGGAGCGCAAAGCGGTTAATGTAGCAAATTTATTGTGGCCTTTCTTCCTAAGGATTTAAAACCTATTCAGTGTGAATACAACTCATGTAGAAAGAGGTCGTCTTACCTCTTCGTGCTCTTAGGTCCCCCCATCCCGAATGGTGCTTTGAATTTTATGTTTAATAATGTCTCAGCAGTACAGTGAATGTATATTGCCAATATCTTTGCTTATCGCTTCAGACGGCATGTCATCTCGTTAAAATGTACTTTATTAAAATGTACTTAATAAAAATATATTAAACTAGAACCTGTTCAGTTTCGGATTCCCAGATATTCTGGATTATGTAACATTTTCAAAGGTGACATTTATGTAATCCATCATATTTGGCAATCTGGCACTGAACATGCCTCATTGATGCTGAATTAAGGGAGCAATATGGTCGATAATAAATATACAGTATACAATTTGGGAAAATACATTTTAGTATCTACCCAGATGAAAATACCAATGTACAGTATTGACTATAAAATTTGATTAAATGTACACGAGGATAAACTAATGTTCTTGAAGCAAGATGGTGAGCAGTATGTCATTACATATTACATAAGTCACTTATAATGACAGCACTGGAAAACTAGATGAATGAGTTCCTTGTTACAAATCACTTTCTGGAAGAGGACATTTATAATCCACATCCATATAATTGCCAGTCTAGCAGATACATTGACATCCAAGTCATTGGGAATTTGCACAGGGGATTATCCACTAGGGCTCTTTATTTTTATTATGGGTTTAATAGTGTGTCCCTCAGTGGGTTAATCACCCTAATTCAATGAACACAGACTTTACCAACCTCTTCAGGTTCCCATTCCAAATTAGGAGCAGCCATTTTTATGAAAGCTGTGTAGGATGATGGACATGAAGGGTTTGGAAATATACAAGAAAATATTGCAGACTTCTCAAACTGGTCTGTAAGGAAGACATCGAAAATAACACCGTTTTAAAAAAAGTCGATAGGATTGTTCCTCTCTAGCTTTTCAGGAACACCAGTTAGATGAACACCACTGAGATGGACAATTATCAAGGTCATGCACTTTATTCCGCAAAGCAGACACACTAGAGGAGGCCCTCTTAACATCATGGCCGAGTGGCTTAAGTATCTCCTCTACTGTCACCTCTTTCTCGTCTGCTATAGACAGTCTTTTCTGACCCTTTGAAGATCATGTCTAATGAAGGAAATATCTGCCTTCACAGCACCCATATTCATATAGGTATTCAGAGTGATCAGAGCAATGCTACACTGCAATACAGCTATTAAGACATCATCCAGAGTGGGTTCCTCAGTGGAGTCTTTTTGGGGAGTACCTGCTATAGCTGGAGATGTGGTATCCAAAATAGCTTCCCTCATTTGGACTGCCACAGGCACCACCTCAGCACCAGTACCAGACCTCTCCTAAGCTTGCAGGCAGTACATGGAGTCTGCAGCTTCCCTCAGCTTGTGTAACAGACAGTTGGGGTGGAGCCACTGTGCCAACTAACCAGCTTGGTTTAGGGCTAGACCTAAGGGCATTGTCCTGACGGTCCTTGGTATTCACCTCTTGAAATAGTCCCAGTGTAGTTGGCAATTGACCCATCAGGGTCAGAGACAATGGTGCAAAGCACCAAGGGATCAGGCAATACTTTGAGTCAGAAAACAAGCCAAAGTCAAGGCAGCCCGAGTTTGTGCCCAAGAAACAAGTCCAGGTCAGTTGGGTCAGACAGCTGACAGTCAATACAATAAGTCAGGATAGGCAGCAGAGGGTCAGAATCTGTAAACAGTCAGAGTTCGTTACACGGGCAAACAGAATAAGCCCACCTTTGTTTGGACTAGCAAACACTAGAATAACTAAAGCTCAGGCATCTTTCAACTGGAGAAGGCACCTTAAATACACACAAGTGGCCAGCCATAGGACTAGCAAACACTGAATAACTAAAGCTCAGGCACCTTTCACCTGGGGAAGGTGCCTTAAATACACATGTGGCCAGCCATAGACCAGATTAGGGTGCCCTAAAGAAAGGAAAGGGGACCTTTGAAGCAGGTGCATGGCTCGGCATGCAAAGGCCAGCTACCAGCAGCACACGAACACAGACAGAAAAGAGTGGGACCTGGTGATTGATGCTGCACCCATGCTGTCCTGGAGGAGCATGGACTGTCAGCACAACAACATGCTTCTCTGCCTGAGGGTGCTGAGCATACCGCCCTAGTTGTCGCCGCCACTTCTGAGGCTTTACTGAGAACTTTATCAGCTTTAGCAGGTGCTCTAGATCCAGCTGTGGTGTCATCTTGGATGGTATTGTTTGCATGCCCCAGTAATTTATGCTGCTTCTTGGCAGGCCATTATTACCACACCGAAAGTGGATTCATTAGTGCAGAGTAAATGATCCAAGACTAAAATGTCCCTCTCACAACCACCAAAACAGGTTAGGAAAGGATATATACGATACCAGGATAGACTGCAGGACCTTAGCCACATGTATATTCTCATATTCTCACCTCAGACGTGCCGCCCATGGACAATGTCTTTAACTTGAATGGCGCAAAGCTACAATACCAGACACAGATATGGACAACAGTGGTGCCCAACACATTATGGTGAAAACCATAAAAATATTTTTTGCTTTTTCTTGTTACTTTAAAGTGGACTATTTGTGACACCAACAGTACAACAAAATGAAGGCATCATGTACTCAACCAACCATATGATGGGGTCACATGGTTTCTCCATACAACAATGCCACCCAGCTGGTAAGTGACTAGACAGGTAACATGTATGTGTCACTTTAATTCAAAGAGCTCCTTCCTTATTCTCATTGAATGGAACATAGATTAAACCCTGCTTCAGAGTCTTCTATCAGCTCAGGGAAGTAACAGGAAGATGAATGTATTCAGCATCCTGTAACATGGACACATCACTCTAGTAGACACTAGATGTCTGGTACGCAGGGCCGGCCTTTGGGGTGTGCGAGCTGTGCGGCCGCACAGGGCGCCATGGCAACAGGGGCGCCCGTCCCGGCGGCCGACATAGCTCGCAGACGCTACCTACAGCCTACAGGCCGGACAGGCCTGCGGCAGTGGCGGATCCAGGGGGCAACGGGCAATTGCCCCCGATATTGTGGCAGGCTGGCAGCACCGGCGGCAGTCAGTGACAGGAGATGAACGCTTCCACTGTGGAAGCGCTCATCTCCATAGCGATCTGTGTCGCCGTCCTCTGGACAGCGATACAGATCGCTGTGCAGTGCGGCAGGGAGGGAGAGGCGTCTCCTCCCTGCTCCTCTGATAGGCTGCCGGCCTCGTGCCGACAGCCTATCAGAGCGGTTCAGGCGGCGCGATGACGTCATCGCGCCGCCTGAGCAGAGGACAGAACGGGACACAGGCCGGAAGAGGCCTGCATCCAGCGCTGCAAGGAGGTAAGTAGGAGGGGGAAAAGAAGCCTGCACATGATTTTGGGGGAGAGAAGCCTGCACATGATTTTGGGGGAGGGGAAGAGAAGCCTGCACATGATTTTGGGGGGAGAGGAGCCTGCACATGATTTTGGGGGAGGGGGAGAGAAGCCTGCACATGATTTTGGGGGAGAGAAGCCTGCACATGATTTTGGGGGAGGGGGAAGGAGCCTGCACATGATTTTGGGGGAGGGGGAGAGAAGCCTGCACATGATTTTGGGGGAGAGAAGCCTGCACATGATTTTGGGGAGGGGAGGGGGAAGGAGCCTGCACATGATTTTGGGGGAGCCTGCACATGATTTTGAGGGGGAAGGAGCCTGCACATGATTTTGGGGGGAGGGGGGGGGGGAAGGAGCCTGCACATGATTTTGGGGGGAGGAGCCTGCACATGATTTGGGGGGGGCTGGGGAAAGGAGCCTGCAAATAATTTTGGGGGAAGGGGGATGGGTGGGGAAAGGAGCCTGCACATGATGGGGAGAGAGGAGACTCGGGGGCACTATGGGGACATTACTGATGTATTTTATATGGGGGTAGTAGGATAATTTGTCCAGAATATGGGAGGATGATGGAAAAGTAGTAACTGAGATTTATTTTGTTGTCAAACTGCAGAGACGAAACCTGACGGTCTGGTCTGAAGGTCTGAAAGGAGAAGATGAGGAAAGAGAACATCTACATCACAGGAGACGTCACTGGATGGAAGAGGTAAGTGGGGCTGTTTTTCTGTAGTGATGGGAGCTGGGGCGTATCAATCGCCCAAAGTGCCCCTCCCGAGACCAGGCTCTGGATCCGCCAGTGGCCTGCGGTGGCCATGGTGACAAGTGGGGACGGCAGGGCACAGCAGGAGATGAGCGCTTCTATTGCTCATCTCCACAGTCATCTGTATCGCCGTCCTCAGGACGGCGATACAGATGTCTGTGCTGCGGCAGAGGAGGGAGAGGTGTGTCCCCTCCCTGTTCCTCTGATAGGCTGCCAGCACTAGACCGGCAGCCTATCAGAGGCGGGTGCAGGCGGCGTGATGACGACATCGCGCCGCCGAGCCGCACAGCGAGGACACAGGCCGAAAGAGGCCAGTATCGCATCACTGACATGGAGGTAAGTATAAGTGTTTTTTTATTTTTTTAAACTGGAACATGATAGCGTGGGGCTACTGGCACATAAAGGGGACTACTGGCACATAAGGGGAACTACTGGCACATAAGGGGGCTACTGGCACATAAGGGGGGGCTACTGGCACATAAGGGGGGCTACTGGCACATGATAGGGGGCTACTGGCACATGATAAGGGGGGGCTAATGGCACATGATAAGGGGGGGCTAATGGCACATGATAGGGGGGTACTCTGGCTACTGGCACATGATATGGGGGAGGGGGGGGGCGCCACAAGATTCGCTTTCACAGGGCGCCTGAACACCTAAGGCCAGCCCTGCTGGTACGATTAACTTATTCACAACAGTAGACCACCAGTCATGCTGATCTTAACCTTTTTTGCCGTAGACCACCAAGTGGTTGTCCAACTTACTTCAAAAACACCCCAAATGTGTTACCAAAAGACTAATGTCACCACTTTTGATCCCCAGCTGTTTTCAGCGGTGCCACTGGAGTACTTTGGGAAGTTTTCAATACAAGTCTAACAAACCTTTTAACACCTTTAGCCACTATGGATTCTGTTATTTACCCCATTCGTTCCCTAGACCACCAGGGATATTACCATTGTCCTCTTCAATACACTACACAACCAATGGACCAAATGGTTAAAGTTATCCCCATTCACAGTGATTAACCAATTGCTGCACTTGGCAGTTCCATACTAAATGAATAGAGTGCTAGGGTGCATGCTTGGCCTGCTGCTCCATGCCTTAAAGAGGGAGACCCTCCCTCTAAACCACTTAGATGCTGCGGTCACTACTGACTGTGCCATCTAAGGGGTTAAGCGGCCCAGGTCTGCGCTTCTGCTTATCTGGACCGTTAGAGCCAGAGCCTGGCTTTTATGTGATAAGACAGCGGCCTAGCTAAAGACCCGTTAGTGACCACCGTAAAAAGGGGTTTTGACGGACACTAATGGATTAAAGTTATCCACTATCCACAGAGGATGACTGAGCGCTGTCCCATAGTGAATGAATGACGTGCCAGGGTGCAGCTGCCCCGTGGATAGGGGAGAACTTTAATATTTGGCACAAACTCTTTCAGTCACAGGGGTCACAAGATGGGGGTCGGAGGGCTGTTCTTGAGATAGAAGTATGTCTATTAAACATTTATAAAAAAAATAATAAATCCGCAGCACTCTTCCGTTTGCAATGAAGTCCGTAGTCTTTATTTAGATAGCGGCATACAATTGCGACGTTTCGACTATTCCAGTCTTTCTCAAGCCTTGCAATTGTATGCTGCTATCTAAATAAAGACACCGGACTTCATTGCAAACGGAAGAGTGCTGCAGATTTATTATTTTTTTGTTCATTATTTGGGATCCTTAACCTGGATTACCATCTGCTTGCAACAACATCGGACAACCAATTGGGTACCGTATTGTTTTGATTTTTCTCCCAAATTTGGGTTATGTAGTGCTGCTTAAAAGTTTTTTTGTACTATTAAACATTTATGTCATATTGTGCGGATTTGACATAAATGTCTGAGATAGTAATAACTCTTTAAGTGCTCCATATTACTATTGGCCAAAATAATAACTTTTCTTCTGGGAGTGTCTCTTTAATATTTTTTTTCCCAGTAGGGATCATCTGATCTTGTGATCGCTCATATAATATAGTGCAATTCAAGTGCATTATGCCTGTATAAGGCTACTTTCACACTAGCATTAATATTTTCCAGTATTGAGATCCGTCATAGGGTCTCAATACCGTAAAAAAAACGCTTTTGTTTGGTCCCCATTCTTTGTCAATGGGGACAAATCGTAACAGAACGGAATGCTCCAAAATGAATTCCGTTCCGTTTGGTTGCATTCTCATACCGGAGAACAAACGCCATCAAGCTGCGGTTTGCTTTCCATCCTGGGATGCAGAGCAAGACACAATCTGACACAATAGAAAACAGATCCGTCCCCCATTGACTTTCAGTGGATCCGTCTTGGGTATGTTAAAGATAATACAACCGGATTCGTCATGACCCATAATGCAAGTCTTGGGTATGTTAAAGATAATACAACTGGATCTGTTCATAACGGATGCAGATGGTTGTATTATCACTAACGGAAGCGTTTTTACTGAACCCTGCTGGATCCAGCAAAAACCCTAGTGTGAAAGTAGCAGAACACAGCGTTTCTGCTAATCCTTCTGAAAGTCCCATTCATGTAAGACCGAGTTCACATCTACACTGGCAGCGGAGCAGACTGCTGGCATAGTTGTATACCAACATGCACTGCCATATCCCCATTCACTATAATTCATTTTCCGGTATATATGTCGTCTTTCGGACAGACAAAAAATGCTGTGGCCAAAAGCTGGCATATATGCCGCATAGAGTGACCAGATCAGAGTGCCATTTACAACGCAGATGTGAACATGGCCTTAGTACAGCAATGCATATTACAGGTTATCTGTTCTGACCTTTGACCACTTGTCATTTTTTTACATTTTGACAAAGGTTCACCATCCAACCAAGACCACACTTTGGGGGACATTTATCAATAATGGCGTATTTTGCGCCAGAAAATTCATGATACATCACGAATCACAAATGGTGATTTGTTTTACCTAAATCATCAAAAGGGTCTTTTTAGTAATTGTAGGCTAATAATCTGTCATTTTTTTAGGCTTAAGTGTTAAAATTAGACATTTCATAGTATTTGCGATAATGAATCTGTGCTCAACTCATTTTGAATGTGCGACTCCTTTAAGGACAATATGCTACATTTAATTGCTAAAATTACGTCTTTTTGAATAAAAGTCGCATATATCTGATCTGCTATGTGCCTTTTTAACAATTTACACTAGCAATGAAGCAACCTACTGCTATATTTTGCACCTTTTAAGCTGTACATAAATTTATATATTAGGCGTAATATTCGCCAATTTGACAGTCCTGCCCACTGTGATATTTAAAACACTTTTGTGGCATGCTTCATTCTTTCTGGCAAAAAAATAAGAAGAAAACAGTTAATATATTTGGCGCAAATCAAAGCGGCATTATTTTTGGCGCATTTTACACAATCATTCTGGCGCAACATGATGAGTAAATGCCCCCCTCTGTGTTTCCACAGCATCCAGATATGATATTGTAAAAATCTCATTCACATTTTCCCTTTATAGGGTGCACATTATTTAAAAATAACATGCATCCCATAATTAATTTTAGTTTAGAAGTTTGTTGGCCAAAAGCAATATGGCCACCAGGGGGCACAACATTACCATTGTGTTCTACAGCATGGAGCTCAAAAAGAGCAACAGGATCTACAGAGAAACCTTTTTGTAATTAATCATACAGAAGCTTGCATTGAGGAGCTTAGATCCCGCACTTTAAAAGGCAATCAAATATTGCATACATTTGAAAAGAAAGGACAAGCAGCGAGGAATCATTGCATAATCGGTAGGGTTTTTATTTATATATTTAACAAAACCTCATTTTCGTACATATTCCAAGGTACATAAAATACAAGAAGTGTCAATATCATTGTTGTTAAAAAAATAAAACTAAAACACAAATGTACAGCTCTGTAAAGTTATTTTTTCTGGGATTCCAATATTGATGGCCTATTCTTAGGATAGACTATCATCAATATGAGACAGGTGGAAGTCCGACTACTGACACCCCTGCCAGTCAGCTTTATGATGGGGCCGTAGAGCTCAGGCAGATGCTGAGGACTTTTCATTGCTCCGTACATATGCATGTTGTATATTTAGTGGAAGCTGTGCTGGGTATCCAAAAGAATGCTACAAAGCTGTGACACCAAGAACAGGCACTACTTAAATTTGGCATTGTGCTTTACTGGCCAATGTAAACAATGAAGAGGCCACAGAACTCGCTCAAGCACCCTTTAAATAGCTGAATGGTGTAAATGCTGAGAGTAGGCACCCAGCTATCAGATACTGGTAGCCTATGTTAAGAATAGGCCATCAATATTGTAATCCTGGAAAATACCTTTAACATACATTGAAATCTAGTTACATCCTCAGCTCATATCCACCACTGCCCTGCTATTTTGGGCAGGCACAGGAAACGCCTCACTAACCCTGTGACATTAACAAGGGTTAATGTCCTCCTTGGCCCTGTGTGCTACTGATGCTAGGCTATTTGCAATTTGTTCGCTTCTCCGATATATATGCTGTGCTGTTTCTCTTACTTGCCTGAGCAATTAGGTTCCTAGCTTGCTAATTCCTTGCAAAGGTGTTTGTTCTCTTTTGTCTCCCGTGTGCCGACCTCTGCCTTTTTTTTGCATTCTGGCCCTCCACTGCCTGAGCTGGCCTGTCCCTGTTTACCTCTGTGATTCTCTGCAGTCAGTCCTGCCCTCCAATCTGTTCCACATATTCACATGAAATCTGCCTGCTCCTCAACCTGTTACTGACTACAGTATGCTTGAGATGGGAAAACTTCTTTTAGGAAATCCTAAAAATGATGACCTGTTCAGCCAGGAGTATGGGAGTCAAGAAGCACTGCCCATTAGATGACTTCAAGTACTACTACGCCTTATATTATAAAGATATAAGAATTTACCATATTTAGCCTAGGACTCTGCAGCAGCTAATGTGATTAATGCGATTGCACCTATAGTATCCCTATAGGGTCCTATCAGATTGCATACATCTTGATTGTAAAATAGCCAACAAGGCTGCATTTACATTTTCCCCATACACTTCTATAAAACTGGCATGTAATACTACGCTATTGAAATTTTATATATTGCAATGTCGTCCTATCTTTTCAACTTTCAAAAAGCATGCAGAAAATCACAAAGTCCTGTCTGTGATCTTCCACTACGTGATGATATTACCTGTTTATTACATGACATCACTGTAGTACACATTACACCTTCTTTTGCATGTCTCCTTTGGTTGTTTTTATGTACAGTCTTCTGCTATTACTTTGCACTCCTCACCATGATCCCCGGCTCCCTCCTCCTCTTCTATATCACAGCATAGAGCCAGCATCATTATCATTCTGCTGCATTCTCATTGGTGCCTTAAGCTGATTGGTCTGTGCTGTCAAGAGGCCGTTGTGTGATTGGCTGCACTGTGTATAGGTCGGAGGCTGGGATGGTCTGGCACACTGCACAGAAAACTCCCAGCAGGGATAGTGACTATAAGGGGGGGGGGGGGGATTCTAAGAGCAAATGTGTGCACGGCCAATAAAGTGTGACAATGATCACAAATTCACCCTGATGAGTTTGCCACAGCCAAAAATGTATCAAAGTGTCTCAGAGCGTCGTGTGCTTTATTTTAAAAGAGAATGATGGTTATAACGCATTTAAAGGGATTATCCAGTTCTACCTAAATCTATGCCTAATAACTGTATAATTAAAAAATGTTCTCGAATTCTCTAACATACAATTACATTTCAAAGATTGCTGTCAGTGAATAGGAACATTTTGTTTATACCCGGAGGCTGAAAACTCATACAGGTTTCCTCTCAGTTGAGAACTGGATACAATGAAATCCAGGTCATTGACCACACAAGATTTGTGCACTGTGACGCTTTTTATGTGATATTTGTTATGTTTTTATTTTTTTTTGGTATTTTCTGTGCTCAGATGTTACTTTAAAGTCTATAAGTTAGTTGGTTTGGTTTTGGTGTTTTTGTGGGGCAATGGCGTTTTTACCCACAGCAAGCTCTGGGTATGTTTTTTTTTTCTGGCATTTTTCTCTTTATAGGCATCTCTATAGACATGGCATGTTAACATGTAAAAACACAGAAAGGAAGGACCCCCCATTCTCCAAGGGCTGGCTAGGGTATATAACATTTAGAATCTGCTGGACTTCTTGCCTTGATGTGCAGGACTTTGTAGTTTTGACAGATTCTATAAAGATAAAGAAAAGAATAAACTAATACAAATATCTATCTATCTATCTATCTATCTACAGTATCTATCTAATCCCCACATACATACAGAAGACCATTCCCTTATCCAGATCAGCTTTTCAGTTCCACTATTTATTGTGCATACTGAGCCTCTTTGAGAGAACTACCAATGCAATTTCGGGTTCTTACATACACATATCATTGACTCCTCTAAAATCCTCCCCACTTTTCCCCATCTTTACACATACTTGACATCTATAGCTCCCCTTGTTGCCCCATACAGTAATGGCTATCCCACTTTAATGGCCCCCAAACAGTAAGTCCTCTTTCACACGGGCGTCACGTTTGACGCCCGGATAAGAGGCAGGTGTGTTGCGGGAAAATGCGCGATGTTCACGCGCGAGTGCAAAGCCTTTTAATGCATTTTGCACGCTCGTGGGAAAAATCGCCATGTTTGGTACCCAGACCTGAACCCGGACTTCATAACTGAAGTCCGGTTTCGGGTTGAGTATTCTGTAGATTTTATTATTTTCCCTTATATTATTTTCCCTTATAAGATGGTTATAAGGGAAAATAATAGAATTCTCAATACAGAATGCTTTATAAAATGTGGATGGAGCGGTTGAAAATAAAAAACTTAACTCACCATATCCACTTGATCGCGTAGTTGCGATCTCTTCTTCATTCATTAGCTGCTGTCTAAAGGACCTGTGATGAGGTCACTGAGCTCATCACATGGTCCTTCACCATGGTGATGGACCATGTGATTGGACCATGTGATGTGAAGTCGTCACAGGTCCTTTAGACGGCAGCTAATGCTTGAAGAAGACAGAAGAGATCGGCAACTACGCGATCAAGTGGCTATGGTGAGTTCATTTTTTTATTTTTAACCCCTTAATCCACATTTTACCTTATAACCATGTTATAAGGGAAAATAATAAAGATCGGGTCCCGTCTCTTAGCAACCCTGCGGGAAAATCACACTGCATCCGCACTTGCTTGCGATTTTCCCGCAGCCCCATTCACTTCTATGGGGCCTGCGTTGCGTGCAGAATATAGAGCATGCTGCGATTTTAACGCAACGCAGAAGTGATGCATGAAAATTACCGCTCGTGTGCATAGCCCTATAGAAATGAATGGGTCCGGATTCAGTGCGGGTGCAATGCGTCCTCCTCACGCATTGCACCCGCGTGGAAATCACGCCCGTGTGAAAGGGGCCTAATAGTTCCCCCTTTAGACCTCACACAGTAATTGTGCTCCTCTGAATGCCCCACACAGTAATAATGCCCCCTTTTGTACTCCTTATACAGCAGTGCCTCCCCTTGTGCTCCTACAGACTGTTAGTAATATGCTTTGTGCACCCCCATTAATAGTGCCCCCCTTAGCGCCCCCAAACTCGCCTAAATCTATTCCAACAAGCATCTGGTTCCTCTTCTAGATGTTACTGGCAGGGCAGGGAGCCAATGACTCTGTAATGCATCTTCATTTTCAACTGCATTTGCACCCTAAAAAGCAGCACTGGCCACCAGCGGCCCCCTTCCAGTCTGGGTCCAGACAGACTTTCTATGACCACAAGCATTACACCACTGATTGTATCAACCTTTTATGCCTCTGGATGTAAGGTAGAATGTATTTGCCAAATGACATGAAGCAGAGATCTTGACTAATATGCCTCTGGATTTAAGATAGAATGTTTTTGTCAGATGACAGCAAGCAGAGAATTAGAAAATTATGAGGGAAGACCTAAACAAGCCCGTTATAAAAACATGGTTTTCAAATGCGAAATGTGAATGAGGGTTTACACACGGATAAGACATCTGGTTGCTGCATTTCTTTTTTCACAGCATAAAATGCTGTGAAACACCAACTGTGAAAAAAAAACGATTTTTTTTTTACACAGCATTACTTTATGTACATTTTTTTTTACATCCAGTGGAATATTTATACATACGTCCTGTAAATACAAATATCATGATTTATGGAGCTCTGATCATATACTGTGGTGCAGGCAATTATTATATATTATTATATATGATAAGGCATTTTACACTGAAGAGAGGCTAACTGCAATAGGGAAAAGCTAACTGGAAGCCTGCTGTGCACGGAAAAATATCACCCCACCCGTCAGCATATATTTGCATTTGAAATGTCTCCATTTGTAGAAGGTTCCAGAAGCAGCTCATTATAATTGCTGCTTACTTTACATTAGGTAAAGA
Organism: Bufotes viridis; assembly: GCA_033119425.1. NCBI lineage: Eukaryota > Metazoa > Chordata > Amphibia > Anura > Bufonidae > Bufotes > Bufotes viridis. The sequence goes on along the minus strand of CM065594.1, from coordinate 215,156,159 downwards.
GAATCTGAATATATCTTTAAATAAGACAGATTTTTCTGTCATAATATACATTTTACATAAATCATGCGGTAAATAGTTTACTATTCACCTTGATGCTTCATCATTGCCATTTATCAAGCCTCATGCACACCGCTATATTACAGCACAGTCATAGTAGGGATGCTGTAGAGGAGCCTTTATTGTACCTGTGTATGCTTATGACTTCACACAGAGGTTTACGATGTCAGAATCAGTACGTATCAGAAAGGAAAAAAATATTGTGTTCTTTTGGATGCCGTATGCTGTGTAGCTCCATATTAGAGAGCTGTATGACCTCTGTGCAGGGCCACCTTGGCTCTGTGCACATAATCCAGCCATTAGCCTCAGTTCTCTTTATAAAGCAGCCATGTCAGTTTTAAGGGGTCCATTTTTGAATAGCAAATCCTCTAAGAATACTGCTTTAGGCTACATGCACATGATCGTATGTGTTTTGCGGTCCGCAAAAAAACTAAACGGATGACATCCGTATGCCATCCATTGTTTTTGCGGATCCATTGTAACAATGCCTAAAACGGACAAGAATAGGACATGTTGAATTAATGGGTCTGCATCCTATCCGCAAAAAAAACCAGAACGGACGCGGAAACAAAATACGTTTTAACAGAATGAGAATATTGCAACCTGTAGTACATAAAACAAGCCCTCATGTAGAAAAATAAAATAAAAAATTAATTAAAAAAGTTCTGCAGCAACACAAAAAAACTTTTTCTATACAACATGTTTTTATTGTGCTAAATTACTTACTAAAATGTAAAACAGCTGATTATATACTTATTTGGCATCCTAATATCGACCTTTAGAATAAAGTTACTTTTAGCGTGCAGTGAAACAAAAATAGCACCAAAAGTATGAAGAAAAGCTAATCCATTAATTCTATATACTCCAAAATGGTGGTTTTAAAAAATACAACACATCCCGCAAAAAACAAGCCCTCATATACCTACATTGGTGAGGAAAGAAAACAAAAAAGCTATGGATCTTGGAATGTAACAATAAAAAAAACAAACAAAAAAAATAAATAAATGCAGTATATGCAGAAATAACTTCCAGAATCGCTATAATATGATTATTGTATAACTGATGGATATAACCATCAGGGATACCAACACGCATCTGGTGAATAGACTAGCTACTTATGTTTTCCATCAATTCATTCATGTTCATCAGGACCTTCACCAGATGGCTGAAGAAGACTACCTGAGCGCCTTTACACTGTTCTCACAGAGAAACCCACTCACAAGTGGATGATGATAATACCCATCGCTTTCAGTAATCCCAAAACTGGATCAGCTTACTAAAACCATGGAATTGCAACAGAGGTAGCAGCATCCTGTTCAAGTTCAATGGATCTATAAGATGGAGGGATCTTCATCTGACGCGTTGAGCATACATACACATACTGGGTGAACATGGCAAACGTTGATATCTTCAAAAGGTATGGTCATTGGGGTAGATTTACTAATCAAAATTTGCCAGAATTCTGTTGCAATTTGCACCAAAAAATCCTGGCGTACATGCTTTACAACACATTTATTTATCAGTGTTTTTGGCTCTTTCAGATACTTTTGTGAGTCATCAGATAAGGCGTCATGGGTTAGCGAAAAGGGGGCTTGGCCCAAATGTGGCGCTGTATGCCAAAACAATGGCGCATTTGTTTTAGTAAACAAAGCCAAGAAATAAGTGTTGTAGACTTGGACCAGACAGTATATACTGTAGGTCTGCCAAATTTATTAGCCAGCATCAGCCACTGTGATAAATTTGGCACTGTCTACATTTACACTGTCTCACCTTTATGGTACATTCACATGACCGTATCCATTTTGCGGTCGGCAAATCACGTATCTGCAAAATACTAATGAGTTCTGTGTGGTGTCCTCATTTTGTTCTGGACCTATTGGTTTTAATGGAGTGCTGTCCGCATCTTTTGCGGCCCCATTGAAGTGAATGGGTTCGCGTGGACCAAACATACGATCGTGTGCATTAGGCCTTAGTCTGTAATTAGTACATGTGGACCATTGTATTTACTCCTGTGCAAAGGCTTGCACATTAGTATAGTAAAGCTAATGACAAATGGCTTACATGAATGATGAGGTCTGACCTTTGCATGTCCCATGGATCAAGGTCCATCCTGCAGACCAGAAAACAGACTGTAGTTCCTCGATATGACAGATGCTTTTAAACATAGAAAAAGACTAGTCATAAACCATTTTACAATTAAGGTTCCAGTGTTGGATCCTCCTAGACACACACAACAGAATAATGTCGGTCATCTATTATATCTAATATCTATCTACATCTCAGAATAAGGGCAGTCATATGTACTATTTATCTAGTTATACTTATTAAGCTGTGGCAAGATGTGCTCAGCATGTTCTAAAAAGATCTTGCGATGGCTTAAAGGGGTTTTCCAGGTCTTTAACACTGATTAATATCAGATAAGTGGGGGTCCGATTCCTAACAGCCTTGCCCTCCACTGATCCACTGATTGAAGAGGCAGTGGTACTGTGATTGGGATGAAGCTGCAGTACCATTCATACATTGCCAACTACACAATGGCGCTGTGCCCGTTGTTCATTAATGCATTTAGGAAGCAAAGGCTAGCCCATCTGGTCCAGTCCCACAGAAGAACTGCTGCAGCACAGACTGCTGAAAAAGTTATGTTTACTCTGAGTTTTGTTGTCTTCACAGAGTGACAAAAACATCAAGACAAGCTCTTTGAAAATGAACAAAACATATAGGATTGCGCAGGATCCCAACGACAGAGAAAGATACAGGCAACCATGTCACGCCGTTCAAGCAACATTCCAATTTCTGCAATTGAAACCACCAGAAAATTGTTGCAAACTGCGAACTGAAATAAACTCTCCTTTCTGAGTCAACTTAGCATGTCATATTATTGAAGCATTTTCACATATACTCTGCTGAAAAAGTTAAAGGGGTATCATCACAGACAATGAAGGCATATTGCTAGGATATGCTCCCATTGTCTGATACGTGCGGGTCCCACCTCTGGGACCCGCACCTACAACGAGAACGGAGCAGGGAGAGCTGTGGCTGGAGGACCCCGGATTTCCCAGGGTCCATCCACCACCAAGCGCTGCTCCCATAGAAGTGAATGGGAGCGCACCCCACACGCACGACCCCTGCTCCCATTCATTTCTATGGAGCAGACGGAAATAGCCGAGCCAGCGCTCATCTATTTTGGCGGCCCCACAGAAATGAATAGAGGGCAGCTGCGCATGCGCAGTGTGCCCTCTGTTCATTTCACCACTTCGTTCTCATTGTAGGTGTGGGTCCCAGAGATGGGACACGCACCTATCAGACAATGGGGGCATATCCTGGCGATATGCCCCCATTGTCTGTGATGGGAATACCCCTTTAATGCTGCCTGTAATAAAAAGTGTGCATGGCGGCTTGCTGCATATGAGGCTGCATACCCACAATGCTGACCCTTGTCTACAGAGGAAAGTACCTGAAATGGTCACATTAGTATCAGCACTGGACCATGGAGTTTTTCTGGGGAAGACATAGAACCAGGATGCAGTATGGGAGAAAAGCATGATTTCTGAACAATGTTCTGCCAGGAAACATTGCGTCCTGGCATTCAGGTGGATGTTACTTTGACACATAGCATCAAGTATATTGCTGCAGTCCAAGTACACCCCATCATAGCAGCAGTATTCTCCTAATACTGTAGTTTTTTTTTTGGGGGATATATTAAGCAGGTGATTTTAATGTATGTTCATGAGGAATCCAGACCTCAAGTTGCTTTTTTTAATAAAAAAAAACAACACAGCCAGATGTTACATGCTGGTCAATAGGGAATGTTTTAGTGTTTTTTGTCCCTTGCCATTTTCTTTAAATTGTAGGTTGCACTAGTTAAAACATTGTACAAAACATTTTTACAAAAAATGGCTTGTAAACCCCCCCCCCCCCCAAAAAAAAACAAACATGAATTTATCAGCAGTTTTACAAATCAAATAAACACCCCTTCCCAAAAAAAATAGGGATTATGGACTGAGTTTGCCATAACTGGACAATCTCATTAAACCAATGTTGCCTGCATCAAAACTAATGAAAGCGAAAGGGGTTGTTTTGTGACCTGCTAGCCTTATGTAGCGCCACTGAAATGTCAGCTCTCTATCCTAAAAAGGAGTCTCAAGTGGGGTCCCCCCATAAAGTCAATATGCAGTAATGGAGAATATGGATAGGGGTTGTCTGAAAGAAAACAAAAAACTTTTGCAAGCCAGCTGCCAGGGTGAGACTAAAAAAAAGCAACCCTATAAAGCTTTTGAATAGGTCCCTGGTCCAGCGCCTTCGCTCTAGTCACTGCTTCCAGAACCCACTGGACTGGAGGTGTGATGTGGCACCTACATGCATCTGCTGCCAACAAATCACTGGTCTCAGTGATGACGCATCATGGATGGCACATGACCACTGAGCCATAGCAGTTAAGTGCCGTAAAGGCACACATCACCACTGAGGCCAGTGGCTGGCCGGCAAAGGTGACATACATTTCTGGTGGGGACCAGAAAAAGTGGAAATGGGAGAGGCTGAAACTGTGACTAATTGAAGAGATAAGGCTCTTTTTTACAATCTCACCTTCCTCAGCTGCCCTGTAAAAGTATTTTTTCTGTTTTAGACAACCCCTTTAATTAACGGCTGATAGACCTTATAGCCTAGTTACTTAATGTATGTGCCGACAGATATTTGCCTTAGGAATATTCTCATATAATCCCCTCAACAGAAATATATTTTGGCTGATGTTTACTCCTCGTACCTCCCCATTCAGCACGCTGTAAATATTTTTTGCCTATTCATCCATGGTCTATTATGTAATCTGTTCCCTGTAAATTAGGGCAGTAAATCCCTCCCATATTTATGTACAATATACTCACACGCACACATGAACATAAGATAGACCGAGGAGCAGACTGAGTCAATAGAGGGGGGTGGAAGGGACAGGGAGGTTTCGCATTCTGTCTGCAGCTCAGTTTTGTTCTTTGACACTTTCATTGTTCCCTACACATTGCAGTGATTGACACACCAACAATCCCCCAATAGGAGAGGTGCCAGCTGTCAGCCCGGGTCAGGAGGCACCGGTGACAGACTTGTCACTGCTTCAGATGCTGCTTTGGTTTCATGGAGACTGCAAATGATCAACGTGAGAACTAAACACAAGTATAAAACAGTCGTGGTCATATATCAGAGGGCCAAGAAACAGCGCCTATGCTTTAGTGTTGGCACGTTATGCTAAGTTTTGACTATTGCTTATTTCAGGGACTAGGTTCACACTTGTGTTGACGTTTCTGTGTTTCGCACAGTGAATATCGATGGCGTCTGACTTACCATGAGAGGCATTGCATTTTGTCATATTGATGGCAAGAAAAGCACAGCATGCTGCACTATCCCAGCCATCAAATGTGCCAGAACTGTGCTTGGAGGCCTTGAATGTAGCCTGCAATAGAAGACTGAACACAGCCTTAATTGGAGAAAAAAAATATACAAGTATTCTTACAATACAATACAAAAGGATATTTCCACAAAGCATGGACATCTATATCTACCTGAGTTTAAGTGCAATGCTTTAGGGTTTCTATTGTAGACGGGCTATTCTTATCCTCCCCAGACACTTATGTGACAAAATTTGTTGGGTTTATATACATTTCTAATAACCCCAATGTTTTATATTTATTGCATCAATACATTTTATTTTTTCGATGATTTCTAGGCAGTAGTTACTCACTCGTATACATTTTAATTAGATTTTTTATAGCATTTTGCCCATCTACTAATTTTGTCATTGGAGCTGCATTTACAACCTCCCAAGTCAACTATAGCTCCTCCCAAACATGACAATCTCACGGACTCCAGCCTGACCTGTGAGCTATCAGACACAATTTAGGAGGACGTGAAGGGAACTCATGAATAAGGAAGAAAGTTCCTCCTTTTTCCCCTGATAGTGTTATTCCTGCTCAGGGGCTCCAACACCAGACAATCTAAGGCTACTTTCACACTCGCGTTTTGGCTTTCCGTTTGTGAGATCCGTCATGGGCTCTCACAAGTAGTCCAAAACGGATCAGTTTTGCCCTAATGCATTCTGACTGGAAAAGGATCCGCTCAGAATGCATCAGTTTGCCTCTGATCAGTCTCCATTCCGCTCTGGAGGCGGACACCAAAACGCTGCCTGCCACGTTTTGCTGTCCGCTTGACGAAACTGAGCCAGACGGATCCGTTCTTGCACACAATGTAGGTCAATGGGGACAGATCAGTTTTCTCTGACAATAGAAAACGGATCCGTCCCCCATTGACTTTCATTGGAGTTCATGAGGGATCTGTCTTGGCTGAGAATACAAACGGATCTGTTCATGACGGATGCATGCGGTTGTATTATTGTAACTGACCATTTTTGCATATCCACGACGGATCCGCCCAAAACGTGAGTGTGAAAGTAGCCTAAGTGGGCAGGAGTGAAGCTTTTTCAAAAATAAAAAACAAATTAATAATAATAATTTAATCTCTATACTGTTCTAATAATATAATCTCTAACAACTCTATTAATACGAACATACAGGGGCCACAAATATTATTTACTGTCAGTCCTAATAGGTATTTTACAATATTTAATTTTAGATCCACAGAGAATTATGTAATTATTCAGAAATCTGTATCAATGGTTATCACTTTTATAAATGCCATTTACTACTCAGTTAAGTCAGCTCATTTCCCTGTAAAAAAATTAAGTTCACCTTTTCAGCCTCTTTTATGACTGTATCAGGCAACTGCATATCTAAAAATCCCATAATATTACCAGAACAGAATCAGTGCAAACAAAATGATATCCGTAATAACCCTGCAGGCACCGTCAGCAGGATAAAATGTATTCTGGGGGAGGTAAGGGCCTGCTCACATGATGCTTCACTATACATTGCTAAACCCAGACCTCCATTTGATTCGGATTTATTAACGGATTTCGAAAGAGCTACAGAGTTAAAAGTTTCACGTTTGTCAAGTTTCCGTTTTACTTTCTCAACAGGACAGGGACGGCCTAATTTGCTGTGCTGTTGAACAGAATCTGTTTTTTCTTTTTCTTCTTACAATGCAAGTCCAAGTCTATGGCAACAGGATGCTAAAGGATGGGCATCCTGTGGCATCATCCCTGTGATAGAGGTATCCAGATATGAAAATAATTTTTAGGAGTAGGCAACCCCTTCCTTTACATTCCAGTATTGGGTCATAACCTCGTCCATGTTTCCTTCCCAAAGCCAGGTCAGGAGACTGTAGCCATAAAATCAGTAAGATTGAACATCTTCACAAAGACCACTATCATATAGCCTGAAGATAGCGTGAGGGGCATCCACAAACCTTTCACAGACCAAAACCGTTAGAGGGGTCAGGAAAAGGCTGACGTCCTCTCCAGCCAAGGTCATTGTGATATACATCAAAGAAATACGTGGCACAATCCATATTTGGGCCATGTGCTTCCTCCTGAGAACGTAGGCCATGTATTTACGTCTACAGTATCAAAATCAAATTGATCCCAGCACAGTAACAGGGAGCAATTAGATAACTCCATCCATCCTGCCATCACCTCCGCCATGTTTGGGACGCAAGTGTGCGGGACATTAGGACGGAGTGGATGGAGGTAATATGAAGTTGCTTGGATGAATGTCCAAAAAGATATTTTAATACAAAGATTTTGAGGCAGACTTGATGGGCAGCAGAGGTCATGAAAACTGTTGTAAAAGGTCATTGCCATACCCCCTGGCCTCCTTTTACATCACAAGCCAAGGGGGTTTGTGGGGGAACCTAGAGACCCTTTTAAACAACATGTATGAAGGATAGAAAAAATGTAATTTCTTTGGGGATTACTAGCTTGATGGACAGACGACATTTCTGCTTCCCCAGGCAACTGGACTTAACCGACGCGTAACGTATTAAGTTCTGTTATTTTCTAAACTATTATTTTGTATTATATGTATATTTTATGATGTGTTTTCTATGATAACCCCATTGTTTGTACGCACTGTCCTTTTTTTATATTAAAACTTCACTTTAATAAGAGCCTTCTTGTGTTCTAACGATTCAATGACCCTAGAAGAACCGTTACCTATATTGGTTTATTAACCTGTAAATGCTAGCAGTTGTAGAGAGTACTTAGGTGTTATTTCATGCAGGGTGTCTCGTCATCCTGATATGACGAGTGGTGGCAGCTAAGGCTACTTTCACATTAGCGTTTTTTGCGGATCAGTCATGGATCTGCAAAAACGCTTCTGTTACAATAATACAACCGCATGTATCCGTCATGAACGGATCCGGTTGTATTAGGTCTTCTATAGCCAAGACGGATCCATTTTGCTCTGCACCATATGGCGGACAGAAAAACACTGCAGGCAGCGTTTTGGTGTCCGCCTCTATAGCGGAATGGTGACTGAACTGAGGCAAACTGATGCATTCTGAGCGGATCCTTTTCCATTCAGAATGCATTAGGGCAAAACTGATCAGTTTTGGACTGCTTGTGAGAGCCCAAGACGAATCTCAGAAATGGAAAGCCAAAACGCTAGTTTGAAAGTAGCCTAAGATTGATTCGTTTTGGGTGACGGAGTGCTGACAGAGGGTCTGTGATCCGTGATCCTTACGATTTCATTTAATGTTCTTTTTTTTATTTCATGATTTTACACACACACACAAACTTAGGAAGTTTCAAAAGACTGAAAAAAAACTGGTGAACCTAGCCAAGTGTAGGTCAAAGCTCTATATATTTCTGGGCTTGCCAGGAATTCATCAGTACCTGCTCAAACAGAAAAACATGGTTGTAAAACTGAGCCAAAAGTCAACCTGTGTTTGTTCATCTGTACTTTAAACCAGAGTCTAACATTCACAAGCCAAAGACCTTATACTCAAACTAATTGCACTGAAGTACACAAAGTGAGTACACCCTTGCGACACTGAATGTAGCCCCTGGGTAGACATACTACAGACTGAGAAACTAGATATCATACCACTGCATTTACAGCAGTGTAATGGAGCTTTGGGTTTCCACCATTACCCTGTATACCGATCACCAGAATACACGACTGTTGACTATTACATCTACGGCTCAGCAGATGTAAGTTATTATAAGTTGTCTTGAAAGAATATGATTTTGCAGCTGTCATGTTATAGTATAATTCAGGGATGGACTGCCCATAGATCTACAGGGAATTTTCCCAGTGGGCTGATGTCCATAGGGCTGCCTGTGCCCTCCTCTATGCTACTGGCCAGGTACATACTACTGGGGGAACTATAGGGGTCATTACTGGAGGAACTGAAGGTAGGACCAGTTTGGTGTTGTGGTGCGCATCTCACCTCCTAAGCCCCCTGCTCCATATTCATATTATGGGGCAGGAGGAAGACAGAATGAGGCAGCTATTGATGGCCACCACAGAGGGGAGTTTTTTTTTGCTGCACTGTAGTATTTGGTGCTATGGTATTACTTACCCTGTCAACTTACATTGGGCCCATCTACTTGTGTTTCCCCACCTTCTGTCAATATGGACCTACCTACAACATTGGGGCCACTTTATGTTCCCAGTCCACTCCTGAGGACATGCATCGGACATGTACTGCACAGTTGTCAAGACCTGTTTTAATTTGACTCATTTTCCTAAGATACAAACATAAGTTCATATTTGGTTCAACACACGTGTGAGAAACTTAGTGCACATCATTGTTCCATTTCCTTTTTTTAATTATATATTTTTTTTCATGAAAATGGTTATTTGAAACCTGTAAATTCATTAGGTCATTGAGACAGGGGAACAGAGATGGAGGCATATGTTATATTATAGCAGAAGCGTAATAAAATAAAAACAGGGGGAGAGAATAAATATATTAGCAATGTGACGACAGGACCGCATGACGCGTATCAGCACAACGAGGCAGTCTACGCAGTCCATATAGACGTACACACAGTCTGGAGGTCTCTAGTGTGTGCGTGCTGCTGTTCAGCTAATTGATTGAGCAGCACAACAGACGTTTAATTAAAGGGAAGGGAAACCCAGTGTCACACAGGAGCAGATGGACCGAGCCCTAATTGGTAATTATCTTGTGTGTGCCAGCTGAGAAGGCACTACATCCTATGCAGAGGGACACAGGGACTGTCACAACTGACAGGTGACAAAGTCCAGGAAACAGAGGGATGCTGGGTACACACCAGACACCGGGAAGAGCGCTCAGGCCTTTCTGTAGGGGGATGGTATTCCATGCAAAGCAGGGAAGAGACCCAGACTGAGCTCACAAATTGTTAAATACACGGCACTTGCTCCTGGAAATTTATGTGCCAAAATAAATAAACTGGCACTAAAAAAACTGCACTAGTTTGAAATAATGTCTTGGAAGACCAGGAAGAACGCTTGAGCGTTGTAAGTAAAGACATTACAATGGTTATTGGGAGCCATTGTGTACACAAGCAGATTGCCTGTGACGCCATTATATTCTATGGCAGCAGAGCACCTTAGATATGTGGCATTGAGGACAATGTTTAACATCTGCTTGTATGCTGCCAAAAACTGAACCAATTGTAAGCTGCAGCCTTGGCGAAGCATTGGGAATAGTGCAGAGACAAAGGTATTTAATCACATACGCCCTAACTACCCGATTATTTACAAGATAAGGGTAGCAGATACAGGAAACATTAGTGCCAATTCAAGTGAATATACATTTTTTAGAGTGCTCCAAGTTCCTGATATGCTTGATGGTATAACCTAGTCACTGAGTGCTGATTTTGGGGGTCACACCTGCATAGGGCACTAATAAAATGAGCTGGCTTATATAGACAACTATAAGTATAAAATATGTGACTTCATAATATTTTAAGCTATATATATATATATATATATATATATATATATTTATAGAGAGAGAGAGAGAGAGAGAGTGAGAGAGACAAATAAGGCACCCTGCTGGCCCATAAAAAGGCTCTCAGAGGCTACCTTTGGGTAGTGCGGCTGTTGGTGAGAGATCTTGCCTGCTAGATGTGCCTCTATGATGCACTCGAAGACATTTAGGCCAGTTGACAGACTGGGAGGGAAGCATGATTGGACTAGGTCAGGGATGGGCAAACTGCAGCTCTCCAGCTGTTGCAAAACTACAACACCCAGCATGCAAAGACTGCTTACAGCTATCAGTCTACAGCAGGGCATGGCAGGAATTGTAGTTTTACAACAGCTGGAGAGCCACAGTTTGCCCATCCCTGAGCTAGGTAAAGCAGGATGGTCGGTTTGACAAATTGCCTGCCATCTAGACCATTCTGACTTATGGTACTTTTACACTTGCGGCAGGACGGATCTGGCAGGCTATTCAGCCTGCCGCAAGTGGCCGTGCACTGCTGTGCTGCTGCTCCGTCCCCATTGACTATAATGGGGCGGGCGGAGCTACGGCGCAGCACGGCACTGCACAGCCTGAGATCGCCGGACTAAAAGTCCTGCATGTCCGACTTTTAGTCCGGCGATCTCCGGTCGTGCAGTGCCGTGCTGCGCCGTAGCTCCGCCCCCCGCCCTATTATAGTCAATGGGGACGGAGCGGCAGCACGGCCACTTGCGGCAGGATGGATGCGGCAGGCTGACTAGCCGCAAGTGTAAAAGTACCCTTAGCTGTCAGGAGATGTTGTTATCAGTGGTTACGTGAGGGAACACACACGCAGTGAACAGGCTCCAGCTGGCCCAGACCAGTAGAGGATTGTTGGATCGGCCAATAAGCATGAGCAGTTTCAATGTCCACCATCCAGACACAGATGGCACCTTCATTTCATACTCTTGTCTCTGCCTGGACCATTTCGAGGTGCTCAGCAGAATACAATTTGGTGTCACAGCGCCCATTACGTGTCCTGCCACTTTCACCTTCATTTCCAGTGTTGTGAAGGAGAAAACAGCGACAAATCTAGATTTTATTTGGGATCCCACAACGAACTGTTTTGAGAATGGAGATCTTGTGGTGAGCATTTCAAACCTGGTTTTGTGGAGCAACACTCTGGCCCAACTGCTGGTGTGATGATTTGGGAAGCCCTTGCATATGACAGTCGGTCACCACTAGTAGTGATAAGAGGGTCACGCAGGATAATGCTCACCCACACACAGGGTCCAATGTCCCCTCTAGAATGCAATAATTCTTTAGCATAAACAACCTACAAATGTGCAAGATCTACAAGCCCAGCTACAACATCTGTGTGCAAATACGTTGCAGGATACATTACTGAACCCGTATTGCTCCATGCCCAATCATATCTGATCTTGTATGTAGGCTGCAGGCGGTCCAGAAGGGTACTAGAGGCTCATTTTAATTGTACCGTTTTCCCCAATAAACATATCCTTTTGCTCTCTCACTTACACGGGTCATCTTATATTCACATGTATAAAGTATATATATATTTATATATACATACATACACACAGTATATCCTAGTTTCAAGCTGCCATAATAAAAATGCATATATGTAGTTATATTCTATAAGTGCACCTCAAAGATATTTCAGTAGCTCACAAGGGACCCTATTTATTGCTTCTTTGGACCTAATTTACGGGATAGGATAGGGGTTATTTCCAAAGCAAGATGCTAAACCATTATCAGGAATGGTGGGGATATTTTCTGGTAACAATGTAGATCCATCACTTTGTACACTAGTAATGGTACAGTTTGATCAGTTACCATGGAATGATGCTTCGGACTGTACTTTACACTGATGTCGGCTCTCTATGGTATATCTGATGGAAACAGAATTGGGAATAAAATCAATAATTTTCTCGGGCAGTACTCCTAGAAAGTAACACTTTGCTGACCACTTAAGATCTGCAACATACTCAAGTATTCATGTAAACAACAGGGGTCATTTATTATGACCGGCGTTTTAGATGACGGTCTTAATAACCCCTTGCCCTGAATTCGCCAAAATTAAGTAGAGGCACCGGCCTCTACATAACTTTGGCGCCTCCATCGCCAGTCTAAATGTAAGCCAGCCTCCTTGCTGGCTTAAATTTAGACCATTTTCTATGAATAAACAGGCATGAAAATAATAAATGAGACGGGCCTGCTGGCCTGTCCCATATCCCGCAACGCCCCCTTTTTTAGATCTCGCATGAGCCGTGAAAGGTCACAGATTGAGACGCAAATAACTGTAAAAGACCCCCAATTTGTTCATGTAGATAGGACTACAAATAAGAAAGCAGCACTATATACAGTTAGTTTTCCTATGTAGCCACAAGAAAAAATTAAAGCAAATAAGAATACATCTGCAGTACTGCAATAACCTTCCTGGTAAGATGTGGCTTTTCGGACTGTGAAGTAATAGACTATTATATTAGTAAGGTTATATTGGTTATATGCAATTAATCCAAGTGATGCCTATAGTATTTCTTTTTTTTCGCATTAAACATAAACCATTCTTACCCTTATACTTAGGGTATGTTCAAATATGGGATGATTTGTTGCCAGAAATTCTGCATAAACATACCCCTAAAATGGCATAACCTACAAAGCATCCCACTCATGGACCATGTTCAATTGCAGACATCCAAGTCTAGGCTTCCATGACCCCTTTGTAGCCAAATCCAGCAGCGTCATTTGTAAACCCATCCAGTCAGAACCCAACAAACCATGGACTCCCGCCCACTGGCAGAGCTGTACGATGTGCTTACAGGTATGGCTCCATGAGCCTGCTGATTAATAGATGCCATCACTCAGTGTCCAGCTGGAGGGTGCAACTCCCCCCAAGAACCGAGATAACGAGCAGCCAGAATAATGAGCAGTGACAGGTCACTCGTCATTCTGATGGGATGTAATTAGGGAGCCAGGAAGAGTAGAAAGGCGTGCATGACGCAGTGTGGTACTAAGAGAGAGAAGCAAGGAAGGAGATTTAATGTGTCATCCGCAGGATGGTCAAAAAGCATACAGGTTAGAGAGATAAGGTGAAGTGTGTCATTCTCATTTGCAAATGCTATCACTTTAAAGGAGAGGACACCTTATAAACATGAGACTTTAATGTATAGGTTACATGATGACTTTCAAAGTCCGGTGCCAATAAGTTTCACTGGTCGGTTATTATATCTCTGAGATATATCTGCTTCAATCTGTAAGAAAAATAAAGAGATCATTTATTTTTTGTGCTGCAGCTCCTCCATTTGTTGATGATCAAAGTTCAAAGCTCTTACTTATAGGGCAGGTTCTTGCTCAAAAAGTAAACAACCCACCATTTGGACATTTAGGCAGCCAACCACATCTTCCTGTCTACACTTTGCATGTTTTCTTCTTTTTTTCTTTTAAAGGGGTTTTCCGGGAGTTTTACTAATGACATATGCTCTGGATGGGTCATCAGTATCTGATTGGTGGGGGTCCGACAACCCGTTCAACTGTTTGAGAAGGCACCAGGGCTCGCAATAGCGCTGTGGCCTTCTCCAGCTTTGCCTAGGCCGAGTGACATCATGTTCATCGGTCATTGAAGTGAATGGGGCTGAGCTGCGATACCAAGCACAGCCGCTATACAATGTAACACGCTGTGCTTGGTTTGCTGAGAGAAGGCTGAGGAGCTACTTTGAGCGCCGATGCCTTCCTCAAACAGCTGATCACATACTGAGGATAGATCATTAGTAGGGGTGAGCGAATTGCACTTCGTATCCAAGATCCAAAGACAATTTGTTCCCCAACTTGTCTTAATGCTGTACAGAGACCTGTCTCCACAGAGCATTTAAATGTATGCGCTACGTGAAGGCAAAATTCGTAAAGTTCGAAGTCTTGTGAAGAACTTCGGGCTTCAATTGTACAACTTCGATTGTGACGAGTGGTACCTTGTTACTAAAGCTGACTTTGGATTGTTTTAAAATATTTTTAAAGTTGTAGAATTGAAGGTTGAGGTTCTTCACCGAAGTCTTGAGAGACTTTGGACTTAACGAATTTTGCCTCTGCGCAGCGTATACATTTTATTCTGTACGAAGACCGTTCTCTGTACAGCATTAAAACGAAGTTAGGGAACTAATCGACTTCAGATCATGGATCCAAAGCGTGATTCGCTCACCCCTAGTCATCCTGGAAAACCCCTTTAACCACTTCAGCCCCCCTAGCTTAAACACCCTTAATGACCAGGCCACTTTTTACAATTCTGCACTACACTACTTTACCCGTTTATTGCTCCGTCATGCAACTTACCACCCAAATGAATTTTACCTCCTTTTCTTCTCACTAATAGAGCTTTCATTTTGTGGTATTTCATTGTTGCTGACGTTTTTACTTTTTTTGCTATTAATCAAAAATTACCGAAATTTTTGCAAAAAAATGACATTTTTCACTTTCTGTTGTAATTTTTTTTTTAAAAAACTACATTTCTATATAAATTTTTCGCAAAATTTATTGTTCTACATGTCTTTGATAAAAAAAAATACAATAAGTGTATATTTATTGGTTTGGGTAAAAGTTATAGCGTTTACAAACTATGGTGCAAAAAAGTGAATTTCGGCATTTTGAAGCAGCTCTGACTTTCTGAGCGCCTGTCATGTTTCTTCAGGTGCTAGAATGTCAGGATAGTATAAATACCCCCAAATGACACCATTTTAGAAAGAAGACACCCCAAAGTATTCGCGGAGGGGCATGGTGAGTTCATGTATCATTTCATTTTTTTCACAAGTTAGCGGAAAATGACACTTTCTGAGGAAAAAAATAAAAATAATAAAGTTTCCATTTCTGCTAACTTCTGGCAAAAAAAATGAAATCTCCCATGGACTCACTATGCCCCTCAGTGAATACCTTGGAGTGTCTACTTCGAAATGGGGTCACTTGTGGGTGTGTTTACTGTTCTGGCATTTTGGGCGCGGCTAAATTGTGAGCAGCCATGTAAAAGCTAAAGGTACTCGTTGGAATTTGGGCCCTTTGCGCCCAGGCTGCAAAAAGTGTCACTCATGTGGTATTGCCGTACTCAGGAGAAGTAGGGCAATGTGTTTTAGGGTGTATTTTTACATATACCCATGTTGGGTGAGAGAAATATCTCTGTAAACTGACAACTTTGTTTAAAAAAATTTAAAAAGTTGTCGATTACAGCGATATTTCTCACACAAAGTATGGGTATATATAAAAATACACCCCAAAACACATTGCCCTACTTCTCCTGATGCACGGCGATCCACATGAGTGACACTTTTTTGCAGCCTGGGTGCGCAAAGGCCAAATTCCAATGAGTACCTTTAGGATTTCACAGGGCATTTTTACGCATTTGGAATCCAGACTTCTTCTCACGCTTTAGGGGCCCCTAAAATGCCAGGACAGTATAAATACCCCACATGTGACCCCATTTTAGAAAGAAGACACCCCAAGGTATTCTGTGAGGGGTATGGTGAGTTTATGTAAAATTTTATTTTTTGTCACAAGTTAGTGAAATATGAGACTTTGTAAAAAAAAAAAAAAAAAAAAAATCAATTTCCGCTAACTTGTGCCAAAAAAAAAAAAATTTCTGTGAACTTGCCATGCCCCCCACACAATACCTTGGGGTGTCTTCTTTCCACAATGGGGTCACTTGTGAGGTATTTATACTGCCCTGGAATTTTAGGGGCCCTAAAGCGTGAGAATCCAAAATGAGTAAAAATGCCCTGTGAAATCCTAAAGGTACTCATTGGAATTTGGGCCCCTTTGCGCATCTTGGCTGCAAAAAAGTGGCACACATGTGGTATCGCCGTACTCAGGAGAAGTAGGGCAATGTGCTATGGGGTGTATTTTTACATATACCCATACTGGGTGTGAGAAATATCTCTGTAAATGACAACTTTTTAAAAAAATTTATACAAAGTTGTCAATTTACAGAGATATTCTCTCACCCAGTATGGGTATATGTAAAATACACCCAAACACATTGCCCTACTTCTCCTGAATGCGGCGATACCACATGTGTGGCACTTTTGCAGCCAAGATGCAAAGGCCTAAACCAATGAGTACCTTTTAGGAGGGCATTTTTATGCATTTTTCTTCTCACGCTTTAGGGCCCCTAAATTGCCAGGGCAGTATAAATACCCCACATGTGACCCCATTTTAGAAAGAAGACACCCCAAGGTATTCCATGAGGGGCATGGCGAGTTCACAGAAGATTTTTTTGGCACAAGTTAGCGGAAATTGATTTTTATTGTTTTTCTCAAAAGTCTCCCTTTCTGCTAACTTTTGACAAAAAGTTAAATTTTCATGGACTCACTATGCCCCTCAGCGACTACCTTGGGGTGTCTTCTTTCCAAAATGAGGTCACATGTGGGGTGTTTGTACTGTTCTGGCATTTTGGGCGGGGCTAAATTGTGAGCAGCCATGTAAAGCTAAAGGTACTCGTTGGAATTTGGGCCCCTTTGCGCACCCAGGCTGCAAAAAGTGTCACTCATGTGGTATCGCCGTACTCAGGAGAAGTAGGGCAATGTGTTTTAGGGTGTATTTTTACATATACCCATACTTTGTGTGAGAAATATCGCTGTAAATTGACAACTTTGTATAAAAAAATTTAAAAGTTGTCATTTACAGAGATATTTCTCTCACCCAGCATGGGTATATGTAAAATACACCCCAAACACATTGCCCTACTTCTCCTGAGTACGGCGATACCACATGTGTGCCACTTTTGCAGCCAAGATGCGCAAAGGGGCCCTAAAACCAATGAGTACCTTTAGTATTTCACAGGGCATTTTTACGCATTTGGATTCTCACGCTTTAGGACCCCTAAAATGCCAGGGCAGTATAAATACCCACAAGTGACCCCATTGTGGAAAGAAGACACCCCAAGGTATTCTGTGAGGGGTATGGCGAGTTCACAGAAAAAATTTTTGGCACAAGTTAGCGGAAATTGATTTTCTTTTTTTTTTTTTTACAAAGTCTCATATTCCACTAACTTGTGACAAAAATAAAATTTTACATGAACTCGCCATACCCCTCACGGAATACCTTAGGGTGTCTTCTTTCTAAAATGGGGTCACATGTGAGGTGTTTGTACTGCCCTGGCATTTGAGGGTCTCCATAATCATTACACGTATGGCCAGCATTAGGAGTTTCTGCGATTCTCCGTATATTGAGCATACGGGTAATGAGATTTTTTCCGTTCAGCCTCAGGGCTGAAAAAAAAAAAAAAATGAACGGCACAGATTTTTCATTCGCATCGATCAATGTGGATGAAAAATCTCTGCCAAAATCAGTGACTGCGGTGCGGTGGGCTGGGCGCTAGCTACCTAACAAGTAGCTAACTAACTGGCGGTGATAAGGGACCCTTATGCCCCATTCACACGTCCGAAATTCTGTTTGCGGAGCGGAATTGCGGACCCATTCATTTCTATGGGGACAGACTTTGTCCCGCTCGGATCCGGAATTGTGGATCCGCA
The DNA here is from genome assembly GCA_033119425.1 of Bufotes viridis. Taxonomy (NCBI): domain Eukaryota; kingdom Metazoa; phylum Chordata; class Amphibia; order Anura; family Bufonidae; genus Bufotes; species Bufotes viridis. The sequence continues at coordinate 215,137,761 of CM065594.1, read as the reverse complement.
CTTACGAGTCTGCATTTCCGTTCACAAAAATATAGAACATGCCCTTTTCTTGTCCGCAATTGCGGACAAGAAAAGCATTTTCTATATAGTTCTGGCAATGTGCGGATCTGCAAAATGCGGAAAGCACATTGACGGTGTCCGTGTTTTGCGGATCCGCACCGCGGATCCGTGGCACGGATCTGTGGATCCGCCGAACCGCAAAACACATATGGACATGTGAATAGAGCCTTACAGGGGGTGATCAATGACAGGGGGTGATCAGGGAGTCTATATGGGGTGATCAGGGGTTAACAAGGGGTTAATAGTGGTTATAAAGTGAGGGTGGGTGGGGGTGGGGTTAGTGTAGTGTTTGGTGCAACTTTACATTGTTACCTGGTCCTCTGGTGAGTCGATCCCAGTAAATGGGACCACCAGAGGACCAGGTATTAGGTATATCAGACGCTGTTAGCAACACAGCGTCTGATATACCACTTTGATCTCATTTATTTTACATTTACAGCCTGCCAGCGATTGATCATCGCTGGCAGGCTGTAGTACAACTGCAGAGCCGCGCTCTGCTGTGAACGCGCACGCGCGCGTGCGCGTTCACAGCAGATCTCGGCTCTCGCGAGATGATGCACGGATGCGTCCAGGAGGAACAAACTTGCCGCCGCCTGGACGCATCCGTGTGTTAGGCGGTCGGCAAGCGGTTAAAGCCTAAACATACCCCTACTTCCCATTACATACCTGCTTCTGAAGTTCACGACTCTTCTCTTGAAGAAGTAAAAGCTTAGGTTCCAGACTCTCCCTCTCCTCCTGTGCGGACTTTCCTCTCTCCAACCATGCCTCTCTTTTCCTCTCCAAGAGCTCTGCTTGCTTCAGGCGCTGTCGTAGCAAGTCTGTTACGCGATCAACATACCTTTAACAAACAAGACATGATATAGTCTGATCCCAAGAAGGACGTTGATCTACTAAACACAAAGGCAGAGATATGTCCGTGATTCTAGCAAGCTGGAACTAAATAAGGAAAACAGATCACACTAACCGTGGAGATGCTAGAATAAGGAAAAGATGGCGCATTTTTACATCTGTTAAGCGTCCAGTTAATTCTTTAAGATGTGATAACATGGCAGCAACTTTATTCCGGGTCTGTTCCTGCAGAATGGGTGGTGCTGTCTGGAACTGTGTAACGGTGACAATGTCAGTGTCACCATCAATACCCTGAAGCCACTGAGAGAGGAAGAGTTCCAACTGGCAGGGAGAAATAAAAGAGAAATTAGAAGGATCGACAATATTTAGAGAAGAACATAAATGACAAATCGAAACACAACCACAGTGAGAGGCCGAGATAGACAGGATAAGACTGAGCCATTTATTCATGCCCAGAATTAATGCATGAATGAACAAAATGAAGAGCAATGTGATAAGAAAATGTAAGATTAATATGCAGGACAGAGGTCAAGGCTAATAAAGAAGAAAGATTATAATACAATAAAATGATACCTAGAGCAAGGTGCAAAAGACATATTAAAAAGAGAGATGAGAGCAGCACAGGAAGGAAGCAAGCTGCAGAACAAAGCTGAGGACCGAGATAATAGAACAAAGGGAATAAGAAGAAAGGGAGAGATAGAAGACAGTGAGAAGAGAACGATAAGAAAGGACCACAAGGAAGAAGAACCTACTAGGAAAAGCATAATGCAAGGAGAAGAAAACAAAAAGAGGAAGAGAGAGAAACTCACAAGGAGAAATAAAGTGCAATGGTTTAAAATTGGACAGTCACCTCCATTAATTCATCAACAAACTGATTGCGAGTCTCTGTGTTTTCAAGCACAGTGAGAGCATCAGATCCTCGGGCCACACCTGCAGGGACTGAGAGGAATAGAAAAATCAGGATAACAGAAAAGGACATCATAGCTTGAAAAAGCGGAATTTGAGTCAACATCCTGTAAAAGATCAAATTGCCTTGGTTACTCACAAAAGATAGCAGTGCACATACATACTTTTTCAGCCAACAGCCATTTCTCCTGACCCCCAGTATAAAATATCCTTGTTTATTTTAATGGGAGAAAGGAATGAGCCGCCGCCTGACCCATCTAACAGAGGCTTATCTCCTGTGAGAACGTTGGACAACCATGAAGAAATCAAAAGATATGTCCAAGTATTGTCCAATATGTATGGACAACTTATGTCATCAAGTATAGACTAGAAACGTAGTATTCAAATATTATCCAGTGATCTCCAGATGATATAAATTTAATAATCCAGTAAAATCCAGAAGATAAAAGATATATGCTGTATTTTTCAAAAATAAAGAACATTCCACCATCTGAGAATAAATAAACCAGTGGATTCCTATGAAAGTGCTGAACATAAGCTCAAGAACTGAGAGGAACACAAATGGAGGAAGAAGTAACATCAGTATGAATGATGAAAGCTCATCTCAGTTCTCCCTAGAAGTAAGAGATGAATGCATAAAGTAAGGAAACCTATGAATTATCTAGAATATGTACTAGGGTATAATCCAATGAAATATTCCTAGAAGACACCTACAAGAAAGGATATGCGACTGCACCCTTCACCTCCTGAGATAGCTTATGAAGGACTAAAGCTGGTCATACACATTCAATAATTGTCGGCAGAATGACTGGCCGATAGCTCTCTCTCCTGTCTCCCCCATACACATACAATAATTGTCGGCAGAATGACTGGCCGATAGCTCTCTCTCCTGTCTCCCCCATACACATACAATAATTGTCGGCAGAATGACTGGCCGATAGCTCTCTCTCCTGTCTCCCCCATACACATACAATAATTGTCGGCAGAATGACTGGCCGATAGCTCTCTCTCCTGTCTCCCCCATAAACATACAATAATTGTCGGCAGAATGACTGGCCGATAGCTCTCTCTTCTGTCTCCTCCATACACATACAATAATTGTCGGCAGAATGACTGGCCGATAGCTCTCTCTCCTGTCTCCCCCATACACATTTAATAATTGTCGGCAGAATGACTGGCCGATAGCTCTCTCTCCTGTCTCCCCCATACACATACAATAAATGTCGGCAGAATGACTGGCCGATAGCTCTCTCTCCTGTCTCCCCCATAAACATACAATAATTGTCGGCAGAATGACTGGCCGATAGCTCTCTCTCCTGTCTCCTCCATACACATACAATAATTGTCGGCAGAATGACTGGCCGATAGCTCTCTCTCCTGTCTCCCCCATACACATACAATAATTGTCGGCAGAATGACTGGCCGATAGCCCTCTCTCCTGTCTCCCCATACACATACAATAATTGTCGGCAGAATGACTGGCCGATAGCTCTCTCTCCTGTCTCCCCCATACACATACAATAATTGTCGGCAGAATGACTGGCCGATAGCTCTCTCTCCTGTCTCCCCCATACACATACAATAATTGTCGGCAGAATGACTGGCCGATAGCTCTCTCTCCTGTCTCCCCCATACACATACAATAATTGTCGGCAGAATGACTGGCCGATAGCTCTCTCTCCTGTCTCCCCATACACATACAATAATTGTCGGCAGAATGACTGGCCGATAGCTCTCTCTCCTGTCTCCCCCATACACATACAATAATTGTCGGCAGAATGACTGGCCGATAGCCTCTCTCCTGTCTCCCCCATACACATACAATAATTGTCGGCAGAATGACTGGCCGATAGCTCTCTCTCCTGTCTCCCCCATACACATACAATAATTGTCGGCAGAATGACTGGCCGATAGCTCTCTCTCCTGTCTCCCCATACACATACAATAATTGTCGGCAGAATGACTGGCCGATAGCTCTCTCTCCTGTCTCCCCATACACATACAATAATTGTCGGCAGAATGACTGGCCGATAGCTCTCTCTCCTGTCTCCCCATACACATACAATAATTGTCGGCAGAATGACTGGCCGATAGCTCTCTCTCCTGTCTCCCCATACACATACAATAATTGTCGGCAGAATGACTGGCCGATAGCTCTCTCTCCTGTCTCCCCATACACATACAATAATTGTCGGCAGAATGACTGGCCGATAGCTCTCTCTCCTGTCTCCCCCATACACATACAATAATTGTCGGCAGAATGACTGGCCGATAGCTCTCTCTCCTGTCTCCCCATACACATACAATAATTGTCGGCAGAATGACTGGCCGATAGCTCTCTCTCCTGTCTCCCCCATACACATACAATAATTGTCGGCAGAATGACTGGCCGATAGCTCTCTCTCCTGTCTCCCCCATACACATACAATAATTGTCGGCAGAATGACTGGCCGATAGCTCTCTCTCCTGTCTCCCCATACACATACAATAATTGTCGGCAGAATGACTGGCCGATAGCTCTCTCTCCTGTCTCCCCCATACACATACAATAATTGTCGGCAGAATGACTGGCCGATAGCTCTCTCTCCTGTCTCCCCCATACACATACAATAATTGTCGGCAGAATGACTGGCCGATAGCTCTCTCTCCTGTCTCCCCATACACATACAATAATTGTCGGCAGAATGACTGGCCGATAGCTCTCTCTCCTGTCTCCCCCATACACATACAATAATTGTCGGCAGAATGACTGGCCGATAGCTCTCTCTCCTGTCTCCCCCATACACATACAATAATTGTCGGCAGAATGACTGGCCGATAGCTCTCTCTCCTGTCTCCCCCATACACATACAATAATTGTCGGCAGAATGACTGGCCGATAGCTCTCTCTCCTGTCTCCCCATACACATACAATAATTGTCGGCAGAATGACTGGCCGATAGCTCTCTCTCCTGTCTCCCCATACACATACAATAATTGTCGGCAGAATGACTGGCCGATAGCTCTCTCTCCTGTCTCCCCATACACATACAATAATTGTCGGCAGAATGACTGGCCGATAGCTCTCTCTCCTGTCTCCTCCATACACATACAATAATTGTCGGCAGAATGACTGGCCGATAGCTCTCTCTCCTGTCTCCCCCATACACATACAATAATTGTCGGCAGAATGACTGGCCGATAGCTCTCTCTCCTGTCTCCCCATACACATACAATAATTGTCGGCAGAATGACTGGCCGATAGCTCTCTCTCCTGTCTCCCCCATACACATACAATAATTGTCGGCAGAATGACTGGCCGATAGCTCTCTCTCCTGTCTCCCCATACACATACAATAATTGTCGGCAGAATGACTGGCCGATAGCTCTCTCTCCTGTCTCCCCATACACATACAATAATTGTCGGCAGAATGACTGGCCGATAGCTCTCTCTCCTGTCTCCCCATACACATACAATAATTGTCGGCAGAATGACTGGCCGATAGCTCTCTCTCCTGTCTCCCCATACACATACAATAATTGTCGGCAGAATGACTGGCCGATAGCTCTCTCTCCTGTCTCCCCCATAAACATACAATAATTGTCGGCAGAATGACTGGCCGATAGCTCTCTCTTCTGTCTCCTCCATACACATACAATAATTGTCGGCAGAATGACTGGCCGATAGCTCTCTCTCCTGTCTCCCCCATACACATACAATAATTGTCGGCAGAATGACTGGCCGATAGCTCTCTCTCCTGTCTCCCCCATACACATACAATAATTGTCGGCAGAATGACTGGCCGATAGCTCTCTCTCCTGTCTCCCCATACACATACAATAATTGTCGGCAGAATGACTGGCCGATAGCTCTCTCTCCTGTCTCCCCCATACACATACAATAATTGTCGGCAGAATGACTGGCCGATAGCTCTCTCTCCTGTCTCCCCCATACACATACAATAATTGTCGGCAGAATGACTGGCCGATAGCTCTCTCTCCTGTCTCCCCATACACATACAATAATTGTCGGCAGAATGACTGGCCGATAGCTCTCTCTCCTGTCTCCCCATACACATACAATAATTGTCGGCAGAATGACTGGCCGATAGCTCTCTCTCCTGTCTCCCCCATACACATACAATAATTGTCGGCAGAATGACTGGCCGATAGCTCTCTCTCCTGTCTCCCCATAAACATACAATAATTGTCGGCAGAATGACTGGCCGATAGCTCTCTCTCCTGTCTCCCCCATACACATACAATAATTGTCGGCAGAATGACTGGCCGATAGCTCTCTCTCCTGTCTCCCCATACACATACAATAATTGTCGGCAGAATGACTGGCCGATAGCTCTCTCCTGTCTCCCCATACACATACAATAATTGTCGGCAGAATGACTGGCCGATAGCCTCTCTCCTGTCTCCCCCATACACATACAATAATTGTCGGCAGAATGACTGGCCGATAGCTCTCTCTCCTGTCTCCCCATACACATACAATAATTGTCGGCAGAATGACTGGCCGATAGCTCTCTCTCCTGTCTCCCCATACACATACAATAATTGTCGGCAGAATGACTGGCCGATAGCTCTCTCTCCTGTCTCCCCATACACATACAATAATTGTCGGCAGAATGACTGGCCGATAGCTCTCTCTCCTGTCTCCCCATACACATACAATAATTGTCGGCAGAATGACTGGCCGATAGCTCTCTCTCCTGTCTCCCCCATACACATACAATAATTGTCGGCAGAATGACTGGCCGATAGCTCTCTCTCCTGTCTCCCCCATACACATACAATAATTGTCGGCAGAATGACTGGCCGATAGCTCTCTCTCCTGTCTCCCCCATAAACATACAATAATTGTCGGCAGAATGACTGGCCGATAGCCCTCTCTCCTGTCTCCCCCATACACATACAATAATTGTCGGCAGAATGATTGGCCGATAGCTCTCTCTCCTGTCTCCCCCATACACATTTAATAATTGTCGGCAGAATGACTGGCCGATAGCTCTCTCTCCTGTCTCCCCCATACACATACAATAAATGTCGGCAGAATGACTGGCCGATAGCTCTCTCTCCTGTCTCCCCCATAAACATACAATAATTGTCGGCAGAATGACTGGCCGATAGCTCTCTCTCCTGTCTCCTCCATACACATACAATAATTGTCGGCAGAATGACTGGCCGATAGCTCTCTCTCCTGTCTCCCCCATACACATACAATAATTGTCGGCAGAATGACTGGCCGATAGCTCTCTCTCCTGTCTCCCCCATACACATACAATAATTGTCGGCAGAATGACTGGCCGATAGCCCTCTCTCCTGTCTCCCCCATACACATACAATAATTGTCGGCAGAATGACTGGCCGATAGCTCTCTCTCCTGTCTCCCCCATACACAGTCAATAATTGTCGGCAGAATGACTGGCCGATAGCTCTCTCTCCTGTCTCCCCCATACACATACAATAATTGTCGGCAGAATGACTGGCCGATAGCTCTCTCTCCTGTCTCCCCTATACACATACACGTTTGGCTCAGTTGAATTTGTCTGTGTATGCTATGGAAAAAACTAAGAAATGCGCTGCCAGACAGTTCTGGAGGCAGCTTATCTCCCTGGAGAACAAAAAGATCGGGCGAAATGAATATTATCTGTCGGGGAAGAGTCAGAAGCTTCCCACACATATCAGTGTGTCAGCGGGTTTGGGCAACAAAAGTATAATGTGTATGGCCACCTTAGTACCGTAACTAGTGCTGCTATTATATGTTAGTGATGGGATCTTTCAATTCTCACCATCATGCCCATCTTCCAGCACAGTGATGATTTCGCCAGGCACAGTTTCTTCAGTGTCCCAGACTATGCCATCAGCTCCTGTAGCCTAACAGAACACAATAAACACTACATAACCATCATATTCCACAGTAAATGACAGTAAATTAATAAAGTAGTCAGTTTCTTAGAGCTGTAGTGTTTTCTCACTGAACGTTGATTTAATTTTCTACAGCGCAGGAGGTCTAAAACAATGTGGTTTGCAATCTGGTTGTGGATATTTCGAGAAAAATGACATGAAAAACTAATAACATCATGCATTACACTCTCAGTTTCTGTGACTGTATCAGGTTTTTCACTGAAAGAAAAAAAGAACGCTAAAACATAACCTTTAATCTATTCATTAAAAAGTTACAATCAGGGGAAAAAATCTTTAAAAAACCTGTGATGTGCTGTGATGTACTTATATGGAGCACAATCAGGATGGAGCAACAAGCACAAAGCTCAATGCTCCACCAGTCTCCAAAAAGGGTCGCAGGTTCACATGAAACCCCTAAAGTGCCTGTATGGGGTGAGTGATGACACCCTGCAGTTTTACATACAAGACACTCTGGGGGTACAGAAGTATATTCCTTTTGGGAATTGTAGGAGGTCAATTAGGTGCACTCAGTACATTGATCACCTAGGACACCTGACCCTACCCTATCTGTAACCCCACAGTAGGCAAGCACAGCCCCTCCAAATAAATGTGGCTAAAGTTCCTCCATAATCACTAAGGCTCGACGCGTTTCTCTAATAAATTTCATCAGGAGCTCATGCGGGAGGAGAACACATTGGAAGCCTACGGAGGGACGCCGCCACACTAATGCTGCTGCGGCGGTGCTCACCGGCGCTCAGATGGCCGCACAGCGGCCACTCACTGAGCGAACTAAATAGATGGGGAAAGACCTCCCCTCAGAAGGGCTGGAGCGAAGGCAGCCAATGGGCGGGTCAGGTGGGCGGAAGCAAACGCGCTCACCGCCGACCCGTTCACTGGGTGCCGGATAGCCCCTCCTCCTCATACTGTCATGATAATAGAGGGATTTAAGTATCGCAGGGTGCCTAAACTGAGGAAACAGTACAGGGGCAAAAGGACTGTAATGTGTCCAATGGGCATGAGGGAAGATGTATGTATATAATACTAAACACCTCACGTGCCCAAGTATATGGACACTAAAACAGATATGGGGTACCAGAGCACCTGAGAGAACGGGGATATGACAGGTGTATATGAAACACTTAATTAGCACATGGTGTATGGCACATATGTCAGTATATCACCCGCCATCAGTGATATACTGTATCAGGTTTACTTTAAAAAGTCACTGTCCAGAAGTGAACTTCTATGGACCTCCTGTAACACTGCATTTGTTTCTGCAGTATTCCCCAATGATACCAGCTAATCGTAGCAGTTGTCACGACCCATTTAACACTTAGTAGTGTCCCCAACGACGCACGAATGATCGGGTGGCTAAGAGAAACATGGGAGAAATCATCTGTGTACAAAGACAAATATAGGATAAGGCTATGTCCACATCTGCGGCTGTAATTCCAGTATTCTGTTCCGGCACAGGAATGGAATACCGGAATTGCCGTATCTGGCATATGCTGGACACAACCAGTGCGACATCCCTGGATTTCCAGCATAAATACTAGATTGGAAAGATACAGCTGAATGCAGTATTTACGCCGGGGAATCCTGTTATAGTGAATGGCATACATCAGGCACCAAAAGGTTAGAATATGGAACAGAATGGCAGAATTACAACCAAGGATGTGGATATAGCCTAAATATATCCTCTGTAAATGATAGGCTTCTTACCTCTGTTCCTGAAACAATACTCCAGTCTATTTCCTCTGGTGTTTGCAGAGCTGGCGCCTCTGTAGTTAGTCGCAAATCTCCCCAGTCAATCTGACAAAAATAGGACATTATAAGAATTGCCGTGATAGTAGCCATGAACATCCCAGGCATATGCCTACACTTACATCTCCTTCTTGTGCGGAAACCTCTTCAACCTCCTTGACTTCTGGCCGCTCTACTGTCACTGGGGCTACTCCTGTTCGCCACTCATACACTGTGGTGTCTCCATGTTCCTGCACATAGCGGATTAGAGGAAGAGCCTGTTCGGGGGAGCTGAGGAAGAAGAAACAATGACTTAATAATCCCTCATTATTTGCTTGCATTACAGTCTGAGTGCTTTCAAAATTTGTCACCTGATTTTCTGTGTAGCTTTGTGAAATTAAAGGTCTCGGAAATGAAAAAAGTTGCTAAATGTTATTATTAGGATGATACAATGCTGCAAATAGATGGTGTTGTTCCCTTTATTATTACCAAGACCTCAAAAACAAACCTAGCATGTCATCTCTTTACTGCTGAGATCCAAACACCCACACACAAACACACTCTAGTGCCAACTGCATGAAAGGACAATTAAAGAAGAACTCCCACAAACATTTTTATTCTTTGGCCTATTAGAAAGGTACACAATGTAAAGGTAATTTTTTCACCAGTGGCTGACAGGAGCAATACCTGCCTGGAGTTTGTATTCTTCCAGGACAAAGACTTAGGTTAAAGGCTATGTACACCTTTGGAGGACATTTTTTTAAATTATTGCATTATACTTATTTTGAGCTAGAAATCATTTTTTTCAATAGGCCTTTTGTGTAAATAGCTGAGATATTGTAGCAGCAGCCTGTGGATTTTATGTATTTTCAGTCATCTGAGGAGCTGACTTACTGATAAGAATGTGGCTTAAATAAGTGCTTATGTCCTCTGGTAGTTTAGAAATAAGGGTTACTAGATGACCAGAACAAAGTTAAAGTACAAGTCACACAGTTAGAAAAACAGTTAACCCTTTGTGACAGAATGGCTCAATATGTTTAATAAAGGCCAACTTAAAATATGATTTTTAGCCAAAAATGAGTAAAATGCAATCATAAACAAAAATTACTACAAAAGGTGTTCATAGCCTTTAAAGAAGCACTCCAAGTTAAATGTTTATTCTGTGGTCCATTAGAAAAGGTGCACGATTTAAATTATAGTGAAGGTAATATTTTTACTGCTGGCTGTATTTGTTTTTTTTTTTAAATCAGATAATTTTCATTGTCTTATATAGATTATTTCAAGAGGAAATAGAGAAACAACTGTTACATACAGTATTAATATTCAGCACAGAGATCATGTAATTCACATTACAGAACATTATATATATGTTTATGAAACAAACATACAGATTACAGCAGTAGTGACATAAGCTACAAGGTGCATATTCCAAATAAAGTAGCAGCATAAGTAAACTTCATACAGTAACGCCCACACACTAGCCCCCCCCCCGGCGAAGGAACGGGTGCGAAGCCCCCTCACAGAGCAAAATATTTCAGGGTACCAGGCTACTCACCAAGCTATACAGCATCCACCGCGCATCCTCCCACACACTCCACCCCAATAGAAACCGTACACAATACCATGCTGGCTGTATTTGTGAGTTATCCCCTCCCTTCTGTTCCTCAGCTGTGTCATATGACTGACACTCTGACACAGCGTATTATGTGTGGACAGGCAATCAGTTTCCTATTCATTCCTATGACAGTGTGAATCTCATAGGAATGAACAGAGAAACTGACTTCCTGTCCACACATAAGACGCTGTGTCAGATGAAGAGTCAGTGTCGGTCACATGACACAACTGAGGACTAGAAGGGAGAGGATAACTCACGAATACAGCCAGCAGTAAAAATATTACCTTCACTATCATTTACATCATGCACCTTTCTAATGGTTGGAGTGCTTCTTTAACCTAAGTATGTGTCATGGAAGAAGCACACACAAACATTGGGAGAACATACAAACTCCGTGCAGATATTGCTTCTGTCAGGCTTGGCTGTAGTGCTTACCTATCACAGACAAATGACACACAGGCCTGGTACAGCTGGATTGCAGGCATGAGTCTGGCAGCATCAGATCCTACTTGTTTTAGGGCTGCTGGGACATCACAAACCAACATCTGAAGTTCCTTATGAATATCCTCTCCCTACATAGGAGAAAAAAAAGTATAGTGGAGCCACAATTTTATGAAATGTGTAATTCAGGGAACAATGGATTTATCACAATGGTCGGCAACCTACGGCACACCAGATACGGTGAAACTGCAATTCCCAGCATGCTCTATTCACTTCTATGGGAGTTCTGAAAAAGCTACAGAAAGTGTGCATGCTGGGAGTCGTAGCTGGAATGCCAAAGGTTGCTGATTTATCAGGTGCACAATGTAATTTTAGATTACAGATAAATACATATTAAGAGTGAGATCACATGGTGCAGCTGCAGTCGTGAGGCCAAACTGTGCCCACGTCCAATTCACGGGCAAAATTAAGCGGCCATTCACCACGATGGCATGGTTTGGCTGTGTGCGGCGTTCAGTGGTAAGAACATTTACACTTTTCCTGTTTGTGCAACTCATTGTCTTAAGACAAGACCTACAACCAGTTCCACCTAAAGGCCCTTTTACAGACTGAGGATTGGGGCAATTATGAGGTATAGTGGATCACGAAAACTGCCCCGGGTACATGTGCCGCTGATTATTTAATCACATCTTTTATGTGACACACAAAATTATTGTTTGTTACCAGCAGATCCCCCTGTGAAAAATGGCCTTAAGTCAAATGCCAGACATAATATACCTGCTGTTAATTGTGTATGGAGACTTATAGGCAATACTTCATGGGAAAATAATATGCAAACAGGTATCTCTCAAGGAAAGAGAGCCATCTTGCTAGCGCCACCTTGTGGAAGTGGTTCCCTACGAGTCAAAATCTGACTTCTTAGGCCTCTTTCACACTTGCGTTGTGAGGATCCGGCGTGCACTTCCGTCGCCGGAATGCACGCCGGATCTGGCACAACGCAAGTGAACTGAAAGCATTTGAAGACTGATCAGTCTTCAAAATGCTTTCAGTGTTACTATGGCAGCCAGGACGCTACTAGCGTCCTGGTTGCCATAGTAGCAGTGGGGAGCGGAGGAGCAGCATACTTACATTCCGTGCGGCTCCTGGGGCACTCCTGAATGACGTCAGAGCGCCCCGCGCGCATGGATCACGTGATCTATGCACTGGGGCACCCTGACGTCATCCTGAAGCGTCCCGGGAGCCGCACGGAATGTAAGTATGCCGCTCCCCCTACTCTTTACTATGGCAACCAGAACTTTAGCGTCCTGACTGCCATAGTAACCATTGACAAAAAGCTAAACGTCGGATCCGGCGATGCGCGGAAACGACGTTTAGCTAAAGGCCGGATCCGGACTAATGCCCTTCAATGGGCATTAATTCCGGATCCGGCATTACGGCATGTCATGCTGCGCTTTTGTCAACGTCCAAAAAAACGTTCACCTACTGAACGGAAGACATCCTGATGCATCCTGAACGGATTTCTCTCCATTCAGGATGCATGGGGAAAATCCTGATCAGTAGCTTTCCGTCCTAGAGACCCGAGGACGGATCTCTAGGACGGAAAGCTAAAACGCTAGTGTGAAAGAGGCCTTAACAAGCCTTGGGACATGACAAGGGAAAATAGCCAAGCCATATCAGCAATATTCATCCATAGACAGCTGTTTCGGGGTGTTTGCCCCTCTCCAGGACGGAGTAGGATTCTGGCTGACTGAGTATGATGCCTTGGATGCACCTTAGGCACATGAGGAGACGTGGCACACCGTCTAAGCCGCATCCAAGGTATTACACTCAGTCAGCCAGAATCCTACTCCATCCTGAAGAGGGGCAAACACTCCGAAACAACTGTCTATGGATGGATATTGCTGATATGGCTTGGCTATTTTCCCTTGTCATGTCTCAAGGCTTGTTAAAAAGTCAGGTTTTGACTCATAGGGAGCCTCTTCCACAAGGTGGCGCTAGCAAGATGGCTCTCTTTCCTTGAGAGATACCTCTTTGCATATTATTTTACCATGAAGAATTGCCTATAAGTCTCCATACACAATTTGCATATTGTTTGTTCGACTATAGGCAATGAGCTTTACCCCTTTCTCTGTGTTGGTTACGTATATGAAGGGGGCTAACTGCCTGGCTCAGTGTCTGCCGGAGAATAGGGCTGGGTTAGGTAATGAACTAAGCCAGACACTTAGCCCCCTTCATACACATCACAGAGAGGGAGAGAAAGCTCACTGCCCACGTCAGAACAAACAAACAGGCTGGTGCTAGGAGGAATACGTGCACGCCGCGGATTTCAGTATTCCTCCTAGCACCAGCTTGAAAAAGGGCGCCAACTTTGGGCCCGAAACGTTGCAATGCAATAAATGTAACAAGCCATTGGAGAATAAATAAAGACTGAACATATTATCAGCTCTGGTGTGCTGTCTCTAAACCGTATTTGGAACTGACTGATTAGACCTCTAACGTGGAAGAAGTCAACCAGGGACGTGCACCCACAAAAGCCCTTGTGAGACGTGTGCTGGGGTCCTTCTCTGAACTAAAGTCAGAACAAACAAGAACGTGGAGGTTTCAGGTCCATAAAGAGGGCCTGGACTCATGCCATAGAGGAGGTGTTCAAAGTTAAAGTACATTAGTAAGTTTTATTGTTTTACATTTTGACAGCAATTAAGGATTGTTTTATCTCATTGGATCACTTCAAGCTGATGATGGACAACTCTTGTGGTGCTTATCTTCCATGGGGGGAATCAATCCTACTGAACATGTCTAATCGTATTTCCCAAGATGGCCTGAATCAGGGGAATGTTAGGCTTCCCCCGAATTAATTAGATTGTCAGTGGACATGACCAAATTTTGTGGGATCTACAGGAATTAAAGAACATCTGTCACCATGATCAACCCTATTAAACCATTGGCGCATTTGCAGTGAAGCTGTCAAGAGTGGGGACGACCGCAAGAGATCTTCACTGCACCGACACAATTGAGATTTCAGGGCCAGGCATCAGAGCAGTCAGGATGCCTGGCCCTGTCAATTTTACTTGGAGGTGGAGCGGCAACGGGGAGAGGTGGAGGTGAAGTGGTGCTCAAAGAGGCTTTACCAGGCCCCCGCTGCTTCCAGCACAGCATTTGCATATAACTAAATGAGGAATTTTTCTGCATCGGTAACACTGATTGCAGAGAGAAATTGCTCAGTTTAGTGACCATGATCAATCCTACCATCACAGTGACAGGCACTTTTTAAAGAAGTTGCCTCATCTGAGACAATGGGGGCATACCACTAGGACCCGCACCTCTATCGAGAACGGAACCGGCCAAAGTGGTGGCTGGAGGACACTGGCAACCGGCCACGGCTCCTATTCACTTCTATGAGCCTGACGGAAATAGCCGAGCCAGCTGTTTTCGGCGGCCCCATAGAAATTAAAGGAGGCTGCACATGCGCCTTCCACCATTTTCGGGGCTCTGTTTAGGGATAGGTGTGGGTCCCAGCGATATGCCGCCATTGTCTCAGATGAGACAACCCCTTTAAGGAAAGCTATCTAGGATGTGTGCTAACATATTCTCTGCTTGGTAGATAAAGGTGTATTATGCACCGGAGAATGATTTAGAAAGTGAAGTTTAGGTCACTGGATTTTTAAAGTGAAAACTGCTCCCTTCAAAGTAAAATATGTCTGCATTTTAAAGTAATGAATAAATAAGTGCCCTAATAACAGGTCACACATGTATACTAATCTACATTCATTTTACAACGCAGGAGGTTTGATACCTGCCATTACTACCAATAAAAGCATTCTGTTCACTTACATTGATCCCATAGCGCTTGCAACTGCTGTGATACTGTTCTCGCTGCTCTGCTGCTCCCTGCACACATTCCTCTGCTCGACGCTCACACTCCACAACAAGCTGCTGACACCGAGTCATCTGTTTCTTCAAAGCCGGGATTTCATAGCTCACATTGCGCATCAACAGACTGCCACACTCCGCTAGAGAGGACAGAAGGCACATTAGTCAGTCTTTACAGATGTCTGCACTGCAGAAGTTGTATCGCTGAAATAGCTTCATACAAATTTAGTTTTAAAGGAGAATTCTTATAAAAATAAGTAATTATCTCCATATAAAACTTTATCATAAGTGATTGTTAAAATTTAAGCAGGTAGAGGCATTTTCAACCACTTTACTGCAGATCTTTTGTAAAGTCTAACGGCACTCGTAGCAGTGGAGCGTACAATGCAGGCTATTAGTGTGCAGCTTTCATAAAGGTACGGCGTCAGATTTTTTTTTATTTACTGAAATAGTCAGCCAGCTCCAAAGGGGTTGTGGCATTTGTTTGATTTATGCCAACAGTAAGGATCCCAGGACTGGGTCCTTAACCACCTCAGCCCCGCTAGCTTAAACACCCTTAATGACCAGGCCACTTTCCAATTCTGCACTACACTACTTTCACCGTTTATTGCTCCGTCATACAACTTACCACCCAAATGAATTTTACCACCTTTTCTTCTCACTAATAGAGCTTTCATTTGGTGGTATTTCATTGCTGCTGACATTTTAACTTTTTTTGATATCAAAAATGACCGAAATTTTTGCAAAAAAAGTGAATTTCCGCATTTTGAAGCAGCTCTGACTTTCTGAGCGACTGTCATGTTTCTTCAGGTGCTAGAATGTCAGGATAGTATAAATACCCCCCAAATAACACCATTTTAGAAAGAAGACACCCCAAAGTATTCGCGGAAGGGCATGGTGAGTTCATGTATGATTTCATTTTTTTTCACAAGTTAGCAGAAAATGACACTTTCTGAGGAAAAAATAATAAAAATAAAGTTTCCATTTCTGCTAACTTCTGGCAAAAACAAAAAAAATCTCCCATTGACTCACTATGCCCCTCAGTGAATACCTTGGGGTGTCTACTTTCCGAAATGCGGTCATTTGTGGGGTGTGTTTACTGTTCTGGCATTTTGGGCGGGGCTAAATTGTGAGCAGCCCTGTAAAACCTAAAGGTACTGGTTGGACCTAGGCTGAAAAAGGGGCACACATGTGGTATCACCGTACTCAGGAGAAGTGGGGCAATGTGTTTTGGGGTGTATTTTTACATATACCCATGCTGGGTGAGAGAAATATCTCTGTAAATTGTCAACTTTGTATAAAAAAAATTAAAAAGTTGTCATTTACAGAGATTAGGATTTCACAGGGCATTTTTACGCATTTGGATTCCAGACTTCTTCTCACGCATTAGGGGCCCCTAAAATTCCAGGGCAGTATAAATACCCCACATGTGACCTCATTTTAGAAAGAAGACACCCCAAGGTATTTCGTGAGGGGTATGGTGAGTTCATGTAAAATTTTATTTTTTGTCACAAGTTAGTGGAATATGAGACTGTAAGAAAAAAAAAAAAGTCAATTTCCGCTAACTTGTGCCAAAAAAAAAAAAATCTTCTATGAACTCGCCATGCCCCTCACGGAATACCTTGGGGTGTCTTCTTTCCAAAATGGGGTCACTTGTGGGGTATTTATACTGCCCTGGCATTTTAGGGGCCCTAAAGCGTGAGAAGAAGTCTGGAATCCAAATGCGTAAAAATGCCCTGTGAAATCCTAAAGGTACTCATTGGAATTAGGGCCCCTTTGCGCACCCAGGCTGCAAAAAAGTGTCACACATGTGGTATCGCCGTACTCAGGAGAAGTAGGGCAATGTGTTTTGGAGTGTATTTTACATATACCCATACTGTGTGTGAGAAATATCTCTGTAAATGACAACTTTTTAATAAATTTTATACAAAGTTGTCAATTTACAGACATATTTCTTGCGCAAAGGGGCCCAATTTCCAATGAGTAACATTTAGAAGGGCATTTTTACGCATTTGGATTCCAGACTTCTTTTCACGCTTTAGGGCCCCTAAAATGCCAGGGCAGTATAAATACCCCACATGTGACACCCCAAGGTATTCCGTGAGGGGCATGGCGAGTTCATAGAAGATTTTTTTTTTTGGCACAAGTTAGCGGAAATTAATTTTTTTTTTTTTTTTTTCTTACAAAGTCTCATATTCCACTAACTTGTGACAAAAAATAAAATTTTACATGAACTCACCATACCCCTCACGGAATACCTTGGGGTGTCTTCTTTCTAAAATGGGGTCACATGTGGGGTATTTATACTGCCCTGGCATTTGAGGGTCTCCGCAATCATTACATGTATGGCCAGCATTAGGAGTTTCTGCTATTCTCCTTATATTGAGCATACAGGTAATGAGATTTTTTTTTTCTGTTCAGCCTCCGGGCTGGAAGAAAAAATGAACGGCACAGATTTCCTCATTCGCATCAATCGATGTGGATGAAAAAATCTCAGCCAAAAAATGTGCAAAAAAAAAAAAAAAGAAAGAATTAAGGCCCCATTCACACGTCCGCAAAAATGTCCGCATCTTTTCCGCAATTCTGCAAAATAGATGCGGACCCATACAGTGTGAATGGGGCCGGCGGTGATGCGAAGAGCACACTAAGTGTTCGCCGCAGCAGTATTTGCGGAGCTGTGGCCGCAAACTTCCGGGTTTCGGCCCCCAAACATCCGGCCGCAGCTCCGCAAAAGATAGAGCATGTCCTATTCTTGTCCGCAATTGCGGACAAGAAAAGACATTTTCTATATAGTTCTGGCAATGTGCGGATCCGCAAAATGCGGAAAGCACATTGCCGGTGTCTGCGTTTTGCGGATTCGCAAAACACATACGGATGTCTGAATGAGCCTTACAGGGGGGTGATTAGTGACAGGGGATGACATGGGGGGGGGGGGATGTCTGTGTGGTGATTGGAGCACTTACATATGTTTCCTCTGGTGGTCCCAAGCAAAAGGGACCACCAGAGGAGCAGGCAGCAGGCATATCAGACACTGTTAACAAAACAGCGTCTGATATGCGATTTTTTTTAACTACTACAGCCTGCCAGCGCATGATCAGCATCGTTCACAGGAACGCGCGCGTTCACAGGAAATCTCGCCTCTCGCGAGATGACGCGCTGATGCGGCGACCCAGAGAAAGTAGACCGCCCGCCGAACGCATCCGTGCGTTAGGCGGTCCTGTAGCGGTTGAATATCATCACAAGGCATAGGGGTTTTCTGTGAGGCAGACATTGATGGCTTATCCTCAGGACAGAACATCGTATTTGATGGTCTCTGAGGGCAGGTCTTCAAAATTTTTGGAACAGAGACACACACACACTAACATATATATATATATATATATATATATACACACACACACACAGACACACACATACACACATATATATATATATATATATATATATACACTAGCAGAAACACCCGGCTTCGCACGGGTATATTTCATCTATTTCATTTTATGTTTCTGTGTGTTGTTAAAAGATATCGACAGTAGAGAGCTGAGACCTGGTCTAAAACCTTCCCGTACACCTGATGTACCTGTGTGCCAAATTTGGTGACGATCGCTCCAGTCGTTTGGTCGCATAAAGAACAGACAGACAGAAACTAATTTTTATAATATAAGATATATATACACACACACACACACATACACACATATACACAATGCATTTAGAAAGTCGTAAAGTCTTTCACTTTTATTTACATTTTGTGTTGCGGCCTTGTGCTAAAATATAAAAAAATCTATTTTTTTCCCCCATTATTCTGCACTCAATCCCCCATAAAAACAGAATACTCAAAAATCTTTGCTACTTTACTGAAAATAAAAAAAGAAAATCTTGCATTGACAGAAGAGTTCAGACTTCACTCAGGACTTAGTTGAAGCACCTTTGGCAGTGATTACAGCCTCCAGTCTTCTTGGGTATGATGCCACAAGGTTTGCACATCTAGATTTGGGGATTTGTCAGGTTGGATGGGGACCATTGATGGACAGCCATTTTCAGATCTCTCCCGAGATTTTCGATTAGGTTCAAGTCAGGGCTCTGGCTGGGCCACTCAATTTCCCAGTGGGGTCCCTAAGCCACTCCTGTGTTGTCGTGTCTGTGTGCTTAGGGTCATCATCTTATTGGAAGGTGAAACTTGCCCCAGTCTGAAGTCCAGAGCACTCTGGATCAGGTTTTCATTAACCAATTAGTGGCCAGACTGTTTTGGGCCTTACTGACCAGGTGATTTTTTTCATCATTGCCTTCCAAGAACTATAATTTTTTGTTAATTTTCCATCTATCCAGCTGTATGAGGGCTTGTGTTTTTGCGGGACAAGTTGTAGATTTTAATTGTGCCATTTTGGGGTACACATAACTTACTGATTAACATGATAATTTTTTTCTCTGGGTCAGTACGTTTACAGCGATACCGAATACAAATAGTGTCTTTTTATGTTTTATAACTTTTGCGCAATAAAACACCTTTTTTTAAAAGAAGAAAATATTTTTGTATTGCTGCTTCCCAAGACCCATAACTTTTCTATTTTTCTTTCTACGGAGCAGTGTGAGGGTTTGATTTTTGCAGGACATCTTGTAATCATTGGTATCATTTTGGGGTACAAAGTAAAAAGCAGCAGTTCTGTTTTTTGCATTCACCATACATACAGATGCAGAGATACCAAATATGTGGAGATGTAATTTTTTAACATTTTTCAATTTAAAAGCAATGGAAATTTATTTTTAGTTTTTTAATTTAATGTGCTTTTTAAAAGAATGTTCAACCATTTAATAGTCCCACAAAGGGACTACAATAGGCAATATTTTATTTGCTTCTACAATACAATACACTATTTCTTTAGTGCATTCTATTTTAACGCCAGTGCTTTACTGATATTCACCAGCAGGCTGCGCCTCCTGGGCAACTAGAGGCAGGCCTGGAGCCTACATTAGGCCCCAGACTGCCTGAACTGACATTGGCACCCCGGAATCTCATTTGCGGGGTGCCGATGGCAGACAGAGGGAGTCTGCTCCCTCTAAATCCAATTACATGCTGCAGTTAAGAATTATTTAAGCAATTACATGCTTCTATTTAAGAATTATGGAATCCACTGTGCTCTTGGGAACTTTCAGTGAAGCAGAAAGTTTTGAACTCTTCTCTAGATCTGTGCCTCCACTAAGTCCTGTCTCTGTGCTCTACAGGCAGTTCTTTCCTCCTCATGGCTTGATTTTTGCTCTGAAATGCGTTGTCAGCTGTGGGACCTTTATATAGACAAGGGTGTGTCTGTCTAATCAACTGAATTTACAAGAGATGACTCAAATCAAAGTAAAGAAACATCTCAAAGATGATCAGGAGAAATGGAAGGCCCCCAGAGCTAAATATCAAGGGTCTGAATACTTATGTCCATGCAAGATTTTAGTGTTTCCTTTATAACAACTTTGCAAAAATTTCTAAAATTCTCTTTTCACTTTCTCATTATGGGATATTGACTGCAGATAGATGGTAGAAAACTAGATTTTACATTTAAATTTTAGCACAAGCTTGCAACATAAAATGTGAAAAACTGAAAGTATATATATTATATAAATACACACACACACACACACACACTCACAACATAACTTTTTGTGATGTTAAAAGGTACCAGAGCCCACATAACAAGCAGAAAATCATAAAGGCCACATGCATCTCTTAGGTCACCATTTATCACATATGTGCCCAAATGCTGGTATTCTGTTCCGGCATAGGAACAGAATGCTGAAATCACCGGATTCAGCATACGCCAGACACCACTGGCACCCGACAGATCCCCTTCCACTTTATGGGGGTCTGTCAAGCTGCCAGTATGAATACCAGTGCATCCAATGGTAGTTCATCTAATTTTTTTGCTAGTATCTGTGGACCTAGGTTAAAGACAATTTGAAACACTCACCTAGATAAGTATTATCTGCCTGGTATAGAGATATCACTTCTTGCCAATCCTGTAGCAAAAAAATAAAAACAGTGGCTGTGTCACAAATGTTTAACCCATTAAGGACTCACTTTTACTTATCCAGGTCATTCTGAGATTGTTTTTTCGTCACATATTGTACTTCATGACACTGGTAAAATGGAGTACAAAAACGCATTTTTATTTATAAAAAAATACCAAATTTACCAAAAATTTGGAAACATTTGCAATTTCTCTACTTCTATAATACATAGTAATACCGCCAAAAAAAGTTATTACCGGTAATTTACATTCCCCATATGTCTACTTCATCTATGGATCATTTTGGGGATTGCCATTATATTTTTTGGGGACGTTACAAGGCTTAGAAGTTTAGAAGGAAATCTTGAAAATTTTCAGAAAAGTCACTATGTGAGGATTACATAATAGAAACCACCCAAAAATTACCCCATTCTAGAAACTACACCCCTCAAGGTATTCAAAACTGATTTTACAAACGCCGTTAACCCTTTAGGTGTTCCACAAGAGTTAATGGCAAATGGAGATAAAATTTCCGAATTTCGATTTTGGGAAAAATTTCCATTTTAATCCATTTTTTCAAATCACCAGGCAAGGGTTAACAGCCAAACAAAACTCAATATTTATTGCGCTGATTCTGTAGTTTATAGAAACACCCAATGTGTGGTCGTAAACTACTGTACGAGCACACGGCAGGGCGTAGAGGGAAAGGGGCGCCATGTGGTTTTTGGAAGGCAGATTTTGCCGGACTGGTTTTTAGATACTATGTCCCATTTGAAGGCCCCCTGATGCACCCCTACAGTAGAAACCCCCAAAAAGTGACCCCATTTTGGAAACTACGGGATAAGGTGTCAGGTTTGTTTTATTATTTTACGGTTAATATGATTTTTAGTTGCACTATATTACACTTTTTTTGAGACAAGGAAACAAAAAATAGAAATTCTGAAATTTCATCTCCATTTGCCAATAATTCTTGTGGAACACCTAAAGGGTTAACAAAGTTAGTAAAATCACTTTTGAATACCTTAAGGGGTGTAGTTTCTTAGATGGAGTCACTTTTTTGGAGTTTCTACTCTATGGGTGCATCAGGGGGCTTCAAATGGGACATAGTGTCAGAAAAACAGCAAAATCTGCCTTCCAAAAACCATATGGCGTTCCCTTCCTTCTATGCCCTGCCGTGTGCCCGTACAGTAGTTTACGACCACATATGGGGTGTTTCTGCAAACTACAGAATCAGGGCAATAAACCTGAGGGGTTAGATCATGTGATATTTTTATAGAGCAGGTTTTTACAGACGCGGAGATACCTAATATGTATACTGTTTGTTTTATTTATTTTACTTTAACACAATAACAGCATTTTAGAAAAAAAAATTATCATGTTTTAGTGTCTCCATAGTCTGAGAGCCATATATATATATATATTTTTTTGGGCGATTGTCCTATGTAGGGGCTCATTTTTTGAGGGATGAGATGGCGGTTTGATTGGTACTATTTTAAGAGGCATACGCCTTTTTGATCGCTTGGTATTACACAGTTTGTGATGCAAGGTGATAAAAAATGACTTTTTATACACAATTTTTTTATTTTACTGGTATTTACTGGAGGTGTTAGGTCATGATATTTTTATAAAGCAGGTTTTTACGGACGCTGCGATGCGTAATATGTGTAGTGTATTTAATTTTTAAAATTTTTATTCAGTGATATGTGTTTTTTTTTTATTTTTACTTTTTTCACTTTTTTTGACCCAGACCCACTTGGTTCTTGAAGATCCAGTGGGTCTGATGTCAGTATAATACACTACAGTACACTATATACACTATATACTCTGTTGCCATGGTAACCCTCACCCGCTGCCAGAACAGAGCAGTGGGTGATGGGGAGGGAGGGGGCTCCCTCCGTCTGCGATTCCATCAAGAATCGGGGTGCTGCAAGGGCACAGCAGCCCCCGATGGGAGAGGGAGGGAGCTCCCTCCCTGTTAACCCTTTCCATACAGTGGTCCGTATGGACCGCGGCATGGAAGGGGTTAAACTGCTGACATCTGCAGCCCAGATGTCAGCAGTTTTTAGCAGCGTGTCAGCAATGTTCTGACACTCTGCTAAAACCACTATACCACCAACGATCATTACAGAGGAGGCGGGCGGGGGATCACAATTGCGATCCCGCCTGCCGCAGTGCCCGCAACCCCCCCCCCCGCCACAATATGATTGGAGGCTGCAGGGTGGGTTAAAGTTTAACTGTTTAGGCACTTGTAAGTCTCGGATTAGAGACCTGAGAAAGTGCTGCAAACCGCAGGTCTGAATTGACCTGCGGTTTGCAGCGATCGCCGATACGGGGGGGTTACAGGACCCCCTTGTGCATTGTAACAAGGTACCTGCTGAATGATTTCAGCAGGTACCTTGGCTGAATGATTTCAGCAGGTACCTTGTTCCGATCACTGCCGGCTGAGCAGCAATGATCGGAAATACTCATGACGTTTCTGTATGTCATGTGTCCTTAAGTACCAGGACACCATGACGTACCGGTACGTCATGGGTCCTTAAGGACTCGAGAATCATGACGTACCGATACGTCATGCGTTCTTAAGGGGTTAAAAATCACCTTTTAGCAGTAAATGAGATTTTGTGCAATCCCACCTTAGGTAACATATATTCGGTTCAAAGACTATGGACACCTGCAGGGGAAATCGTTTTAATTACTGCATTCTACTCATTTTGGGCCATAAATCATTTTTTCAATTGGTCTTTATTGAAAAATTATCAGCCCTTTTCTCTGTACAGATGTCAGTCTCTGTGTATTTGCAGAGTATCAGCCTTTCTGATAAATAAGTCTCATCAGATAGAAGCCCTGATGGCTCATGTGTAGCCCTTACCTCTGAACTCCTTACAGCACATAAACACTTATTAAAGTAGGTTCGGTTCACATATACGGCAACACCTCCAGTAGTCTGTTCCGGCAAAGCAACAGACTACTGGAGTTTACTGTATCCGGCATGGCTGGATACTGCCGCACACCGCTGGATCCCCTCTGACTATAATAGGATCCAACACAAATACTGGGTATCAGCTGGACAAATACCACTGCAGCGATATGTGTCTGGCTGAATGCTGGGATTTATGCTGGATTCCCATAGGATCCCATTATAATCAATGGGGATCTGGTGGTGTGCGGCAGAATCCAGCTATGCCGGTTACAGACTACCAAAGTTGTTGCCACACATGTGAGCCTACATTTGAACTAAATTCTTATCAAATAGAGAAGAATTGGGCTATAATGAGTGTTTATGAGCTGTCAGAAATTCAGAGATAAGGGCTACACATAAGCCGCCAGGGCTTCTGTTTGATGGGACTTTCTGTAAACGAAAAGCCTACTACTCTGCATATGCACAGAGACTGACCTCTGTACAGAGAAGAGGGATGAGAATTTTTATTAAAGACCAACTGAAAAAATAATTAGTAGAATGCAATAATAAAAAAAAAACTGCCCCCAAAGGTGTCCATATCCTTTAAAAGTAAAAATATGCCCTGCAGTCCAGGTGCATAACACAGAAAATGAGAACCAGGCATGCACAAATAGACTATAAGTGTGGCCCCTGGCAACAATTCTGATTGCAGCTGTCATATTTCTAGTGCATGTTACCCAATTAGCAGCACTGGGCACCACCCCTGCTGTTCATTTGCATTCGTTTCAATACATTAGAGCAATATTGTGCAATGCCTAAAATGTACAGATTTGCTTTACCTGGAAATCAATCACATAAGCCAGGCAACAAGTGGCAGACAGTGATTTGGCTACATGCAAACCATAAGCAAATTAAATACAATATGGGCATTCTGGTTTCACTGTAGGCTTGAAATAATCAGACGATGACTGTACACACAAAGTGGCATTAGGTCGTACTGGTTATATTAACCCCTTAGCGCTGTAAACAAGTAAGCGTTTTTCCATTTTACTCCCTGGCTTCCAAGAGCCATAACTTTTTTATTTTTTAAGTTCACTGGACAGAGACCATTCAGTGTTGTTCATCATAGAGCATGCATGCCTTGGAATCTGAAGGTACGCTTTATTCTACAGACTAATTTCTACACACTATATGTATCATTGGACATATGTACGATTTCCTACCTTCATTCTCTGAGATGAGTATCTTCCAAACAAGTTTCTGGTGGCAGCTTCTGTTCCCTTTAATATCTCAACAATTTTTAAGCAATGAAAGTAATTAATATCTGGAATAAGTGAAAAAAAAACTCATGACATGCCTTCTCGTCATGTAAATCTCTTCCAGACAGTGAATACCAGCAGGAACAAACACATCGGACAGACAGCCAATGCCTGGTCAGACAAGGCAAACATTTGCAAAAAAAAAAGATTTTTTTTACTTTCTAAAATGCTTATAATACACAATTAGTGCATACAGTGCTTTTATTTTTCAAGCAAAGAACTGAATTCTGCAACAGGAAAAAAACAAGAACTCACATGGTTCTAATTCAGAAATGCTAAGGGGAGCCTACATGTAGATTAGGTATCATGCACACGTCTGTTGTTTGGGTCCACATCCAAGCTGCATTTTTACGGCTCAGATGTGGACCTGTTTACTTCAATGGGGCCGCAAAAGATGTGGACAGCACTCCGTGTGCTGTCCGCATCCGTTGCTCCGTAAAAAAAATAGAACAAGTCCTATTCTTGTCCGTTTTGCGGATAAGAATAGGCATTTCTATCATGGGCGGCCTGCGAAACACGGCACGGTTGTATGCATGTGGTTTTCGTCCCACTGAATGGGGCTACTCTGTGGGTGGTTTCCATGGCAGTGCAAACCGATCTGATTTCTGCAGCAGATTCCACAGCACAAATCCATGGCAGATATTTATGACGTGTAGATTCAGCCATGTGAGCATACCCTTATATGCAAACCAAATTTACTTCCAACAATCCTGACAAATCTGTACTGCTCTAGCAATATTAATGGTCATTCCTAGGCTGTATAAGTGACTGATTATCTCGGCATAGCCCCAGTATCCCCAATATCTCACATGTTCCTGATAGGAGATTCCGGATATCCTCATGTTCTGGCATGTCCTGAAGTGCTTGATTAACCTTTTCTCTAATCTGCAGTACCTTGCTCTGCCACTTGAGGGTGCAGTGTCTTCGATCAACCAACCAATCTGCAAAGGAACAGAATAAACAAAAATCAAACATTAAAAGCCATTTATTTATTTGAAGACTTTGCTATTTTTATTTCACGTCAGAACCACTAAGTGCTAAGTGACAACAGCTCTCTCCCAAATGGGTGAAATGAGGGACAGTGCCTGATTATTCATGCAAACCAGTGATTTCACCGTCAAAGGGGTTGTCCCTTTTTGCTATAATTGATGACCTACCCTCAGAATAGGTCATCAATGTCAGATAAGCAGGGGCCCATCTGCCGGCACTCCCACGGAGACATACCCTCGATGTATGCCCTCCGAGACATACGGTAAGTGAGCGGGCTATATGTCCCGGAGCGGCATACATTGTGCACACGGTACCGCAGAGCATCCTAGGTTACTATGATGCTGTGCGCATGGGGCCGTCCGTGGGACTACTGTACTGCACTCATTATGAGTGCGGGACAATAGCCCCACGGGCGGCCCGATGTGCACAGCATTATAGTAACCTATGATGCTGTGCGCTCCCGTGCGCACGATGTATGCCGCTCTGGGACATATGGCCTGCTCACTTACCGTATGTCTCGGAGGGTGCAAGGGGCCTAAAGAGCGTATGAGCACTGCGCTGCGCTCTTTTCTTGTTTACCTGCTCACAGTCGACATCACAGTGGAGAGCAGTGTAATTCCAGCTCTGCCGTCTCATTCACTTCAATGGGACGACTCCCTCCTATTCACAGAGCTGTAATAACACTGCTCGCTGCTGCAATGTCAATGGGGAGCAGGTAAAAATAGAAAAGAGCGATGCGCTATCTCCAAACAGCTGATCGGCGGAGGTGTTGGCCCCCTGCTGATCTGATATTGATAACCTATTCTGAGGATAGGTCATCAATATAGCAAAAACGAAGAACCCCTGTAAGGTGCTTCATATGTAGGTTAACAACAACAGGCGGTCTATGTAAGCCCTTTAGGCACGCCATTGCGGTGCTCAGCTTGTTGAAGGCCTTAGGCCCCTTTCACACGAGCGTGTCCGGATTAGGTCCGGATGCGTTCAGTGAAAACTGTGCGATTTCACAGGCAAAGCCATTCAGTTTTGCCTGCGATTGTGTTCAGTTGTTCAGTTTTTTCTGCGCGGGTGCAATGCGTTTTGATGCGTTTTTCACGCGCGTGATAAAAAACTGAAGGTTACTAACAACATCTCCTAGCAACCATCAGTGAAAAACGCAACGCACCCGCACTTGCTTGCGGATGCAATGCGTTTTTCACGCAGCCCCATTCACTTCTATGGGGCTAGGGCTGCGTGAAAAACGCAGAATATAGAACATGCTGCGATTTTCACGCAACGCAAAAGTGATGCGTGAAAAAAAACGCTCATGTACACAGACCCATTGAAATGAATGGGTAAGGATTCAGTGCGGGTTCTATGCGTTCACGTCACGCATTGCACCCGCGCGGAAAACTCGCTCGTGTGAAAGGGGCCTTACACTAACCATCTGAAACATTGCTGATAACCTGAGGATAAAATAAAGATCACTGATTTGCGTGAACGAGCAGGTGGCGTCTCTTCATTGGATGTATTTAGCAGATTGTATGTTTGCTCTAATTTCTGACATTTTTACAGCAATCACCTTTCTTAACCTGAAAAACATCTACTCACCCAGCAACTTGCTGGTCTGGATGTCAATTGGCACATTTTGTATGTCCTGTAAACAGAATAACATAAGACAGTTTAATGTAGCTCCTAAATATACGTTATACTATTCTGAGCATGGGCCATCAAGAGCTGATCTGTGGTCGGTCCAATCCTAGGACCACAACTGATCAGCACAACGAAGGGGTCATGGCGTTCCAGCAAGCAGCTTGTAGTCGTCCTTGTAGGCAAGCGCCATACATACAGTTGTGGCTGCACATGGCACTGCAGCTCATTTCCATGCTCTGTGACCCTCATCACTTTTCTGGGTTGTGGGGGTCCCATATCTGATGCCAACTGATCAAATATTAATGGCCTAACCTCAGGGTAGGCAGTTAAAATGAAGGACCCTTTAATGTGAGAAATGAATGGGAGACGGACACTCATCCCCCTAGCTGATTTCAGTGGGATCCATTCATTGTCAGCCTGAAATTGGATGGCTGGATTCATTTTTCCATCACATTATCCACTGCTCGTTTCCATGGTTACGACCACCCTGCAGCACAGCAGCAGTGGACATGGCCGGGAGAGCACAAAGACTGGTGCTTTTTCCTATAGTGTGCAAGCACGGCCACTGCTGCTGCGCTGCAGGGTGGTCGTAACCATGGAAACGAGCAGTGGATAATGTGATGGAATAATGAATCCAGCCAGCAAAGGAGGCAATATGGACAATCACAATATATTAGTAAGTGTCTTGTATTACCTTTCAGCTATTTGCTGAAGTGAGACAACCCCTTTAAAAAAAGCAGACTGGAAAGAAAAAGAGTTACATTTTGATTTAAAACATAACTTTCACATCCCACTGATATAGATTGGCTTTGCTATATACAAAGAGGTAGCAACCAAAACCATTACAGTCTCTTCAGAAGCATCCCTGAACACCTCAGCAGCAAGTCTGACGACTTATTCCATACAAAGGTGACCCATATCATCGCATCAATAGACAGGCCACCCAGGGGTCCGGGAAAATTGAGTAAGCGAGTTCACATCACTATTATTTTTTCCGTTAATTTCATCTGTCAGAAGAACAGAAAAATTAAGAAAAAAACAGATCCTGAGCATCAGTTTTGCATAGCTGGCATCCGTTTTAGCCATTTACGGCAGAGATCCATTATTTTAGATGGAAAAAAGTCCTTCATGCAGGAAGCCAAAACTGCACGCAGAAACCTGACCGTATTTCTGAAACAGATGTAATTAGGAAATGATTAAATATTCCTGCTGATACCTTAACCACTTAAGACAACTCTTGCTGCTGTGCTGGGCCGTTACCATCCGCCCCATCAACGCTGAGAGGATCGGCATGCTCCACTCGGACTCCTCTTCAGCACGGCCCCTATTCTAGTTATCAGCGTGTGGCCCTACTGAGAATACATTTATCACCTGTCCTCCATATAGGTGATCAGCTTGTATCACCCTAGGCAACTGGACCCCATTTATCAAAACTCTCTAAGATTAAA
This sequence comes from Bufotes viridis, assembly GCA_033119425.1. Classification (NCBI taxonomy): domain Eukaryota; kingdom Metazoa; phylum Chordata; class Amphibia; order Anura; family Bufonidae; genus Bufotes; species Bufotes viridis. Next base: position 215,108,104 of record CM065594.1, on the reverse strand, counting down.
AAAATGTTCTGCTATGGAAAAACTTATATGAAAACCTCCCCAGCACTCCTAAATATGTTAAAACTAGCTGAAGGACCCGACTTTGTCCGTGTATATTTCATCTATTTCATTAATGTTAAAAGATCCACTATAACAGTGACATCCACTGCCCCCCCCACAGTGCCCCGTTTCCTTAAAATGGGACCTCCACAGCAGCTCACCCCCTTAACTTTGACTTTTACAGCAGCCTGCCCCTTTAACAGTGAGTTCCACAGCACCCCACCCTCTTGACAGTGACCTCCACAGGGACCTGCCCCATAACAGTGACCTCTACTGCAACCGCCCCTTAATACTGACCATAGGTTATAGTCCCCTTAACTGACCTCCACCATTCCTGGTCCCCTTAACAGAGACCTCCAAAGCGACTGCACCTTTAACATTGATTGCCACAGTAACCTGCTCCCTTAACAGTGACCTCCACTGTACCCCGCCCCTCTAACAGTGACCTCCATAGAGCTCTGTTCCCTTAAAATGTGACTTCCACAACACCCCACCCCCTTAACAGTGACCTCTACAGCACCCCGCCCCTTAACACTGACCTTCATAGTGGACTGTCCCCTTAACTGTGACCTCCATCGTTCCCTGCCCCCTTAACTGTGACCTCAACAGCAGCCCACCCCTTTATTAGTGACCTCCACAGTACCCTATCTCCTTAAAGCCTCTTGCACACGACCGTATGGCTTTTTCAGTATTTTGCGGAACGGAACAGCTGCCCCCTGATAGAACAGTCCTATCCTTGTCCATTATGCGGGCAATAATAAGACATGTTCTATCTCTGAATGGAACAGGAAAACGGAAATGGAAGGGATACGGAGTACCTTCCATTTTTTTGCGGATCCATTGAAATGAATGATTCCGTATACGGAACGCAAAAAATAGAACGTGAACGGAAAAAAAAAAAAAGTTCGTGTGCAAGAGGCCTAACAGTGATTTCCACAAAACCCCACCCTCTTAACAGTGGCCTCTACAGCAATCTGCCCCTTAACACTGACCTCCATAGCGGACCGCCCCCTTAACTGTGACCTCCACAGCAGCCTGCACCTAGGGTAGCCAGAGGTCTGGTTTTAGGCCGGCTTTCAGACTCCCTGTCCTCCGTCCGGCGCAGGGCCTGGACGGACACTGGGATGTCCGTTTGAACAGCTCACGCTCAGACAGCAGCACTGTGCTGTCTGAGCATGAGCTGCAGAGAAAGTCACCCTCCCTCCCACCCCTGCAGCTGACAGAAGTTGATTTTTACCTTCATTTTTTCAATACCCGTCGGCTGCAGAGTGGGAGGGGAACACATAAAGAGCATATACTCGCCACTTAACCCCCTTGCCATTTCCAGTGCTGCTGCTCCGGCTGCAGCGGTAACGTAGTCATATACCGCACAGCAATTACTGTATCGTATATTGCTGAGATCAGTGATTGGATGCAGTGGTCACATGCAACATACGGCTATGTCACTCACCACTGGAGCTTATAACGCAAACCTGAGGGGAGAACCTCAGCGGCAGTGATCGAAACAGCAGCGGATTAAGTGGTGATTACACAACCCCTTTAGAGTTGCACCGTGATTGGCTGCTGTGTATAACAATGACAAATTTTCTGTCAAACAGTTTTGATCAATGAGACCCAGTGTGCGGTCTTGTACACAGTGCAGCATGGACTACACCAGGCATGCTGTTGCAAAACTACAACTCCCATCATTCCTGGGCAGCCTACAGCTATCAGCCTGCAGAAGGGCATGCTGGGAGTTGTAGTTTTACAACAGCTGGAGGGCCGCAGGTTGAGCATCCCTGGACTACACCTATCAACAGGGTGCACTACATGTAGATAAGTCTGCCTAAGGCGGTCAGTATTTTTCATCAGTATTTGTAAGGCAAAACCAGGAGTAGATCCAAAAGACAGAAGAGGCACAAATGTATTTATTTTACTCATTTATATAGCGCTGACATATTCTGCAGCGCTTTACAGACATTAACACCGCTTGCTGTCCCATGTTCCCTACACGTGTACCTAGAGGAAAACCTACATGCTCCATGCAGATGTTGTCCTTGGTCAGATTCAAGCATAGGACTCTAGCGCTGCAATGTACCAGTGCTAACCACTGAGCCACCGTGCTGCCCAAATCTTTCCATTATACACTACTCACAAAAAGTTAGGGGTATTTGGTTTGTGGGTGAAATTTCAGGATGAACCTAAAATGCACTCTAACCTTTACAGGTGAACGTAAAGTGACCTTCTCTAAACTTTTGAATACACATGTCCAACTGTTCAATGTTTCAGTACTTTTTGCACAACTTGCTGTTCTCTAACAAGGAGCTTAATGGCAAAATTCACAACCGGTGTTTGATCCATGAATCGCCCAATAAATTTCCTGGTTCAATTAGAATTGGTATTTAAACAGTCCTCCTCATCATGCTGTTCACATTTTGAGATCATGAGACCAAGATCACACCTAATAATTGATCAACAGTACCTTGCAATTGCGAGGCTTCAAGCAGGATGTTCTCAGACGGAAGTGTCCACTGAGCTTAGAGTGTCACAGAGTGTCATCAGCAGGTTGCAACAGAGATACAGAGGAACTGGAAGAGTCACAGAAAGGCATAGAAGTGGACGTCCTTTGGCCACATCCTTCACGGATGACCGCTTCATTATGAACAATGCCCTGTGGAACCGGATGATGAATGCCACACAACTTCAGGCACATTTAAGGGAGGTGAAAGGCACCCAAGTGTCACGTCAGACCATTCAAAACCATTTACATCAGCGTGGTCTGCGTGCTAGACAACCTTCAAGGGTACGTGACCACAGGTGTCATCATCTTGCATGGGCCAGGGAGCATCTACGCTGGACAAGGGACCAGTGGGCCTCAGTGCTGTTCACTGACAAAAGTCGATTCACGCTGAGCAGAAATGATGGCCGCCAACAATATTGGACACGTCAAGGAGAGCGCTATGCATCAGACACTGTTTTCCTTCGGTGGTGGTGTTACAGTGTGGGCAGATGTGTCTACTCAATACAGAACTGCTCTACACTTTGTGAATGGTACAGTGACAAGCCCATACTACTTGAATAACATCATTAATCCAGTCATTGTGCCTCTGCATGAATAACACAGGCCTAATTTCATCTTCATGGACGACAATGCACCAGCTCATCGAGGTTGCATCATTAGGGAACGGCTGCTGGAGACTGGGGGACCTCAAATGGAGTGGCCTGCACTTTCTCCAGACCTGAATCCCATTGAAAACCTATGGGATCAGCTGAGCCGCCATGTAGAGGCTCGTAACTCTGTACCCCAGAACCTCTATGACCCGAGGGCCGCCCTTCAAAAAGAGTGGGTTGTGCCATGCCTCAGCAGACAATAAGTCGACTTGTGAACAGCATAAGGCTACATGCACACGACCGTTGGTGTTTTGCAGTCCGCAAACCGCGGATCCGCAAAACACGGAAGCTTCTCCGCGTTCCGTAATTTGCTTGGAGTGCTGTCCACATCTTTTGCGGCCCCATTGAAGTGAATGGGTTCGCGCTGGAGTCACGAAATATGCGGCTCGGACGCGGACCCGAACAACGGCCATGTGCATGAGGCCTAAGACGTCGTTGTCAAGCTGTAATTGATGCTCAAGGCCACATGACAAGTTATTGAGACGCTGACATTGTGGGGGTATACCCAGCACTGGTGTTGGCTTTTATTTCAATAAATTGTTTTAGATGAGGAAATCACCATTGCTGCTTCTACTTAAATGCCATACTTTCATGATATAATATCACTGTAGTGTGAACTTTTTATGCTTTCCATACATTTCACACGAAAGCCAAATATCCTTAACTTTTTGTGAGTAGTGTCCTTTCTTCTCCGCAGATTTCACTTCTGGCTTTAGCTTAGAAATGCTGATGAGAAATACTGACTGTGTAAGAACGGCCACAGTGATTTTCCAGGACTTTCATACTGACGGCCTGTCCTTAGGACGTGCGGCATCCCCTTCATTGTTTACCAGGCACTGCGCCCTACATTTTGCTGTGGCTGTTTGTGGTACTGCAGCTCAGTCTCATTCAAGTAAACAGGACCGAGCTGAAATATGAGACATCGCCTCTACAAAATGTGCCTGGACACAGCGCTGCGGCTCACTGAAGCACCGTGGCCCATTAAATAAGCTGATTGGTGGGAGTGCCTGGAGTCGGACCCCGACCTATTTGATACTGGTGTTGTTTCAGACACTGTGCACATTTTCACCCGAAGCAACTCAGATAACCAGTTTGCTTTTCCTGACACTCCTCAACATTGAAACTGCAACACAAAGAATGAAAAGTTGTGGAATAAGGGAAATCACAGATAGCCATGTTAATGATATTCAAGTATCGAGTATGAGTGCCATGCATAGAAATACACGCACTTACATTCCTTGGCATGTTATCAATGAGGGTATTAATGGTTGGCTGAGGAATGTTCTGCCATGCTCAATGCACTTGGGCACACAAATCATCAAGATCCGCTGACGGCAGCTCACTTTGCAATTGCCGACCAATGACGTCCTGGATGTGCTCAACGGCAGACAAGTCTAGAGATGCTTTAGGCCACGGTAGTATGATTACGACATGCAGGCTGCTCACAGTAGCACGAGCAACAGGCAGCCTTTATGTCTGAGACAAAAGCAGGACTAATTGCTGAAGAGGATAGACCTTCACCCCATCCTGCCGTGTTGCTGTGCACCATGATAGCATTTGAGAGTGGTGGCGTGTGGTCAACTGTAGCTGGACGTCTGGCTTGTAGCCCAATGTCGTGCAAATGCCTTCTAATGGTTCGTGTAGACACTGTTTGCCACCCTAGGCTTGGGACACCCAATTTCACTTGCAGTAGAGAATGGATCACTAAGCGACATTCTTCTAGTCAGAGGATCCGTCTGTGCACCTCTTGTTATCATTCCAGTTCATTCTTCTCCCAACCACCAGGACACACAACGTTGAACGGTGGTGACATCTCGGCCTAGGGGCGTAGCGATCTGCCGAGTGATAAACCGAGGTCTCTCAGTTCAAGGATTCTGTCCTTGTCAGTTTGAGATAACTGGCCCGTCGACCAACAGGCGGTATCGCACAATCATCTTACACGACCTGATATGATTTTTGAGGTTTCATGTGGCTAAAAAACTTTTCTTTTATCTGGCTTCTATGCCCCTCCCCCCCATAGATTGGAGCTAGGTGCTTGAAAATATGATCGTCTGCAGATCTTAGTGACACCTGCTAATTAGTCGATTTTCATAACCTTATGGCTCGTCCTTCTTGGTGTTGTAATTTAAATGTTGAGAAGTGAAGTTGTAAAGCCCGGGGTCTTCATAGATATGGCAGTCGTACGACCGTTATATTTACACTAGAGATGAGTGAATTTCCATTCACGCTTCGTTTGGTGGTAAAAGCAGAATTGCGTTATGGATTCCGTTACCACGGACCATAACGCAATTCCATGACGGAATGTCTTAAGAGGCATTCCGTTATTTATTCTGTCATAATAGAAGTCTATGGGCTGTAAAACGGATTCATCCGGTTTACGTTATGCTGCAGAGGACTCCCCTGCATAAAGGAAACGGGACAGATCTGTTTTGCATCTCAGAGACTTCTATTAAGACGGAATGAATAACGGAATGCCTCTAAAGACATTCCTTCATGGAATTGCGTTATGGTCCGTGGTAACGGAATCCATAACGCAATTCTGCTTTTACCAACAAATGAAGCGTGAACGAATTTCAAAATATGGAATAAAACTGGTGCAAATACGATGATAAATCTGTCCCACGGTGACCAGTTGATGTGTTGTCGACATTTATCATCCTGAACACTCCTGTTAAGTTATAACCTATGGAAAATTCTTACATATGGCCCTCTTAGGGCTTGTTCACACAACCATATGGTTTTGCGGTCCGTTTTTCACGTTTTTTGGATACGTTGGGTTTTCGTTTCGTTTTTCCGCAAAAACAGGAACTTTGTAATCATTGCATACACCAAACACATGTGCAAAATGGGCTGGGCATAGCATTTCTACAGCATGGATCCGCAAAAAACGGATGACATACGGACATGTGTTCCATATGGATTCTGTTTTTTATACGGACCCACTGAACGTGATTTGCGGACAATAATAGGACCTGACTCAAAATGTTGTGGAACTGAAAAAAAGGAAATGGAATGCATACGGAGTACATTCTGGGTTTTTTTGCGGACCCATTGAAATCAATGGTTCTGTATACGGAAAGCAAAAAACGTTCGTGTGAACGAGCCCCTAAAGTGGTTGGCAAGATCCTTGAAACCTTTAGACCTAGCCAAAGGACAGAACACATTGAAACGTCACTGCTGGAGGCAAGGAACAGAGATCAGCAGGTGGCAGAGGATCAGTAAGGCCTGGTTCACACTATGTTATACTCCTCTGCCAGGCTTTCTATCAGGGCTATATCCTTGAATACCTGAAAGTGGTATTGGACAATATACCAGGACAGGTACTCACGTGGACCTTATTCAAGCTAATTTTTTTAAAAGCCACAGGAGCGTGCAACAAAAAAACATGCATTAGGTTGCGGTCTGTCACAGGCCCTCTCCGTAAGAGAGGAGCCCCCCATAAACCTTTCCCAGTCCCTCCGCTCCGGGCCAGAAGGCCTTATGCAAGCAAATGGATCAGTGTATGGGTGCGAGTATACACCCCCAAGAGAAATCCCTGCAAGGATACAACACAGTGTGAACACAGCCTAAGGTGAGTAGTAGAAAAAACAAAAAATAAACCTGCCCCCTGGACCCCTATCTTCTGAGCCTGCCAAGAAATACAGACTAGACCTGACTGACATTAGACAGCTGTGGAGGAGCAGCAGTGACTGCTGGGACTTATAGTCCTCTGACAGCTGGACGCCACAGGCAGGAGCACATCTTTTATAACTCCCCGAGACCATGCACTCTTCATCAAATAACGTTACCCCCGTGAGCAGCGGACACTCCCCGCCCACTCCCCTCACTGACAGACCTGCATCCCGGCTCCGGTGACTCTTAGGACACGTGTACCGGACGCACGGTTTTCCACCAATCACAGAGTGTCGCTAAGCAAGCCCCGCCCATACACGGAACCAGCCAATGACAAGAAAGAAAGGGACTAGGCGAAGAAGACGGAATGTTAAGTTGTAAAGGCAGGCATTAGCGCTAGAGGGCAGTGTGGCGCACTGCGTGGTGTCTGTCCTCCATGTTTTTCCTTATATTATTGCCTTGTGAGCTGTTTGGGACTGTAATCATCTATTCAGTGATGTATATTCATACAGTCGCTGCCGGAATAACATTTAGCGGCTGTGATTTGTGTCTTAGGGAGCTACTTGAATTATGGATCGACCTATTTTCTGTTGTTTCTGGTGGCTTTTATTTGTGTGTCAATAAATGGTTGATATTTACTAAGAACTGTGAGAAAACAGGAGTGCTGAGCTGAAATATGGGATGAGGACATTGCTCAGTGGGAAGCAAGGAGATACGTGAAGCATACCTCCAAACTTTTGAAAAGAAGGAAGAGGGACACTATCGTGGAAAATTTTGTCCGCACTAGGCCACGCCTCTAATTCCCCCCAAAGCATAAGTAAACACCTAATCCCACCCAGGCTCCTAAATGGACCCCCCATAGTAATTATCCCCCCTTTATGCCACTGCACAGTATTTATACCCACATTGTGCCCCCTCCACAGATTATGTCCAGATATGTTCTCCCTCACAGTAGTTATGCCCAGATGTGTCCCCCCCCCCACAGTAGTGATGCCCAGATGTGTGTCCCCCCACAGTAGTGATGCCCAGATATGTGTCCCCTCACAGTAGTTATATGCAGATGTGTGTCCCCTCACAGTAGTTATGCGCAGATGTTTGTCCTCTCACATTAGTGATGCCCAGATGTGCCCCCTCACAGTAGCTATGCCCAAATATGTGCCCCCTCACAATAGTTATAACCACATATGTGCCCCCTCACAGTAGTTATGCCCAGATATGTGCCCCCTCACAATAGTTATGACCACATATGTGCCCCCTCACAGTAGTTACGCGCAGATGTGTGTCCACTCACAGTAGTGATGCCCAGATGTGCCCCCTCACAATAGTAATTCCGGGATATGTGCCCTCTCACAGTAGCTATGCCCAAATATGTGACCCCTCACAGTAGCGATGCCCAGATATGTGACCCCTCACAGTAATATGCCCAGATATGTGCCCCTCATAGTATTTATGCCCAGATATGTGCCCCCTCACAATAGTTATAACCACATATGTGCCCCCTCACAGTAGTTATGCGCAGATGTGTGTCCTCTCACATTAGTGATGCCCAGATGTGTCCTCTCAGAGTAGTGATACCCAGATGTGTGTCCTCTCACAGTAGTGATGCCCAGATGTGCCCCCTCACAGTAGTAATTCCAGGATATGTGCCCTCTCACAGTAGCTATGCCCAAATATGTGACCCCTCACAGTAATATGCCCAGATATGTGCCTCCCTCACAGTAATATGCCTATTTATGTGGCCCCTAACAGTAATATGTCCAGTCATGTTCCCCCTCACAGTAATATGCCCAGTTATGTGCCCCCTTAGGGCTCTTTTACATTTGCGTTGTGAGGATCCGGCGTGCACTTCCGTTGCCGGAAATGCCCGCCAGATCTGTCACAACGCAAGACAACTGAAAGCATATTGAAGACTGATCAGTCTTCAATATGCTTTCAGGTAACCATGGCAGCCAGGATGCTACTGAAGTCCTGGCTGCCATGGTAAGTACTCCGCAGCAGTGTACTTACCTGCGCTGCGGCTGCCGGGCGCTCCTTCATGACGTCACAGGTCCCCGTGGCGCATAGATCAATGTGCCGCCCGGACCTGTGACATCATGAAGGAGGCCCAGAGGCCGCAGCGCAGTTATGTACACTGCTGCAGAGTACTTACCATGGCAGCCAGGACTTCAGTAGCGTCTTGGCTGCCATGGTAACAGATCGGAACCCCAGCTTACACTGTTGCCCCGATCGGAACTGCTGCTGCGCATGCGCAGAGCTAAACGTCGGATCTGGTGATTCGCCAAAACGACGTTTAGCTTAATTCCGGATTAATGCACTTCAATGGGCATTAATTGTGGATCCGGCGTTACTGCATGTCTTCCGGATTTTTGGACGGAGACAAATCCGCAGCGGTTTTGTCAACGTCCAGAAAACGTTCACATACTGAACGGAAGACATCCTGATGCATCCTGAACGGATTTCATTCCATTCAGAATGCATTAGGATAATCCTGATCAGTATATTTCTAGGACGGAAAGCAAAAACGCATATGTGAAAGGGGCCTTATAGTAATATGCCCAGAATTGTGACCCCTCACAGTAATATGCTCAGGACTGTGACTCCTTCACAGGCAGTAAAAAAAAAAATTCCACATACCTCGTGCCCCAGCAGCAGGATACATGGATCCCTGCCCAGACCAGCATTGAGCGCCGGCAGGTGGGAGGAATGATGGAGCAGGGAGCCGACTGCTCTCTGCTTCATCATTACAGGCAACTGTCTTTGTTTCCTATGGAAGCAGGGACAGCTGCCAGAGAGCGGGACATACCTCCTCCATACCGGGACCACGGGACAACCACTAAAATCTATGACTGTCCCGCCAGATCCGGGACGGTTGGGAGGTATACAAGAAGCCTTCTATGTATTGAGGGTACTATGAAGGGGTCTTCACAGGAAGCAGATTTTGTTGCAGAAATTTCTGCGACTGCAAATCAGTGCCATTCACTTGAATAGAGCTTGTAGCAATACGTGTGCTTCCCGACAAGAACCCCAACCAGATAATTGGAACTGAACTTCAGTCTCAGAAATTTCTGCAACAAAATCTGCCATCAACCGTGCGCCCTTATAGAAAACATCTGAGACTACCTAGGCCAATCATCGAGAACCTGCCGCATGTGTCCCAGACCTAGTTAGAGGTCCTTACACACATGAATTTTGCTCTGATATTTCTTTTTACCGCAAAAAAAATGCCAGAATAAGCTAGTGTTTTTTTGTTTGTTTTTTACTTTGTGTGAACTGCATTTTTTTCTTGCTTTATTCTCCCTATGGTGAAAGAGATGCAAAAAATGGCAAGAGCTACAACAAGCTGCGTTTTTAAAAAGAAGCAGAAGGACAAAAAAAATGCCACAGAATTAAGAAAAACGCCAGGAGCATAAAAATGCTCATGTGTCTAGTGCTTTATATTTCCCGTAGACCTTCAGGTGGTGTTTTTACCATAAAAAAGCCACTGAAAATTCAAAAGTGCAAAAAAAGTATGGGGGTCATTTATTAAATAGAAGTATGCCTATAGTAGAAGTATTTCTGGCGCAAATTGAGGTGTAAAGGTCCTTTGCGCCGCAATCTACGACTTTTCCCCGTTCACACCAGGTCTAAAAAAGTGGCAGGGCGTTTTCTACGCCTGTTAGATCCCTAAAGTGTGCTTCTCGCCATTTTTTTTTCTTACCCCTGTAGACGATGTCCTAGCCTTGTCCACAAGAATAGGACATATTCTATGTTTTTACGGGCCGACAGAACGGACAAACCGAAGCAGACAAGACAAGGTGTGTTGTCCGCATCTTTTGCAGCCCAATATAAATGAATGGGTCCGCATTTGATCTGCAAAACATGCGGATCAGATGCAGATCGAAAATATGGTCATGGGTATGGGGCCTAACGGTGCCAAATGGACCCCACTGACTATAATGGAGTCCATCTGATTTATGTTAGGGATTCTAGCATTTACCGGACAAAGTAATCCTGCGTGCAAGACCTTCTTGTCGAATATTTTTGACAGAATTTTCAACAAAGACCACTAATAGAGCTTCTGACATAGATGTGAGCTCAGCTTATATAATACATGTTAAAGAAGTTGTCTGGGTATTTTCTATTGATGACCTATCCTCAGGATAGGTCATCAATAGATCGGTGGGGGTCCGACACCCGGCACCCCTGCCGATCAGCTGTTTGGGGAGACTGCACACACAGTGTGCATGTGCCGTCTCACTTCTCTCTTTCTGTCCGCTGCTACTGTTCCATAGACATACAGAAGCGAACAGGAAGGGAGATGGCAGGTGCGCACTGTCTACCCATACAGCTGATTGGCGGGGGTGCCGGCTGTCGGACCCCCACCGATGTGATATTGAGGACCTATCTCGAGAGGATAGGTCATCAATAGAAAAAGCCCGGACAACCCCTTTAATATACACTGTTTTTTTCACATGACATGTTACTAGAGTTGGTCCTATGGAAAAGTACTGTGTTCAAGTCAATAAAAAGTCAAGGATGGCGGGGGAGGGGGGAAGGGGGCTCAATACATCATAAAAATATATGTCATGTAGCAGTAAAAAAGAAATGGTTATCCACAACGTGCAATTACTACATTTACATGCATAGTGTGAAATCCCATTCACTCTGTTACGGGCAGTGGGTGTGGAACCAACCAGTTGTTTTCCTGGCAGTTCCCTGGTTTTCAGTCTTGAATCCATATATAGGCATCTGGCCTTCACTGCAGGGGAGCCACCAGGTCTCTACCTCATGGAATTGTGCTGGTGCAGTTGGCTGCTGAACCACAGGGGTTAGTGACACTGATGCGAAGCACAGCGGGGTCAGGCAATCCTTGCAGTCAGGAAAAAGTGTGAATCCGTGAACTAGTCCTAGGTCAGGGCAGGTGACAAAGGGTCAATACGGTAAACAGGCTAAGGTCAGGCAGTGGAGGGTCAGAGTCAGTACACAGGTACAGCGATCTGGAGGGGAGGCGAGGGTGGGAGGAGTGGTAGTGACTATAATGGTGGTAGTAGTATTCAGAGTTCACGGATTCATTCTTCCCTCTGGAACTCCCTGGGCCGTACACCCTTTCTTCATTCGTGGCACTCCATGACTTTCTAGGGCTCCTGGGTGGTGATAGCTGGGGTGCCCTCGATGGTGGATAGCTGACAGAGTGCAAGGCAGGAAGGCATATGTATGAGCCAACAGATGGTGGGGGCAATAACCAGGCCCGCTGGTTGCAATAAAGTCTATAGTTACTGAATTGAAGATAGGCGTAGTAGTACATATAGCAGCAAAGTCACAGCTCCAAACTATTTCACAGTGTAGTTCTTTTCCCAAAAGCTGTTTATGGGCAGCAGCAATGATAATGGTAGTAGCCCCTGAGTCACTCTTTAAACACTTTGCAATCTTTCCAAGATAACTACAAGTGGGCTATTCTGTACTTCTTAACTCCTTCTGCAATTCCTAGGCTGACGAGTGCAGATCTTAGATCCGGATGGCCAGTCCTTCTCAAATTGTGATGGGTACCAGAGGCAAATAACCCTTTTTACAGCAGTAAAGTCTTAAATATCATAAACGAGCAGTACCTTACTGTCTAAATCCAATGCACGGCCTTGGTGGTTGTAGACCTTCTATGGTTGCCTGTTCTCTTACTTTCAAAGATAGTCTCTCAGGTAAATGGCTTTCTAACATCTTTTTAGTCTCAGGGAGGTCTTCGGAATGAGACTTCTCTCTGGGCCTACTTTGCAGGAGCTCTCATACACGTGTCTTGCCTGTAGCTTCTTTCAACTAACACCCACTAGCCAAGGCTAGGTCCATCATCCTCGTAACCTAACCAAGTCTGCCAGTGTTAACTATATATTGCCCATAGTGCACAAAGAAGTGCTAATAGTTAATCACAACGCTTTACAATTAAATTAACCCTTTGCAGTATTCCTCTGGGGTACTGCACTGACAAAAGTTGGTACACAGGCAAACATAAGAAGACATTTTCACTAGGAACTATCAAGCTAGATAATCCAAATCATAGGCACCCTTGACTAGGGGAGGGTGCCTTAAATACCCTAAGTTGACAAGCCATCGGCCAGAGGAGACTAGGGTGCATTCTGTCCCTTTAGAAGCCGGAGACCTTAAGAGCGGGCCATAGAGACAGGCTGGAAAGACCTGGCAGAGAAGTGCAGGCCGCGGCCTACAGAAGACATGTGGGTTGCAGACAGTCGGACCTGCTGCTGGTGGGAATCGGAGGGCAGGCAGGTCCAGAACTCTGGTACAGAAGAAGCAGGATGAGTCACACCTGGAGGAGCAAGACAGCGGTGTGCATGGCCACCATTGCAACACATACAATGAGAAGAAAAGTGGTAATGCTGTGTTTTAAAACCACATCTTATCTTATCTGTTGTGGTCTGGCATTGATTTTTGACATTAATGGGGAAAACTGCAGTCATTTTTAACTAGAAAAGGATCTGCATATCAGAACATAAACTAAGGTGACCACTTTGTGTTGCTAATATAGCACTATAATATTCTGCTGCACTGTACAGACTTTTCCATCACGCTTATCAGTCCCTATCCCTAATAAGGCTCACAATCTGAATTCCTATAAGCCTACACTATGAAAATCAACGGGGCTGTTCAAATCACATTTATCTCTCTACTGAGCCCTTCGCCAGGGGATATGTTTAAATACCCAAAATCAATATTCAAACGTATCTCGCAGGAGACCCATTCACTTCACTGAAATGGCGTCCGAAACATAAAAATTCGGACATTGTTTGAACTGCTTTCTGTCTATGTCTGTCTTGTAGGACACAATAGTGTGGTAGACTAGCATATTGTGTTCTGCAAAAAAACTGATGGAAAGCAGGTCATGCCAAGCCCAAGTTTAATGTTTTGGACTCTATTTGCATCATTAAAGTGAATGGATCTGCAGAGAAATCAGAAGTCCAGGCACAGAGCTACAGAAAAACGTCATGGGAACAGCTGTTTATCAGTACATTTTATGTTTCAAAAGGTATTTATAGAAATGTGAAGAACTACAAACTAAATGAACAGGAACAATAAAAAGGAATAATTCTTATCAAAAGGATTTTCATCAACATCATCAGGTTTTGTGGATAAAGCTCTCTATATCAACATTATATAAACAGCAAAGGAAATCAAACCCGATGCATTGAAGTTTAAAGAGGTGGAATGGGCTCACCCTACCGGCTCGTCTGAAAAAAAAAAGAAAGGGAGGGGAGAGGGATATTCTATTCCACCCTCATAAAGATAAAAAGGCCAGATTAGGAGACTACATTCACATATTCGCTGTGAACTCCGGCAGTCTGTTCCGGCGAAGGAACAGACTGCTGGAGTTCACTGTTTCCGGCAAAGCCAGACACCACCGTGCACTGCCAGATCACCATTCAGTATAATCGGATCCGGCCACTTTTCTGCATATATGCTAGCTTTCGACCGGACAAAAAAATGTTGCATGCCATTTTTTTCGTCCAGCCAGAAGCCATCATATATGCCGGATACAGTGACTGGGTCAGAGTTCCGGAGTTCACAAGGCGGATGTAAACCCGGTCTTAGCACAACTCATCTAGTGGGTCCACACTTTTGTAAATTGTTCCCTGGTAGAGAGGGTAGCATAAATCTTTTCAGAGAGAAGGATTCCCTAGATACAGATAAGGAAGGCGATCTGGAAGCAATATGGATTCGGACTGCCATAAGGATATATTGGAGGAGGTTATAAGATGCACAAGAATGTAGAATATTTAAAGCCAAGCAGATATACAGTATAGTTGCCGACACAGGGAGATATTTACCAAAAAGATTAACTTTCCAAATGTTGGTCCAGAACTGTTGGACTTTAGGACCGGTCCACCAAATATGGTGTGTTATTCTTACTTCCTGGCAAAGCCAGAAAGACAGGGGCAAGACTGTAGGATACATACGATGTAGCCTGGACAGTACCATATACATCCTTTGCAATATTTTCAAAGATGATTCCATTAAAGGGGTTTTCCGACATCTTACTACTGATGACTTATCTGATCGGTGGGGGTCGGACACCCAGGACCCCTACTGACCAGCTGTTTGGGAAGGCAGTGGGGCTCGCAGTAGCGCCATGACTAAATCTCAGCTTTTCCTAGGCCAGTGACTACACATTCATGTGTCCTGAGCTGCCCTAGGTGCAGCTCAGCCCCATAGAAGAGAATGCGGCTGAGCATGATACCAAGCACAGTCGCTAAGTAATGTGCTGCGCTGCGTTCGGTGAGCTGTGAGAAGGCCGCGGCGGTCACAGGAGTGCCGGTGCCTTCTAAAACAGCTGATCGGCGTGGGTCCCAGCTGTCGCACCCCCACGATCAGATACTGATGTATCCAGAGGGTAGATCATCAGTAGTAAAATCTCATAAAACCCCTTTAATGTCACTTGCCTGCTACCCTTACTAATCGTGGTACGACAATCATGCCACTGTTCAAGTGAGAGAATCTCCCAACCATACTTAAGGCGAGTTTGGAGGCAGAGAGAGCAGAGTGTAAAAGGCTAATGATGAATGAAATGGAACCTTTATCCGAGGCCCTAAAATGACACAACCCTTCAAATGAAGTAAACTAAACTCCACTCTCACGTCTTTGGTAATATAAGATGCCAAGAATTTAAAGATCTAATTAGCCCTGAAGGTTTCAATATCTGGGAGCGAAAAACAGGAGGAAAGTAGGCTCTGGGAAGAAGTTTGAAATGAAGGAGAAAGTCACCAACTAAACAAGGTTTGGTTTGCTTCCCTCAGGTAAACTCAGTTGGTGACAAGCCAGCAGGAAAAGGGAGGTTTTAAAAAAATGGGGAGTAAAGGCGACACTGGATCAAACCTGGTGCAAAGACAAACTGTCTTAGTTGTCCATAGCAATCAATCAGATTCCACCTTTCATTTATCAGAGGTCCTTTGGAAAATGAAAGGTGGAATCTGATTAGTTGCTATGGACAACTAAGACAGTTGTACGTTAGACTAGTTTGATAAATCTCCACCACCGGGTTCTGTAGTTTGTCTTTAAATCAGACACGCCATCATAACTGTAGCATAAAGTAAGTACGTTTTGAAGAAGAGTTTGTGGCCACCAAAGGCTGGTCCAGGGACCAAATCAATGCGGAGGTACTTACTGGTGCTATCAAATAAGATTCTAGGTCAACCTATTGTGGCAGGTCAGAAGTTCTACAAATGGACACTAGTTGGGACAATCTAGCAGTGAGATAGTATTTATATAGATGAGGAAAAGAAAGTCCCGCAACTCTCTAAGAAGATGCATGATCCACCTAGCAATAAGGGGACATTTATAGGCCCATAAGAATTACAACAGTACCTTTTACCCCTAAGATTGGCAAATCTAACAGATGTACATAGTGTTTAGTGTTAGTTATTATACTTTATAATTTCCAGTGAAAATGTACATTTAATGTTAAAGCCATGTCCAATCATAAACAAATCTAATAAAAGGGTAATGTGTAATTCAGTGTGGGAAGCCTATATATACACATTTTCACCAGGCTGCCACGTTCCATTCTTCACATATGAACACGCCCATATGATATATCTGTATACATGCAAACACCACTGCTAAGACACAGCCCACACAAATTACAGTACCTAGGACACAGATCATACAGCAGTATTTGCAAAGTTGCTTCAGTTTTTTGTTGCATGCCTTAGGGTAGCAATAAAAATGATTGCAAAGGTGGATATATCCTTTAAATCTGTCTCTGTGGAGGACTAATGGCAATCAACATGCCTGGTAATATACATCCACAGAGGTTGTTATCTATTTATAGAGTGACACATCCGATATTGCTTTATGACTAGCCACATTTGCTGCACAGAAGCTTGAAGAATTTGGATATCAGCCCCTATGGAAACTTAAATGGGTTTGCCACTTTTTTGGGGGGGTTTAGGAAACTCCCCTTGATTAGACCTGCATAGGGAAGCATACATTCCTGCTCCCCCGCTGAAGGGTCCTAGCTCCTCCTTGGTCCAGTCTGCCGCTGCCGCCAATCACTGGAAGCACCTGCTCCCCTTGCATCATGTCAACTGGTCACGTGACACAAGGGCAGCAGCTCCCCACTGCGACCAGTGAGTGGCTGCAGCGGTGCTAAAGTGGGTGTTGACAGCGGTGGACTGGAGCGAGGCAGCCGAGACCGGGCAGTGAAGGAGTCGGGACCCTATGGGAAGGGATTGTCAATATCACTCAGTACCATTTGTTGGTACTTGCAGAACATTTTTTCCAAGTAGTCTTGTATGTTTAGGGGCAGATTTGCCATTTCTGGGGCCCTAATCAAACACACCTTTAAACCTTGTACAATCGGGTGGTGTTTGGAATGGAGAACGTCACCAACTAAAGAAAGTTTGGTTTGCTTCCACCAAGTAAACTCAGTTGGCGACAAGCCGGGAGGAAAAGGGAGGTTTTAAAAAATGGAGAGTAAAAGGAGACACTGAATCCAACCTGTACAATCGGGTGTTGTTGGTTGATCACCTATTGGGCAAGTACATAAAAGGTATAGCTTATACTTATGTACGTTTTTCCTGATCTGATTAGTTCTCCAATATTTTCCCATTATCGGTGTGTATATAAGTGGCACACATTACAATTTATCTGCAAAAATTATAATTTTCTTGTCAATTCATTTTGTTTGTTACATTTGCTGTTCTGTGTATTGGTATAGAATTTTTTTTATGGTAATGTAATACTGTGGACAAAGCATTAAAATACTAGTCAAAAATAAATAAGGGAGAAGAGAGCATATAAACAGGTAACATGATGATCCCGGCCCTCTTTTAGCCATGTAGCCGCTGCACAGGCGGTTGTAGATGGGGAGAGCTTTTGCTATAGGCGTGTTGGCCACCATGTAGTTCCCTAACCATATACCACATTCAGTGTAAACTTTACTTTCACCTTTCCCTACAGTAAATGTGTAGGGTGTGCGGAGATACACAGTCCTGATTTCTAGTGTTGCACACTTTTGTCACACTCACCTGCTGAACTCTGGTAAAATGTGACAGGTGTGTCCTACCTATAAATATTCATGTCTCAGTTCCTGTTCTCTCCTGTTTGTTGAGCTGGGCGGGTCAGGTTTAACCTTCAGAGAGAGCGAGAGAAAGAAACCGAGACACCTGTACCAGGCTGACCGAGACTCCTGTGCCATAGACCAGTAGAGACCTCTGTCCAAGTCAAGAATTATCCAAGTGAAAAATTGACAGATCTGTACCAGTGCCATATCTTTATAGCTGGGGAGAACACAAACAACTTTGGTCCAGAAAAGAGGCAAGAGTTTACTTGCAAGAACCAAGATACTACAGACAAACAGATACGTCCCTACTGAAGAGGAGACTTCACAATCCACTGGAGACAGCAGATCTTTGAGAGTACTTCTGAGAAACTGATACACCTGTAACAAAGAAGAGAGCTGTGCCAACAAGACATTGTTTGAGACACAGGTAAGCTTAAGGTTGTCTGCAGCGTGTCTCACTTCTTCTATCTATAATTTTCCTCTAACATATGCTGTGCAGATCATAAAGCTGCTCTTTATCTTTATTTTTTTTTCGATTCTCAAACAACATTGATATAATCAGCTGTCTTTCCAGATTTGTATTGCCCCAGGCTTGGTATACTGTAGCAGGTGCATGGTGGTTCTTCACTTGTTATAGAGGCTTTGCTACTAGAATTCTTTGGTGGCCACCAAGACTGGCAGTGGATCATTGAAGATAACTACAGCCAAGTCAAGATTGGTAGACAATATGAAGGACTTTAAAGGAGCCCATACATTGGCCTTATGCCACAATTGGGTCACATATGGGAATGTTTCAAGAACCAACTGAAAATTAAAGAGATTTGCTAATAAAGTTGGGAATAGGAAGATATCTTGGCAACCCTAGATGTCAGTAAGAGTGAGTTCACGTCACGTTTTTGCCACCCGTCTATTGTATACCAAAACGTATAGGTTAATGGATGCCTCACACAGCTTCCATACAGAGGCATCCATTTACATAAAGCTGGGAATAAGAAGATCTCTTGGCAACCCTAGATGTCAGTAAGGGTGGGCTCACATCACAATGTGATGCCTCAGACAAACGCCATACAGTGACATCCATTCACCATAGATATTGCGGTGTCATGATGTTTGACTAAAAGACACATGCAACACCAGAATATTTCAATCTTCTATGGCTGGAATATGCTGAGTCCCCCGCCAATCCTTCATTTTAAGCATAGCTCACTACCTTAGGCCCCCATACACATTAGTGTATTGTCAAGAAGGCTTTACCGATGATCTACTTTGTGTGAGGAGCTCCCAACTCTCCACCAAAAGGTTCTCCCTGGAGATAAGCCACTGCCAAAAGTATCTGGCAGCAACTTTCTCCCCCTTGAACACACATACACTTTCGGCCAAGTTGAACGTGTATGTGTATGGTGTAGCTAGGAAGGAATCGGGAGAAATAGCCGTTGGTGGAACGATCATTCTGCTAAGGAAGTAATGGAGACTGTCAGAATAGTAGTGGCAACGTATACTCTAGGATTTAACCATTAATATCAATACCAGCACATTGATGAATTACCATAAAGCCACAATACTGTGTAGAATAAGGCCCCATTCACACGTCCGTAGTGTGTTGCGGATCCGCAACACACCTTGCCGCCAGCCCCATGGAGATGCCTATACTTGTCCGCAATTGCAGGTAAGAATAGGACATGCTCTATATTATTGCGGAGCCGCCCGCCGGAAGATCGGCCGCGCGCTCAGCAAATGCGGAGAGCACAGTGTGTGCTCTCCGCATCCATCACGTCCTCATTCAAAACGAATGGGTCCGCACCCGTTCCGCAAATTTGCGGAACGGGTGTAGACGAACATTGCGGACGTGTGAATAGGGCCTAAGTCATAATCATGCTTAATTATGAGGGGTTTCTAACCATTGAACTGTACTTACCCAGATATAAGGACGTCTCACTAGTTCATAATAAGTGACAAAAATAGCACACAAGAAAAAGACTGTTACATTCTGTCATGATTTAAACACCATGGACAGACAGCTAACTAACCGACAATGTTTTCGTTCCCCAGTCCTCCTTCTGACATGCACATTCAGCTCAACTGTACACATTAGATGAGCAGCCTGTGACATATGAGACAACAGCAGCACTCAAGGCTCTGTAAACGACTTAACATAAGATGGTGGATCTATTTCCGTCAATAGCCATCACAATCAGTAACTCATTGACATATATATTTCCATATTGGACATATAGACTGTTAAAGTCGTGACCAAGTATGAGTATCTGTCTTGAGTATTACATTGAGATGACTGAAACCAAAAATATATTTTGCCCAGAAGACCTCTTAGGCTCCATGCACAAGGCCATATTCGTATTTCCCAACGCAAACAGATCTGCAAAATATGTATATATTTCTTTAGCATTTTATATTTTTCGCACTCCCATCAACAGAAATGACTCTTCTTGTTCTCAATACAGACAAGCATAGGATAAAATACAGATTTGTACATGGTTCCAGAGAAATGAATGGGTCAGTGTGCTATCTGTGAAAAATACAGTTGTGTGCATGAAGCCTTAAAGAGGGCAATTCCCAAAACTGAATAGACTTCCATTTCAATATAAGCAAAGGAAGTGGGGGTATAAGTGTTTCCAGACACCTATGACAAGACTTATCTAGAAGGAAACAGCAGCGTTGGACAAATTGAACTTCTAAGTATCAGATCTATCCCCAACCCTTCCTCAACTTTGGGCATTAGCAAGGGTCTGAATATTTGTAAAACTAGTTTACCACATAATAGTCTACACTCAAACATTAGGGGAAGATTTACTGAACTAAATGCACCAGAATTCTGGCTCAATTTGTGCCCCTCCACGAATGCTGTACATGCCTTGCTCCAGATTTATGTGTTTTAGACCCAAAGCTGATCATGCAATTTCAACAGAAAGTAGACAGAATGTTGTATGTTCTAGAGATGTTCAGTACTGAAGCGGTGATCATAGAACAGATAATTTTCTAAACTTCCTGTTAGTAATCCCATGTATAATTGTTGCTGTCTTCTTCTCTTCCAGTTGTTGAGCTCCATGGCGGAGCCTTCACATAGTTGGTGGAAACTCACATTTCTCAGAAAAAAGAAATCCACGCCTAAAGTTGTCTATGAATCGGTTGTAGAACATGCAGGCACAGAGAAGGCACCAGATGAGAACCCAGGCGATACCAATTACACAGCACGGTTAGAGAAAATTGTGGACAAAAACACGAAGGGTAAACATGTAAAGGTGTCCAACTCTGGGCGCTTTAAAGAAAGGAAGAAGGTCCGTCCCTCACTAAATGAGACACCTGGACTATGCCCTGAACCATCAAACGGACAGTGAAGCAAATTCATTCTCGATTAGTTTATTAGTTCCTTGGACAGAAATATGTCAGAGACATTCTCAAGAAAGGGGCTACTCCATGTAAACCTTTTTGAGGATAAGATGGATCCAGACCAAAGATGCCATTGATTTACTCTGATGACTTTTATAGCGGGAAAGGACCGCCTGGCTCATTCCAGTGTTTACAGACACAGTCGTGCATATGTACAAGGGTTAGTCCGTCCTGACCATGTATATACACTTACCATTTCACATCAATGCACATGCACTTCTTGTACTAAATACTATGAAGATAAAAGAACCCCTTGGCATCTCAGGAAGCAACAATCAGACCCGATGGTTTACAGAGTGTATGTCGCATATATGTGCTGGGTCATACACACTGAGAATATGTGTGCTGCACCTATATATAGGAGTTATTCAATATGTCAGTATCCAAATGCTACGAACATAACAACCCCGCCAAACCAGTTCAGGTTAAGGATGTACCTATTCTATACCAATTGACCCAGATCTGTTATAGGCAAGAGTGTGGCTGTAACGTACGCTGCATTCACCTATATATGGTAAATTTCTATAAAATGATGTATGTATAATATATATATATATGTTCTTTTTGTGTTGTTTTTATTTGAACTGGATCATTTGCCAGGCATATATTTTTTAATACGTGCTAATAAATTGTACAGCATGTGCTTTACATGTCAACTGGTGGTGCCAGAAGGCAGACTCATATATTGGATCTATATTTTATAATTTCAACAACTCCCTACTTACCGTGTATAGTCTTTCAGTGCTGATATATCACTATGTCCGTTCGTGGGAATCAAGTTTGTGGTTCTTTTGATTTGGTGGGATCACCAAAAGATGAGGCCAAAAGTATGAATGTTCGAAAACTAAAGAACTTGGGGACCCCAAGTTACAACTTGAGACTGTTTTCATCCAATTGGGGTGCAACATTTCAGCACCTTCACTTTTACATATGTCCAGCGATCTGGCTCAGTTTCTCTCCGGCATTTCCTGAAGCTAGAACAATCCCATATACATCCAATGCATTAGTTGCTGGCTGGACAGTCCACTTGGTGATGTGACACAAAAATGTGCCCTAACCCTGGGTTCACACCTGAGCGTTGCTGAGACGCGCGTTTTATGCGCGTTTTAGTCGTGCGTATTACAGCACGTTTTTGCAAATAGGAAACGCGCGTCATACGCGCGTTCGTGACTCTGGAGACCAATTGAAAAAGGCATATCTACACTTTAACGCGTTTTTGCGCGTTCCCATTGAAGTCTATGGATGCAAACGCGCGACAAAACGCCCCAAAGAAGCTCAAGAACTTCTTTGAGCGTAGGGCGTTTTACAGCGCGTTCAAACTCGCTGCAAAACGCTCAGGTGAGAACCATGCCCATAGGGAAACATGAGTTTTCTCCTGTTGAGCGTTTTACAGCGCGTTCGAACGCGCTGTAAAACACGCAAGTGTGAACTGAGGGTAAAAGCCAAAGGAGCAGCAAAAACTGTTGTAAATACCAGTGTCTTTGCTGCCCATAGCAACTAATCAGAATCAGATTTTGAGGTCATTGTCACATGTCAAATCTATAGGAACCCAATGAGTAGGATTTATCATTGAGTTATAATGGAGTGTGACTCAAGGGAGAAAAAGTGGTCGCAGTAGACCCAATTGTCTTCAAGCAGGACATGGCTGATACCATCTTGTAACATGGGGATTACTATTGTTGTTTGCCTTATTAGTCCACAGGGACAAAGACTGATGTGTAAGAGAAGCTCCTATATACAATGGCGCAAAATAAAATGTCTGAACTATAGCAACCTCGCTCTAATTTCTCCATGTGTAGGTGGAAATATGAACATCAGTATAAAACCCACGTGTTCATCTCCTATTTTAATAGTAGAAATGGGACTGGGCATCTTGCCTGTATATAGGTTTCATGACTTATTTATGTCCCACCTATCAGATTCCCATGCTCCACAATTCCTCAGAAGTATTAGTATCCCTCCTTACTCGTCTGTGTGTGAAACTTCCATAGAAATCCTGTGTCGCTGCTTCCGTTATAAAACATTTAACTAGGTTATATTTGATTCTCCGGTTTCATCTCGGCAGTGTCTTTCAGTACGTCCTCAGGAACCCCGCAGTGAAATGTTAATATTAAGCAGCAGTTCTCACTTTGGAAGATCTTGTCCCACCATGTATTAAATCTGAATAGCCACAAGTAATATTAAATATCCTCTGTAGCAGTCACTGCGGAGAAAATCTGCAGCTGATTGGAACACCCCCTGGCTAAACCAGCTGTTTGCCTGGAGTCTTAGGAGCCAGATTTCCAGCTGATTACAATCACACCCCATGAATTAAAAGGGCTGTCTGTGATATTACAACCCCTTTAATTAAAAATCAGCTACAAATATGAACTGTTAAAGGGGTTGTCCAGTTTACAGAAGAAACCGGACAACAAATGGGGGTCCTCCTGTAAAAAATGAACTGATTGTTACTTACCGTTGCAGCCAGGTAAACATAGCCTGGTCCGAAGAACCAGAATGTCAGTGCGGGATTTGTCAGGTAAGGGTCCATTCACACATCCGTAGTGTATTGCGGATCCACAATACACCCGTCAGGCAACCCCTATAGAACTGCCTATTCTTGTCTGCAATTGCGGACAAGAATAGGACATGTTCTATTTTTTTCCGGAGCCGACGGACCGGAAGTTCGGATGTGTTCTCCGTTAATGCGGATGCAGACAGCACACAGTGTACTGTCCGCATTCATTCCTGCCCCATAGAGAATGAATGGGTCCTGATCTGTTCCGCAACGTTGCTGAACAGATCTGAACCCATTCTACGGACGTGTGAATGGACTCTAAGTTCTTTTATTTGCAGGAGGATTCCATGTGTTGTCCTAAAACCAGACATCCCCTTAAAGTTGTACAAAAAGATAAAAACTATGGGGTCATTTATTAATACCGGCGTTTTAGATGCTAGTCTTAATAATATTGTGTGCTGGCGGTGGATCCGTCAAAGTTATAAAGAGGCTCCGGTCTCTACATTACTTCGGCGCATCCACCGCCAATCTCAACGTAAGCTAGCTTCCTTGCTGGCTTAACTTTAGACCATTTTCTACGCCTAAAACAGGTGTACAAAATGATAAATGAGATGGGACTCCTGGCCCGTCCCCTTCCCCACCTTTTTTCGACCTGGTGTGAGCGGGGAAATAGTCCCAGATTGTCAGCGCAAATAACCTTTGCGCTGAAATCTGCAACAGATATACGCCAGAAAATTGGTGTCTATCATTTAGTAAATTACCCCCTACAGTATATTCTGCCAATTTAGTATATATATATATATATATATATATATATATATATATAGTTAATACATTCTGTCCATTTTTAATTATATTTGTTTGAAGAATCACAGAATCACTGGGGCTGTAAGCACAACTCTCATAGGGGTCACAGATCCTGAACAGTAAATCTGAAGTACTTTGGTTTCAGAAGATGGGATCAGCTCCATTTGTATCAATGCATAACTATGTAGAACCGTTGCTATGGGCTTAGGAGAAGCTGAGTGAGAGCTACTGGCTGTGAGCTGCCATGGCGGCCATATTGGTAGCCATCCAGCTTTCACATGCAGATATTTCATTATGAAATGGATAAATAAGACTCTTCCAGTGTTATTTTTACTGCTGCCATGTATGCTAACTTGGCAGACTTCAATAGACCATAAAATTGTATGGACTCTTTATAACCAGCGCCCGCTTTGGCCTGGGCCTTCATGTATCTGTAGGTCAACGGTGCAGCCACTCCTTCAGCTTTATTGTAGTCATATTCTACCTCCTCCATATTTGCACAAGGTGTTCCTTGTGACTCAGCTCCTAACACGTGAGTGACAAGTGTGCTCCGTCTGTGCCTGTCACGTTCATTCAGGCCTCAGCACTGGACCTTGGGGCGCCTTATAATGTCAGTCACCATCTGGCCAGCTTATATTCTCCTGATACTCGGTGAGGAAAATATTCAATGCATTTACCCTGCTACTTCAAGTCCTCGAACCATGTAATAAAGAAACTTCCTGCTGCCGCTGTTTAACTTAATGATGGAGTTCACAATCGTTATGCTCTGCAGGACTCATTTATCTATTTCGCCATCACTGACACCTCATGCACTAATTAGTCACAACATGAAAGCAATATCCTAAAAGACTGGATAAGTACAATGTCGCTGACGAGCTTCACAGCTCACAAGACACAGATTGCACTCAATTATCTGCAACATTTTGTGAGTGGGTAATTTGGCACAATCAAATACTGGATTATTGGAGGTAGCTTCTTCATCAGGGTTAGGAGAACATCAATGTGCTTTGATTCTTCAAAATCTTGGAATGATGATACCTCAAGGGGCAAGCCGCTCATACACCCAACCACCCTCACCAAGATGGGTGTAAGGACCCGTGTCTTCTCCCTTTGGTCGACGGAATACGATTCGGTCATGTAGACGGTTTGTCTGCCCTTGCCAGAACTCAATCACAGAAGGATGCACAATGTAACCACCCCTACAGAATAAACAGAGGGCAGTCTTAGTATAGGAGCACATCCTTGGGCCCTGATACACCAAGCGCTACCGTTTGACACTCACCATTCAGGTGGCTTGGGGACATCTTTGTCTTTGTATTCTTCTTCTAGTTCAGCATTCTTCTTACGCAAATACTGTTGATTAGATGGAAACACCGTTAGGCTACGCTAATATTTCTTTACTAATGGATTTTCATGTCTCTCCACCATAACCTGCTGCTGTGAAACATAAGGATCCATTTCTGATCCCCTCTTCCCTAAATAACCCACCATTGTCTAACTGGTTTTGGATCTATATAATAAATCAGAAATGGGTAGACGGCTATCCATTTTCCATTGATCCCAGTACAATGTGGTTTCTCTATACTTAGAAAGCTAACACATATTACTGGTTTCTGTATAATCGTATATTGTGCCTGTGAATAAACCAGTAGTATGCATTAGTTTCCTAAGCATATAAATCCACTCTTCTCAACATGGTACGGCTACAGTAAGTAGTGTATATGATATGTACATGCTAGGTCACAGCTCTGCCCTCATCATGCTGATGTAAAGCCCTGTCACTCAAGGGGAGGGGGGAGTGTGTAGCGCACAGGGGGTGTTACAAAAGCAGTGCTACACGGATTTAGCCCTGCCCCCCGGTGCTCCAACTTACTCATTTTCATGTGAATAAAACACATATATCTCTGCAGCTGCTTAGCATACAGACAAACGAAAGGTATTGTTTTAAATCGGCATGATGAGCCCTACCAGGCTGCATGTTTTAATAGGGTTGATCATGCTGACAGAGCCTCTTTAAAAATTGAGCAAATGGAGGATATGGTAACATGACTGCTTGACCTGATGACAAGTGACTGCGAACACAGTGCTCACATACAACCATGGTACCCCTGGCGGAAGGTCATCACCAGGACTTTCACATATATTGGTATCTTTTTCATTCTTTGCAGGTTGCCATACCTAATTTATTATTAACTCAGGATCAGAGGTCTAAGAAAAACTTTGAAAATAGCTTGGATACGAAGTAGATAATAAGATTGCAGGCAACTTCTACTACAATGGGAGTGAGCCCTTCACATGTGTCCTTCCAAGTAGCCCTACCCAGTCAGTTGATGTACAAGTTGTTATAGTCAGTGCCTGAATATGCCCGCAGTTTGGTCACAGTTGACATTTGTGTTTGTGACAGTTGAGACAGATCTAAGTTTTTAAAGGTTTGTGTATAGGTGGGATAGACAAGAAGTGGCTGTATAACTGCAGATACAGTGGACCTATACAGAAGAGTTTATGGGAGACCTGAGCTTTTTCAGTAAAAGACTTAGCAAGTAGAAGTCGATAATTATAGAAGTGTGTTGACTGATATGACAAATCCTGAAGGAATGAGTCAGTGTCTGCCAGAAAAAAACAATAGCATGGGAAGAATTATTTGCTTGACCGACCAGTAGGAAAAATCTTACATGTTACAAGAGAAGGCGTGCCTATGACAAGCAGCAAGGAGCTGCGGTGCCCAGTGCCAGGTGGCACAATCTTTCTCAGCCACACTCACCTCGCGGTCTGGAATCACTTGGCTCTGTTTGCTGACCGCAGCCCCAATCTGGCTGCTTTTTGGACGGGAGCGGAAATAATACTCAGATTCTTCATCTGAAAGTCTTTCCACAGAACCCTCTATCCGCACCTAAGTGAAACACAAGCCCTGTCACTAGGAAACAGGCGGCAACAAAAGTGCTATAATGCAATAGTGAACACAAAGATATCAGAAATACAGCACTTCAACCTTAGAGCCCGTTCACATTTCGGATTTGGATGCCAGAATTTTGATGTAGATTCCGCGCCAAAATTAAGGCAGTGTCCGTGTCACATTGTTTGCAATGAGAGGCAGCGCTGTCGTTTGCTCGGCCAGCGGTTTAAGTCCATGACCAGATGGGGCATGTCCCTTTTTGGCACGGTGTTGGGACAAACGCAGCTGGAAGTAGCGGCAGAGTCCGCTTGCAGTTAAACTCCATTCAATGGGACTAAACTGCTAGCGGGTCCGTGTCATTCAAAGTGAAAAACCACAGCAGAAACTGCGTCGGCTTCTGTTGTGAATACGGGCCTTATAAGTGAATCTTCACGTTTTTTTTTAATCATGTCATTTTAAGGTCAAGTGTACTGTGCTGTTTTTTTTGTAAAGGGGTTATATCCCATGATGAATCTTAATCTCTTTCTAACAAAGCTAGAACCAGCCCTGCACCTCACATAGATCCAGAGCTCTCCTCATGTATTGCTCCAATTGTTCTGCTAGATTTATGTCACGCTGACAGCTCAGGGGGTGAGTACTTTCTGCTGCAGTCCAAGCGGATATCCTTTCCAGCGGCCCTGGAAATAAGTGAGGGGTGGCGGTGGAAGCGCTCACCTCTCTACATTCATCTGTATTACTGGCCTGAAGCCTATAAGAGGCAGGCGCAGGTGGCGCAATGACGCCATCATCGTTGCGATGCCTGAGCCGGGCAGCATACAGTGTGGGACACTGGCTGGAAGAGGCCTGCATCGCATCACTGCCAGAAGCTTGGAGGTAAAATTTTTTTTTGGGGGGGCCAGAATGATGTTGGGCACACTATGGAGGCTCTATATAGGGGCATTTTTTACTGGCACATTACGGGGAGCACTATGGAGAAGGGGAGGACAGAAGCACTATGGGGGCATCTACTGGGGGCACTAAGAAAGAGTATTTTATACTGGTACATTATGAGGGACACTATGAGGGTATCTACTAGGGGAACTATATAGGAGCATTTTATACTGGCACACATTATGGGGGGTACTGTGGGGAAAGAGGAAAGAGAAGCACTATGGGGGCATCAACTGGGGGCACTATATAGAGGCATTTTATACTGGCACACATTATGGGGGCATCTACTGGGGGCACTATATAGGGGCATTTTATACTGGCACATATTATGGGACACACTATGAGGGCATCTACTAGAGGCACTATATAGGGGCATTTACTGAGGGTACTATAGAGGGGTATTTTTTGTACTGGCACACAAAACGGGGGGATTTTTTGTACTGGCGCGATCAAAAAGGTGTATGTATTTAAAATAACTACAGCTCGTCCCGTGTTTTTTTTATATCTGATTATAGTACATGCAGTTTTATTGCCGCGTGCATCGTGCAAAATGCCAGAAGGGGGGCCCACTGAGACTTTATCGACCAAGGGCCCATATGAACCTGGAGCCGGCCCTGTATGAGATTAACTACATTATTTATGTGACCATTACAGCTGATCACTTGCCTCAGAGGTCATATGCCGAACATCCAAGTGTCTCCGCTGAGACCAGTGAATGGCTGCAGCAGTCACATGAATATCATTGTTACAGGACCAGTGGAGACCCCTGGAGTGGCAGGGGATTTTAGTGGGTGACTAATGGTTATTTTTAATGTTATTCTATGTCCCGCTCTTAGGCAACTTTCCTATAATAGCAGACAAAACCTTAAAGGGGTTATCCCATTAATAATGTAAAAAATGAAAATCAGACATCATATAGCACATGATGATCTCTTTCTAACAAAGCTGGAACCAGCCCTGTACCTCACATGGATCCAGAGATCTCCCCATTCATTGCTCTGCTAGATTTATATCAAGCTGACAGCTCAAGGGGAGTGTCTTTTCTGCTTCAGTTCAGGGGGCGTGTCCATGCTAAGGCGGCAGTTGAGAGATTAAACTGAGCATGTGCGGCCTTCATAAAGAGCCGGTCAAAGAAATAAGAAATTAAGTAGCACTATACAGATGCATTTTATTGAATAACTCAGTAGCTATACAACATTTCTAATTACATGCAATTACAAAAGTATTCAGATCCTGATGCTGGTTTTAAAACTGTAGAATATCTTTTGTGGGACAACCCCTTTAAAGGGACCTGTCACATTGTACATGCAGTCCTATGTGGGAGGGTCATTTTATTGAGCAGGAGGAGCTGAGCAGATTGATGTATAGTTTTGTGGGAAAAATTTCAATATAAACTGTATTTCTTTTCTTTACATTTCTGCTATTTCTATAGTGATTTATAGCATGCATGACTGACCATAAAGAGGTATTTGTCAATCAACGATCAGGACCACCCACTGGACTCCTAAGCATATAACAAGCAGGGAGTTAAATGAAAAACACAATTTATACTGAATCGTTTCCCACAGAATGATATACCTTATATCAGCTCTGCTCTATAACAAGCCACCCCGAGATGGAAATGTATGCACAATGTGACAGGTTCCCTTTAGGCCTCATGCACACGACCGTATTTTTGATCCACATTCGATCCGATCTTGCGGATCAGATGTGCACCCATTCATTTTAACGGGGCCACTAAAGATGGGGACATCTGGTCCACACCACATCCGTATGTCCATTTTTTGGACAAGACTAGGCATTTCTAACATAGGGTGGGATGCACACGGCCAGTATCTGTGTTTTGCAAAACTACAATTTGCGGACCGGAAAACAGATGTGGTCATTAAGATGATAAATAGATCCGTATGCAGTAAGCTCATATTCTCAATCTATTGCATGACAGCATTTATAGCAATAACACGGGAACAACATGAAAAGCTCTTTTCTAGTCCTATATGACTAAATAAATAAGGGGAAGGGCAAAAACACAAGCTGCACCGCCAAAGTTGCATTTTTCTTTTGAGGGCGGGGGGCAGATTGCTGAAAACATTTATTGTGTAGCTCTAGCCTAAAAATAAAAAAATGCCCCTAGGCACATGGCTGGCCGCCAAATACCTTTACATTTTCATTTATTTCACTTTCTTGCAGAAGTTTCTTCCGGACGAAGGCAGTCCTCACAAATCAGAGAAGCATGCACAACAGGTTAACAGAAACGCTGCCGCAGAAAGGTTTTAACCCCATAGGGACAGCCAGCGGCCATCTGCATGAATCATGGGGAGAGGTTCGCCGTGATAGGAGCAGCCTTTCCAGTTTCTGTGTTGTTCTATGGGCCATTGTTTTCTGTCTGAGACACTTAAATAACAGGTAGCAGATGCCACATGGGAACTGGACAGGTTCCTGAGCAATGAATTTAGTGCACGTGTCAGCATTCTACCTGACTGTGGTTGGAGTTATACTGGGTTTAATACTTTAAGAAAACGGGCCTCCCTCTGTGATCATTTGGCAGGGTTATATATTGTGTTATTGGATTAGAGGTAACCACAAGTTTAAAGAATCATAGTTGAGAAATGAGAAAATGATGTACTGAAGGAGTCGGGACGATGGCTCACCCAGGCCTCCCCAAAAACTAACATCCAAAGATGAGATGACAGATGAGTGATCCAGATCTTGATCCCGGCGGCCGCCTTCCTCGCCCAGTATTTAGACTGGAGCTGCGTATAAATACCGTATACACCACTAACCCTTCTGCTGAATGTCGGCCTCAATGTCTGTGGCTAAACCTATTAATAAATCCAATATTGATTACAGAATATTAAGGACTAATTGCACCAAGAAACTCCAATTTTCCCTTTAAAGAGCTATA
Source organism: Bufotes viridis (assembly GCA_033119425.1). NCBI lineage: Eukaryota > Metazoa > Chordata > Amphibia > Anura > Bufonidae > Bufotes > Bufotes viridis. Next base: position 215,076,825 of record CM065594.1, on the reverse strand, counting down.
CCCACCAATAGATTCCAGCAAAGGTCTATATAAAATATTAATTTTACCATTTAAATATACTTTATTCCTAGCTTCCAAATCCCTGTTAAAAGAGAGGGACGTGTTCATCCTGAACTTCAGAGCAATAAGAGGGGTGTTGCGCTATGTGTACTGTAATGGCTGCCTACAGATCACAAAGACTCAGGGATATTATATTCTCAAGTATTTTATATTTTAGGCGAAAACATTCTGTATCGACAGGTCTGTGTGTAGAACAGAGACTTCAAAATCTACAAAAAACTGTTACCTGGCGACTCAGGGGCTCCCAGAAAAACAGCAGAGAAGCAAATGGGTTAGATTCCTATAAAGATAAAGCAGGACAAGGTTAGGAGACAAGAGTAGGCAGAGAACCTCTCACTTTATCCAAAAAGACCAGCTCTCACGATCCATTTATAGCCACTGATCCACTCATTTTTGCCCTTTTCTTTCCTTCTCGCCCCTCCCGTTCCCAGGCAATCCGTGCTTTACATGCCAATAAGGGTGTGTACTGCGAAGGGGCCGTAAATGCAGATTTGTCAAGGGGGAGTGAACCAGAGACACTTCCCAATCTGCGTCAGAGCGGTTCCTGCAGTTTGATCTGATGAGAGATACCCCATCTTACGAGTCGCTCTGACACGGTCTGCGCTGAGTGGGCAGAGCACTCAAGTTCACTCCTCAAGAAAGGCCAAGAATCACCTGAGCGGTGGCTACGAATGAAACCTGAGAGCTGGAGTTTTTGAAGGACATGACAGGTCTTCTATAAAAAGCATTTAATGTCTTATGGGATGTAGAGAAATGGATTTAGCTCTTAGTATAGATTTACGAGCCATTACTGATATTTCAATCTTCCTATAAGATTAGGAGTCAGTAGTATGGCCGTGGGTCACAGGAGTAGTGACGGTGTCTCGCTCAGTCACTCAGAGTGATCTCACCCGTCACTGCTATCAGGGCACTTTCTCTAGGTCATTCTCATCTTGGCAATGAAAAGCCGAGATGGAACAACCCCTTTAAAGAGGTTTTCGGGAGTTTTATACTCATGACCTATCCATCAGTATCTGATTAGTGGGGGTACGGCACCCAAGACCCCAGCCGATCAAGTGTTTGAGAAGGCAGCGGTGCTCTCTCGGCTAATTAAGCACAGCACTGTACATTGGATAGCGGCTGTGCTTGGTATCGCAGCTCAGGCCCATTCACTACAATTGGGCTGAGCTGCACCTAGGCCATATGACCAATGAATGCAATGTCACATAGTCTAGGAAAAGCTGGAGAAGGTCGTGGCGCTACTAAGAATGCCAATGCCTTCTCAAACAGCTGATCAGCGGGGGTCCTGGCTGTCAGACCACCACAGATCAGATACTGATGACTTATCCAGAGGATGGTTCATCAGTGTAAAACTCCCAGAAAACCCCTTTAAAGAGGACCGGTCACCACAAAATGCAATACATACTGAAAGCACCATGTTATAGAGCAGGAGGAGCGGAGCAGATTGATATCTAGTTTTATGAGAAAAGATTCAGTATAACCTATCATTTATACATTTATATCTCTGCATTTTCTACCTTCTGTGAAGAGCTATTGGTACAGGAGGGAGGAGTTATCGGTGATTGATAGCATTGTGTGTATAAGTGAGCAACACCTCCCTCCTGTACCAATAGCTCTTCACAGGAAATGGAAAAAGTGGAGATATAAATGAATAAATTACAAGTTTTACTGAATCTTTTCCCCCAAACTATATATCAATCTGCTCAGCTCATCCTGCTCTATAACATTTTGCTTTCAGATTGCATTGTATTTTGTGGTGGAAGGTCCTCTTTAAGGTTAATATGGGAAGATCTGACCCACAAAGTACCATGTTAGAACAGCTATATTGTGCCATTTCTCTGTACAGGGGCGTAGCTAACGGCTTATGGGCCCTGGTGCAAGAGTTCCGCTTGGGCCCCCCTTCCCTTAGTGCTTTGCGTGTCTTCTTATGCGGCACAAGGGTCTTTGGGCCCCCTCAGGCTACTGGGCCGGGTAGCGACTGCTACCTCTGCACCCCCTATAGCTACGCCCATGCCTCTGTAATTTCCTCCAGCAAATGTACGACATGAATAAAAGATCTTACCATTCCCTTTTTTAATGGGTCATGTCCCCACACACTAATACACTGCCCAGTCAGTACGGACAGTATCAGCATGTGTAGGGACACACCCTATTGACACGAAGAACGGCAATGTCCAATTGTTAATTCATTAATCCACTTCCAGAAGGAGTAAAGGAGGAATGGCACAATGTAGAGTTTTAAGAATTGTTATTTCATGGGAATACAATTATTTACTAAAGCAGACAAGTCATCAGTGCCGACGGGTCCTCTGTTAATGGTGTACATGTAGATATTATACATTAATGATGTATATGGGAATTTTTTTAAATCAGTTTAATGTCCCTCACCAGCTCTTTCCCTTTTCTGCTCTCCCGGTTAGTGTAGAATCGGAACCCATCCGAACCAAAGCCTTTGAGGAGAACCATACGTGCAGAGGGTTTCCCGTCCCTATGAAGAAGAGGGAAAAAGGTTAAACTTGACAAACTGGGAGGGTGAATAGTGGACAATGTTACCAAATGGCATGCTGACTCTGGGCCAGTACCTGGTAGCGGTGGCTAGGCACATAGCATTAGGCTCTGCAATGGAAGGGCATTGCAATACCTCCTGGAACCATGCATTGAATTGAGAAATGGGATCAAGGGAAGCTAGATGACATTCTTCAAATGCCTGAGGGAAAAAAGGGATAAAAATATTAGATTTAGGGCCGATTAAGATCCAGGGCTGGCAATTTACAGTCTGTGAAAATATAGAACCTCTAATGTCTGCAGTGAAAATGAAGCTTCAAGAAAACTAATCATTCAGAATTAGTAGAATTTAAAAAAAAATGTCCCCAGGCGTTTATTCTTTCACTCTGGTCATTCAGGTTTCCAAGGTGTTTTTTTTACAATGTATGAAATAACAAGATGGTTATGTCCTGGGAGGTACTGAAAAGGTTGTCAAAACTACACCCCCTCCTCTGACATCACTTCCTGCTCTGCAGCTATTGGCTGAAGCTGCATCTCACAGACATCCTGCTCGCCCCCCCTCCATGCTTCCTTCCAGATGCAGGAGGAAGCAGCTCAAACGGAGCAGAAAGCACTCAGAATTATGTCATGACTGTATCATGATAATGATTATAATGCATTTAGTACACCCAGGTATGACCGCCGATAGAAGATAGGGAATTCTTAGTAACCATAGTTCTTAATGGGGTTTTCCAATTGCAAAAGGTCATCCATTATTTCAATGAGGAGAGTATGCACCTGGCAAACAGGACTAAGAAAAACCCATTTAGAAGAGATTTTCCCGGTCTCACTCATTCATGACCCATCCTAGGATAGTGCAAAAGAGAGTTAGACCAGAACCTTCAAACTATGCATAAATGAAGTTCAAGTGCAAGCTACCATGGTTGCAATGTAAAAGCAAACAAGGACTACAAGTAACAGCGCACTGCTTTATGCACAAAGACACATGCAAACATTGAAAACATGAGTAACTGTCAATTGCATTATTGCTATACTTACCATAGGAAAATTAGAAGCTCATTGCTCACATGTCAGGCCCATCTACCAGCGACAAGGTGGCTTCTAACCGATGGGACCTACACTAAGAGTATTGCCTCTTTTGGGCTGCTCCTTGTAGTCCTTGTTTGCTTTTCTATCCTAGGATAGGTCATGAATATCCGATTGGTTGGAGTCATCCTCAGTTTGAGCTAGGGGTGGGCGATATGGCCTAAAATCTATATTGCGATATAATTTTAAGCATGTGCGATATGCGATATATATCGCGATATATTATTTTCTATATTTTTTGGGGGGGGGGTGTTTAAACTTTTTTTTTTTTTTAATAACCATTAGCCTCCTTAAAGGCTAGAACCCTTGTCATATTCACCCTAATAGACATCTATTAGGGTGAATAGGACGTTACACTCTCCCTGCTGCCCTGTATATAGTACACACAGCAGCAGGGAGCTGACCATGGCAGCCAGCCTCTGATCACCCCCTTCCCCAGCCTCTCATGTGCCCTCCAGCCTCTGATCAGCCCCCAGCCTCTGATCAGCCCCCAGCCTCTGATCAGCCCCCCAGCCTCTGATCAGCCCCCCAGCCTCTGATCAGTCCCCCAGGCTCCTATGTGCCTCCCAACCTCTTATGTGCCCCCAGCCTCTGATCAGCCCCCAGCCTCTCATGTGCCTCCCAACCTCTTATGTGCCCAGCCTCTCCCTCTTATCAGCCCACCCAGCCTCTGATCAGCCTGATCTGATCATTGGTGGCAGTGGCCACAGGGTCTCCCTCCCCCACATCATTGGTGGCAGTGGGCAGTGCGCCCCCTCCCTCCCCAGTATTAATCAATGGTGGTAGTGGCCCCCTTCCGACCCCCACGTGCGCGGTGGCCGCTCCTTCTTCTGTCTGTGCGGCGCATTGCTAATGCTTATAGATGCGCCGCACAGATCTATGAGTAGAAGGAACGCCCGGCGGCCACCGGCTCCTTCTTCTGTCTGTGCGGCGCATTGCTAATGCTTATAGCATTAGCAATGCGCCGCACAGATCTATGAGAAGGAGGAGCGCCCGGCGGCCACCGCGCACGTAAGTATAATGCTGCTCACTTACATACCATGGCAGCCAGGACTTCAGTAGCGTCCTGGCTGCCATGGTAACCGATCGGAGCCCCAGCATTACACTGCTGGGACTCCGATCGGAACTGCCGCTCAAGGTCATATCGCGGTCCGGCGATATAGGCGATATGCACAAAATCCATATCGTGGCACAAATTTATATCGCATATCGCCTATATCGCCTATACCGTCCACCCCTAGTTTGAGCCAACTGCTGGGTCAGAACAATTATCCCATTTAAGGGGTGGAAGATGTCAAATCTCCATCCATCTGATATTGATGACCTATCCCAAGGTCATTGGAGCGCTAAGAGCTGTCAGATCCTCACATCACTGCCATTCCCATGACAGATTGGCACACACTGACCGGATAGTGTTGAGTCAGTGCTGATATCTTAACTCATTGAAGATGTTATTAGGCTTGTGCGTCCTAAGACTCCAGTGGATCACTGAGCAGCGGGAAAACATTGCTTGGTCAGATGAACCTAGATTTCTGTTGCACCGCGTTCATGGAAGGGTTAGGATTTGGCGCATGCAGCATGAATCGAGGAACTCTTCCTGTCAAGTGTCAACACTTCAGACTGATGGAAGTGAAGCAATGGTGTGAGGAATGTTCTTGGCACACTTTGGGTCCTCCGATACCTGTGGATAATTGTTTGGACAGTGGGGTTTACCTAAGCATTGTGGCTGACAAAGTTCATCCCTTCAAGGCAGCAGAAGGCCATTTTAACCAGAACAATGGACCGTGCCACAAGGGTCGTATAGCCATGGACTGGTTCCGGGGACACGACAGCGAGTTTTTCTTGGACTTTAAAGTCCCCAGATCTTAATCTGATAGTGGGGACAAGGTAGAACAGGCTGTTCAGAACAAGTCAGAAGCTCCATCTAATTTGTGGCAACTGCGAAAAGCTACCCTGTCTGTATGGGCCAATATTCCTGCAGAATGATTTCAATAGCCCTTGGAATCTATACCACGGCTGTGGTTCTGAAGGCCAAAGGAGGTCCAATGCACTACTGTAGGGGAATCTCTAAAAGAGTGGCCATTCAGTGTATATTGCAATATACAGCAGGTGTTGTAAAAAGACCTTTCTTTGACAAAATTAGTGAGTATAGTCAAAGCAGTGGTGATAAAATTAGCGCAGGATGATTGCAGTAAAGATTGTTACATGTAGTGACAAATGATGATAGACCTGTCAGTCACAGTGAATTGTCAGATACTGTAGAGGAAGGGCGTCTATACAGCAGAGGTAGGAGTAGAAGGATAGCTGTCAGACCACTGTGTACTGTATACAAATTGGCTCTAATTCCAAAAAGAAAGCTGAACCTCTGATGCCACCAGATGTAAGGTGGGTATCCTATAAGTTCATGTTTGATCCTTTAAACAGGCCTTGAGGCATAACTTGTATAATAGCTAAGCCAGTACCTCCCAAAATGTGTACTGTATATACACCGAACAGCTATTTGTGAAATGAAAAACATTTATTTTCATATGATAATGGAACCAAGGGGTGGAATATATTAGACGGGAAGTGAATAGTCAGGGTAGGGTCGCATGTGATGGCAGTGACACACCTGCGGTGCTTCCAAAAACTCCTGTGGTATGCGGCCACTCTGGTTTTTACACTGATTGCTAAGTGACTGCATTGCTTTGTAGTTTAAACAGCAGTGTCCTGGTAAAATAATATCGCCCCATAATCAGTTTAGAAAATCACAGCAGCAGCATGTCACCATAGTTTTCGGTCGCATCACAGCCACGTATGTATGGCATATAATTAGTTCTTGAAGTTGATATGTTTGAACCAACTCCAACCAGTATTTATACAAAATTTGGGGGATAATCAAAAATTCCAATTCCAACAAAGTCAATCCCCTTAAAACATAACCTTTAATATTATTAATAAAATATGGGGCCAATACCCCTTTTATTGCAATGACAGGGGAACACTCTCTGCACTCCACTGATCCCTGGCACCTGCGTCCGATATGACCTATAAATGGGTGTTTGTACCAATAGTAGATGATACGTGGGTATAATGCTGTATAGGGGCACGAGTGAGGATCTAAGCGACCTTCACAAGGCTCAAATTATGATTGCTAGAGGACTGGGTCAGAGCAAATTAGTGAGAAAGTTAAAGGGGTATTCTCATCTCTAGAATGGGGTCCCTTGACCCATTTCCGCTACACTCCGTCCCTTTGGCCGCCACATCCAGGCTGTGAGATGTGGCTACACTGTTTCTATAAAAGTGAATGGGAATTACAGAAACAGTACACAGCCGTGTCCGTAAACCCACCTATCATTACTGGATGCGGTGGTCAGCGGGACAGGTCAGGGGACACCCGTTCTCCAGACAGGTGTGAATCTCAGAGGTGGGTCCCGCATCTATCAAACATTTATGGCAAAGAAAGATCCGCATGTATGCCAGGACCAAGGTTTCCTAACAGAAAACTGCCTCTACCAGCTTGCCATTTTCCCATAGTGCACCTTGTGCCATCTCTACTGCCTACCCAAACACTGTGCAGACCATGTACATCCCTTCATGGCCCCAGTATTACCTCATAGTAGAGCAATCTTTCAGCAAGATAATGCCCCTGCCACATTGCAAAAATTGTTCAAGAATGGTTTGGGAACATGACAAAGAGTTCAAGGTGTTCACTTGGTCTCCAAATTCTCCAATCAAGCATCTGTGGGATGTGCTGGAAAAACAAGTCTAATCCATGGAGGCCTCACCTCACAACTTGACAAAGGACTTGTATAGATGCTTACGTGTTCAAATTCTCATGCAATAGTTCCTATTATTTACTTAGTATTTCCTACAATCACACATGGAGGCCGACACTAGTGTTTTCGGCCCGTTCCCGAACTTGGTCATGACCACACAGGAAATGTGTGGCAGGGGAAGTGCTGGGATGGACATGAACACTAGTGTCGGCCTACTTGTATTATTGCAGGAAATTTCAGCACACTCCATCTGGTCAATGAACAGTACTGAAAATTGTCACATTCCGGTTCTACTAGTTTTTTTGTTGAAGGTCTAGTTCATAGATGATTGCAAAGACAAATAGCCCTTTGAAGGGATTAAAAGTGTCATGACCTTGGACGACAAGTACCGTAATCCCCAGGATTTGATGCCATGACTTCATCTCTACATTCTGGACTTCACCTCTGACGACTTGTGGTCCATTAGGCTAATTTTATAATGTGTTTCTGAGCTTAACTGCCATTTACTAAATTCCTAGATTATCTGCCATTTTGCCACAAAAGGTCTTTATATTCAAACAGGTTGATTGGTCTCCAACCAGAGCCAGGGGTGGGAAGGGTAGGCAGTCATCTATGGTGCAAGTGTGGAGGCAGCACAATTTATCCCATAAAGTGTATGGCCAGTCAAACGCTTTGCCTGAGTGGTTAACAGTCCTGCAGGTGCCAGGGTCCGAAATTTTAGGATCCAGCATCGAATAGAGGGGGCACATTCTAGAAACCCTACTTTAGGCACTTGGAGCTTGTCCCATCTCTTCCTGTGATTCTCCGGTGGTTGCGTAACTACAACTCTCAGCATGCTCTGACAGTCTGTGATTGGTCTTAAGCGGCTTCGGCTTGCTCTTGGTACCACATATAGTGCCACATAATTTGTTTCAGGACCATACCTGGTTATCAGCATAGGAACGGACCTCTGTAATTGGAGCCAGGATAAAACCTCTCGGCAATTATCGATTGTACTATGGAGCGGGAATGAAAACTGCTACCTTCAGCAGAAGTTATGACTTTTGAGGCTTTTTACAACCCTGTTGTTCTTGTCACATGGTCTTGGACTTCCTTTATTTTCTATCACTAGCATTTAGCCGAACTCATAAAGGAATACCTATATAATGACAGGTAGATCTCACTATAACAGGTTTGTGTAGATGATGTCAATGTTTATTTCATATGAATGCACAGATTAAACTGTGGGTTCACCCTTGTGAACCCACAATTATATGTTACTTGCGTGCCAGCCGTGTCCAGGCTGAAATCCGTGCTCATAACAAGAGGAGCAGGTGAGAGCTGCCTTTTTCTCCCAGCATATCAGTGGTACACAGTATATCAGTGGTACACAGTATATCAGGGGTACACAGTATATCAGGGGTACACAGTATATCAGGGGTACACAGTATATCAGTGGTACACAGTATATCAGTGGTACACAGTATATCAGCGGTACACAGTATATCAGGGGTACACAGTATATCAGCGGTACACAGTATATCAGCGGTACACAGTATATCAGGGGTACACAGTATATCAGTAGTGTAAGGTATATCAGTGGTACACAGTATATCAGTAGTGTAAGGTATATCAGTGGTACACAGTATATCAGTAGTGTAAGGTATATCAGTGGTACACAGTATATCAGTGGTACACAGTATATCAGTGGTACACAGTATATCAGGGGTACACAGTATATCAGGGGTACACAGTATATCAGGGGTACACAGTATATCAGTGGTACACAGTATATCAGTGGTACACAGTATATCAGGGGTACACAGTATATCAGGGGTACACAGTATATCAGGGGTACACAGTATATCAGTAGTGTAAGGTATATCAGTGGCACACAGTATATCAGTAGTGTAAGGTATATCAGCGGTACACAGTATATCAGCGGTACACAGTATATCAGGGGTACACAGTATATCAGCGGTACACAGTATATCAGCGGTACACAGTATATCAGCGGTACACAGTATATCAGGGGTACACAGTATATCAGTGGTACACAGTATATCAGTGGTACACAGTATATCAGCGGTACACAGTATATCAGCGGTACACAGTATATCAGGGTACACAGTATATCAGGGGTACACAGTATATCAGGGGTACACAGTATATCAGGGGTACACAGTATATCAGTAGTGTAAGGTATATCAGTGGCACACAGTATATCAGTAGTATACAGTATATCAGCGGTACACAGTATATCAGCGGTACACAGTATATCAGGGGTACACAGTATATCAGTGGTACACAGTATATCAGTGGTACACAGTATATCAGGGGTACACAGTATATCAGGGGTACACAGTATATCAGTGGTACACAGTATATCAGGGGTACACAGTAGATCAGGGGTACACAGTAGATCAGTAGCGTAAGGTATATCAGTGGTACACAGTATATCAGTAGTATACAGTATATCAGCGGTACACAGTATATCAGCGGTACACAGTATATCAGTGGTACAAAGTATATCAGTAGCGTAAGGTATATCAGTGGTACACAGTATATCAGTGGTAAACAGTATATCAGTGGTATACAGTATATCAGTGGTACACAGTATATCAGTGGTACACAGTATATCAGTGGTACACAGTATATCAGTGGTACACAGTATATCAGTGGTACACAGTATATCAGTGGTACACAGTATATCAGTGGTACACAGTATATCAGTAGCATACAGTATATCAGCGGTACACAGTATATCAGTGGTACACAGTATATCAGGGGTACACAGTATATCAGTGGTGTAAGGTATATCAGTGGTACACAGTATATCAGTGGTACACAGTATATCAGTAGTATACAGTATATCAGCGGTACACAGTATATCAGTAGTGTAAGGTATATCAGTGGTACACAGTATATCAGTGGTACACAGTATATCAGTAGTATACAGTATATCAGCGGTACACAGTATATCAGTAGCATACAGTATATCAGCGGTACACAGTATATCAGTGGTAAACAGTATATCAGCGGTACACAGTATATCAGGGGTACACAGTATATCAGTAGTGTAAGGTATATCAGTAGTATACAGTATATCAGTGGTACACAGTATATCAGTAGCATACAGTATATCAGCGGTACACAGTATATCAGTAGCATACAGTATATCAGCGGTACACAGTATATTAGTAGCGTAAGGTATATCAGGGGTACACAGTATATCAGGGTTACACAGTATATCAGTGGTAAACAGTATATCAGCGGTACACAGTATATCAGTAGTATACAGTATATCAGTGGTACACAGTATATCAGTGGTACACAGTATATCAGTAGTATACAGTATATCAGTGGTACATAGTATATCAGTGGTACACAGTATATCAGTAGCATACAGTATATCAGCGGTACACAGTATATCAGTGGTAAACAGTATATCAGCGGTACACAGTATATCAGCGGTACACAGTATATCAGGGGTACACAGTATATCAGTAGTGTAAGGTATATCAGTGGTACACAGTATATCAGTGGTAAACAGTATATCAGCGGTACACAGTATATCAGTAGTATACAGTATAGGGGGAAAGAGAATGACAAGAGGGGGAAGGGGAATGACAAGGGGGGGGGGAGGAGAATGACAAGAGGGGGAAAGGGAATGACAAGGGGGGGGGGGGAGGAGAATGACAAGAGGGGGAAAGAGCTGGGGGTTGTAGTGATGCAGAGACTGCAGAGGCTGAGCCCCAGGTGGGAGTTGTAGTGATGTGGGGACTGCAGAGGCTGAGCGCTAGCTGGGGGTTGTAGTGCTCAGTAAAGTATCATGGTGCCCACTGTGTTTATGCCCTCCGGACCCCTCTGCCCTCTCCTTCGGACCCCTCTGCCCTCCCCTCCAGACCCTGTAATCCTTATAAGGGTTTCCACATGTCATGGTGGCCGCCAGGGGCGATCACTTGGATGCTGGCAGCGTCTGACGTGTCATATAACCAATTGAAGAGGGGAAGCATTATGGGGGGCCCTATATACTCGCACATTATGGGGGGCACTATGGAGAAGAGGGGAAGGACCACTATGGGGGCCCTATGTACTGGCATGCATCATTGGTTGGCTCTATGGAGAAGTGGGGGGGAGGAAAAGCACTATGGGGGCATCTACTGGGGGCTTTATGACGCGGCTCCGTCTGGCTCCTAACTTTTTTAGCCGGCTCCTAGAGTCCAAGGAAATTTATCAAGCCCTGGCGTAAGGTATATCAGTGGTACACAGTATATCAGTGGTACACAGTATATCAGTAGCGTAAGGTATATCAGCAGTACACAGTATATCAGTGGTACACAGTATATCAGTAGTGTAAGGTATATCAGTGGTACACAGTATATCAGTGGTACACAGTATATCAGTAGCGTAAGGTATATAAGCGGTACACAGTATATCAGCTGTACACAGTATATCAGCGGTACACAGTATATCAGCGGTACACAGTATATCAGTAGCGTACACAGGTATATCAGCGGTACACAGTATATCAGCTGTACACAGTATATCAGTAGCGTAAGGTATATCAGCGGTACACAGTATATCAGCTGTACACAGTATATCAGTGGTACACAGTATATCAGTAGCGTAAGGTATATCAGTGGTATACAGTATATCAGTAGTGTAAGGTATATCAGTGGTACACAGTATATCAGTAGCGTAAGGTATATCAGCGGTACACAGTATATCAGGGGTACACAGTATATTAGTGGTAGACAGTATATCAGTGGTACACAGTATATCAGTAGCGTAAGGTATATCAGTGGTACACAGTATATCAGGGGTACACAGTATATCAGTGGTACACAGTATATCAGTGGTACACAGTATATCAGTAGCGTAAGGTATATCAGCGGTACACAGTATATCAGCTGTACACAGTATATCAGCGGTACACAGTATATCAGCGGTACACAGTATATCAGTAGCGTAAGGTATATCAGTGGTACACAGTATATCAGTGGTACACAGTATATCAGTGGTACACAGTATATCAGCGGTACACAGTATATCAGTGGTACACAGTATATCAGTGGTACACAGTATATCAGCGGTACACAGTATATCAGTAGCGTAAGGTATATCAGTGGTACACAGTATATCAGTGGTACACAGTATATCAGTGGTACACAGTATATCAGCTGTACACAGTATATCAGCGGTACACAGTATATCAGTAGCGTAAGGTATATCAGCGGTACACAGTATATCAGCGGTACACAGTATATCAGCGGTACACAGTATATTAGTGGTACACAGTATATCAGCGGTACACAGTATATCAGCGGTACACAGTATATCAGTAGCGTAAGGTATATCAGTGGTACACAGTATATCAGCGGTACACAGTATATCAGCGGTACACAGTATATCAGTAGCGTAAGGTATATCAGTGGTATACAGTATATCAGCAGTGTAAGGTATATCAGTGGTACACAGTATATCAGTAGCGTAAGGTATATCAGTGGTATACAGTATATCAGGGGTACACAGTATATCAGGGGTACACAGTATATCAGTGGTACACAGTATATTAGTAGCGTAAGGTATATCAGTGGTACACAGTATATCAGTGGTACACAGTATATCAGTGGTACACAGTATATTAGTGGTACACAGTATATTAGTAGCGCAAGGTATATCAGTGGTACACAGTATATCAGTGGTACACAGTATATCAGTGGTACACAGTATATCAGCGGTACACAGTATATCAGCGGTACACAGTATATCAGTGGTACACAGTATATCAGCGGTACACAGTATATCAGTGGTACACAGTATATCAGTGGTACACAGTATATCAGTGGTACACACAGTATATTAGTAGTGTAAGGTATATCAGCGGTACACAGTATATCAGCGGTACACAGTATATCAGTAGCGTAAGGTATATCAGTGGTACACAGTATATCAGTAGCGTAAGGTATATCAGTGGTATACAGTATATCAGCGGTACACAGTATATCAGTGGTACACAGTATATCAGCAGTACACAGTATATCAGCGGTACACAGTATATCAGCGGTACACAGTATATCAGCGGTACACAGTATATCAGTGGTACACAGTATATCAGCGGTACACAGTATATCAGCGGTACACAGTATATTAGTAGCGTAAGGTATATCAGTGGTACACAGTATATCAGTGGTACACAGTATATTAGTGGTACACAGTATATTAGTAGCGTAAGGTATATCAGTGGTACACAGTATATTAGTGGTACACAGTATATCAGTGGTACACAGTATATCAGTGGTACACAGTATATCAGTAGCGTAAGGTATATCAGTGGTACACAGTATATCAGTAGCGTAAGGTATATCAGCGGTACACAGTATATCAGTGGTACACAGTATATCAGCGGTACACAGTATATCAGTGGTACACAGTATATCAGTGGTACACAGTATATCAGTGGTACACAGTATATCAGTGGTACACAGAATATCAGTGGTACACAGTATATCAGTAGTGTAAGGTATATCAGCGGTACACAGTATATCAGCGGTACACAGTATATCAGTAGTGTAAGGTATATCAGCGGTACACAGTATATCAGCGGTACACAGTATATCAGCGGTACACAGTATATCAGTAGCGTAAGGTATATCAGCGGTACACAGTATATCAGTGGTACACAGTATATCAGCGGTACACAGTATATCAGCGGTACACAGTATATCAGCGGTACACAGTATATCAGTAGTGTAAGGTATATCAGTGGTACACAGTATATCAGTAGCGTAAGGTATATCAGCGGTACACAGTATATCAGTGGTACACAGTATATCAGCGGTACACAGTATATCAGCGGTACACAGTATATCAGTGGTACACAGTATATCAGCGGTACACAGTATATCAGTGGTACACAGTATATCAGTAGTGTAAGGTATATCAGTGGTAGACATTATATTAGTGGTACATAGTATATCAGTAGCGTAAGGTATATCAGTGGTACACAGTATATCAGTGGTACACAGTATATCAGTAGTGTAAGGTATATCAGTGGTACACAGTATATCAGTGGTACACAGTATATCAGTGGTACACAGTATATCAGTAGTACATAGTATATCAGTAGTGTAAGGTATATCAGTGGTACACAGTATATCAGTGGTACACAGTATATCAGTGGTACACAGTATATCAGTGGTACACAGTATATCAGTGGTACACAGTATATCAGTGGTACACAGTATATCAGTGGTACACAGTATATCAGCGGTACACAGTATATCAGCGGTACACAGTATATCAGCGGTACACAGTATATCAGTGGTACACAGTATATCAGCGGTACACAGTAGAGATGAGCGAATTTTATATTTTGAAATTTGTTTGCGGTTCGTTTTGTGGTATTTAGTTAATTGCGTTATGGATTCCATTACCACGGACCATAACACAATTCTATGATGGAATGCATAACGGAATGCCTTTAGAGTCATTCCGTTATTCATTCTGTCATAATAGAAGTCTATGGGCTGCATAACAGATCCGTCCCGTTTCCGTTATGCAGGAGGGGACTCCAGCATAACGTAAACCTTAAATACCGTAATTAAAGATTATTATGACGGAATGCCTCTAAAGACATTCCGTTATGCATTCTGTCATGGAATTGCATTTATGGTCTGTGGTAACGGAATCCATAACGCAATTCAGAATATACCACAACACGAACCCGCACACAAACTTCAAAATATGAAATTCGCTCATCCCTATCAGTAATATACAGTATCAGTAGTACACAGTATATCAGTAGCGAACAGTTGGTATCAGTATAAATTATGGGATTTTAAGGTATAGAAACAAACCAGCAGAAAATGTGGGGGATCTTTGTGGAGCGCAGCTCATGAACCCCACTAATGTTACCTTCTGACACCTACAACAAGCCTAAAAAATGTTTTCCAGGTCTAGAATCCAGGTCAAAATACATAGAAGCCAGCAATGATATTAAAGGAATAGAATGTGATCTGACTCCAGTGGTGGTGACCAGAAAGTCCCACAGCAGCCCCATCTTTACCCACCTAGTATCCCACATTGTTCCCCAACTCCAGCCCTCAGGGCCCACCTACTGATCGTGATTTCAGAATATCCAACAAGTCCTGATGCATGGACACTAATTATGTCATCTGCTCAATACTAAGGAAATCCTGAAAACACGACCGGCGGGTGGGCCCCGAGGACGGGAGTTGTGGAGCACTGCCATATAGCAACTCCAGCAGATGTCTGACTTTCCAGTGCCGCGCCCTCTGCTGGTAGTGAGAAAGCACTGCACTTTGCTGGAAGGTATTGTGCAAGCAGCCTATAAAGGGGTAGTGCACTCATTTCCAGTTCTCCCAGACTGGCGGGACCCCTATCATACTTACCTGATCCCCGGCACTGGGTCCCAGCTTGTTCTCTCCGCTGTTTGTTTCGGGTCCCTCCTTGTAAACTTCAGGTTTGATGCCACTACAGCCAATCACTGCTCCCCTGATGTTACGGGACCATTTGACATGACGCAAAGGGAAGCAGCAGCCAGTGATTGGCTGCAGTGGTGCCAAACCTGAAGCTTACATGGAGGGACCCGAAACAAGCAGCGGAGACAACGAGCCAGGACCCAGTGCCGGGGATTAGGTAAGTATGGTCATCCATGTGGGAGCCGCCAGTCTGAGAGGTCTGGAAATGATTCCAGTTATGTGACATTATCACTAGATCAGTGACGGTTCTACCAGTGGGCCCCCCACTGATCATGAGAACGGGGACCCCGTACCCTATGGAGCTCCCCGACATGAACCAATCTAATAGTTATCCCATATCCTGCAGATAGGGAATAACGCCATATCTGGACAACCCCTTTAACGCACGTGTTCATTTCTTGGTAGGTAATGGTACTCCTTACAGAGATCCAGCTGGTATAGGGTGTCTTACAGGCAATGCACCCTGGAAAAAGTATAGGTGTCCAGCAACAAGCCAACGGGCACTGCCATGGAGGCCGCTGACAGAGAGGTTTGGTCACGCCCCCTTCACTAGCAGCCGTGTTGGAACAGCAGCGCTGTGTGAACTGGGGAGCCGACTGTACTACAGAAGAGGGCGGCGCTGACAGGCATATAAAAGGATATTAGTAAGCTTTCAACAGAGAGTTTTCTGCCATTAGTATGTTGGCACAGATTCCACGCCAAATCAACCATGGCGTCTGTGTGATGACCGCCTCCAATTGTTTTCAATGGTACACTACGCTGCTGTTTGCACGCCCAACGGTTTAAAGCCACAACAGCTGCACAAAGGGACATGTCCCTTAGGCCTCTTGCACACAAACGTTGTGTGCCCGTGGCCGTATTGCGGCCCGCATAGGGTGGGTCCGCAATACACGGGCACCGGCCCGTGTGAACTCCGCATCGCGGATGCGGAACCATTCACTTGAATAGGTCCGCAATCACGGAGACGCGGTGCAGACGGATCACGGACCCGTTCAAGTTCAATGGGTCTCGATCCGTCCCGGCCGCCGCATGGACGTGGTAACTTGGAACCGAACCCGAGTTCGGGAAATGGTTTCTGAAGTTATTATGCGAAAGTAATAAGTTCAGCTCGTCGGAGCTAATACATTCTGATACTGTAGGCAGCGCTCGCTCCGTACATTATTGAAACTAAGTTTTATGCGAATAGACTTCGGTTGTTTTATCCGAAACGATTCGCTCATCCCCTAGTCATAGACCTAGGAAGAGGCTGCAGTGCTCCCCAGAGCTGATCCCTGGGGGTACCAGGAGTCGGACCCCCACCATCATATATTTGAACACCAGAAAACCCCTATAATGCCTGGGGCCCTCACACAGGTTGTACTTACCTACCAGCGATGAGTGGGGTGTCAGTGGTTCAGCCAATAGCAGGCCGATGGGGACAAGCCTCCCCCGCCCCCATCACCGGTAGGTATGTAACAACCTGTGTGAGGGGCCCAGGCATTATAGGGTTTGGATAACCTCTTTAAGGAGCTTTGAAACATGACTAGTAATATTAACCAAATCAGAGCCGCCCATCTGTAGATAGCAGTGTACCTAAGTAGTCAGGTAAAAGGGGAAAAGCACATTTATTAAAGGGGTTGCCCAGTATTACAAAAAAGATGGCTGCCTTCTTCCAAAAACAGCTCCACCCCTGTCCGCAGGTTGCGTGCAGTACTGCAGCTGAAGGAGGAGCTCCGCTGCAATACCAGGCACAGTCCATGGCCAGGGGTGGCGCTTTTGGAAGAAAGCAGCCATATTTATCTGATCCTGGACAACCCCTTTAAGCTATCCTTAGATATTAGATTTGCTTTGAATGATTGCTCAGATTTGTGGTATCTTGTGGTGCTTCCCGAGTTGTGGCCCTGACAACCTACAGAGGCTGCAGTGCCAGCTGACACCCTGTGCTGAGACTTGTAGTTCCACAACAGAGCCGAGGTCACGACCTTTTACCTCCTTGTCGCTCCGGTAACTCTTCCGCATGGTTGCCAGGTCCATGGTGTCACTTCCAGTGGTGCGGCTCAGAGCCCGGGCAGTGTGCAGTACACAGGTAGGTGTCAGGATCCCTCGACACACAAACATGCTAGACCGGGGGGAAAGGAGCTGCCATGATGTCATGGTCATGTGATCGGTCACGTGTCAGGAGGAGGACAGCTGTGGGCACCGGAGGAGCTGCAGTAATGGCCGCTGTGCCAAACTTCACCGGGCTGTCAGGTAAAGGAGGCCGTGTGTGGCAGGAAAATAAGGGTTGTCCTGCGGGTTGTCACCCGTCCTGTGCTCACTGCAGCCTGGACATGCTGGGACTGGTAGTTCCCCTCTTATAGTACTCTGACTGATGACTGCGTATATCATATAATAAGGGATGATGTCTGCAGTAAGGGCATGCTGGGACTGATAGTTCCCTTCTGATAGTAATCTGATAACTGCGTATATCATATAATAAGGGATGATGTCTGCAGTAAGGGCATGCTGGGACTGATAGTTCCCTTCTGATAGTACTCCGACTGATGACTGCGTATATCCCATAATAATGAATGATGTCTGCAGTAAGGGCATGCTGGGACTGTTAGTTCTCCTCTTATAGTACCCTGACTGATGACGTCCCATAATAAGGGATGATGTCTGCAGTAAGGACATGCTGGGACTAGTAGTTCTCTCCTCTTATAGTACTCTGACTGATGACTGTGTATATCATGTAATAATGAATGATGTCTGCGGTAAGGACATGCTGGGACTAGTAGTTCTCTCCTCTTATAGTACTCTGACTGATGACTGCGTATATCATGTAATAATGAATGATGTCTGCGGTAAGGACATGCTGGGACTAGTAGTTCTCTCCTCTTATAGTACTCTGATGACTGCGTATATCCCATAATAATGAATGATGTCTGCAGTAAGGACATGCTGGGACTAGTAGTTCTCTCCTCTTTTAATACTCCGACTGATGACTGCGTATATCATATAATAAGGGATGATGTCTGCAGTAAGGACATGCTGGGACTAGTAGTTCTCTCCTCTTATAGTACTCTTACTGATGACTGCTGATGTCCCATAATAATGAATGATGTCTGCAGCCTGGACATGCTGGGGCTAGTAGTTCTCTCCTCTTATAGTACCCTGACTGATGACTGCGTATATCCCATAATAACGGATGATGTCCGCAGCCCGGACATTCTTGGACTCGCAGTCCCCCTTCCATTACCCTTGCTGTAATGACTGCTGATGATAACAGATAATACATGCAGCCTGCGTGTGCCAGGAGTTATAATTCTCTTAGGATCTGTTCACACGGCAGCTTTGTTCCATGGAATTTGGCACATATTGCAGGACGGCCGCGCGGTAACCACCACCCAAGCCACACTGTCGTTCATGCGGCCTTGGTGGACATGTGAATCTAGTCTAAGGGGCTCTTTCCCAACGAGCGGATGCCGGGCGGGTAATCCGCTGTGTGAAAGAGAGCTAAGCCCCGCTCCGGACAGCAGAGACAAGGAGCATTAACATGATTGATAATGCTCCATGCCTCTCTGTGACCTTTTTACTACAAAATCACAGTGAGATAAAGATGTCACTGTGATTTTGTAGTAAAAAGATCGCAGAGATGCAAAGAGCATTATCAATCATGTTATTGCTCCGTGTCTCTGCTGTCCGGAGCGGGGCTTGGCTCTCTTTCACGCAGCGGATTACCCGCCCGGCATCCACTCGTTGGGAAAGACCCCTAAGGGTACTTTCACACTCGGCAAGGAGCTCCGGCAGGCTGTTCCGGCGGGTGAACAGCCTGCTGGATCCTTTCTGCCGCTTGTGCACGCGTGTGGCCAGAGATCCACTCTGGCCCCATTGACTATAATGGGGGCGGGCCGGCCCGCCTCCATGGCAAGCATGCTTAGAGGCGGCCGGAATAAAACTACAACATGTCGTAGTTTTATTCCAGCCGCCTCTAAGCATGTTTGCCGGGCTGCTGCCGGAACTCCGGCCCGCTCCCATTATAGTCAATGGGGCCGGAGCGGATCTCTGGCCACACACGTGCACAAGCGGCAGAATGGATCCGAAATTCTCGCGCCAAACAGCCTGCCGGAGCTCCTTGCCGCTGGTGTGAAAGTACGTATTATATCAGTATATTTTGATGCTGATTGGTCCAAATATCTACACTCCTAAACATTGCAACACCAAGAAGGACCAACCATAAGGCTATGCAGATCGAGGAAGTGGCAGTTGTCGCTAAGATCTGCAGATGATCAAATTCTCAAACACCTAGCTCCAGTCCATGGGAGGGGCATAAAAGCCAGATAAACAGGCCCTCCCTCGCTGTTTTGATTGATGGGTCCAGGCAGTGGCAAAGCATCCAGCGAAGGGGCTGGCCACAGAAAGGAGTGGAGCTTGGGTGCAAGAAGAGCAGCGGTGACGCCCGTATTGCACCAAAGGCCTAATTTGCATGTAAGGAAAAAGTATCATAACTCTATCGGAGCCTCAGATCCTGTGATTTCCATAATTCCACGATCTCCCCCTCAGTGGTTTTGCAGTTTCAGTGCTGAGGAGTGTATATAACCTAGACTTGCCAACACAACCCTAAAAATGTGTTCTCTAAGCCATTTTGGAGTAAGCTCACCAGAAATGCTAAAGTGAATGAAACTTTGTGGACGTCGAGCTCCACATGTCTGGGCAAACTCTGAACTTTCCGTTTTTGCTGGAGGTGCATATTAAAGGGGTTATCCAATCCCTATAATGACCCCCAGAATGCCCTGGCCCCTCCCTAGAGCGTACTCTCCTGCTCCCTGGCACCCGTGTCCCTCCGGATTCCTGCACGGGTGACGCTAGGGAGGCTGGTCACCATCCTGGCCTTCTACTCGCTGCTGCCCCCTTTGCCGGTTGTTTTGATCCGTGCGATGGGGAAATGAAGCGGTGGCCGCACAGGGATTCAGAGGGACGCAGGTGCCGGGGAGCAGGTAAGTACGCTCTAGAGGAGTGGCCCGGATACTCTGGGGATCATTATAGGGATTGTATAATCCCTTTAAGCATTTGCAAAGTTTAAAGAGTTTTCTATAGGATAGGTCATCAGTATCTGATCGGTGGGGGTCCAACACCTGGGACCCCTGCTGATCAGCTGTTTGAGAAGGCATCGGCGCTCCGCGGCCTTCTCGCAGCTCACCAAGCACAGCGTTGTACATTGTATAGCGGCTGTGCTTGGTATCACGCTCAGCCTTATTCACTTCAATGGGGCTGAGCTGCTCCTAGGCCACGTGCCCGATGAAAGTGACATCACATGGGCCCTGCTAAGCTGCGAGAAGGCCGTGGCACTAATGCGAGCGTTGGTGCCTTCTCAAACAGCTGTCGGACTCACCGATATTTGCAGCCAAGACACAGAGGATGGGTCATCAGTATATAACCCCTTTAATTTTCCTTATTTTCTAATTTTCCGGGCCTTCTATTGATCATTACCACACATCACCTTCTCCGACAATGGTCTTCTCCAGACGGTAACTGCTTTCGTGTACTCCCTGTCTGTGTGATCTTTTAGGCAACTAATGTGCATCCTTGTGAAGACCACTCAAGATAAAACAGATGAACCGTTGCACGGAACCTGAACACAGGGATGAAGAGTCAGACCGCACGCTCAACCATGTGCCCATACACCGCTCTCAGGATGCAGCTGGTCAAACGGTACAGACACCCAGGTATAAAACGAGGCATATAATAATCGTGCATTTAAAATAAGTTGCATTTGATTTTAATAATGCGTCTGGTCTGATCTTCCAGATGTTTGTCTTCAACTATTTTGCATAAAGCCGAAGAAGACTTTTCGTGCAGGAAACGGCAGAGAACCTTGAATGGACCTCTGTTCTCGCCCACAATCCCTCGACACCAAACTGCCACTTTCCAAGACATTCAAAGAACTAATGAGCACGATAGAAGTGTTTCAAACAGAGACCCGAGTTGTCTCCAAGGTCCTGGAGGACATTACTGGACTGCTCGGTCAGGAAGCCGGGTAACTGCACTTTATTCAGAGTTGGTTCGGGAGCTGGAGGCACAGATTGCGGAACTGCATCAAATCTTGACATCGCGAGATGAAGCGGCTAAAGTACAGGAATGGAGGATTCAGGAACTGGAAAAAGAAAACCAAGAATTAAGAAGGCATGTCCAGACTTTGGAGGAGCAGAACGATGCTTTGTCTCGTAGAGGAATATGTGCAATAAAAGAAGGCGAACGACTTATTGGACCAGATGGTCAGTCTGTGGGTGAGAGGTCTCTAATTAGCATGTCTATAGTTAGTTCTAATTTTTTAAGGGATTGTCCAGGGTTTTGAGATTCATGGTCTAACCCCAGGATAGGTAATCAATATCAGATCAAAGATACCCTGCATTCCTGCCAATCAGATGTTACCTTGTAGCTGTATCCATTGGGTAGGGGACAGAGCTGGTCTGCGGGAGCTGCTCTGCAGTTACAAGCTCCGTCTGCTACACAATGGACAGAGCTGTGTGGTCGTGGAACCGGAACAGGGGTGCGAGGTGTAGGACCCCCTCTAATGCTGAGGGTAGGTCAGCAATATCGAAATCCTGAACAACCCCATTTCAATGAAAAATTTGCCGCCTTGTTTACATCCGCAGCAGAAAGGTCAGCTATGTGTGAAATAGAAGATAGGGCGGCACTGCTCGGTTATTCCTATTAGGATGGGGTGTCTTACAGTACCCAGTCACACACAGTGTTAGGCTACTTTCACACTTGCGGCAGGACGGATCCGACAGGCTGTTCACCCTGTCGGATCCGTCCTGCCGCTATTTCGCCTTGCCGCCGGACTGACGCTCTGTCCCTATTGACTATAATGAGGCGGGGGCGGAATTACTGCAGTGCACAGCAGAGGCCGCCGGACTAAAAAGTCGGACATGTCGTAGTTTTAGTCCGGCGGCCTCTCTCCGTGCACTGCCGTGCTGCGCCGGAACTCCACCCCCGCCCCCATTATAGTCAATGGGGACGGAGCGGCAGGACGGATCCGACAGGGTGAACAGCCTGTCGGATCCCTCCTGCTGCAAGTGTGAAACTAGCCTTAGTGGTGCGCAGCCAACAGAAGACAACTTGCGTAACTCTTGATTGCAGACAATAAAAGACAGGCGGCACTCACCACTGTATCAAAGCTTCTCCTTTATTCTTCCATACAAGTACAAGTAGGGCTGGGGCGGCCCAGCCCTACTTGTACTTGTACTTCTATGGAAGAATAAAGGAGAAGCTTTGCTACAGTGGTGAGTACCGCCCCTCTTTTATTGTCTGCAATCAAGAGTTTAACATCTGAACATGACCTATGAAGAATCTGGATTGTTAGCTCATAGGGCACATTGAGTGTTCCCCATGTGTGCTAGTCCAAGCAACAAAACAGATATAACATACCGACAGACAAGGGTGGAGGAGAGAGCAGGGAATTAGTTGTGTACAGCCCCTGACAAAACTCATGGAATCATCACACTTTAGATTAGAGGGTGTCCTTTCTGCAGTTTCTTTATAGCACCTGCATAAGTCACAGATATGATGTTTGTTTTACCCCTTTAGAACTGGCCTGTTTTGGGACCTTTCATTTCCATTGCCACATCCCAAGAACAATAACTTTTCAACACAGATATACTTTTTTTTTTGCAGGACTCCTTCAGTTTTCATTGGTTTCATTTTGGGATACAAGTAACTTTTTGATTGCTTCTTTATTCCGTTTTTGGAAAGCTGGATAAACAGAAAACAGCAATTTTGGCATTGTGTCTTTTTTCTGGCAATAACTTTATAGTACGATTCATTATAGACATTAGTGATACTTATTTTGCATAGTTTATTTTTCCCCCAATATTAATAGGGTTTTGCAAGAATGGGGTGTGTGTGTGTGCGGGGGGTGGGGGCGGGTTAGGAAACCTCTCTGTTCCCCCACTTGGCTGGACCTGTAAAGGTAAGGCTACTTTCACACTAGTGTTTTTTGCGGATCCGTCATGGATCTGCAAAACGCTTCTGTTACAATAATACAACCGCATGCATCCATCATAAACGGATCCGGTTGTATTATGTCTTCTATAGCCGTGACGGATCCGTCTTGAACACCATTGAAAGTCAATAGGGGACGGATCCGTTTTCAATTGTGTCAGAGAAAACGGATCCCTCCCCATTGACTTACATTGTGTGTCAGGACGGATCCGTTTGGCTCCGCTTCGTCAGACTGATGGATTCTGAGTGGATCATTTTCCTTTCAGAATGCATTAGGGAAAAAACTGATCCGTTTTGGACCGCTTTTGAGAGCCCTGAACGGATCTCGCAAACGGAAAGCCAAAACGCTAGTGTGAAAGTAGCCTAAGATTACTACTTGCCTGCTTCGTGGAGCTGGCTCCCCTCTCCTTCCCTTCCTGGCCTGCAATGCTCTGCTGGGCTCCCTTGCTGAAAACATCCAGTTGGACATGGCTGCAGGGAATCTCTGGCTGTGGTGGTGACCATATCCCTTTGTGTCATGTGACTATTTGTCATGACGTAAGGGTGGCCTATCACTGCTGCGGGCAGTGATTGGCTGCGGCGATGTCAAACCAGATGTTTTCACGAGGAAGCACAGTGCGGCATGGTAGGTTTGGAGGAGAGGGAGCAGGCGCCAGGAAGCGAGTAAGGCTACTTTCACACTAGCGTTTCTATTTTCCGGTATTGAGATCTGTCATAGGGTCTCAGTATCGGAAAAAAACGCTTCCGTTTTGTCCCCATTCATTGTCAATGGGGACAAAACGTTACTGAACAGAACGGAATGCTCCTAGTCTGCCAATTCCCCCCCCCCCCTTCTTGCACAACCCCTTTAAAGTGTGAGTGTCATTCTTTTTTTTTCTTTTTGTAATCTATAAGAGCAGTGATACTGACCATTTTTGTAATATACTTTAATTACTGAAATTTTACATTTCTATTAGAAAAATAGCTGTAAAGTGGCCCATTTTGATCTGTTTACATAACACAGTCAGCGTTCAGAAGACAGAGGAGCGTCGCTAAGGCTCAAAATGGGCCACTTTACAGCTATTTTTCTAATAGAAATGTACAATTTTAGTAATTAAAGTATATTACAAAAATGGTCAGTATCACTGCCCCTACATTACAAAAAATAAATAAAAAATGACCAATACACTTTAAGCACCTTTTTATTATTAAAAATGTGTTCCTGGCCATTACAGCGGGAGCCTGCCTGTGCCGTAATTGTATGCAGAGGAAAGTTAGGACTCTCCTCGATGTATAGTTATGTCAAGGTGTGGGAAAGGGTTTGGCTTTGTGAAACATACGGCAAACAAGCATATTATTATTTTTTTTAGTGGCATATGTTTTTCCAGATCAAGTAGAATAATGTATTGTAGAATCACTTGCTGTTGAGGAAACATTTACGCTGGGTTCACACAGTTTTTTTGTGGTGGTTTTCCTCAATTTTGCATTTTTGGCCCGAGTCTATGGAATTTATAAAATGTAGCACACACGTGTTTTTAGCTAGGGTTGTTTTTAATTTGGTATTATGTCAATTTTTCTCAGTTAAAAAAAACACGGCAAACCAAATACTTATGTAAAGGTAGCGTAATGGTATCATCTTGTACTTTGCATTTCTAGCCAGTACAAGTGTTAATATGGAACTTAGTCTGCAGTTACAGGCAGTGCTTATAGACCTTACCGTGGTGTTGGGCTGATTGAAAGCAAACATGCCCCCAACAAGAGTTTGTAGTTGAAATATTGAAGATTATTTTTTTTTAAAATCAGACATTTTTTTATTGGCAGAATGTATGTTTACTTGTACAATGAAATATTGAAGATTATTAAAAATGCCTTCTCTCTTCAGAATGGAAACACAAAATGGAGTGCGGTAAAAGACGCTGTTCTTTCCCAGCAGCTGTGTGTAAACTTTGGTGCAAGTATAAAACGTAATGGTCTGGTTGAGACCAGGGACATTGGCTGAATGAAGCGGAATCTAGATATAGTAAAGCTAATTTAACACTTAAATAGAAGAGGACGGCTACAGCGGACTAAAGAACTTGCTGAACTTTTATCTAGTGCCGTTCTAATGAAACTTATGTAGATGGCTGCCTGAAGAAGTCAATCAAATCTTCATTCATTTATGATATGTGGTTGCATGTCAGATAAAAGACGAGGTGAGATGGCAGTCATTACCTCACTTTCCTCACTCCACCGATAGAAAACAGGTCTGGCGAGGGCCGCGAGGATGAAATAATGTGTCTTCAGGATGCAGAGCGTTAAAGCTTTTCTTCAGCCTGGCCAGTAAACAGTCCGGATCACAATCCGACTGAAAATTTATGGTGAGGGGAAAAAAAATTGGCCCATGAAAAGGCTCCGTCCTGCAAAGCTGCTCCTCCAGAAAGCTGCTAGATGTATTGTTAGTCATTAGTGAAGCCCATGCCACAACGAATTCAGGCCATCATAAATGCCGAGGAGAAGCAATGAAATACGGATTGAGATTTTTTATTTTTTTTGGCTGATTATTCTATCATTACCTTTGAGTGATGCCACATCTTTGAAAACATATGCCATTAAGATAGTTTGAGGTATGTTTCACCAAGCCATGAGTGCCCAGCTATTGCACAAACGTTTTTTGTCATATCTGTGATTTCCGTATTTGCTATGAAGAAAAAAAGCCAAGTAAAGCTAGGTTTACATTTTGGGCACAAACTCTGGTAGTCTGTTCCGACAGAGGAACAGACTACCGGAGATTACCGTATCCGGCATGGAATATTATTGGTCTGGCCAAAAGCTGGCATTTATTCCAGAAAGCTGCCGGATCCCATGATAGGCATTAGGGAATCCAGCGGTGCCTGGCGGTATCCGGATACAGTAAACTCCGGTAGTCTGTTCCTTTTGCTGGAGGAGTTGTGAACAGAACCTAACCATGGTGATTCCATCATTTTTGGCAGGGGTTGTATGCTGGTGGCTGACCAGAAGACTGTGACTCCAAATGCTTTATTACAATTCCATTTTCGGTCACCAGTCTGTATTCAGTCGTCCAGACTCCCTGGTGTAAAAACGGATGATGATCTCAGTTTGCGCCACTTTACGATTGGGTCCTTTAAATGTGGCTGACAGACAGAAGAGCAGCTCTGCAGTATAAACTGCTGCTTTTACTGGATCTCAAAAAAGGGAATTATACATCTTTGCATTATATTTATCCTTTGTTTAAGATCCACTTTTGGATTTGGCTTGAAAAGAAAGTAGCTATTGTTTAAAAAAAAGAAAGTTTTTTTTTCCCTCTTCAGTGGTCAGCGATTGCAATATCTCCTTCTTGAAGAACCTGGCAGGATTTCCGGAGACAAATTCCGAATCACAGGTATTTGTCTTTCGATTTAAATAGTTGCAAATCAATATTCCAGTTGTCTGGTTGATTGGCCTTTCTGATAGAGTACCATGTATCTCCTCTGTAGACCTCGCCGCCTCAAACCTTATCTACACCCCTTCCAACTAGTGAAAGCAGGCTCCCCTCAGCAGAAAGCATGACATCCCCTATCCCACCACCCACACCAGAGCTTGTCCATCCAAATGCACCAAGTGAAGTGACCACCACTCCTACAGATGGCATGCTACGAGTCAGCGGGGTGACAAGTGGCTTCCAGTACTGGATGAAGATGGATGATGCTGGAGAGAGCACGATTCCTGAATCTTGTGTGTTGTGGGAGGAACCTCTACAAGAAACGCTGCCAGACGGCACTCCAGCATGGGCTTCTCCTATAGAGGTATATAACATTTGAAAGAGCCAACTTGTTCCACACTGTAGATCAGTGACCTGCAAATTATTGATTAATATAAGCAAAATGTGGCAATTTAATTTGTGGCTTCTCTATGTTTAGAGTAATGGACGTCCTAAACTGGAGTTGGTGCCAGCATCTGGGGTGTACATCACTTACCAGCAGCTGGAGGACCTATCTCTTATTCCACCAGATAAACCCAAACTAATGACCCGGCGTCTACTGGATTACTTCTTCTCTAGGGAGACCCTGGCACGATCTTCAGCCACAGGACAGCGGATTGCACATAATAATACCACCATGGAGAAACCCCTACGTCTCCCTGATACAGTGGTAACTGCCATCAAAGGTGAGGGGCCACCTTCATTGCTGTAGAGCAGGGATCAGCAACCTCCAACGGTTCAAAAACTACAACTCCCAGAACACTCATTTTACTTCTATGGGGTTACAAAAACAGCTGCGTAAGGACTCATGCACACGACCGTGTGCCGGCCGTGGTCGTATTGCGGCCCGCATACAGCGGGTCCGCAATACACGGGCACCGACCGTGTGCATCACGGACCCATTCACTTGAATGGATCCGCGAGATGCGGTGCGGAAGGACAGAGCGGAACCCCACGGAAGCATTAGAGTGCTTCCATACTCTTTGGCGGAAGGGACGGATCACGGACCCATTCAAGTTGAATGGGTCTGGATCCGTCTGGGGCAGCCGCACGGATGTTGCCCGTGCATTGGGGACCGCAATTGCGGTCCCCAATGCATGGAACGGCCGGCACACGTTCGTGTGCATGAGCCCTAAGTGTGCATGTTGGGAGTTGTAGTTTCACAGCAGCTGGAGTGCGGAAGGTTCCTGATTCCTGCTGTAAAGGAACATACATCTTTGGAAATTGGAGGGGAGGTTAGATGAAAAATTTAGAGGGCAACTATTTTTTAATCATTTATGTATTTAGGGAGCAGAAAAAAAGCAACAAATTCTCACTTTTACCTCCCTCCAAATGAGCCAGTGTTCTCCAATCTAAAGTTTATTTTAGTACCGAAACTGGTTATAAGTTCTAGTGTACATTTATGTACTCTAAGCCATCCTGGACTCTGTACCTTGGTAATATACTTGCATGCATGCAGTTGATTCTGGATATTACCTTTTGTTGGGTAGACACTAGTAAACATATATGAACTTAAGTAATGGTAAACCGACTCAGTTGTGCATACAGCCAGTCAGATCCAGCTTCCATGAAAGGTGGAAGCTGGTTGCTATTAAAAAACTAAGAAATTTTTTCTTAAAGGGGTTATCCAGTAACATAAATTGCCCCCCCCCTCCCCCATGTGCCAGGCCCCTCACAGGGCGTATACTTACCTCGCGTCGCTGTTGCTTCTCCCCGTGCGCCGATGAAAACATCCGGTGTTTTGGGGAGGAAAAGCCAATGGCAGGCGGGGATGAGCCTCCCTAGCATCGCGGGTGATCCTAGGGAGGCTCCCCCCGCCCCCAATATTTTCACCCATGCACGGGGAGAAGCACACAGGGAGCTGGGTAAGTATATTCGCTGCAAGGGGCTCAGCCCATGGGGGGTAGGGGGCAGTTCATGATATTGGATAACCCCTTTAACTCCAGTTTTGATAAATCTCCCCCATAGAATGTATATAGAAGAAGCTGTTCCTAATCTGTACCACAAGAAAGCTCTATGGAGGAGATTTATCAAGCCCGGTGCTTTCTGCGCTGTTCTGGATATGCCCTGCACGGCCGGAGGATGCGCCTAATTTATGATGAGGTGCAGGGCTCGTCCTCCAGCAGTCCTGGCTCCTAATCGGAAATCTATGACCGCTCGGAGCTGCCATAGTCTTCTGGCTTAATTAGCACTATAAAACTGGTGTAAATGTCTGTGGTGTTGACCACACCCCTTTGATGTCCTTGTCACGCCCCTTTTCAAAAGGTGATGAGGGCAGCAATAAAAGAGGCACTTTCTTACTTTTTTTTTATATTTCAAAAAGTCGTATTTAAAAAGTCAAATACACAGTTTATGACTTTTTAAAGCAGGCATCCTTAATCTGCGGCCCTCCAGATGTTGTAAAACTACAACTCCCAGCATGTCCAGACAACCTAAAGCTATCAGGCTACAGCAGGGCATGGTGGGAATTGTAGTTTTACAACATCTGGAGGGCCGCAGTTTGAGGATGCCTGATTTAAAGCCACTTTTATGGTGCAAGGGAGATGCTAAATCTCCCCCTATAACTCCAAAAATGGATACCACTGCTGATTGTATTTTTATATCCACCTTTTCCAGCCTATGTGACAAGAGCTTGTGGCCGTGGCTGTAACTTCAATGCAGTTATAAACAGCAAGTGCGGAACATCCCGAAGGGCCGTGAAAAAGATGTCCATACGCATTGACTGGACAGAGGGAGGCGCTAAACACTGCCCCAAACCTACACCCAAATCAGCAGCTCACAGGCTACAGTCTCCGAATGAAAAGACAGTCGCCGGGAAAAAGGCAGCAGAGACGCTAATCACAGAGAATGTGCCGCAGAACAGTTGAGCATTCGGTGCACCGCGTTACGAGTATCCAGACAACCAAATGCAACATGCTTTAAAATGAAGATATCCAGATGCCCAAAGCAACCTTTGCTGCAATGACCACATGGGGTGACACAAATGACCACGGGTGCATTTACACGCATGTGCCATTGACGTCTGTAAACGTAACACTGGTAAAATAAAACTGGTTTGTTTGTACGTTTGACTTCATTAGTATACTGCCTGCTTACTTGCATTCAGCAGAAGAAAAGAACCTTTTCTGAAGAGAATGTGCGCAAGGTAGCAACTTAAAGGGGCACAGCTGATCATTAGGACAGGCCATAATTATGTGACTGGTGTGGGCCTGAGTTCTGGCACTCCAGTTTACAGAGCCACCGCTGTACTAATGGTTGTACCGCTGAGTCCCGAGCAAGTGAGTGGACGATGCACCAATCCAATATTGATGGCTTATTCTAAGCACAGACCATAAATTAAACGGGTTTTTCAGGCTCATAAAACTCAGGATAGCTCATCAGTATCTGATCAGAGGAGGCCCAAAACACTGCACCCCTACTGAATGAGCTGTTCCCTGCAGCCTCCACCCGCTGGAACTAGCACTCAAAATGGAACAGGAAGCACAACTCAGTTTAAAGTCTAGTGGCAGTGCGGGGTTACTGCAGCTCAGCTACTATTCACTTCTAATCCAGCATGGCCACTACACTCTTAGCGGAGCTTGTTTTTTGCTCCATTCAATAACTTGTTGCAGCGCCAAAATGCTGCAGGAAAACTGCTGATCGGTGAGGGTGCGGGGTGTCAGATTCTTACAGATTGGATCTTAAACGGTTATTCTCATCTCAGACAATGGGGATAGGATATGCACCCATTGTCTGATAGGTGCGGGTCCCACCGCTGGGACCCACACCTATATCGAGAACAGAAGTGGCGGAGGACGCACTGCACATGTGGAACCGCGGAAATAGCCGAGCACTGGCTTGGCTATTTCCATCAGGCCCATAGAAGTGAATAGGACTGGTGGCCGTTTGTGTGCGGTGCGCTCTCATTCACTTCTATAGGGAGAGTGCTTGGTGGTGGCCTGACCGAAGTTCTTCAGCCACCACTTTGTGGGGCTTCGTTTCCGATATAAATGCGGGTTCCGCACCTATAAGACAATGGGAGCATATCCTAGCAATATGCCCCCATTGTCTGAGATGAGCGAATTTCATGTTATGAAATGTGTTCACGCTTCGTTTGGTGGTAAAAGCAGAATTGCGTTATGGATTCCGTTACCACGGACCATAATGCAATTCTATAACGGCATGTCTTTAGAAGCATTTCGTCATAATAGAAGTCTATGGCCTGCATAACGGATCCGTCCCGTTTCCTTTATGCAGGAGAGGACTCCCGTGTATAACGGAAACGGGACGGATCCCTTTTGCAGCCCATAGACTTCTATATGAGGGAATGCCTCTAACGCCTCTATGCATTCCGTCATAGAATTGCATTATGGTCCGTGGTAACGGAATCCATAAAGCAATTCTGTTTTTACCACCAAACGAAGCGTGAACAAATTTCAAAATATGAAATTCGCTCATCTCTAGAGACAACCCCTTTAATGATCTTTCCTGAGGACAGTTCATCAACATCAGGAGGCTGGAAACTCCCTTTAACCATCACATGGTCAGCTGCCAAACTGGTGGTACACGACAGAGGGACTGGAACATTTTATGACATAAACTACTCTTAATGAAGACTATGTTAAATTGAAAGTACACTTGAAAATATTAGCCAATTCAAAATCGTCCCTCGCACGGCTTTTTTTTCCCCATAGTATCTTTATGGTCAAGCTACAGAATTTCTTGGTAATTAAAGCCATGCATATTAAAGAGAATCTGTCATCATACAATTTACAGATAAACTAGACACAATGTTTTGTAGAGCTAGCTCAGCTGAATGTAATGTAAGGCTACTTTCACACTCGCGTTTTGGGCGGATCCGTCATGGATCTGCAAAAACGGATCTGTTACATTAATGCAACCGCATGCATCTGTCATGAACGAATCCGTTTGTATCTGTAACATAGCCAAGACAGATCCCTCATAAACTCCATTGAAAGTTAATAGGAGACGGATCAGTTTTCTATTGTGCCAGAGAAAACGGATCCGTCCACATTGACTTACATTGTGTGCCAGGACGGATCCATTTGGCTCAGTTTTGTCAAACGGACACCAAAACGCTGCAGGCAGCGTTTTGGTGTCCGCCTCCAGAGTGGAGTGGAGACTGATCAGAGGCAAACTGATGCATTCTGAGCGGATCCTTATCCATTCAGAATTCATTAGGGCAAAACTGATCCGTTTTGGACTGCTTTTGAGAGCCCATGACAGATCTCTTAAACGGAAAGCCAAAACGCGAGTGTGAAAGTAGCCTTACCCATCACTTAAAAATCTGTAGCTTCATTCTGGAGAAAATGTATTTTTAATCCATATGCAAGTGAGCAGTTAAAGAGAACCTTTCACTAGTTTAAAAAGTAAAAACTAACTATATCTGTGGGCAGAGCGGCACCCAGGGGTCCCCCTGCACTTACTAGTATGTCTGGGCGCCGCTCCGTTCGCCCGGTATAGGCTCCTGTGTCTGCAGCTCCCTCTGTTGTACTGGGCGGAGTTTTTGTATTAGGCGTGTCCCTTGCTGCAGCGCTGGCCAATCGCAGCGCACAGCTCATAGCCTGGGACTCCCAGGCTATGAGCTGTGCGCTGCAGCAAGGGACACGCCTAATACAAAAACTCCGCCCAGTACAACAGAGGGAGCTGCAGACACAGGAGCCTATACCGGGCGAACGGAGCGGCGCCCAGACATACTAGTGAGTGCAGGGGGACTCCTGGGCGCCGCTCTGCCCACAGATATAGTTAGTTTTTACTTTTTAAACTGGTGAAAGGTCCTCTTTAAGTGCACTGAGGGTGGGCCCAAGCCACTCTGTGCACTCCTTTTCTGCCAGCCACTCCCTCTCCTTCTTGATCGACAGGACCAATTTCCTCCATAGTCAGCTCACCAGGCCCTGTCTATCAGAGAGAGAGGGGAGCTTGTCAGAGGAAGCAGGAGAAGCAAAGTGCACAGAGTGGCTTGGACCCACCCTCGGTGCACTTAACTGCTTATTTGCATATGGATTAAAAGTACTTTTTGTCCAGAATGAAGCAGCTGATCACTAAGTGAAGGTATCATTACATTCAGCCAGGCCTACAAGACAGTAGGTGCAGATTTACTAAGACGGTGTAGGACATGCCAGTCTTCGTAAAAAGTGTGCAAATGTATGAAGAGGGGGAGGGTGGCCCCATCCCCTCGATAAATCACAACCCTTTTAGTGTTGAGAAGCTCAAATAATTGCAAATATGACACGTGCTATAATCTGCTACCTTTTTAAGCCACTAATATGGCTTAAAAGCGCTGATAAACGTGCCCCTTTGTGGAAGTGAATTGCCTGGTGACTAGCTCCCTTTAAGTTGGTGAGTAGGAGGTAGAATATGCTTACCTGTGATCAGGCAGCACTGTTTTAACCCTGGGTTCAGACCTGAGCGTTCTTGAAACGCGCGTTTTAGTCGTGCGTATTACAGCGCGTTTTTGCAAATAGGAAACGCGCGTCGTACGCGCGTTCTTGTGATTGACTACTGTGGTGTCAATCACAATACGCGCGACAAACGCCCCAAAAAAAGCTCAAGTACTTGTTTATGCGTAGGGCGTTTTACAGCGCGTTCGAACGCGCTGTAAAACGCGAAAATGTGAACCAGTCCCATAGGGAAGCATTGGTTTGCATGTGTTGAGCGTTTTACAGCGCGTTCGAACGCGCTGTAAAACGCGCAAGAGTGAACTTAGGGTGAAACCAACACTCCACAGCTATTGCCGCTGGATATGTGAAAAAGCAGCCCCTTCACCAGACTGCACAGCTAGAGCGCCTGGGCTCCGGAAGAACGTATGTAAAGTGAAGGGTTCTGCTTAGAGAAGGTAAATCCAGTGAAAACTATCTGCTATGTCTTTCTCATAGTTACCTGTGAGACGTTTACATTGATAAAGGCTGACCTGACTCTGCCTCCGCTCTCCAGAATGAAAATGCTCTACCGCACTAAGCGTACAGCCTACACACGGCAGATATTTCCGCATCGGAATTGGGTTGTTTCTGTAGCATGTAGATTTCAGCAAGTTCTACTCAGAAGACTAGGGCAGTCACAGAAATTCAACAAATGTGAACATGCCTAAAGAGAAAGTCTCCAGGCAAAAATGATAGTGTCAGCCTACATGCACACAGCAGTAGTTTTTTGCGGCCTCCGTTTGTTTTTGTTTTTTTGCGGATCCGATGGTTTTCCATTAATTTCTATGGATCCGTTAAAAATGCGGATGCCTCTTCCATTGCCTGTCCGCGTCCGCAAAAAAAATATGGCATGTCCTATTCTTGTCCGCAAAAAATGGTTTGCGGACCCATAGAAGTCAATGGGTCCACAAAAAATGCGGATGACCAACGGAAGCCATCCGTTTGTCATCTGCATCCGTTTTTTTTTGCGGATGGTTGCTTGGAAACCAGGGCACTTGTACATGTACTTTAAGAAACTGTTTCAAGCCTTCCGGTTTTTTTCTTGCGGATCCTCAAAAAAAACGGAAGACACACGGAAACAAAACCTACAAACTATGCGGACACATGGAACGGATGTGAAAAAAAAAAAAAGGAAGACGGATCCGCGATTTGCGGACAGCAAAAAACAACTGTCGTGTGCATGTAGCCTTATGCTTAGGGCAGGGCCTCAGACACATCAAAAAGCGAATTCTCATGTCTCACCTGAACCAAACATAACAGTTTCATTTAGCAGAGAATACTCCTTTAGGCCCCTTTCACAAGAGCGAGTTCCAAGGATTGGACTCTCAGCGAGACCTGACCTCCCAGCACTGACCGGGTTGCATAGCATTATATTGATTTATGATGCTATGTAACCCTTAGGCCTCTTTCACACGAGCGTGTCCGGATTAGGTCCAGATGCGTGGGCATGCGTTCAGTGAAAACTGCAATTTCGCAGGCAAAGGCATTCAGTTTTGCCTGCAATTGCGTTCAGTTGTTCAGTTTTTTCCGCGCGGGTGCAATGCGTTTTGATGCGTTTTTCACACGCGTGATAAAAAAACTGAAGGTTTACAAACATCTCCTAGCAACCATCAGTGAAAAACGCATTGCATCCGCACTTGCTTGGGGATGCAATGCGTTTTTCACAAAAACCCATTCACTTCTATGGGGCCAGAGCTGCAGAATATAGAACGTGCTGCGATTTTCACGCAACGCAGAACTGATGCGTGAAAAACAACGCTCATGTACACAGACCCATTGAAATGAATGGGTCAGGATTCAGTGCGGGTGCAATGCGTTCACGTCACGCATTGCACCCGCGCAGAAAACTCGCTCGTGTGAAAGGGGCCTTAGAGGTCTGGAATGTATTGGATAACACCGACATAATGCTGTCATTGTTATCCAATACCTTCGGGAAACTGTAAGGGTTACATAGCATCATAAATCAATATAATACTATGCGACCTGTCAGTGCTGGGAGGTCAGGACGGGTGCTCTCGCTGACACAATGCGTGGAACTCGCTCGTTCAGTAATAGCAAGAGATTTCTGTTCTAAGCAAATGATCATTAAATTAACTGAAGTGTACTGTCTAGCATTTCTATCCCTATATGACCGAGATAAGGACACTTAGATTGCATTTAAAGCATACTTATTTTATTGATTTCACCTAGACGAGTCTTCAGATGTGCTGTATACTTTCTCATATTCTGCTAAGGGTGCTATTGCACTTGTGCTAGTGGCCGCAGGTAATGCTCATGCCAATTGCCTGGCTGCACCTAGACCTGCAACCTGAAACAATGGCAGCAAGTTATATGTGGGACCCACTAACGCACGTGTCATAGCAGCCTTAGGCTCACACAAGCGAGTTCAATGCGATAAACTTGCAGCGTGCCAGTGTGAGACACCGGAGAGACTCAGCGCATGCACCATTCTTGTTCATTTTCCATCCAAAACTCATTCCTTCAAATGAATGGGTTTGGGTGGGAAAAAAACCCGGAAAGACCCAGGCACCATATGGCTGTCCAGATCCATACGTGTTTTACAGATGGAAATCGGAATGGCCATCTGAATCCGGCCTTAGAGCTGAATCCCCTGCTCCCTCAGTTACGGTGGCTCTGAGGCTGGGAAGGAGGAGCAGTGAAATCTGAATTCTATAGACGGGAAACAGATTTAGAGCCTTAGAAAAATAGTTATATAATAATTAGCTAAAAATAAACTCAATGATAGGTTCGCTTTAACAAACGACAAAGAACTTAGCAATTACTATTGGGTAAAACTGCACATTTCCATTAGGAGGGAACATTCACGTGTCAGTGAGTTACATCATCTTCTTGTGACAAGATGTAAGAAACCAGCGGTCTCGGAGGTTGCACGTCTGTTATACAATGTAATACGTTAAATCCCCTCTTTTATTTAAATGGAAAGCTTGGTGATAGCTAAGAATGCAAATACAACATGTTGTACACACTGAATAGAGGAGCAATGATCTTCGGAAAGTATGTTATGGAGAGTTGCTGAAATGCCTGGTATGAATGCAAGATTAGCACAAGGATAATTAAACTCTTACACTCAAGTATATTGGAAGAGGGGACATATTAAGGCACCTTCCTTGAAGGGGGAGAGCAGGGTAAACATGGGAATGTTACGGACCAGCCAACGAGTTTGTGTCAAGTAATGTATGTACGCTGTCCCCCCCCCCCCCACCCCCACTTAAATCCTTCATGTTTCACAGCAATAGTAAATACCATGCTGAAAAGTCCTCTACTCTCGATGACGCTGATATACAGAGCGGATCTGTAGTTTTCGCACTGTAGAAAACCAGTTCTCTGCACAAAACTCATGGTCACCTTGAAAACACCACCGTATGCCTGCTGGGGACATACCAGCAGTGTGACAGCTTCTAGGGAGCGGCAATATTTACTACTGGTATGATTGGGCGTGCAGTCCCATACACAGGTCAATGTTGCTTCCAGGTAGCCCAAACATATCTGGAAGAGTTCCAACTTGGAACGCAATGTCAACATCATTTTTGGGATCCTACAGTTAGGATGGTTTTCACTTGCATTACAGCTTCTTTGGTGCGAGGTGTGTCTTGAAGTGCTTGCTGACATGGTCGCTGCGTGTGAACCTCTTCTGACAGTGAGGGCATTCAAAGCGCTTGTCACCTGTGCAGGGACAGCAGAGTAAAATCAGTATACATGTGAGACAAAGTGCCTTACACGTGCAGGGGTGCATACATGCGTCACACACCTGTGTGCGTGCGTGCGTGCCTTTGCAGCTCGTCACTGCGGGTGAACCTCTTAGTGCAGAATCCCCAGTTGCACACGAATGGCCTCTCCCCGGTGTGCAGACGAACATGGGCTCTCAAGAGTGAAGTCTTGCGAAACGTTCTCCCGCATTCAGGGATGTGACACACGTGCCTCTTCCTGCCAGGGGGACCCCACCTGCTGAGAGGGAGAGAGCGTCTCTCCTCAGCACAGTAATCCCCTTTATCAACCCCCTCCCACCCTGTGCCCCTCATTTAACTGCCCTCGCACAACTTCAACTGCGTTTTGTGAAGACTCTCACCCCTTCTCCCCGTCCTTGCAGTTTGGACATGTACAGGCCACCCTCCTCCTCTTCTCTCCTGGCTGTAGCTCGCCAGACAAGGCCTGCTCCATCTGTAGTTGTATCTGGGAAGGGCTGAGGCCACTGATGGCAACGTTATTACTGGCCACGTTCTGCACACTGATTTGCTGTTGCCCTGATTGGATACACAAACACAAGGGTGTGTTGATTCATTTAATAGAAGGAGAATCAAGCAAATCATATTAATGGGTTAAATGTTCAGGAGGTAAAGGCTGCAGCTTAGGGTTTAGTCTGGCTACATGCTCACACTGGGATATACACCTGCAGCATTGGTGATGGTGACAGGTACTCCCTGCACTGGGACGCCATTGATACTGATAGTCTGTAAGCCCTGAGCAGCGGCCGAGAGCTGTGCGGTGTTCAGGTTAATGACACTCCCTGCTGGAGCAATTTTGGCAAAGGATCGCTCTTTCCGCGTGACATTTTTCTTAGTAGGAGTAGCAGATTGTGTTGGCAGGGACCCTGTGCCTCCCGTGGAGCATGGCTGAGGAGTAGATTCTTGCACCATCAGAGCTTGTATATCTCCTGCTGATGTGCGTAAGTAGAGCTGTGAAAGAAAGCATAGGAGGATTAATTGCAAAGAAGATACTTGCAGAAAACCCACAAAGTAGGAAAATATGGACTCGATCCTCATTTAACCTCTGCAAAGCTTCCATCTAACTATGCACAACATGCTGAACTTACATAGTAACAATAGAAAACAATACAAAAGGCACTGGATCCAAATTCTAGGCACTCTAGCTACAAGGCGCTAGGGATTTTACAGTCTTGTATGGAACAACGCTGGAGTACTTCGAGTGGATTCAACATTTGTTAAGCTTTGGATGACCAAAAATCAGCCCTATGTACACAAATCACAGCCAATGCTTTGCTAAAGGGCAACTCCAGTGCAGCGCCTCCACATGGAGAATTAGATATTACACGGTTCCATTTGGAATCAATGGGCTGTCCTGTAATGCACGTATTGGTCCTCCAGATGAAGGAGACACTCTTTGGCCAGTAGAGTGTGGGTTGTCTAAAAGAAATAAAATCTTACACCAGAGAGGCCACTTTTAGAGCAGATATTGTATATCATAGTAAGGGCCCATGCACACGACGGCATGCCTTCGAAACATACGGAGCATGAGCAGACCATATGTCCTGGAGCAGCATCGATCGTTTGCACCGGAGCGCACACCTTCATACTTTACTATGATGCTGCGCTCGTTGGGCCACCCACGGGACTACTGTCATATGATCATATCAGTGCGGGACAGTAGTCCCACAGACGGCCCGACGCGCACAGCATTATGGTAAAGTATGAAGCTGTGCGCTCCGGTGCGCGATGAATGCCACTCTGGGACATATGGCCCACTCATGGACCGCATTTCTCAAAGGCATACGATCATGTGCATGGGCTCTAACAGTAGGCAGTTGAATGGTATTCCTAAGAGGGACTATATCAGAACTTCCCTTCTAGTAAATGAGTATCACATGACGGGGACAGGCTCTTAAAGGGGTTATCAAGTAATATTCTTCTCATGTCATCTCGCCTACAGTGGCGAGTATTACAAGTATAGGCTGATTTTTTTTCCCCCATGATCATGTCATACATTAGGCATGTGATACTAGCTGCGCTTGATGCTGCCTAAGTGTGCAGGCCTATACTTGTAATATTCGCCACTGTGGGCGGGATGACATGAAAAAAAAATTACCAGATAACCCCTTAAACAACCCTTTCCCAATCAAGAGGCTGGGGGATTGATCGGAGGTTGCAAAATCACCCCTTAACTTACTGTTATTAGGCCATCAAGAAAAATAGGTCAACCCAATAAGTCCCGAATCCTGGCAATGCCATCATACTCCACTTGAACTGCTCATCCTACTAGTGCTGAACAAGCCTACTAGTAATGAGAAGAATTACACAGATACATACGTGAAGTGACAGAGAAATGCTTGTACCTGAGTGGGAACTGCTTCTGTGCTCTGGACACTTTGTACTGGTTTTTGTGGCACTGTTGGCAGTGTGGCTGAGGCTGCTTGTACCACTCTCAACGCCTGTTGTGGTATCTGCACCAGCTGTGTTTCAGCCTTGGGCTGAACAAGCTGAAGAACTGCATGCTGACCTGCACTGGGACTCTGGACAATCAGCAGGTTGTTTCCAGCTTGAAGGATATTGTCTGCAGTCGTTTCGATTAATACAGTCTCTACTTGCTCCTGGGTAGGAGAGCCAGGTGCTGGCCCTGGTGTAAGGGGCTTCTTACGAGGCTTTTTACTCTGTTTGCTAAAAGAAAGTTGACTGCTAGTTTCAGTGGAGGAGTCTGCCAGATTACTGAGAGGAAGTGCCAATGTGAGGTTGTTACCAGCTGCTCCAGTGAACTTCATGACATTGCTGTTATTTTGTGGAGGGGCAGGCTTTATGGGCACATGTTTTGTAGAACTGGAGGCTGGGGCAATCTGAAGGGTTGTTCCACCATCAGTGGAATTAACAATCTGAAACTGAGTCCCCAGTGTCTGTGGAACTGCCTGAGGGGAGGTTTGTAAAGCTTGATAGTGTCCAGTCTTGCCCACTGGGTTTTGTATGGTGAAGAAGAGCTGCCCATTTCCTGTTCCCAACTGTGGGATCTGAATCACATTCCCTTTGGCAGATAATAGTCCTATACCACTTTTTCCTGGACTCAGTGGTAATGGAGCAGGTTTTATAGGTATCAGCCTTTTACGAGTCGGCCGTTGTGGTACAGGGGGAGTCACAGCTGTTTCAACTGCAGGAGGACCAATCTTACTGCATGTAGCTGCCAGAAGAGCC
Source organism: Bufotes viridis (assembly GCA_033119425.1). NCBI lineage: Eukaryota > Metazoa > Chordata > Amphibia > Anura > Bufonidae > Bufotes > Bufotes viridis. The sequence continues at coordinate 215,036,181 of CM065594.1, read as the reverse complement.
AAAGGAGAGGGCTGTGTGTCCTACAGGGTGGAACAGAAGGACACCTTGTTAACTTGTAAATTGTCATCAAGCTTAAAAAAAATAACAGTCACAAAATTATTCCTAAAGACTTATCCATGTTAAAGGGTGGGTTATCTGAGGAAATATACTGATGACCTACCCTCGGGTCATTAACATCAGATCTGCGGGGGTCCAACTACCCGGCACCCCCGCTGATCAGCTGTTAGAGGAAGTCGGGTGCTCCATGAGTCCCAGGGCCTCTTCCTAAGCCAGTGACGTCATCATACATTGGTCATGTGGCACAGTTGCAGCTAAGCCCCATTCAAGTCAATGGGGCCGAGGTGCAATACTGACGACAGCCGCTATACAATGTATGGCACTGTGCTTAGTAAGCTGTTGGGAGGCCACAGCGGTCACCGGAGCTCCATGGCTTCTTGAAACAGCTGATTGGCAGGGTGCCCGAACTCGGACCCCCACCAATGTCATTATGATGACAATGATAACCCCTTTAATGTCCTACTCCTCTGTACATCTTCTGAGTTGTATAAAGCCATAATATGACATATTAAAGTCTATGGGGCCCTACTTAAAGGGGTTATCCCATCATAATGATCACTGTTAAATCTGTTAATGATTGGTCAGTGATCATTTTTGTAAATATATTTGATTAACCAATTCCCACCGTTTAGAAGAAAATTCATCCCCACTTACCTCATTGTTGTCATTCGGTCTCCCCTGGTTACGGCCACCGCTCTTCTCCGGAATCCCGGTGGCCGCGCTTGCGCAGAAGACACCTTCTTTTCTCCCGGCCGGGGCGCTCGCTGTCCTGAATGCGCATGCCGCCGCACATGCGTGATGGTGACTTCTTCCTGGCCAGAATAGTACAGAGCCACGAACGCGCACGCCGGCTCTGTACTATACTGGCCAGGAATAAGTGACCATGGCGCAAGCGCGGCAGTGTGCGCATTCAGTCCAGCGCGCGGCCCGGCCGGGAGAAGACTTCAATCAAGATAAAGCCCGCCCCCAGCCAGAATCCAGGAAGTGAACGGCGCGCTGGCAGCAGGTAAGTATGGAACGGGGAAGTGGGATAACCCTTTAAGAACACCTTAGATTTCATACAGGGCTTTTCCTTCTACAGATTCTAAAAAAGTAGTTCCATCAGATGCTGAATTACAGAGATAGTCCACTCTTGGAGGAGTGCTACTAGTGGAGAACATCTCCATATTATGGCGGTACAGGTGTAGGGGTATATAATATATCTATATCTATTTCGTGATTGTGGCAAATTTTACCCTTGATCCAACATGGTGGCTTTCAAAGTGGCGGCCATGTTCTGGATATAGTCTAAAAGGTTTCCTCCAGGTACTCTAGTTTCCTCCCACACTCTAAAGACATACTTACAGGGAACTAAGATTGTGAGCTCCATTGGAGACAGCAAGCAATGATGATGTCTGTAAGGCGCTGCAGAATACAGTTAGGTCCATATATATTTGGACAAAGACAACATTTTTCTAATTTTTGTTCTGTACATTACCACAATGGATTTTGAACAAAACAGTTCAGATGCAGTTGAAGTTCAGACTTTCAGCTTTAATTCAGTGGGTGAACAAAATGATTGCATAAAAATGTAAAGCATTTTTTAAACTCATTTCCTAATTCCAGGGGCTCAAAAGTAATTGGACAAATTAAATAATTGTAATTAAAATGTTAATTTCTAATACTTGGTTGAAAACCCTTTGTTGGCAATGACTGCCTGAAGTCTTGAACTCATGGACATCACCAGACGCTGTGTTTCCTCCTTTTTAATGCTCTGCTAGGCCTTTATTGCAGCGGTTTTTAGTTGCTGTTTGTTTGTGGGTCTTTCTGTCTGAAGTTTAGTCTTTAACACGTGAAATGCTCTATTGGGTTCAGATCCGGTGACTGACTTGACCATTCTAGAATATTCCACTTCTTTGCTTTAATAAACCCCTGGGTTGCTTTGGCTTTATGTTTTCGGTCATTGTCCATCTGTATTATGAAACGCCTACCAATCAGTTTGGCTGGATTTGAGGACACAGTATGTCTCTGAAAACCCCAGAAGTCATCCGGCTGCTTCTGTCCTGTGTCCCATCATCAATAAACACTAGGGACCCAGTGCCGCTGGCAGCCATGCATGCCCAAGCCATCACACTGCCTCCGCCGTGTTTTATAGATGATGTGGTATGCTTTGGATCATGAGCTGTACCATTCCTTCACCATACTTTTTTCTTTCCATCATTCTGGTAGAGGTTGATCTTGGTGTCATCTGTCCAAAGAATGTTCTTCCAGAAGTGTGCTGATTTTTTAAGATGTTTTTCACCAGTCCAATCTAGCCTTCTTACTCTTGAGGCTTATGAGTGGCTTGCACCGTGCAGTGAACCCTCTGGATTTACTTTCATGGCGTCTTCTCTTTATGGTAGATTTGGATACTGATACGCCTATATCCTGGAGAGTGTTGTTGACTTGGTTGTTGTGAAGGGGTTTCTCTTCACCATGGTAATTATTCTGCCTTCCTCCACCTCTGTTGTCTTCCGTGGGCGTCCAGGTCTTTTTGCATTGTCGAGGTCACCAGTACTTACTTTCTTTCTCAGGATGTACCAAACTGTAGATTTTGCCACTCCTAATAGTGTAGCAATTTCTCGGATGGGTTTTTTCTGTTTTCGCAGATGAAGGATGGCTTGTTTCACCTGTATTGAGAGCTCCTTTGACTGCATGTTTACTTCTCAGCAAAATCTTCAAAATGCAAGCACCACACCTCAAATCAACTCCAGGCCTTTTTTGTGCTTAATTGAGAATGAAATAATGAAGGAATTGCCCACACCTGCCCATGAAACAGCCTGTGAATCAATTGTCCAATTACTTTTGGTCCCTTTAAAAACAGGGTGCTACATGTAAAGGAGCTGAAACTCCTAAACCCATCATCCAAGCTATAAGTCTGGACTTTATGTCTATTATATAACTATAACTTGAATGTGTTTTATTAAACAGGTAATACAAACAAAACTTCTGTCAGTGTCCAAATATATATGGGCATAACTATGTCAGCGCTATATAAGTGAGCAAGATAAATTAAAGTAAAGAATTGTGCAATACATTATATTCTCTTCAAAGTGCTGAGGAATGATAGCACTATGCAGACAATATAGACCAGATGTTTGGTAACTCAGAAATGTACTCTGCAGCTGTGATGTCCACTAAGGCTGGTCTCACATATGCGCGAAAGAAATATGGCAGGCTGTTCTGGCCAGGAACAGCCTGTCGGATCCATCCCTGCAGTGCAGCGGTATTTTTCCGGCCGCTCCTCGGCATATTTGCCAGATTGCGGGCAGATTTCCACTGGCCCCCATGATAGTGAATGGGGCCAGATGGGATTCCGTCAGCGGACGGTTGCGCCTGCAGGGACGGATCCAACAGGCTGTTCCCGGCCAGAACAGCCTGCCAGATCAGTTTCACGCATATGTAAAACAAGCCAAACCCTCCTCTTACTTACCAGCGATAGATGAAAGTTTTAAGTATTTCACAGCCTGTTACCTGACTAGCAATGTGTCAGCTTGTCCAAAGCCCAATGACATAGACAGCAATGTCCCCATTCTACCATTACATCTATAAATGCAGACTAACCTGGGAAGCGGATACAGCTGGTTGCAGGTACTCGCTAGGACTCACAGCAGCAGTTGCAGTCATAATGAACTAAAAAAAAAAAAAAAATAGTGCACAAATATATTAGTAATAAATAGTGTTGAGCGAACTTGTGTTTTAAGTTCTGCGTCCAAAGTTCGGGTTATCGAAGAATCCCGTTATGGATCCCGCTACCACTGACCATAACGGAATTTGGAATCCATAACGGAATTCTTCGATAAACCCGAACCTTTCGCTCAACACTAGTAATAAATAAAGCTAAATTGTCAGCAATATTCTTGCAGTATTCTTGCAGTGCAATTTGCTCCCTCCCAGCTCATTTGCATCCATACACTTGAAAGCCTTTTACTCGCAGTGTAACTACAATTTCAGGTCAGTGACTCTTGTGCAGCTGACCTGTGAACCACAAGATTAATAGTCGCCTATCAAATCCCTCCTGGCAGCTCTCAAACACCTCACCAAGCTTCCTCCCTTACCTTATTCCTCTGTATGTCCCCCATATACACTGTGGAAGAGACCACTTCTGCCTCTGCCCTGACTCATTCTGCCAGTGTCGACTATTAGTGTAAGCTGTGCACACTATCCTTAGTGTAGTTCTATGAGATGCAGCTTCACACTGCTCTTCCTGCCTCCTGCTTGGAAGAACTAACTGGGAGAAACAAATCACAAGCAGTAGGCAAGAGAGACAGGCTGAGGCATCCATATTATTCTGTAATAACGACTTATTCTGAACTACACAGGCAAAAAATATGTAACAGTAATGTTAAATGCAAATATCATATTAATGCCTTTACCTACAAGACAATATTCTGTATTACAACAACTACTGATATAAACTACATAAAACTGTGCATCTTGTAGTCTTCCTAAACTACGGCCACATCCTGTACATCATGAACACACAACAAGCTTGACACAGCCCTAACAGCTTAGGGTTTTTTCACACTTGCGTTGCTGGATTCGGCTGGATTGCTGGATCCGGCAATCTGTATGCAAATGGATACCATTTGTAGGCGGATCCGTCTCACAAATGCGTGGCAATACCGAATCAGTCTCTTCGGTTGTCATTGGGAAAAACGGATCCGGTATTTATCTTTTTCACATCTGTAAAGGTCTGCGCATGCGCAGACTTGATCCGTGAATGCGGTATATTTCATGCCGGATTCGGAACTAATACATTTCAATGGAAATTAAAGCCGGATCCGGAATTCCGGCAAATGTTCCGTAATTTTGAACAGAGAAAATACTGCCGCATGCAGCGGCATTTTCGCCGGCCACAAAACGTAAGAGGGACTGAACTGATGCATCCTGGACGGATTTGCTCTCCATTCAGAATGAGTTAGGATTAAACTGATCAGTTTTTTTCCAGTATTGAGCCCCGAGGATGGAACTCTATGCTGGAAAAGAATAACGTTAGTGTGAAAGTACCCTTAGCTGAACTGCTGTAATGCAGAGGCACTGTTAGCTTTCCCAACGTCAGATTACTGTACAGCATCTGGTGCAAACATGACTCAGGTTTCAAGCCAGCAGAACTGTGAAAGCAGCACGGGGCCACAATGCAGGCTGTAACCCAGAATCAGTAAAAGGAAAGTAATGCAATGTATTTACAGTTACACAACTTTGTATAGTACAAAATTGTACAGATTATGGTCTGCAGCCTTCATGAAGGTACAATGAGGATTATGCAAAGACAATCTGGCATTAAAGTTCACTCGAGCAGACAGCCCAGTACTGTATAACGAGAGATACGTAGGCATGACACGTCTGTGAGACTGACCTTTGCCATACACCAATGAGCGTATTCTCTTCACAAGATCTTCTCATATAGTAAATCTATCCGTGTGCCGATAACTGACATTCCTGAATCTTTCTTCTCGGTGTAGAGCAAACAATTCACAAACCTAAAATATAAAAGCCAATAACTAAACATGAACAATAAATGAATTCTGAGTAATGAAGGTAATTAAAAGTATTCTGATATTGTGCCTCAGTTTTCCATAGGGTTAGTCCCAGGAGCACTATTCTAAAACTTTGTCTTTAATAAAACTGGTAGGGAGTTATCCTGCATGAGTATAGATCCACAAGGAGTGTGCAGGAGCCGATGGACCGCTGAAGGTGCACAGCACTTTGAGAAATGCTGCTGCACCTTTGTCGCTTTAGGTACCCCTTAAACCCTTCAGGACCCGGCCATTTTTCACCTTCAGGACCCTGCCATTTTTCACCTTAAGGACCAGGGCATTTTTAGCAAATCTGACATGTCACTTTATGTGGTGATATCTTTAAAACGCTTTTACTTATCCAGGCCTTTCTGAGAAGATTTTCTCGTCACATATTGTACTTCATGACAGTGGTAAAATGGAGTCAAAAAAATTCATTTTTATTTATAAAAAAAATACCAAATTTACCAAAAATTTGGAAAAATTTGCAAATGTCCAAATTTCAATTTCTCTACTTTTATAATAGATAGTAATACCTCCAAAAATAGTTATTACTTTACATTCCCCATATGTCTACTACATGTTTGGATAATTTTGGGAATTAAATTTTATTTTTTGGGGACGTTAGAAGGCTTAGAAGCAAATCTTGAAATTTTTTAGAAAATTTCCAAAACCCATTTTTTAAGACCAGTTCAGGTCTGAAGTCACTTTGTGAGGCTTACATAATAGAAACCACCCAAAAATGACCGCATTTTAGAAACTACACCCCTCAAGGTATTCAAAACTGATTTTACAAACTTTTTTAACCCTTTAGGTGTTCCACAAGAATTAATGGAAAATGGAGATGAAATTTCAGAATTTCACTTTTTGGCAGATTTTCCATTTTAATCCATTTTTTCCGCTAACAAAGCAAGGGTTAACAGCCAAACAAAACTCAATATTTATTACCCTGAGGCCTCATGCACACGAACGTATGTGTTTTGCGGTCCGCAAATTGCAGATCTGCAAAAAAACCAGATGACGTTACATATGGCATCCGTTTTTTTTGGCGGATCAATTGTAATAATGCCTATCCTTGTCCGCAAACTAGAAAAAAAATAGGACATGCTCTATTTTTTTGCTGAACGGAAAAACGGACATACGGAAACGGAATGCACACGGAGTACCTTCCGTTTTTTTTGCGGATCCATTAAAATGAATGGTTCCGCATATGGTGCGTAAAAAAGACAGAACGGACACGGAAAGAAAATACGTTCGTGTGCATGAGGCCTGATTCTGTAGCTTACAGAAACACCCCATATGTGGTTGGAAACTGCTGTATGGCCAAACGGCAGGGAGCAGAAGAAAAGGAACGCCCTATGGTTTTTGGAAGGCAGATTTCACTGGGATAATTTTAAGTTGCCATGCCACATTTGAAGACATCCTGATGCACCCCTAGAGTAGAAACTCTGAAAAAGTGACCCCAATTTAGAAACTACACCCCTCAAGGTATTTAAAACTGATTTTAGGCCTCTTTCACATCAGCGTTTTTGCTTTCCGTCCTAGAGTTCCATCCTCAGGGCTCTAGGACGGAAAGATACTGATCAGGATTATCCCAATGCATTCTGAATAGAGAGAAATCCATTCAGGATGCATCAGGATGTCTTCCATTCAGTATGTGAAAGTTTCTTGGACGTTGACAAAACCGCAGCATGCTGCGGATTTGTCTCTGCCCAAATATCCGGAAGACATGCCGCAAGGATGGATTCGGAATTAATACCCATTGAAAAGCATTATTCCGGATCTGACTTTAAGCTAAACGTCTTTTAGGCGCATCGCCGGATCCGACGTTTAGCTTTAAAGAATGGTAACCAGCCAGGTTGCTACTAAAGTCCTGGCTGCCATGGAAAAGCAACGGGGAGCCGGGGAGAGAAGCTATTTACCTTCCGTGCGGCGGCTGGGACGCTCCTCGATGACTTCACTGGTTCCCTGCGTCGCATGGTTCACATAGCTATGCTATGTGAGCAATGCGCCGTATGGATCGTACGGCGCATAGCTATGTGATCCATGCGACGCAGGGACCCGGTGACGTCATCGAGGAGCGTCCCGGCCGCCGCACGGAAGGTAAGTAGCTTCTCCCCTGGCTCCCTGCTTCTTTTCCATGGCAGCCGGGACTTTAGTAGCGTCCTGGCTGCCATGGTTACCTGAAAGCATATTGCAGACTGATCAGTCTTCAATATGCTTTCAGTTGTCTTGAGTTGTGACGGATCCGGCGGACATTTCCAGCGACGGAAGTGCACGCCGGATCCTCACAACGCAAATGTGAAAGAGGCCTTACAAACTATGTTGACCCCATTTTGGAAACTACGGGATAAGGTGGCAGTTTTGTTGGTACTATTTTAGGGTACATATGATTTTTGGTCGCTCTATATTACACTTTTTGTGAGGCAAAGTAACAAAAAAATTGCTGTTTTGGCACCATATTTATTTTTTGTTATTTACAGTGTTCATCTGACACGTTAGATCATGTGGTATTTTTATATAGAGCAGGTCGTTACGAACGCGACAATACCAAATATGGTTTGGTTGTTTGTTTCAGTTTTACATAATAAACATTTTTTGCAAAAAAATATTTTTTGGACACCGTTTTTATTTTTTACGGTGTTCATCTGAGGGGTTAGGTCATGTGATATTTTTATAGAGCAGGTCGTTATAGACGTGGCAATACATAATATGTATACTTTTTTTATTTATGTAAGTTTTACACAATGATATTTTAAAAAAACAAAAATAATCATGTTTTAGTGTCTCCAAAGTCTTAGGCCCCTTTCAAGCGGGCCAGTTTTCCGCGCGGGTGCAATGCGTGAGGAGGACGCATTGCACCCGCACTGAATCCGGACCCATTTATTTATATGGGTCTGTGCACATGAGCGGTGATTTTCACGCATCACTTCTGCGTTGCGTGAAAATCGCAGCATGCTCTATATTGTGCGTTTTTCACGCAACGCAGGCCCCATAGAAGTGAATGGGGCTGCGGGAAAATCGCAAGCATCCGCAAGCAAGTGCGGATGCGTTGCGATTTTCCCGCATGGTTGCTTAGCAATGGGACCCGATCTCTATTATTTTCCCTTATAACATGGTTATAAGGGGAAATAATAGCATTCTTAATAAAGAATGCATTGTTAAATGAAGAGGAAGGGGTTAAAAATAATAAAAGTTAACTTACCTTAGCCACCTGATCGCGCAGTCGCGATCTCTCCTCTCTTTCCCTGCATCAGCTAAGAACTAAAGGACCTGTGATGACGTCACATCACATGGTGATGGACCATGTGATTGGACCATGTGATGTGACGTCATCACAGGTCCTGTAGATCTTAGATGATGCAGGGAAAGAGAGGAAAGATCGCGACTACGCGATCAAGTGGCTAAGGTAAGTTAACTTTTATTATTTTTGACCCCTTCCTCTTCATTTAACAATGCATTCTTTATTAAGAATGCTAATATTTTCCCTTATAACCATGTTATAAGGGGAAATAATAAATTCTCCAGAAGACCCGAAACCGGACTTCAGTGATGAAGTCCGGCTTCGGGTCTGGGTACCAAACATGGCGTTTTTTCTCACGCGCGTGCAAAACGCGTTACAAACGTTTGCACCCGCGCGGGAAAAACGCGCATATTCCCGCAACGCACCCGCCTCTTATCCGGGCGTCAAACATGACGCCCGTGTGAAAGAGGCCTTAGAGCCATAGTTTTTTTTATTTTTTGGGGCGATTGTCAAAGAAGTGAGGTAGGGTCTTATTTTTGCAGGATGAAGTGACAGTTAGATTGGTACTATTTTGGGGGGCATACGCCTTTTTGATCGCTTGGTGTTGCACTTTTAGTGAAGTAAGATGACAAAAAATTATTTTTTTTACTTTATTTTGGGAAAAGGACGCTTTTTTTTTTTTTGTTACTTGAAAAAAAGTTTTTGCAAAACTTAAATTTTTTTTTTCACTTTATTTTTTGTCCCACTCTGGGACTTTAACTTTCTGATCCCCTTTACAATGCATTACAGTACATGCATTGACTCTAATATACTTCAGCCTGCTTGCCTGTGAGATCCAGGTGGCTGGATCTCACAGGCTCTCCCGGAAGGCAGCCACGATGCCTAAGGAAGGCATCGGGCTGCCTTCCCTGCCATCGGGTCCCCATCACAGCAGCGCGGGGACCCGATGGCCATCCTACACGATACCGCGGTCCGCGCTGACCGCGGCCGTGCAAGGGTTAATGCACCGGCATCAGTGTTTTCACTGATGCCGGCGCATACAGCAGGGGTCTGGCTCTCAGTGACCCCTGCCACTGATCGGGCGGGCGCAGCTTCTGCACCCGCCCAATCAGCGCGCCGTACATGTACGGGGCTGGTCCTTAAGGGGTTAAGTAACACCCACCTCAATAAAGCTGACGCGTGGAAATTGATGCTAGGTTCCAGCTTAGTCATCTCACCTGGCTCTATCAATCAGGAAGGAGAAAACGGGACTGGCAGAGGAAGGAGGAGTAACATGGGTGGAGGAAATGGACTGCATTTGCGGATCCGCGATACACGAGCACCGTTCCGTGTGCATTCCACATCACGGATGCGGACCAATTCATTTCAATGGGTCCGCAAATCTGGAGATGTGGAACGGAACGACGGAACGGAACACTACGGAGTGCTTCCGTGGTGTTCTGTTCCGTACTTCCGTCCCGCAAAAAGATAGAACATGTCCTATCTTTTTGCGGAACGGGCAGATCGCGGACCCATTCAAGTCTCTGCTGAGTCACATTCAGTTTTGAGAACTGCAAAAGTAAACCAAGCATCTGTGATAATATCTTGTAGGCAGAGAAACTGCCCAATAATCTTACAAATACCTCTGGAAGAGCAGGACATTGTGAATGGTTTAATGGAATTTATTTACCAAAAAAATTAAACATATACAGCCTTATTCTACATAATTAAAAAACTAATCTTTATTTCATGATGGAATAACCTCTGGATGGTAATATATTTTCCTCAAAAAGCATTTTATATAAAAAAATCCGATTTAAATCAAAAAAATCATAGATTTTTATCCACCCTGCCTACAAGGCTTAGTGCCCGTTATAACAGAGAATTTCATGGCGACACATTACTGTGAACAGTTCAGCAAGTTGAAGATGAAATGATTTCCAAAGGGCATAAAGTTAAAGATGAAACACACGTTTTAACATTTTAAGCAATATCAGTGTATTATTTTGGTTATGTAGAATTGGTTAAGTGAAAAAGGAAAGGGGTACCTTGTAAAAGTATGGGAACCCAAGGAGATTTGAGCACTCCGATAACTTTGACTGAGGTCTCAGACCTTAAAGGGGTTATCCAAGACCTATAATGCCCCCCCCCCCATATGCCTGGGCCGCTCACACCACAGATAGTACTTACCTCGCTCCCCAGCACCTGAGTTGCTTCTGATGCCGGCACGGCCGACCACTGCATCTCCCCGTCTCGCAGCGGAAGCAACACGGGTGCCTGAGAGAAAGGTAAGTATAATCTGTGTGAGGGGCTGGGCAGATGGGGGGCATTATAGTCCTTGAATAGTCCCTTTAAATAGCCTGTTTGAGTTAAAGCTTGTTTACAATCATCATGAGAAAGGCCAGGTGATGCACATTTCAAAGCTTTGTAAATACCCAGACTCCTCTAACCTTGTCCCAAAAAGAGTAGCCATGGGTTCTTCTAAGCAACTGCCTAACAGTCTGAAAAATAAAAATTGTTCTAAATGTAATTAAGAAATGGCAGTTAACAGGGACAGTGGCGGTCAAGAGAAAGTCTGAAGGACCAAGAAAAATGACAACTGCTCGTAGGATTGCTAGAAAGGCAAATCAGAACCCCCGCTTGACTGTAAAAGACCTTCCGAAAGATTTAGCAGACTCTGGAGTTGTGTTTTACTGTTCAGAAACACCTGCACAAAGATCAGAAGAAAACTTCTCCTGTGTCCTCACCACAAAATTCAGCATCAGAAGTTTTCAAATGAACATCTAAACAATCCTGATGCAGCCTGGAAATAAGTCCTGTGGACCGATGAGGTTAAAATAGATCTCTTTGGCCATAATGAGCAAAGGTATGTTTTCCCGAGAGGAATATGTGAACAAACCCTACGATTGTTTTAAAAAATAGGCTGGTTCCACACTAGCGCCGCGGTATTTGTTCAACCAATTCTCCGTATATTTGCCGGGTTGCAGACGGATTTCCGCCAGTCTCCATTATAATTAATGGGGCTGGCAGGCATTCAGGCAGCATCCGGCAATGCTGGTTCGTAGACGCCAATAGACTTCATGATCGTTGCTAGTAAGTCAAGAAGGAAGAGACCAGTTGAGCTAAAGTCAGCAGGATGTATTAAACCCTAAGTGACCACCCATATGCCTTCTTACTGCAGCCACTAAGGGGCTAGGCCGCCCAGTCTAACTGCTGCACAGATGTCCAATGCAGCAGAGAGTGGGGGCTTGGCTCTCCCATGAGAGCGACACTCCTGCTCTAAAATCCGGACTGTGCCAATACGGGCAGTGTAACACCTTTTATGCCCCGAGCAATAACTCCCACAGTTAGTACACAATAATCTTTGTGTTTACAGAAGGAGTGGACTCTCTCTGTCTCCCATAGGCACCCCACAAATGAGATTGTGGGGTGCCAATTTGTGAGCACGCATACCAGGGGCTTAGTCCAGAGTTTTCAAGCAGGGCGTTCCTCTCTGGCGCTGCCTGCTGGTGAATGTCAGTATAGCGCTGATATTAAAATACAATGCACTACACCAGGGGGTCAACAACCTCCAGCACCCCAGCTTTTCAGAAACTACAACTCACAGAATGCTTCATTCACTTCTTTGGGAGTCATAAGAACAGCTGAGGATGTGTTCATGCTGGGAGTTGTAGTTTCACAACAGCTGGAGTGCTGAAGGTTGCTGATCCCTGCACTACAGGAATAGTACAATTGTCTATTACATTCTCCTTGCTATTATCCCAGGGCTCGACAAATCCCAGGTGCCAGGTCGCCATGGCGACCAGGAATTTGGTCCTGGCGCCTGGGTATTTGTCAGCCTGTTTGCAAAGGTGGCCGGGCGCAGGGTCGGCACGTCCTAGGAGCGCCGGCCCCAGTCATGCTGCAGCCGCCTGAGCGCTCTATATAGAGCCTCAGGCGGCTGCAGCACTGCCCGGGCTGGCGCGTCCATGAGGGCGCAGCATGAAGAGAGGGACTGACAGGAGGGAAACGCTCAGCGCTCCCTCCTGTCACTCCCTCATTGTAGCGTGGCCGAGCTCTGTATGGTCCGTGGGTACAGGGAGCATCTGTCTCCTGTACCCGGCCGGACTGACATGAAGTGCGCACACAGTGTGCACTTCCTGTCAGTCCGCCCGGGTACAGGAAACTAAAGCTCCTGTACCCGTGGGACCATACAGGGCTCGACCACGCTACACTAGAGGTGGGGGAGGGAGGGGAGAAAATGACAAGAGGGGGGAAAGAGAATGACAAGAGGGGGAGAGAATGACAAGAGGGGGAAAGAGAATGACAAGAGGGGGGAGAGAGAATGACAAGAGGGGGAAAGAGAATGACAAGAGGGAGGAAAGAGAATGACAAGAGGGGGGAAAAGAGAATGACAAGAGGGGGAAAGAGAATGACAAGAGGGGGAAAGAGAATGACAAGAGGGGGAAAGAGAATGACAAGAGGGGAAGAAAGAGAATGACAAGAGGGGGGAAAGAGAATGACAAGAGGGGGGAAAGAGAATGACAAGAGGGGAAAGAGAATGACAAGAGGGGGAAAGAGAATGACAAGAGGGGGAAAGAGAATGACAAGAGGGGGAAAAGAGAATGACAAGAGGGGGAAAGAGAATGACAAGAGGGGGAAAGAGAATGACAAGAGGGGAAAGAGAATGACAAGAGGGGGAAAAGAGAATGACAAGAGGGGGAAAGAGAATGACAAGAGGGGGAAAGAGAATGACAAGAGGGGGAAAGAGAATGACAAGAGGGGGAAAGAGAATGACAAGAGGGGGAAAGAGAATGACAAGAGGGGAAAGAGAATGACAAGAGAGGGGAAAGAGAATGACAAGAGGGGGAAAGAGAATGACAAGAGGGGAAAGAGAATGACAAGAGGGGGAAAGAGAATGACAAGAGGGGGAAAGAGAATGACAAGAGGGGGAAAGAGAATGACAAGAGAGGGAAAGAGAATGACAAGAGGGGGAAAGAGAATGACAAGAGGGGGAAAGAGAATGACAAGAGGGGGAAAGAGAATGACAAGAGGGGGAAAGAGAATGACAAGAGGGGGAAAGAGAATGACAAGAGGGGGAAAGAGAATGACAAGAGGGGGAAAGAGAATGACAAGAGGGGGAAAGAGAATGACAAGAGGGAAAGAGAATGACAAGAGGGGGAAAGAGAATGACAAGAGGGAGAAAGAGAATGACAAGAGGGGAAAGAGAATGACAAGAGGGGAAAGAGAATGACAAGAGGGGAAAGAGAATGACAAGAGGGAGAAAGAGAATGACAAGAGGGGAAAGAGAATGACAAGAGGGAAAGAGAATGACAAGAGGGGGAAAGAGAATGACAAGAGGGAGAAAGAGAATGACAAGAGGGGAGAAAGAGAATGACAAGAGGGGGAAAGAGAATGACAAGAGGGGGGAAAGAGAATGACAAGAGGGGGGAAAGAGAATGACAAGAGGGGGGAAAGAGAATGACAAGAGGGGAGAAAGAGAATGACAAGAGGGGGGAAAGAGAATGACAAGAGGGGGGAAAGAGAATGACAAGGGGGGGAAAGAGCTGGGCGTTGTAATGATGCGGGGACTGCAGAGGCTGAGCGCCAGCTGGGGGTTGTAGTGCTCAGTAAAATGTCATGGTGCCCGCTGTGTTTGTGCCCCCAGGACCCCTCTGCCCTCCCGGCCCTCTCCTCCGGACCCCTCGGCCCTCTCCTCCGGACCCCTCGGCCCTCCCCTCCGGACCCCTCGGCCCTCCCCTCCGGACCCCTCGGCCCTCCCCTCTGGACCCCTCTGCCCTCCCCTCCGGACCCAGTAATCCTTGTAAGAGTTTCCACATGTCATGGCGGCCGCAAGTGGCGATCACTTAGACGCTGGCAACATCTGACGTGTCATATAACCTATTGAAGAGGGGAAGCATTATGGGGGGCCCTATATACTCGCACATTATGGGGGGCACTATGGAGAAGAGGGAAAGGAGCACTATTGGGGCATCTACTGGGGGCCCTATGTACTGGCATGCATTATTGGGGGGCTCTATGGAGAAGTGGGGGGTGGAAGGAGCACTATGGGGGCATCTATTGGGGGCTTTATGACGCAGCTCCGTCTGGCTCCTAACTTTTTTAGCTGGCTCCTAGATTCCAAGGAAATTTGTCAAGCCCTGTATTAACCCTTTCACTACTGGAGGTTTTATCATTTTTTCGTTTTCATTTTTCTTCCCTATTTTCCTTGAGCCATAACTTTTATATTTCCGTTCACATAGGTGTATGAGGGCTTTTTTTTTGCAGGACAAGTTGTACTTTCTAATTATAGCATAAAACGTAGTGAGAAGCAGTAAAAAAATTCCAAACGGGGTGAAATTGGGGAAAAAAATGCGATTCCTCCACTGTTTTATGGGTTTTGTTCCCACAACGTTTTTTTTGCCCTTCATTCTCTGGGTCAGTACGATTACCACAACGATACCCCATATGTATAGGTTTTTTATGTTTAAATAGTGTAAAAATAAATTTTAACTTTGATAAAAAAAAAAAATATGTATGTCTACTGAGCTGTGTGGGTTCTCATTTTTTGCAGGACAATCTGTAGCTTTTATTGATGCCATCTTGAAGTGTGCCTGACTTTTTGATCACATTTTATTAAATTTTTTTGGATAAGAGAAGCAATGAAAAAAAGGCAAATCGGACATTTTGACCCTTTCTTTCCGTTACGCCATATTGGAAAAAAAAAAATCTATTTTAATAGTATGGGCATTTTCGGTCACTGTGATACCCATGATGTTTATATTTATTGTTATTTAGGTATTTATTTTTTTATTATACGGAAAGGGGGGTGATTTAAACTTTTATATTTTTTATATATTTTTTAATTTTTTGTGATGATTTTGAGGCTCATATATGAGCCTATAAATTATGTTTTTTTAATTTTTAATTTTGTTCTATCAGGGATTTTTAAAATGCGATTTAGGGTCCATTCAGACGTCCGTGTGTGTTTTGCGGATCCGCATAACACGGACACCGGCAATGTGCGTTCCGCATTTTTGCGGACCGCACATCACCGGCACTATGATAGAAAATGCCTTTTCTTGTCCGCAATTGCAGATCAGAATGGGACATGTTCTATTTTTTTTCGGAAATGCAATTGCGGATGCGGGCAGGACATAATGTATCCCCATAGAAATAAATGGGTCCGCAATTCTGTTCCGCAAAATGCGGAACAGAATATCGGTAGTGTGAATGGACCCTTAAACTAAATATTGCTCATTTCTTATCCTGGCCTGTCATCTGGTGGCCAAAATAAGTATTGCAGCATGAACACTTTCAGCACAACCACCAATGCCCCAATTGGCCTTACGGGGCATCGGTAGGAAGCCCGGAAAAGCAAAGTTCCGGGTTTTTGCACATTTAGATGCCGTGATTTCACTTCATCACGGCATCTAAAGCATTTAATTACCGTGATCAGCATTATTGCCAGTCACAGTCATTAGCCACAGGTCTCTGCTGTTTGAAACAGAGATCTGCCAGCCATGGCGCCCGCTGCACGTGCGAGCGGGAGCCATGTTTACACATCACTCTAGCGTGGCGAAAGGGTTAAATGGTTAAAAAGAAAAGCAAAAATAAAAAACAAGCTTTTTTCCCCATTGAAAAAAAACGCTTTTCAATAGAAAAATTGCAAAAATAAAATCTCCTCCAAATATTTGGTATCACTGCATCCGTACCGACCCGCACTACACAATTATCATGTAACCTTAGAACCGAACCTAAGTTCGGGAAATCGTTTTTTACAGTACAAATTAATTTATGAAGTTATTACCCGAAGTCCCGC
The DNA here is from genome assembly GCA_033119425.1 of Bufotes viridis. Taxonomy (NCBI): domain Eukaryota; kingdom Metazoa; phylum Chordata; class Amphibia; order Anura; family Bufonidae; genus Bufotes; species Bufotes viridis. Next base: position 215,019,563 of record CM065594.1, on the reverse strand, counting down.
GAGACTTCGGCTCATCGGAGCCAATACATTCTAATACTGTACGGAGCTCCTGCTCTGCACAGTATTAGAACAAAGTTTTATGCAAATCGACTTTGGATGTTTCATCCGAAGTCCATTCGCTCATCCCTAGCCATCACTATGAGTAGCAGCACATGCATAAATGTATTTCATAACGAATCTGAATGTAGATTCATGGTGTGCGCCACAGTCATTAACGAATTCCAGGTTCTTAATAATGGCCTCATCGGAGCAAATACATTTTAGCGCATGTAAGAACATAGGGATGTTAAACGGGTTATCCGACCCCAGAAATGCCCCTCCCCCCAATATGCCCGGGCCCCTCACACACAATATACTTACCTCGCTCCCCGGCACCCGCTGCTTTTCCCCATAGTGCGGATGAAAACATCTGTGGGGTGGGGGCTTTGTCCGACCTAGCCAATAGCAGGCGGTGATGGGGATGAGCCTCCCTAGCGTCACCCATGATGCTAGGGAGGCTCGTCCCCGTCACTGCCTGCTATTGTCTTCATCCTCGTAAAGGGGAGATGCAGCGGCGGCTGTGCAGGCCTCAGAAGCGACGCAGGTGCCAGGGAGCACGGTAAGTACATTGTGTGTGAGGGGCCCCTTTAATGAAATTCAGTTAGGGTGCATTCACACTAATGTGAGACGGCCGTGCCCATGTTGCAGATCTGCACACCACAGGCCCCGGCCGCGTGCACTCCATATCGCTATGCAGACCCAGAAGCACACGCTGCAAAAGATAAAATACGTCCTATCCTTCACTGCATCTTGGTGATCATGGACCCGTTGAAGTCAATGGGTTGGAGTGCACACAGCCGGTTAGTGGGTTTTGCTGGCCCGCGGCTTGCGGACTACAACACGAGCATCCCACAGTAGTGTGAATGTGGCCTCATTGAGATGAAGGAAATCGGATCGTCCAAAGCAGGACAATCCAGATTAGCTTAGACTAAGGCTACACGAGGACACGTACCACGCAACGTATTTTGTAATGCTAATCTATGGCAGTGTGATATACTGCGGCACCATAGACTAGCATTACAAAATATGTTGCGCGACACATGTTTGCAGTGTAGTTGCGTTCTATACGCCTCGTGACACGTCGTGGTGTAGCCCTAGCCTTACGTTACCACAATAAAATAATGGAAAACGGTAATTTATTCCTTCACAAGCGCCGCCCGAGCGTTTTCCGTGCAATCGTTCAGTCGTTACATATATTTACATTACAACACGGGTCGCTAGCGGTCAAATGGTACCGATTATCTGCTTGTGTAAATCCACCGTCACAACAGGAGCCATTCTTATGGGGGAAAAGGTGGCTCTGGGCACAGCACTAGTACAGTCTTATAGGCACCTGGAGACAGAGGCCAAACAGGAGCAGTTCACCTGGTCAGTGTTACAGCTCTGGCTGTGATTGGAGCCTACTCCATACACGGCTGCTCTGTGTATTAGTGCAGCCCCTGTGATTGCAAGCTCTTGGGCTCAGACCTGACTGTTTTCCCCAGGACTGTGGTTTCCCGGTAGTGTCAGAATCCAGAACATCCTGTTTACAGCAGTCCCGCCCACTCCCCGGAAGCACCCTCACCAGCCCCACCCTATCTCCGGTAAGAAAAAAAAGGACTTCGCAGCTCTGTCGTTATCCCCCATACGTACCGGAAGCTATAACGCCATCTCCCGTTACCGAGCCCTCAATGGAGTTGTTAGGAGATGTGTGGCGTCACTGGTCACATGGTCCTTCATGGTCACATGACCAAAAGTGGGAAGTGCTGGAGCTTGTGGAGGGGGGGAGGAGCTGTGTGCCTGCGGGCGGCCCTGTGAGGGAGGATGTGTCCCCTGGAGTGCGCAGAGCTTCATGGGGAGCAGGTGAGGGGCGGCATGTGGAGCTCATATATGAGGGAGAGGGGGTGGACAGTACAGATCTGTGTGTGGGGTGTAAATCTGTGAAGAGGGGGCATGTGGTGTATTCTGGGGACATGAGGGTGCAGATCTGTGTGGGGTGCTTTATGGGGTGTAAATCTGTGAGGGGGGACATAAGGGTGCAGATCTTTGGTGGGGTTCTGTAACAGATCTCCTGGCTGAGTACCTCAGTTGATGGATGCTCCTAGTTCGTCCAAAGGGCTCCAAGCACTCCGCTTGACAACATAAGCGCTGCAGACCCCACAAACCGCCACAGCTTGGTTGGGGTCTTGCCGTCTCCTACCCACCCTGGACCGAAGACCAGGCTCCAGTGGGGGAACCTCTCTTCCCTTGGAGAGCGAACCAGGAACAAGCTCTTAAAAGAGCTAGTGATTATACTCAGAGGAGTATAGTGATTGTAGCGATCCCCAGAGTGTAGTTCTCCAATCCCCCAAACATGAGCCCGGACTTCATGAAGGGTAGAACAGGACGACTTTAATGGGGCTACATGTCAGCCTTTTATGGAGGTCTTCCAGCAAGGGACACTCCCATGGGGACCTTGTGGAAGACTGAGACAGCTTTTACATCAGCCAATCACATGCATTTACAGTATGAAAACACTCCCAGTAAATGTAACCCCCCTTTTTTTTGCCTATGATACAATTAACAAACACAATGGGCGCTGCCTGTGATGCAATTAACAAACACAATGGGCTAAGGCCTCTTTCACACTTGCGTTGTTAGGATCCGGCGTGCGCTTCCGCCGCCAGAAGTGCCCGCCGGATCCGTAACAACGCAAGTGAACTGAAAGCATTTGAAGACTGATCAGGATCCTGATCAGTCTTCAAAATGCTTTCAGTGTTACTATGGCAGCCAGGACGCTATTAAAGTCCTGGTTGCCATAGTAGTAGTGGGGAGCAGGGAGCAGTATACTTACAGTCCGTGCGGCTCCCGGGGCGCTCCAGAATGATGTCAGAGCGCCCCATGCGCATGGATCACGTGATCCATGCGCGTGGAGTGCCCTGACGTCACTCTGGAGCGCCCGGAGCCGCACGGGCGGTAAGTATACTGCTCCCACCTCTCCCCACTACACTTTACCATGGCAACCAGGACCTTAGCGTCCTGGCTGTCATGGTAACCATTCAGAAAAAGCTAAACGTCGGATCGGCGATGCGCTGAAACGACATTTAGCTTAAGACCGGATTTGGATTAATGCCTTTCAATGGGCATTAATTCCGGATCCGGCCTTGCGGCAAGTGTTCGGGATTTTTGGCTGGAGAAAAAAGCGCAGCATGCTGCGGTATTTTCTCCGGCCAAAAAACGTTCCGGTCCTGAACTGAAGACATCCTGATGCATCCTGAACGGATTTCTCTCCATTCACAATGCATTGGGATCATCCTGATCAGGATTTTTCCGGCATAGAGCCCCGAGGACGGAACTCTATGCCGGAAAACAAAAACGCTAGTGTGAAAGAGCCTTAAAGGGCTTCTGTCACCCCCCAAAAGCCTTTTTTTTTGCCTCACTAAAAGCTTATAGGGCGATTATTCTAAACATATTCTTGTTAACCGTTTTGTAGGTTAATTTTGCTATAAAACGTTATTTTATAATATGCAAATTACCTTGCTACCAGCAAGTAGGGCGTTACTGCTGGTAGCCGCTGCATCCGCTTGTAACGCCCCTCCTGTGGTTGATTGACAGGGCCAGCGGCGCTCTCCTCCTCCAGCTGGCCATGTCTCCGTTTAAAATCTCGCGCCTGCGCCATACCGTTCTTCAGTCAGCGCAGGCGCACTGAGAGGAGTACTCTCGCTCAGCCGCTCCTTCCTCAGTGCCAATGACGTCACAGCTGCACCCGGAAGAGAAGACGCAGGCGCACTGAGGAAGGAGCGGCCGAGCGAGAGTACTCCTCTCAGTGCGCCTGCGCCGACTGAAGAACGGTATGGCGCAGGCGCGAGATTTTAAACGGAGACAGGGCCAGCTGGAGGAGGAGAGCGCCGCTGGCCCTGTCAATCAACCACAGGAGGGCGTTTACAAGCGGGATGCAGCGGCTACCAGCAAGTAACGCCTACTTGCTGGTAGCAAGGTAATTTGCATATTATAAAATAACGTTTTATAGCAAAATTAACCTACAAAACGGTTAACAAGAATATGTTTAGAATAATCGCCCTATAAGCTTTTAGTGAGGCAAAAAAAAGGCTTTGGGGGTGACAGAAGCCCTTAACTTAATCACTAACAGGCAGAAAACACACATTTTCCCCAAAACACAGAAAACAGCTCGAAACCCCACATATCCCCATAAATTATGCATCCCTCAATAGCTCTGCCCTGGTTGAACAACATATCCAAAAATCACCCAGATCCGAGCAGGGTTTCCGAATTCCATGGAAGTCACATTTGACCGACCGCAAGCATGGCTTTTCTGCCTAGAACAGTTCCACAGATTTTGGCTGTTCGTCCAAAGGGCTCCAAGCACTCCGCTTGACAACATAAGCGCTGCAGACCCCACAAACCGCCGCAGCTTGGTTGGGGTCTTGCCGCCTCCTACCCACCCTGGACCGAAGACCAGGCTCCAGTGGGGGAACCTCTTCCCTTGGAGAGCGAACCAGGAACAAGCTCTTAAAAGAGCTAGTGATTATACTCAGAGGAGTATAGTGATTGTAGCGATCCCCAGAGTGTAGTTCTCCAATCCCCAAACATGAGCCCGGACTTCATGAAGGGTAGAACAGGACGACTTTAATGGGGCTACATGTCAGCCTTTTATGGAGGTCTTCCAGCAAGGGACACTCCCATGGGGACCTTGTGGAAGACTGAGACAGCTTTTACATCAGCCAATCACATGCATTTACAGTATGAAAACACTCCCAGTAAATGTAACCCCCTTTTTTGCCTATGATACAATTAACAAACACAATGGGCGCTGCCTGTGATGCAATTAACAAACACAATGGGCTAAGGCCTCTTTCACACTTGCGTTGTTAGGATCCGGCGTGCGCTCCGCCGCCAGAAGTGCCCGCCGGATCCGTAACAACGCTAGTGAACTGAAAGCATTTGAAGACTGATCAGGATCCTGATCAGTCTTCAAAATGCTTTCAGTGTTACTATGGCAGCCAGGACGCTATTAAAGTCCTGGTTGCCATAGTAGTAGTGGGAGCAGGGAGCAGTATACTACAGTCCGTGCGGCTCGGGCGCTCCAGAATGATGTCAGAGCGCCCCATGCGCATGGATCACGTGATCCATGCGCGTGGGGTGCCCTGACGTCACTCTGGAGCGCCCCGGGAGCCGCACGGGCGGTAAGTATACTGCTCCCACCTCTCCCCACTACACTTTACCATGGCAACCAGGACCTTAGCGTCCTGGCTGTCATGGTAACCATTCAGAAAAAGCTAAACGTCGGATCGGCGATGCGCTGAAACGACATTTAGCTTAAGACTCGATTTGGATTAATGCCTTTCAATGGGCATTAATTCCGGATCCGACCTTGCGGCAGTGTTCGGGATTTTTGGCTGGAGAAAAAGCGCAGCATGCTGCGGTATTTTCTCCGGCCAAAAACGTCCGGTCCTGAACTGAAGACATCCTGATGCATCCTGAACGGATTTCTCTCCATTCACAATGCATTGGGATCATCCTGATCAGGATTTTTCCGGCATAGAGCCCCGAGGACGGAACTCTATGCCGGAAAACAAAAACGCTAGTGTGAAAGAGCCTTAAGGGCTTGTCACTCCCAAAGCCTTTTTTTGCCTCACTAAAAGTATAGGGCGATTATTCTAAACATATTCTTGTTAACCGTTTTGTAGGTTAATTTTGCTATAAACGTTATTTTATAATATGCAATTACCTTGCTACCAGCAAGTAGGGCGTTACTGCTGGTAGCCGCTGCATCCGCTTGTAAAAACGCCTCCTGTGGTTGATTGACAGGGCCAGCGAGCGCTCCTCCTCCAGCTGGCCATGTCTCCGTTTAAATCTCGCGCCTGCGCCATACCGTTCTTCAGTCAGCGCAGGCGCACTGAGAGGAGTACTCGCTCAGCCGCTCCTTCCTCAGTGCGCCAATGACGCCACAGCTGCACCCGGAAGAGAAGACGCAGGCGCACTGAGGAAGGAGCGGCCGAGCGAGAGTACTCCTCTCAGTGCGCCTGCGCCGACTGAAGAACGGTATGGCGCAGGCGCGAGATTTTAAACGGAGACAGGGCCAGCTGGAGGAGGAGAGCGCTCGCTGGCCCTGTCAATCAACCACAGGAGGGGCGGTTTTTTACAAGCGGGATGCAGCGGCTACCAGCAAGTAAACGCCCTACTTGCTGGTAGCAAGGTAATTTGCATATTATAAAATAACGTTTTATAGCAAAATTAACCTACAAAAACGGTTAACAAGAATATGTTTAGAATAATCGCCCTATAAGCTTTTTAGTGAGGCAAAAAAAAAAAAAGGCTTTTGGGGGGTGACAGAAGCCCTTTAACTTAATCACTAACAGGCAGAAAACACACATTTTCCCCAAAACACAGAAAACAGCTCGAAACCCCACATATCCCCATAAATTATGCATCCCTCAATAGCTCTGCCCTGGTTGAACAACATATCCAAAAATCACCCAGATCCGAGCAGGGTTTCCCGAATTCCATGGAAGTCACATTTGACCGACCGCAAGCATGGCTTTTCTGCCTAGAACAGTTCCACAGATTTTGGCTGTGCGGCCGGTCTACCTTCTCCTTCAAGAATTTACAAATTGCATAAACTGATCCGTTCATGCATATTTTCGTTGAAATCGTCTTGTTTGGTAGTTTGTCCAGTAAATCCCATTTGCCTTCTTACTGAGCGGAAAGAAAGTTTTACTATATGGGCCATAATCCTGAGGCAAAAGGCTGGCAAACAGGTCCCTCTAAAACCCAGTGGCGAGGTTATTTTCGCCATAGGTTCTTCATGGGAAGTAAGGTGTGACGTCATTGGTCACATGGCATGGTGGTCAGGTGACTTTATTATACATTTAGGGGGTCATGCACGCAGCTGAGTGTGCTGCTGCTCACAAGTTAGGGCGAGCTATAGGAAGCGGGCACAGAACAGAGGGTAGAAATGGCACCCTGTTGTGCAGAGGGGGTGGGGCAGAGATAGCAATTGTGTGCTGGGAGGGGGGCAGAGATGGCAATCTGTGTGCTGGGGGGTGGCTTTAGAGATGGCTTTCTGTGTCCAGAGGGCGGTAGGCACAGATTGGTGATCTGTGTCCTGGGGGGAGAACAGAGATGGCGATCTGTGTGCTGGGGAGGGCAGAGATGGCGATCTGTGTGCTGGGGAGGGCAGAGATGGCGATCTGTGTGCTGGGGAGGGCAGAGATGGCGATCCGTGTGCTGGGGAGGACAGAGATGGCGATCCGTGTGCTGGGGAGAGCAGAGATGGCGATCTGTGTGCTGGGGAGGGCAGTGATGGCGATCTGTGTGCTGGGGTGCTGGCGGGGAGGGCAGAGATGGCGATCTGTGTGCTTGGGAGGGCAGAGATGGTGATCTGTGTGCTTGGGAGGGCAGAGATGGCGATCTGTGTGCTGGGGAGGGCAGAGATGGCGATCTGTGTGCTGGGGAGGGCAGAGATGGCGATCTGTGTGCTGGGGAGGGCAGAGATGGCGATCTGTGTGCTGTGGAGGGCAGAGATGGCGATCTGTGTGCTGTGGGAGGGCAGAGATGGCGATCTGTGTGCTGTGGAGGGCAGAGATGGCGATCTGTGTGCTGGGGAGGGCAGAGATGGCGATCTGTGTGCTGGGGAGGGCAGAGATGGCGATCTGTGTGCTGGGGAGGGCAGAGATGGCGATCTGTGTGCTGGGGAGGGCAGAGATGGCGATCTGTGTGCTGGGGAGGGCAGAGATGGCGATCTGTGTGCTGGGGGAGGGCAGAGATGGCGATCTGTGTGCTGGGGGAGGGCAGAGATGGCGATCTGTGTGCTGGGGAGGGCCGAGATGGCGATCTGTGTGCTGGGGAGGGCCGAGATGGCGATCTGTGTGCTGGGGAGAGCCGAGATGGCGATCTGTGTGCTGGGGAGGGCAGAGATGGCGATCTGTGTGCTGGGAGGGCAGAGATGGCGATCTGTGTGCTGGGGAGGGCAGAGATGGCGATCTGTGTGCTGGGGAGGGCAGAGATGGCGATCTGTGTGCTGGGGGGGAGGGCAGAGATGGCGATCTATGTGCTGGGGGGGAGGGCAGAGGTGGCGATCTGTGTGCTGGAGGCGGGGAAGCAGAGATGGCAATCTGTGTACTGAGGGGGGGGGGGAGAAGCAGAGATGGCAATCTGTGTACTGAGGGGGAGAAGCAGAGATGGCAATCTGTGTACTGAGGGGGGGGGGGGAGAAGCAGAGATGGCAATCTGTGTACTGAGGGGGGGGGGGAGAAGCAGAGATGGCAATCTGTGTACTGAGGGGGGGGGGGAGAAGCAGAGATGGTGACCTCGGGAGGGGGGGTGAGTACTGTCTGTACCTTCGCTGGGGAGGCACCAGCAGCAGTCGGTGTGTGTGCGGTGCAGACCATGGTATGCATATCTTATGTCAGGTCTGTGTGAGAGAAGGGGCACATGGTGAGAATTCTGCTTTTTGTAGGACACCTGATCAGACAATAGTACTTGGGGGAGCAGGCTAGTGAGATGGGGTGACCTGGGGTGCAGTCCCTTGTCTTGGGGGCATATGGGGTCAGCAGGGCGTATTGTGCGGGGGCCATTAAGATCAGACAAGGAGATCATGAGTGCAAGAGTGTGGTCGCATGTGGGGGAGTCCAGGCTCTTTGGGGGCAGTGTGTTTGTGTGGGAAAAGAGGGACTACTGTGTGTGGCACCCATGCAGATCAAACAAGGGGTACTCCTGCTGCTGTCTATGGAAGAGGGGTGTCATGACGAGTGGCCCTGGCAATATGGGGGTCATGGGGTATGTGTGGGTATATGGGACCCATGTAGGGGTACTTGTCCTGCTGTCTGCTAGAGTGGAGGACTTTTTAGTGGAATCTGTAAAGCCAGGGGGCCGTCTGTTGTAATATGTTTATGGGGTATAGGAACCACACCGTCTGGAGTGAATTAGCTCAACGCAGTTACCGGGAATTGTATGGCATGTATGTCTGGAATGAGGGTCTTGGGTTTGGGCTTCATGTAATGGTCTGGGATTTAATGCCTCATCTTAAATATTCTACTTATGTAGCTGTGTGGTGACATGTTTGTGTTTTTGCACCCGATAGATCTTATTCGGGGAAGCTGAACGGCACGGGAGAGATGTGTCCAGTCAATAAAGCCAGGGGAGAGGAACACTCCGGTGCCAGACTCTGTACAGGCGAAGAGAAGCACCCCATTTCAGTGTGCGCTTAAAACTTTGTACACCTCTGAGCTGTCACTAACTCCTGGCATAGCACATGGGTAGCCATATGCGGTTCTCTTAGCTTAGTGGAGTAGACAGAAGCAGGAGCCTGCTACGCTCAGCTAATCCTGGCATAGTACATGGGTACAGGGTACCCATGTACTATGCCAGGAGTCAAGGCTGGCGTCAGCACCCGGCATACCTGGGCAAGTGCCGGGGCCCCCAGCACAGCTGTCAGAGGCCAGAAGCAATGAGCGCTTCCATCAATACAGATGGAAGTGCTCATTGCTGGAGCGCAGGGAGCTGGGTCCTGACACTCACAGACTGCTCAGCTCTCCGGCCGGCGGTGCTCTGAATGGTGAAGCAGGAAGACTTCTCCCTGCTCCACCATCTGTGCCTGCATGGAAGAGAGGACTGTGAGCTTCAGGAACGGGACAAGGTGAGTAGGTACTGTGTCTTTTTGTTTTTAATATAGAGGGGTCACAGAGGACTTTATTACTATGGAGGGGGCACAGAGGTCTTTATTGCTATGGGGTGGACACAGAGGTCTTTATTACTATGGAGTGGGCACAAAGGTCTTTATTACTATGGAGTGGGCACAGAGGTCTTTATTACTATGGAGTGGGCACAGAGGTCTTTATTACTATGGAGTGGCGACACCAAAGAAGGAGAGAGCAGGCAAAGCACGACTAACAATATATATAAACTTTATTATGGTTCCCAAAAAGGGGGAAAATCCAATAAAATACAATAACAGACAATACAATGGTGGATAACACACAGGGTGGGAGAGGATCACAAAATGGACAACATGAAGCATAGAAAAAACATTAGACAAGGCCAAAGGGATACTGGATGGTTAATAAATAAATGCCCCGGTAGGGGACATATATAGATGACCTCGCCAGCCTTGAACAAGATATTGGAGCCAGATACAGTACATACACTTAAAGTGCATGAAATACAATGTACATGGACAATAAATTGTAATATAATAAATAAAAAATGAAATCAATAAATACCAAAGTAGTGATCCAATGAGCCCCAACGCACGTTTCGCGTGAGCTTCCTCAGGGGGTGTCTTTGGTGTCGATACTTGGTATATAGGCCTAGTACGCATACTCACTTGGTGAGTTATCTACAATTGGTGTTTATTTACTATGGAGTGGGCACAGAGGGCTTTATTACTATGGAGTGGGCACAGAGGACTTTATTACTATGGAGGGGGCACAGAGGTCTTTATTACTATGGAGGGGGCACAGATGTTTTTATTACTATGGAGGGGGCACAGAGGACTTTATTACTATGGAGGGGGCACAGAGGTCTTTATTACTATGGAGGGGGCACAGATGTTTTTATTACTATGGAGGGGGCACAGAGAACTTTATTACTGTGGAGGGGGCACAGAAGGCTTTATTACTATGGAGGGGGCACAGAGGACTTTATTACTATGGAGGGGGCACAGAGGTCTTTATTACTATGGAGGGGGCACAGGGCATTACTACTCTGGAGGGGGCACAGAGGGCATTACTAATGTGAAGGGGGCACAATGGGCATTTTTTTACTATGGAGGGGGCACAGAGCCAAAGGGCATTACTACAATGAAGGGACACAGTGGGCATTATTATTGTGAAGGGGGCACAATGGGGATTATAACTATGAAGGGGGCACAATGGGCATTTTTACTGTGAAGGGGGCACAATGGGGATTATTACTGTGAAGGTGGCACAGAGAGGGCATTACAACTGGGAAAGGGGCACAGAGAGGGCATAACTACTGTGAGGGGGCACACTTCTGTACAAAACTACTGTGAAGGTTGTACTATGAGGGCTATACTACTGTGAGGGGGTACTATTTTTTTTAAAGTATAGAGAAAGGACCCTTCCCGGGTGCCAAACACCGTAGGCACGCCACGGAAGCAGGGAACTATTTGCTCCCCACTCCACCATTGAGCCGCCAGCGCTCCACAGCAGCAACACAATGTCCTCACACATGGTCCTGCTGATCTGTGTAGAAGGAGGAGCGGGGCAGGCTGGGAATCAGCCTCTGCTCCTCCTACACAGCAGCGCCATGTGTCACAGTATCCTGCTGCTGCTGATGGGGAGCGCAGATCATGGGATGAGCCAGGTGATTGAGGCAAGGAGTATTTTTTTTTTCACTTCCTGTGAAGGGGGCACATCTGGGCAGAACCACTGTGAATGGGGCACTGGGCATATATCTTGGCATATTCACCGTAAGAGGGCACATATCTTGGCATATCAACTGTGAGGGAGCAGATATGTTGGGATATTTACTGTAAAGGGGGCACATATCATGGCATATCTACTGTGAGGGGGGCACATATCTTGGCATATCTACTGAGGGGGCACATATCTGTGAGTAGACCTGAGGGACTGAAACACTGGGTGGAAAATGAAAGTAGGCACATAAGAGCTGATTCACATATATCCGCTCTGTAGCATGCTCTGTGTAAGCTATTTAATCTATAGTACATGCAGTTTCATGGCTGTAAGCGCCTAGCAAAATGCCACGAGGAGGCCCACTGGGTCTTTATCGCCCAAGGGCCCACATGAACCTGGAGCCGGCCCTGCCAGGAGTTAGTAATTCAAACACAACAATAGCTGATCTCAGGGAGACCAGCTACAAAAAACACCGTGAAGCCTCACTTAAGGCGGTTCAGGATCGATCTACATTTATTAACCCAGGGGTGATATTTCGCCACAAAGGGAATGCAAGTTTTTTTTTAAATCACCTGAGGTTAGATTGGGAGTAGTTTTCATCTTTTCTGTTGTCAATAAATGTTGTGGATAACCCCGTTGTGCAAATTTACGGTTAATCTCATCTAAACGTACTTCCCTGGTGTCAGTATCAGAGACAATTCTCCGAATCCTCTGAAATTGGGAAAAAGGTAACGCCTTCTTCACTGCTGGGGGATGATTGCTGGAATAGTGTAACAATGAATTTCTATCTGTTCCTTTCACGAATAAATCAGTTACAACCATATTATTTTCACCCTTAATGACCATCGTATCAAGGAAGTTGATATTATTCAAGTCAAATTGCATAGTGAATTGGAGTTCGTGCCAAATGGAGTTCAGGTATGTTGCAAAATCCTCTAGGGTCCGAATGCCGCCCCGCCAAACACAAAATATGTCATCGATAAAGCGTCGCCATATGACGCAATGTTGGATAAACTCATCATGATTGTATATGTAATTTTGTTCAAACCATGACATATAACAATTAGCGTAAGGCGGTGCGGCATTCGAATCCAGTTGTTCCAGTGTAATCCGAGGCGAATATATGACTCATCCTCATACAGGGGAGAAATTTCCGTTTAAAGGTTTTTTCACCTGTAACAGCAATTATGTTATCTACTTATTAAAATGCCCGTGTGGGCTCTTGTACATTGGAGAAACCTCTGAGGATGAAAGATCGCTTTTCCAAACACAAATCCACTATTCGCAAACAGAACTTGCTGCTCCCTATTCCCCATCATTTTGAACGGCATCACCATAATATCTCACAATTGCGCTTTCAAATTATTGAACGTGTACCACAACCGCGCAGGGGAGGGGATAGAATTAAGATGTTAAAGAAGCGCGAGGCATTTTGGATACATAAATTACAGACTTTAGAACCCAAGGGGTTAAATCGTGAATACAATGTGAATAGCTTTCTGTGACAGTTTCCATGTCTTCTTTTTCTATTTTTAGTAAATACATTTTTTTATCTTTGAGAATATTATATATGTTTCTATATTAGATATGACACCCTTTTTTATTTTTTCTTTGTTTTATAGAAGACGTGAGGAGCATACCAAGCGGCATCAGGTGGTGTATTTGTGGTCTTCACACATATGAATTCTTTGTTATGCAAATAAGATTCTATCTATGTGAGAATATATGTGATAGTGTGTAGTCGACTACCTCGCTTACTATAATACTTCATGATTTATCTATTGAGTTCCATGTTTGATGCTGCTTGGCCTGCCCACACATGTCTTTCATTTGGAGGTTTGTTTTGTTTCTAGGGTAACGTGATGTCATTTCCGATTTAGCTTTGTTAATTTCTTTTGTTTAAAATACTATTCTGTTACCTTTTACATTGCAATAATAATCATCCTTTATGATCATGTTTGTATTTGATCATTGGTTTCCATAGCAATATGATGTCATTTCCGTTTGTAGCGGTCTATATAAAGTCCTGAATGTTTGATTATTTTTACATCTGCTTGTTTGAGAAAGGCTCACTGTTTGAGCCGAAACTCGTCACCGATATTCTACTGATGTGACCAAATAAAACTTTTCTACTTTCACAAGACAAGTGAGTGCCGGTCATCTATTTTACAGCTAGGAGCAATGTCATCATTGCATTCATCCGTCCAGATGTGCACAGCCTGAGCCGTGTTTCTAAGGATGCATTCACATCACCTTGTAGCTTTCCGTTCTTCTGATCTGTAAGAAGAAGAGAGAGACAAACCAAAAAGGATCCTGTTGCATCACTTGTTATCCATTTGAACCATTTCCGTTTGAGGACTTTTTTTCTGTCTAAAAAAACGGATCTCAGATGGAAATGGCTCAAACTCATAACTGATGCAATAGGATCTTTTTTTTTTATTTGATAGGATCCTGTTTTTTCTTCTCTCATGGATCAGAAGAATGGAAGGCTAAACGGCGATGTGAATTATTCGTATATGCAGCAGCCTCTCCAGGGAATCTCCCAGAAATTGGAAGATTTTGCTCTGGCTCTTCAATGTTACTTGCCGGTAAGTTTGCCATGTGTTGTATAATCTTAGATCTTTATCCCACGCAGCGTTGCCCACAGTAAATATTCTTTGCTATATGTTTGTTTGGCTTTTGCACGCTGCCTGTCCAAAAAAAAAGTTGCCGCCAAAAAAAAAAAAAAAAAGGTCACACACCCTAATATTTCGTTGGACCGCCTTTAGCTTTGATTACGGCATGCATTCGCTGTGGCATTGTTTCGATAAGCTTCTGCAATGTCACAAGATTTATTTCCATCCAGAGTTGCATACATTTTTCACTAAGATCTTGCATTGATGATGGTGTTAAAGACACTAATCAGAGCATTTGAGATGCACTCTGGTGCTCCAAATCAAGGTACCCCCAAGGGGTTAATATCCATGCGTGCATGAGAGACTAGACGCTGACACATAGCTGGTCAATGCAATCTCTACCTTTATTACAAAAAGTAAAAGCAATTATACATCTTCAGAAGAGGGCGGTTCTCCCCTGAGGCTCAGGCATTATTTCATTGGTTATAAAGGAAGAAAAGATAAGAGAAGAAGAGATAACACTCTAGCATCTGCGCAGTATGCACTACTTTGGAATGTGAACTTAATGTAAACATCTAAGTGTCCGCCATCTTATAATGGCGGCTATCCTAACAACAATACTGCATACATCATATGTGACACTTCAAGGAGGTGCTTCTCTATAGGCTGTGAATAATATGTATATATATATATCATCAAGCTACTTGATTGGCTTAAGCATCCTTCAAAGCACCTGTGGGGAGATAGAAGACAAACTCTGCCCCCCCTTCTCCTCATGGCCTTGCATAGACAGAAAGCTGGAACAGCAGAGAAGAGAGAGGGCAGGCCCCTGAGATAAGAGAAGACTAAGAAGAAGTTTGTTACAGCTTCAAAGAAAAGTGTAACCCTTTAGAGTCCAAAAGATACAAACATAGAATAAAATTCACACATCTCTAACAATGGTAAAGTCTGACCGCTGCGCAAAGCCTTCTCCAGCACATCCCAAAGATTCTCAATGGGGTTAAGGTCTGGACTCTGTGGTGGCCAATCCATGTGTGAAAATGATGTCTCATGCTCCCTGAACCACTCTTTCACAATTTGAGCCGGGTGAATCCTGGCATTGTCATCTTGGAATATGCCCGTGCGATCAGGGAAGAAAAAATCCATTGATAGAATAACCTGGTCATTCAGTATGTTCAGGTAGTCAGCTAACCTCATTCTTGGAGCATATACTGTTGCTGAACCTAGACCTGACCAACTGCAGCAACCCCAGATCATAGCACTGCCCCCACAGGCTTGTACAGGAGGCACTAGGCATGATGGGTGCATCACTTCATCTGCCTCTCTTCTTACCCTGATGCGCCCATCACTCTGGGACAGGGTAAATCTGGCCTCATCAGACCACATGACCTTCCATTTCTCCAGAGTCCAATCTTTATGCTCCCTAGCAAATTGAAGCCTTTTTTTCTGGTTTGTCTCACTGATTAGTGGTTTCCTTACGGCTACACAGCTGTTCAGTCCCAATCCCTTGAGTTCCATTTGCATTGTGCGTGTGGAAATGCTCTTACTTTGACTATTAAACAGAGCCCTGAGTTCTACTGTTGTTTTTCTTCGATTTGATTTCACCAAACGTTTAAGTGATCGCCAATCATGATCATTCAGGATTTTTTTTCCGGACACATTTCTTCCTCGAATACGATGGGTCCCCACTATCCTTCCAGTTTTTAATAATGCGTTGGACAGTTCTTAACCCAATTTTAGTAGTTTATGCAATCTCCTTAGATGTTTCCTCTGCTTGATGCATAACAATGATTTGACCCTTCTCAAACAGACTAATTGGTCTTTCGACATGGTTGTTTAAGAAATGAGAAGCAAATTATTGCACCGGTTGGGGTTAAAAACTTGTTGCCAGCTGAAAGATAATCGCCCGTGCAGTAATTATCCAATAGGAGGCTCATACCTATTTGCTTAGTTAAATCCAGGTGGCGACTTTTTTTTTGGACAGGCAGTGTATATTTTTATATGTAAGTTCATGTGTGAAGTGTAAATATTTTTTCGTTGTAATAAAATATTACTTTATAACAGACTGGTGTCGTATTTATTTATTTATTTTTTAAGTCTTTGTTTTTCAAGATAACAGACTTAGGCTTCGTTCACATCACCGTTTGTCTTTTCCGTTCTCCGGCTCCGTTCAGGAGCAGGAGAACGGAAAGGACGGATGGTGTACATAACTGACACCTAACTGACACCAACGGAGCCTAAAGACCCCATAGACTTTAATAGGGTCCGTTTGGTGTCCGCTCAGAACATGATTTTTAGGGCAGGGAGGCCGGCACCGTAAAGACCTCTACGAGAGATTCGGCACAGAGAAAATGTGCAGTGTGCTAAAAATCCCTGCCCCCTAAATCTAAAAAAGCGCTTTGTCCCAGGTGTACAGACAAAGTAGTAACTGAAGAGTTCCAATCCTTCCTAGAATCCATAAGAAACATCATCAAGGAAGAAGTAAATGCAGTGATAGACACAAGATTACCACCAGGCTCCCATCATCCTCACAGAGATCATAAATCCCATGTGACCCAGACTCGGATGAGGGGGAAATATTCTCTCAGGCAGATTGCGAATCTTCTGAGGACGAATCAGGGAGACCTTTCTGTATTCCTGAAGATACGGAAAAATTATTAAAAACAATAAGAGCTACTATGAAGGTTGAGGACGTAAAGGAATCTCAATCGGTTCAGGATAAAATGTTTCAAGGATTGGGTGAAAGAAAAAGGAAAGTCTTCACAGTTCATAGTAACATTAGAATGTTGATCGCTAAAGAATGGAAGGATCCAGAAAGGCGGAATACAATCCTGAATGCTTTTAAAAGAAAATACCCCTTTGTAGAATCAGACGCCTCCTCATGGGATAAAGTTCCCAGAATAGACGCTCCGGTTGCCCACATATCAAAAAAGACTTCTTTACCGTTTGAAGATATGGGCCTCTTAAAAGATCCGATGGATAAGAAATGTGAGCGTCTTCTCAAGCGGGTATGGGAGACTAACGCGGCTATGCTGAGGCCTAGTATAGTGGCTTACCTGTACCTCCAGGTAATTATCTGTCTGGTTATACCAATTGGAGGAACACCTGGCGGCTGGTACCCCCAGAAAAGAGATTCTGGCCTCTATTCCTATTTTAAAACAGACCTCAAACTTTTTGTCAGATGCCTCGGCGGATCTAGTAAAGCTCTCTGCCAGGTCCACTGCTTTATCAAATGCCACACGTAGAGCTATATGGCTCAGATCCTGGTCTGGGGATGCCAGCTCAAAGAGTCGTCTATGCTCCATACCATGTAAAGGAGATAAGTTGTTTGGCTCAGCCTCAGACGACATTTTGGAAAAGGCATCAGACAAGAAGAAAGGCTTTCCTTCAGACTCAACATTTTTCCAACAGAGGCGGTCCTTTCGGAACCAAAAAAGAACCAGAACAGATCAGAGGAGGAAAGACAGCTCGGGAATCTGGCCAATCCTCAAGAGGAAAGGATTTCTATTTACCCCAGAAACCGCTGCAAAGTCTTCACAATGACGCCAGATTTCAGGTAGGAGGCAGAGTAAAAAGATTTCCCTCGGCCTGGGAAGACATTTCTAGAGTTTGTTACTCCCGAGATTTCTACACCACCAACAAGCCTTTAAATCAACTAGGAAAGCAGCAGGCTCTGGAAACAGAGATATTGTTGCTACTACAAAAACAAGTCATAATCCCGGTACCAAAGGACAAAGAAGAAACGGGTTTTTTTTTTTTTCCAACATAATTTTATTGGAAATTTTCACATTATTACAAAATATCCAAATCATTTTTGCATACATAAACAATTGTCATGTATAAGAGGCAGATACATCAGTACAAGGAAACAATCACTTTGACAATGCACATTAGTACTCTTGGCAGGGTTGCCAGCTAACTGGTTGTTTCTGACATCAAGTATGAAAAAAGGTCAGAAATTCAGAAAGAGGAAAGAAAACATTTAGATAACAGTGCAAGACCATAAAGACACATTGATGTGGCCTGTTATATCTTTAACATAAACAGCCTCAAAGCAACCCCCCCCCCCCCCCCTATTCTCTCATTGAGCTCCCAGTGTGTTCAAATCCTCAATTTATCTGAAGCTTGCCCAGAGAACCCGCCACTTTCTTCTTTAAATACCATTCTGTCTGTGTAAAGGGGGTCATTACCTTTACCAACTCTGCTGCTGAGAATACCAGCATGATAAAGCGTTCCCATCGTCGGAAAAAAACCTCCACATGTCTACCTCTATACCTTTCCGCTTCGATACGCTCCATTTCAAAACAGGTTTTTGTATGAAGAAACACATCTGTAGCTGTGGGAGTGGTAACAAGAAGCCAGTTTCTCAATAAGCATCTCTTAGCTGCCAGGAGTAGTAAATGAATTGGGAGTTACTCTAGTGCCCTCCGGAACTGTATGGAACAGTAAGAACATGGGATCTAGGGATACCTCTATATTCAGGTGATGCTTTATTTGGGAACGTATGGTTTTCCAAAATCGTACGGTAGCTGGGCAGGACCACAGCCCATGGTATAAGTCCAAGATCCATATATCGCTTTGTGTGCTATTCTGAAGTATGTACCCCTCCAGAGTTCATTTGGTGTAGTCTTCCTAACGGTCTCCCATCCCCGCAATATCAGTTTGGAGATGTTCCTCTGAGGGAATTCTACTTCCCATCCGGAGAAAATCTTATTCGCACACTGGTATTGTTTCTTACTACTAATGCCCTGATACAATTCTGCAAGAGATTTTTTGGAACGTCCCTGACCGATTAGAGTGTCGAAGTCAGTTTTAGGAAACTCTTTAGCTAAATTCAGCCTCAGACGACACTTTTTGGAAAGGCATCAGACAAGAAGAAAAACTCCTTCAGACTCAACATTTTTTCCAACAGGCGGTCCTTTCGGAACCAAAAAAGAACCAGAACAGATCAGAGGAGGAAAGACAGCTCGGGAATCTGGCAATCCTCAAGAGGAAAGGATTTCTATTTACCCCAGAAACCGCTGCAAAGTCTTCACAATGACGCTAGATTTCAGGTAGGAGGCAGAGTAAAAAGATTTCCCTCGGCCTGGGAAGACATTTCTAGAGTTTGTTGCTCGAGATTTCTACACCACCAACAAGCCTTTAAATCAACTAGGAAAGCAGCGCTCTGGAAACAGAGATATTGTTGCTACTACAAAAACAAGTCATAATCCCGGTACCAAAGGACAAAGAGAAAGCGGGTTTTTTTTTTTTCAACATAATTTTATTGGAAATTTTCACATTATTACAAAGTATCCAAATCACTTTTGCATACATAAACAGTTGTCATGTATAAGAGGCAGATACATCAGTACACGGAAACAATCACTTTAACAATGCACATTATTACTCTTGGCAGGGTTGCCCGCTGACTGGTTGTTTCTGACATCAAGTATGAAAAAAGGTCAGAAATTCAGAAAGAGGAAAGAAAACATTTGGATAACAGTGCAAGACCATAAAGACACATTGATGTGGCCTGTTGTATCTTGAACATAAACAGCCTCAAAGTAACCCCCCCCCCCCCCCTATTCTCTCATTGAGCTCCCAATGTGTTCAAATCCTCAATCTATCTGAAGCTTGCCCAGAGAACCCGCCACTTTCTTCTTTAAATACCATTCTGTCTGTGTAAAGGGGGTCATTACCTTTACCAGCTCTGCTGCTGAGAATACCAGCGTGATGAAGCGTTCCCATCGTCGGAAAAAAACCTCCACATGTCTACCTCTATACCTTTCCGCTTCAATACGCTCCATTTCAAAACAGGTTTTTGTGTGAAGAAATACATCTGTAGCTGTGGGAGTGTTAACAAGAAGCCAGTTTCTCAATAAGCATCTCTTAGCTGCCAGGAGTAGTAAATGAATTAAGGGAGTTATTCTAGTGCCCTCCGGAACTGTATGGAACAGTAAGAACATGGGATCTAGGGATACCTCTATATTCAGGTAATGCTTTATTTGGGAACGTATGGTTTTCCAAAATCGTACGGTAGCTGGGCAGGACCACAGCCCATGGAATAAGTCCGTGCCCGTCTGATTACATTTGGGACATTTTGTTATCCTGTCCTGGTGAGTAGGGTCAGTTCTACTGGAAAACCTAAATCCATATATCGCTTTGTGTGCTATTCTGAAGTATGTACCCCTCCAGAGTTCATTTGGTGTAGTCTTTCTAACAGTCTCCCATCCCCGCAATATCAGTTTGGAGATGTCTCTCTGAGGGAATTCTACTTCCCATCCGGAGAAAATCTTATTCGCACACTGGTATTGTTTCTTATTACTAATGCCCTGATACAATTCTGCAAGAGATTTTTGAAACGTCCTTGACCGATTAGAGTGTCGAAGTCAGTTTTGGGAAACTCTTTAGCTAAATTCAGCATTCTGTTTTTCAGAAAATCCCTGACCTGTAAAAAGGCAAATATATGTTGGGGATTGTGTAAATGAAACTTTTCTTTTAGTTCTACAAACGAACAGTATCTTTGTTCCTGAGCATACAATAGATCCTTTACCCCCTTAATCCCTTTGGCTTTCCATTGAAGAAAATGACCAGATTCCATTCCTGCTAAAAATTCCGGGTGACCCCATAAGGTCATATACTTTGACAACCTGTAAGGTAACGCAAAGATTTTCCGCGTCGCCTTCCATGTTGCAATGGTATCTCTAATAACTAGACTTTGTTTAGCTATGGGAGGGAGATTGCCATATTCAGTGTGTAATAGCGCCGTTAGATCCCAAGGGGAGACCAATTGTTTCTCCAAATTAGTATTTGAATAAAATGAGGTTTCGTGTATCCAGTCAAGGCCATGGCGCATTAGGCTAGCTAAGTTATATGCCCTTATATCTGGCATATTTAACCCCCCTAAATTTTTGGGTAATTGCAACTTCCCTAAGGAGATCCTAGCCCGTTTTTTTGCCCATAAAAAAGCCCTAAAAGCAGATTCCAGCAGGTTTACATCGGTATGTTTGAGGAGGAGAGGGATAGTCTGCATAGGGTATAACAGTTTAGAGAAGCACATCATTTTTAGGAGTTGGGCTCTACCTCCAAGCGACAACGGGTATGTCATCCATCTATTTATGTCTCCTAGGATCTTTTTGATCAGCGGGGGATAATTCAGGTTATAGACGGTGTCTGGTGTACGTCCGATATGTATCCCTAAATATTTTATTGAATTATGTGCCACCTGCAAAGAGACTGGTAAGCGGGTCCGCGAGGACTGTACACCCTTGTTGCCCAAGAACAGGATCTGAGACTTACTGGTGTTGACCCTGAAACCCGACACAGAGCCGAAGTTAGTCAATAGCTTAAAAAGGTGCCCTAGGTCTCTATGCGGATTCTCTAAGAACACCAACAAGTCATCAGCGAAAAGGGCGTGTTTGATTCGTGTGCCTCCCACTTTAATGCCTTCAATACCCCCTGTGCTACCCAACCTCCGTGACAACGGTTCTAATGCTAGATTGAACAGCAGTGGGGACAGGGGGCATCCTTGACGAGTCCCCTTTTTCATATGTATGGGGTCAGATATGAAGCCCGGTGTGTAGACTTTGGCCTGGGGGTTCGAATAAATGGAATTAATGTACTGCCTGAAAGGACCCTCAAATCCCATTTTATCTAGTACCTGCCCCATCCATCCCCAGCATACGTTGTCAAAAGCTTTTTCAGCGTCAATAGAAACTATCGCCGAGGATGGATGGGAAAGGGGTCTCGTTTTGATCTCATCCAAGACAGTCATCACTTTCCGCATATTAATGACTGCCGCTCGACCCTGCACGAACCCTACCTGCGCTGGGGAAATCAAACGGGGTAGAACCAGGGCCAACCTATCGGCCAATATCTTTGAAATGATTTTAAGATCAACATTGATCAATGAAATTGGGCGATAGGATGCTGCAATAGCAGGATCTCTACCTGCTTTGGGCAAGACTTTAATATATGCTAAATTGGACTGTTCGGAAATAGGTAGGCCTTTCATGTAATCCGAGTATAATCTAGTTAAGGCCGGTGTTACCTCTGGGTCGAGAATGCGATAGAACTCTCCGCTGAAGCCATCCGGCCCAGGTGCCTTCCCCAAAGTAAGCTGTTTAATACACCGATGAACTTCCTCCTCTGTAATAGGGGAGTTCAGGGCATCTTTTTCTGCGGTCGTGATTGTAGGCATGGGCACCTCTCCCAACCATTGAGTCCCTCCTGTACAGTCCCAGGACTGGGCAGCATACAAGTCAGCGTAAAATTTTCTCAATACGTCATTTATTCCTTTGGGGTGTGTAATCAAACAACCTTGCTCATTTTTAAGAGACGCGATAATAGTTGTCTGAACTCTCCCTTTGGCTAGATTGGCTAATAATTTGCCGGCCTTATTTCCATGCCTGTACAGGAGTGACTCCCATCTAGATTGCGTCCACGTGTCCCAGTTTCGCAGCCACGTTTCATACTCACTTTTAGCTCGGCTCCAGGCCTTTTTCAGATCTGGGGTCGGGTTAGTTTGAAAAGCCGTATAAGATTTTTTGAGGGCATCGCTAAAGTGGTATAATTTCTGTTTAATTGCCTTTTTTTTAGAGAAGACATAGGCCATTATTCTGCCCCTGAGCACTGCTTTGCCTGCGTTCCAGAATAACTGAGCGCTCTCTGTTGTCTCATTATCCTGTTTATACTCGAGCCACCAGCCCCTAAGCAAGTCCCTGAATTCCTCATTATCAATCAGGTTGGAGGGAAAGCGCCAAAGATAGTCCGATCCTCTCGGGACATCACCTCTAAACTCCACTGACACAGGTGAATGATCAGAAATGATCAACTCCTCAATTTTTGGATGGGACAGACGCCCCATTCCATTGCCATTGGCCAGGACATAGTCAATCCTCGACCACGAAAGGTGTGCGTGCGAGAAATGAGTGCTCTTTCCACCGTGCAGAGATAGTTAAGTCCCAGAGCCTCCGGTAATTCCGATTCACATATAGCAAGTAGATCTCTGGCTGCTATTGTCTCCGGGAGGCCCACAATACAGAGGTTACTACGTCGAGACCTATTCTCTAGGTCGTCGACTTTATCCCAAAGTTTAGTGTTATCTGCTAAGGTAGTTTTAAGACGCTGGCTGAGCTCATCATGTTCAGTCTCCATCTTAGCGACTCTAGTCTCCAACTCCTCCAAGCGCGTGGCGTGCTGTGACACTTCCGCCTGCAAGGATTCGAAGTATTGAGATACGGTGGAGGAGAGGGCCTCCTGGAGATCCGGTAGAATGCGGGTCGCCACCTCTATTGCCAGGTACTTATAATCAATGCTGGGCTGGTGGTCATTAAGTTGATCCAATTCAGCAGCCGCGGGAACCGTGTCCTCCTTGGGATCCAGATCGTCTTCTGGTTGCTCCGCCATGATGGAGTCAGTTGGCGCCTTTCCGGGCTTTGCAGGAGTCTTCTTCGATTTGGTCCCCATTATGATCACAAACCGGTCCATAAACCGTGGAGCCGGTAGCAGGTATTCTCCCGGTGGTTGTGGAGACCGAAGTCGCGTCGTATGCTGGGGGAAATGCAGATTTAGGTGTCTCGGAGTACGGAGCCTCTAGTGCACGCTCCCTTTCATGCTGGCGCCAGAACCGGAAGTCGAAACGGGGTTTTATTCTCCGATCTTTTTAATTCGAAAACCAAACAACACTTACAGGCTAATAATAAATCTGAAAAGGATGATACAAGAACATAACCTACAAAAAGTTCAAGATGGAGACAATCAGGTCAACAGTGAATCTCCTGACTCAAGACTCATACATGATAACTCTTGACCTCCCCAATGCATATTACCATGTACCCATTCACAAAAGCTATCAGAAATATCTCAGGTTGGCGATCTTTCTGAAAGGACAGAAGCGTCACTTTACGTTTCAGGCCCTTCCCTTCAGGTTGGCATCAGCTCCCAGAATTTTTACAGAGATAATGGCCGAAGTGACAAGTTACTTTCATCTTGAGGATATCTTGATCGTCCCTAATCTGGACTATTGCTGCTCCGTCCCTCCAAATTCTCCAGTTTCATTTACAAATGGTACAAAAGAAGTTATTGGAATTGGGCTGGTTAATAAACAAAGAGAAGTCAAACCTAGTTCCCAGCAGAGAAAAAGTATTTTTGGGAGTCACGTTAGACTCGCACAATCTCATATCTTTTCTTCCTCTAGAAAAATGGATTTCTCTATCCCAAAAGGTATCTCTGTTTTGCGAGTCCAGAACAGTATCATTCAGAGACATCATGACACTTTTAGGCCAATTGACGTCCATAATTCCAGCAGTGCGGTGGGCCCAACACCTCACAAAAGCACTACAGTCATTTCTCCTAAAGAACTGGGATGGGAATCAGACTACGCTGGACAAAAGGATAACAATTCCTTTAAAGGTAAAGCAGTCTCTCCTGTGATGGAAGATAAGGGAAAATCTTCAGTCAGGAGTATTTTGGCGACACACAAATCAGGTCGTTATCTCTACTGATGCCAGCAGTCACGGATGGGGAGGCCACACCAAAGATCAAGTAATAAAAGGTGTCTGGAGTCAAAAAATGTCAGGAGCCTCCTCAAATCTAAGAGAACTGATGGCAGTCTTCAAAACACTTCTCTCGCTTCAGTCATCTGTAAAGTTCCAACATGTAAAAATTCTGACCGACTCCACCACGGTGACCTATCTAAACCGGCAAGGAGGAACAAAAAGCAAAGCTCTGACAGATCTATCAGGGAAAATATTTTGCTGGGCGTGAAAGAACCTAAATTCTTTAATGGCTGTCCATCTCAAAGGCAAGGAAAACATAATAGCGGACTATCTCAGCAGAGAAAGCTTAAAAGAAGGGGAATGGCCACTAGACCCCGATATGTTCAGTCAAATATCAAGGAAGTGGGGTACTCCAGTTCTTGGACCTATTCGCGAATCAAAAGAACAAACAAGTAGGAAAATTCTGCTCCCTCTCCTTAAAGGATCGGCCGTTGTTTGAGGACACTTTATCTGCCTCCTGGCCGGAGCGCCTCTTGTATGCATTTCCACCCTTCAGTTTAATACTGAGGGTGCTAATAAAGGTGATGGAAGAAAAGGTTTAGATGATTCTGATAGCACCTTTTTGGCCGAAAAGATCCTGGTTTCCCCTCCTTTCCGAGCTCACAGAGGGGGAATTTTGGATTCTCCCATCATATCCATGCCTACTGCATCAGGGTCCAGTATCTCACCCATGTGTGTCTCAACTAAAACTAACAGCTTGGTGATTGAACAAGCTATGTTAAAACAAAAGGGGTTATCAGATCCTGTAATATCCACCCTTCTGTTGAGTAAAAAGGACACAACTTTCAAGATCTGCACAAGAACATGGAAAGCCTTCTTTGCAGGAAATAGATGGGGTGACTATCGAGATCCTGATATTCCCCTAATACTGGAATTTCTACAAGAAGGTCTAGATAAAGGGCTCAAACCGGGCACCCTAAAAATGCACGTTTCTGCGCTAAGTAATTTCCTAGAAACAAAACTCGTGGATATACCCCTGATAAAACGGTTTCTAAAAGGGGCAACAAGACAATGTCTATTTATCCATTCCAACATACCTCCTTGGGATTTAAATCTGGTGCTTGATGTGATGACAAATGCGCCCTTTAAATCTTTACAGGATATTTTGCTAAAACTTCTGACATTTAAAACCACTTTTTTTATTGGCAATTATATTGGCTAGAAGAATTGGGGAAATCCAAGGCTTTTCCTGCAGGCCACCTTATCTCACGGTCTTAGAAGACATTATTCTCAGGCATGCTCCGATGTTCTTGCCAAAAGTCGTTTCCAGATTCCATCGTCAACAGGAGGTATCCCTACCATCCTTTTGTCTGAATCCATCTTCAGAAATAGACAAAAGATATCACAATCTGGATGTAAGAAGATGCATACTAACCTACTTAGATGTCACCAAAGAATTCAGGAAGTCGGAACATCTTCTTCTGCAGTATCGGGGTCACCAGAAGGGGTCTGCTGCAAGTATGCGTACCATCGCAAGATGGATAAGAAATACTATTGAAGTCTGCTAGACTCCACCTATAGGGATAAAGGCACATTCTACTAGGGCAGTTTCTGCCTCATGGGCAGAATATGCCTCTGCATCTGTGAACCAAATATACAGGGCAGCCACTTGGGCAAACCCTAGTACCTTTTTCAGACATTACAAATTAGATGTGCTTCATAGTTTTGATTTATCCTTTGGCAGAAAAGTTTTATCTGCGGTAGTCCCACCCTAAGTTGTTTTTTCTCTGTTATTCCTCCTGTGAGTGCCGTTGTGGAGGTGCCGGAGACAAGAGTTAATTACTCTTATCGGTAATTGGTTTTTCCAATAGCCTCTACAACGGCACTGGAGTTTCCCTGCCCGTGTTAATGTATTATTTAAGTAATTCAATACACTTTCTTTGCATTACTTACGAGTCCTATGTCATTAACTGAAGCAGGTAAAGGTAAGGGGGCCTTTTAAACTTGAGCTTCTACGTTGTTTCCTGTCCTGGGGAGGCGGGGACACCCTCCTGTGATTGCCATTGTGGAGGCTATTGGAAAAACCAATTACCGGTAAGAGTAATTAACTCTTTTTCTGCGTGCAAGCTGTGACTGCCAAGTGCTGTTCAGTAAATACATGCCTGATCAGCACCTGGGGATTATTTTTTGCGCATTTTTTTTTTTTTTCATAACCATCTGTACTGATATTTTTTCCAATTTTTCCTTTTTTTTGTTCAAAAGGGCTTTAGATACACATTTTCTCTCTGTCTCTATATATATATCTAATATATAAATCTGAGTGTATGTATGTGTGTGTATATGTATGTCCGCTAAAGGAATCCGCACCGTCACATTTACAAAATAATGAAATTTGGCACACAGGTACATCAGGTGTCCGGGAAGGTTTTATACTGGGTTTCAGCTCTCTAGCACGTACTGTTCCTGAGATATTCCCAAAAAATGCAATTATGGCCCATCACATGTCCTACATTAGCCAATAGAAGCCTGTAGGTCTTTCTCTTCATATCCCAACTTCATATCCCAACTGCCATACACACGGTCACATGTCCCTTATCAACCAATAGAAGCTTGCAGGCCCTTAGTCTCCACATACACACAGTTTTACTCCAGGTTTCTATAACAACCCAGCCATTTTTCTTCACTGCTGCAGGTCAGCTTTAAAGGGGCAGGGCGCTGTGGATGACACTGTTAAGGGAGCGAAGTGCTGTGGAGGTCACAGTTCAGGTAGCAGGTAGGGTGGCCATTCAGGCTACCCTCAAAAGACGGACTTAAAAACCCCGCCTGCAGGTCCCATTAAGCCACGCCCCCTCACACTCTGCAGCCGATGGGGATTGAAAAAATTAAGGTAAAAATCAACTTCTGTCAGCTGCAGGGGTGGGAGGGACGGTGACTTTCTCCCTGCAGCTCACGCTCAGACAGCATAGTGAGAGTGAGCTGTTCAAAAGGGCATCCCTGCGTCCGTCTAAGCCCTGCGCCGGACGGAGGACAGGGAGTCTGAAAGCCAGACTGCCTGGCCTAAAACCGGACCTCTGGCTACCCTAGAGGCAGGCTGCTGTGGAGGTCACAGTTAAGGGGATGGTCTGCTATGGACGTCAGTGTTAAGGGGCAGATTGGTGTAGAGGTCACTGTTAAGAGGGTGCGGTGTTGTGGAAGTCACATTTTAAGGGAACATAGCTCTGTGGAGGTCACTGTTAAAGGGGCGGGTTATTGTAGAAATCAATGTTAACGAGACAAGGGTACCGTGGAGGTCACTATTAAAGGGCCAGCCACTGTGGAGGTCACTGTTAAAGGGGAGGGCGCTGTGGATGTTACAGTTAAGGAGGCAGGCCGATGTGGAGGACACTGTTAAGGGAGGAGGGGACTGTGGAGGCCACTATTAAAGGAGTAGTGGGGTACTGTGAGGTCACTGTTAAGGTTTACACATTTCACACGTCACACCCCAGTAGAGTAGACTGAGCTTAAGAGGCAAAGGTGTATCTCGCCTCTGATACTGAGTCTACCAGTGAAGGACAAGAGGATGCCACATTCCTCTTCTCCTCTACCCCCTCATCATCATCATGCGGTGATGAGGGACCCTTTAGAAGGCGACCCAGAGCAACAGCTGAGGCAGCCCCCCAGACTGAGCCCATAAGAAGAAGAATATATTTCTGAGTTTGTGGGCAGCTTAGGAATTCAGATTGATTTTGTGGGCTTAATAGAAATTTTTTGTTTTTTTTAATCTTTTTCTCTAAAGATTTTATAAATTTGATGGTAACACAAACAAATAGTTGAAGGATGATAGAAAGGTTGAGTGAAAGGTCGAGCGAAGTGCGCAGACAGCTGCCGTATGCACGTTTGATTCGGTGAGGCTGCTGCCAGGACACTGCGTGGGCCCCGACCAGTGGACACAGGGGGCATGCGCGAGATTACGGCGGACTAGGAAAAAAAAAAGCAGCGAGGAGAGGAGTGAATAATTAACAGCAGGGCGTTGCTGGGCACTGAGATAATGGGCATGGCTGGGCTCCAACGGCCAGAGGGACAGCCCCTTGTGCTCCTTAGAAAGGTGATTAGCATATGAATAAAAGTAATTTTTTAGCCAAAATGACAATACATAGGGGGGTAAGATTAGTATATTTTACACTAAATCAAGGTGACTGATGTAATGCTGTAAAATGCTCTGTAGCTAAAATCCGGATGACAGATTCCTTTGAATGAGGCAATCCCTGTAAGTGTGGGACCCCTCTGAAGACTATATTTAGACTATATTTCTGTCTGTCTGCTCTATGCATGGCCAAACGACTGGACCGATCTGCACCAAATTTGGCACATAGGTACATCAGGTGTCTGGTAAGGTTTTAGACTGGGTTTCAGCTCTCTAGGACGTACCGTTCCTGAGATATTTTCAAAAATGTATTGGCCAATAGGAGCTTGCAGCTTCACTCACATTCTAACTGCTATTCACATAGTCACATGACCCTTATTATCCAATAGAAACTCGCAGGTCCTTCAGTCTTGACATACACAGTTACACCAGGTTTCCATAACAACTCAGCCATTTCCCTTCACTGTTAAGGGGGCGTGGTGCTGTGGAGGTCACTTTCAAGGGGTGAGGTGCTATGGATGTCACATTGTAAGGGGGCAGGGTGCTTCAGAGGTCTTATATTAAAGGGACAGGGTGCTGTGGAGACAAATTGCAGATCCCCAAACACACTTCTGTGTGCGTTCTGAAATTTGCAGAACAGAACGGGTCGCCCACTATAGAAATGCTTATTCTTGTCCGCAAAACACGACTGTTGTTTAGGTCCACATTCGAGTTCTTATGAGGAGCCTGCAGATTATCTCTGCTGATGCACTTTTGGTATTGGTAGAGCATAGGCCCCTTTTATTAGCATTGCATGTTCTATATTCTGTGTTTTTCACAGAGCTCTGGTTTCATAGAAGGGAATGGGACTTGTGTTAAAAACGGAAGACATCCGGATGCAATGCGTTTTTCACTGATGGTTGCTGGGAGACGTAGATTGTTATTCTTCACGAGCATAAAAAACGCATCAAAAACTGATCGGAAAAAACTGAAACACTGACTGCACTTGCTTGCGAAATCGTGTTCTAGCGCTGTCCCTAGCACACAAGCACTTCACGTCACGTCTCTCCCTATGTTCAGCTCACAGGACAATGGCAGAAACTGCACAGCCTGAGGGTTTTATAGGGCTATGACATCACAGGGAATGGCTATTTGCAGATTGGCTGGCTGCACAGCATTATGGGTGATCTCACATTCCCGGGCTTCTTAATTTTACTTTGTACATGTGCAGCTGCCATTTTAAGAGAAACTGATTAGTTACCACGAAGCGTGAGGAAATTTGGATTTGTGGCAAATCAAAGTTTTCCTAAACTCTGTACCGAATTCCGCTTTAAATGCTTCACTTCACTCAACACTAAGGCCTCATACACACGACCGTATGTGTTTTGCGGTCCGCAAAACACGGAAACTGCTCCGTGTTCCGTTCCGCAATTAGTGGAACGGAACGTGGCCCATTGTAGAAATGCCTATTCTTGTCCGCAAAACGGGGGCTGTCTGCATCTTTTGCAGCCCCATTGAAGTAAATAGGTCCGCGCCCGAGCCGCAAAATTTGCGGTTCGGACGCGGGCCAAACATACGGTCGTGTACATGAGGCCTAATCAGCATGATCATCCCTACCAAGCAGTATGCCTGGTTTAATAGGGTTGATAATGCTAATAGAGGCTCTTTAACCTATCAATGGATTGGAGTTATAGATTTCGGACTTTTCCAGCTGTGGGCTAATGGCAAGTTATTGCGGTGAGCATGTTTTTTTTTTATCTACTTGTAAGTTTTATTAAGACAGTTTTTAGTGAATGTTATACTTCAGATTTACCATCAAAATCATGCACCCGTTGACCACCATGGGCGGGCGGGATTTTGTTCGCATGCGGCTGCCATAACATTAGAATTCACCTTTGGGCTATGTTCACACTGCTTTTTTTCTTGTGTATTGCACTGCGTATTTTATACTCCAAAATATATGTGAAATATGCCCACCAATAGTGTCTCTTTGGTTTTAATGGGAAATATGCAACATAGTTCATATAGCATGTATTTTTACATCACTGAATTCAAATATAGGTCATGGGGAAAAAAAGAAGGGACATTTCACGTGTATTATGTTTGAAGTCGAAGGGAGTTAAAAAATACACATCAAAATTTGCATCAACTCACATGAAAAACTGGTGTAAAGTAGAACTAGCTTATTTGCCCATAGCAACCAATCAGATTCCTCCTTTCATTTTTCACAGCTCCTGAGGAAAATGAAAGGTGGAATCTAATTGATTGCTATGGGCAACTAAGCCAGTTCTACTATACACCAGTTTGATAAATGACCCCCTAAATATACATTGAAAATCTGACATGGATTTCTCCTGAAATTTACCTTGTAGGTTTCATACTCTACAATACGCCATCTGAACATAGTGTGGATGGGACCTCTTTTAAAGGGGTTGTACCAATATTAGAAGTTATTCCCTGTCCGAAAGATAGGAGATAACTAACTGATCGCTGGGACCCCCTCCCCTTCGGAGAATGAGAGTCCCTTTCCCCTGTTCTGACAGAGAGGCAAGTCGGGCATTCACCATGATGCTCCATTCATTCTCTACAGACCCTCAGCAATAAGTTATCTCCTATCCTGCCGATATGGGGTAGCCTCTACACTAGGCAAACCCTTTTAACAGCTTGTAGTGGCTATGCACATATAGAGTATTAGGAACAATTTAAAAAATTACTAGAGCAGTGCAAATGTTTTTCTAAATGATAAAATATAGTCCATGTGTCCCTTATGTTTGGATCTTTAAAAAGTCAAAAATTACAAGGTAGTAAGTATTATTTTGTGTTTATCGAACATTACATTATTATATTACATTATAAAATGGCCACTAGGAGGCGGAAGAACCTTATGAAACCCTTTTATTGCAGTTCTTTCAGAGTCTGTCCATTTGGGCTCATACACATGGCTGTAGTAAGGTGCTATAGAACCTCTCACTGCACGGACCTATAATACAGTATCTGTAGAACTCTATGAGGTCCAACTGTTTCTTTTACCCCTCTTGGATGCTCTATAAATCTGAGAGAAAAATCATGCTATTCTCCATTGGAGGCACTGTACAGTAGCACAAGGTATATTCAGGACAGAGATCCCGTGTGCTAGCATACTGGTGGTGTGTGCGCCATTCTGCCGTGTGAATGGCGTTTAAGGGTCTATGGCAAATGGTAGAAAACGGTGTACCTATAGGTCTATATTACCAACTTGTTAGTTGAAATTTAGAATTCCCCTACACCACAGTTTTGGCAGTAAAAAGTCGCAAAACCTGATTTATTTGTAACGGGCATTTTTTCACCACCCTCTCCAGTTTCCGAAAAGAGGGCGTGGGGAGGGTGGTATGTGCCCCCTCACATTCATCATCATTTACACCAGAAAATTGCATTAATAATTACTGAAATCTAAACCAGCTTCAGGATAAGGGTCCATTCAGATGTCCGTGGTGTGTTGCGGATCCGCAACACACCCTGCAGGCACCCCCCATAGAAATGCCTATTCTTGTCCGCAGCTGCAATAGGAGCCCCCGCAGTGAAATAGGGGGGCTCCTATTGGTTACCATGGCAGCCTGGACTCCTATGAAGCCTTCCTGGCTGCCATGATAAGCTCCCTGCTGTTGTGTTCACAAAGTACAGCACAGCAGGGAGCATGTGAAAATTAGGGTGAATAGGACAAGGGATCAAAAGATTTCAGGTTCTAGCCCCCTAAGGGGGCTAATAGTTATCAAATCAAAAGATTTTAAAAAACTTTAAAATATTAAACGTTTAACCCCTTAAGGACCACCGCCCGCCGGTGGTCCTTACATGTATGGCGGGCTGATCGGGCGGGTACAGGAGCTGTGCCCGCCCGTTTAACGGCAGGGGTCCGACAGTCACTGATAGCCGGACCCCCGCTGTATGCGCCGGCATCGGTGAAAACACTAATGCCGGCACATTAACCCTCGCACTGCTGGGTGCGGGTGGCCATCAGGTCACGGGGACCCGATAGCAGGGAAAGCAGCCCGATGCCTTCCTTACGCATCGTGGCTGCCTTCCGTGACAGCCTGTGAGATCCAGCCCCCTGCATTGTAAGGGGGTTCAGACCCCCAAAAGTTGAAGTCCCAGGGCGGGACAAAAAATAAAGTGAAAAAAGAAGATAAAAAAATAACGTTTTCCCCCAAAAATGTAAAAGTTTCAAGTAAAAAAAATAAAAAAAGCATCCTTTTAAAAAAAAAAGTAATTTTTTTTCAAAAATAGGGAAAAAAGTAGACATATTATGTATCGCCGCATCCGTATCGACCCGCCCTATAAAAATTTCACACGACCTAACCCCTCAGGTGAAAACTGTCCAAAAAATGAAATAAAAACGGTGCTAGAAAAAACATTTACATTACTAACCCTGTGAACACACCTGAGCGTTTTTCAGCGCGTTCATACGCGCTGAAAAACGCTCAACATGTGAAAAGCCATGCATCCCTATGGGCATGGTTCACATTTGGGCGTTTTACAGCGCGCTTGAACGCGCTGTAAAACGCCCAACGCCCAAACAAGTACATGAGCTTCTTTGGGGCGTTTTAACGCGCCTATGGACAATGATGCCATAGGGGAGATTCACTGAATCGCGCGTATGACGCGCGTTTCTTAGTGACAAAAACGCGCATCCAAAAACGCGCGATTCAGAAACGCCTAGGTGTGTTCCCAGCCTAAAAGTGCAACACCAAGCGATCAAAAACGTGTATGCCCCCCAAATACCCCAAAATAGTACCAATCTAACCGTGACCTCATCCCGCAAAAAATGAGCATCTAACTAAGACAATCATCCAAAAAATTAAAAAAACTATGGCCCTCAGACTATGGAGACACTGTTTCAAAAATTATTTTATTGTGTTAAATATAAAAAATAAAATAACTAAAGTAGACATATTAAGTATCGCGCGTCCGTAACAACCTGCTCTATAAAAATACCACAT
Organism: Bufotes viridis; assembly: GCA_033119425.1. Classification (NCBI taxonomy): domain Eukaryota; kingdom Metazoa; phylum Chordata; class Amphibia; order Anura; family Bufonidae; genus Bufotes; species Bufotes viridis. The sequence goes on along the minus strand of CM065594.1, from coordinate 214,985,996 downwards.
GACCCAACCCCTTAGGTGAACACCGTAAAAAAAAAAAAAACAGTTTCAAAAAAGCCATTTATTTTCACCTTACATCATAAAAAGTGTAATACCAAGCAATCAAAAAGTCATATGCACCCTAAAATAGTACCAATGAAACCGTCATCTCATAGCGAAAAAAAAATGAGCCCCTACATAACAGACAGGCGCCCAAAAAATTAAAAAAATATGGCTTTCAGAATATCAAGACACAAAAAAATTATTAAAAAAAAAATGCTTTATTATGAAAAACTGAAACAAACAACCAAAAAAAGTAGTCATATTTGGTATTGTCGGGTCTGCAACAACCTGCTCCATAAAAATACCACATGATCTAACCTGTCAGATGAACGTTGTAAATAACAAAAAATAAAAACGGTGCCAAAACAGCTATTTTTTGTTACCTTGCCTCACAAAAAATGTAATATAGAGCTAAAAATCATATGTACCCTAAAATAGTACCAACGAAACTGCCACCTTATCCCGTAGTTTCCAAAATAGGGTCTTTTTTTGGAGTTTCTACTCTAGGGGTGCATCAGGGGGTCTTCAAATGTGACAAGGCAACTTAAAATTATCCCAGTGAAATCTGCCCTCCAAAAACCATATGGCGTTTCTTTCCTTCTGCGCCCTGCTGTAACTGTACAGTAGTTTACGTAGTGAGTGAGATGACGTCCTCAAAGGTCCTTTTGCAGGTCCTGAAAGAAGAATAAAGAAGACGATGCCCAGCTGCGCGATCAAGTGTATGAGGTGAGTTAATTTTTCTTATTTTTTAACCCCTCAAGTCAGCTTTTAGTAAGCATTCTGTATTAAGAATGCTATTTTTTTTCCCTTATAACCATGTTATAAGGGAAAATAATACAGTAAATTAACTTTAATCAATTTACTAACATCATTTCCTGGCAACCATGCGTGAAAATCGCATTGCATCCGCACTTGCTTGCGGATGCTTGCGATTTTCACACAGCCCCATTCATTTCTATGGGGCCTGCGTTGCGTGAATAACACAGAATATGGAACATGCTGCGATTTTCACGCAACGCACAAGTGATGCATGAAAATCCCCGCTCATCTGTACAGCCCCATTGAAGTAAATGGGTCCGGATTCAGTGCGGGTGCAATGCGTTCACGTCACACATTGCACCCAAGCGGAATTCTCACCCGTGTGAAAGGGGCCTTACTATGTGCGCATTCCGTTTTCATATGTCCAAATTTCCATTCCACAAAACAATAGAACATGTCCTATTCTTGTCTGTTTTGCAGACAAGGATAGGCATTGTTACAATGGATCCGCAAAAAAAAACGGATGCCATACGGACGTCATCCATTTTTTTGCAGATCCACAATTTGCGGACCACAAAACACATATGGTCATGTGAATGTAGCTATTGGAACGTGGGGAGGAAAAAATGAAAATACAAAAGCAAAACATGGGTCTGGTACTTAGGGGGATAATTGTGGTCGCACTTCAGAATATAAATCATTTTAAGAACATTTTCCTATTAGGGTCCATTCACACGTCCGTGTGTGTTTTGTGGATCCACGGATCCGCAAAACACGGACATCGGCGATGTGCGTTCCGCAATTGCGGACAAGAATAGGACATGTTCTATTTTTTTCGGGAACGCGATTGCGGACCCGGAAGTGCGGATCCGCAATTGCGGACCCAGGCGGGACATCGTCTGTCCCCATTGAAATTAATGGGAAAATGCGGAACAGAATTGCGGACGTGTGAATGGACCCTTATATTAATTATTTAATTTACAACCATGATTGGAAAAAAAAAACAACAAAAAAAAACCATGTAAATGCATGCAGCTTTTGAGATGTGGTAATGTGTCTTTCTAAATATCCTTTCAAATGTTTACTAATTAATCCCTTCCAATTGCATAATTTTTTTTTCCTTTTTAATTTTTCAACCCCTATTTTTTTAATGTATTTTTTGTTATATTTGTTATATTGTGTTTTACTACCTTACAAAAAACTTTTCTTAAAAAGCATTAAGGCATGATTTACTCCGCACAGTTGTTGGGCAGATTATTGGGAACAAATATTACTATGAACCCTCGTTCCCGATAATAGACCCTCGTAAATGTGCTGCCGATCACCCGATGAATGAGCAAAATGCTAGTTCATCAGGTGAAATGATTTTTCGTGCAGCACATTAAACAATCCTTTCTATGCAGCAGAGCGTACTGTGTGAACAGGGATCTGCTGCCCAAAAACAATGACTCTGTATGAGGACGAGCGATAGCAGTAGTCATTGCTCATCCAAATACAGTGAAGGAGATTGCAGCTCTTCGCCTCCTCTGATAAGTAGGCAATCATCAGGAAAAAATGGTTCCTTCCTGATAATTGCCTACTCCATCAGCACATGTAAATGCTCCTTTATTCCTGTCAGATTTTAAAAGACTGTCCTTAGGGTGTTAACCAATTTGAAGAAAGACTTGTTCTGACTCTGAGATATATATATATTTTTTATCCCTTTCTTATCTCACGGAATGCAATAAATCTGAGTGCAGTTTGTCATCTGACTTAAAGCAGAAAGATATATATCTGTCTGCAATGCAAGGTGCACGCCTATGATAATTTACTGAAACATAGGGTCTACTTGTCTAAAAGTTACGCAGCAACATTCCTTAGTAATGAATGCTTATTATAGTGAAAAAATAAATCTCATATCTATGGGAATCTATATGAAAGCAATTCCTAGAATATCAGGAATTAACTGCAGTTCCGTAATATATTACAACTTAAGGCTATGGACAACTTCAAGGCAATTTTTTAAATGATTGTATTGTATTCATTTTGGGCAAAAAAAATCATTTTTTCAATTGGTCTTTATTAAAAATATTTAGTGTTTTTTTTAGATACATTGGTTAAAAATCAGTCTGTTTGCAGAGTACCACTTTTCTGTCCTGTCAGCTGACAGCTCATGTGAAGCTTTATCTCTGATCCCTTGACCTAATAAGCGCTCATAATAGCTAAACTCTTATTAAACTGATAAGAATATTGCTTAATTGAGTGTTTATGAGGTCAGAAGACCAGAGATAAGGCTTCCAATGAGCTGTCCGCTGATGGGACTGAGAAGTGATACTCTGCAAACAGACTGATTCTTATCCCCTGTATGTCAAAAACGGCTGAAAAAATTTAATAAAGACAAATTGAAAACCTTTTTTTTGCTCAAAATGAGTAAAATGCAATGATTCCCCCTAAACTGCCCATAGCCTGTAATATTGGGCAGCTGGAATTTAAATTTTCTATGTTCTCGCTGCAGTCCGTCAGACCATAGCGTGCATTAATGCACGCTCCGCCCCCCGCCCCCATTATAGTCAATGGTGACGGAGTGGCAGCACGGCATCGCACGGGTACTTGCGGCATGGCGGATCCGGCAGGCTGTTCACCCACCGGAACAGCCTGACGGATGGCCATGCCGCAAGTGTGAAACTACTCTTAGTTGGAAACATCTATACGTGCGGTATCAGTGGATGTTCGACTCTACAGATCCTCTAATATCATCCTCTGAAGATACACTACAAAGGTCTACACTTCACAGATACTTTATTTAAAACAAATGGCTCGGAAAATACAGACAAATAGTTTATATATCTTTGGCAGTCATTAATTTAACCTCAGTCCATCAGATCTAATACTATAGAAACATTGGGAGTAGATTTTATTTTGCTTTAATTTATCTATTATCAGCATAGGCTGCAATAAATATAATTCTGTGGTCCTTCCAGGTGTACGTTGAGGAAGGTGGCTCCAAGCCTGGAGTTAAGCTTTAGCTGCAGCCTGGGGCTTTGATGTTGGAGGACCAGTGCCTGTGAAGATCTTCTCTACAGGCCTCAGCCTGTTGTTGCTCCATTCCTGGTGAGTTATAACATGTGAGATTAGGAGGGGTGATCTCCATACATTGTTGTGACATTAGGAAACAATTACCAGCACTGACATTTGCAGGAAATTATCTCAAAACTCTGTTATTTCCATAGCTTGCAGTCTCTTACCTAGCAGTAGAATGGAAAAGAAACTAATTGTAAAACAATTTTATTGCAGACCATCAGATGACACCACCAATTTACAGTTTGTCATTTTGGATGCTATAGGTGTGTATTATTTATTTTGAATCAAATCTTTTTTATTATTGACAGATATCTTTACACATATACAGTATGTATAATGAAACACATCAAAGAAAAATAAAGCTTTTGATACATTCTGTTTTGTATTGTCAAATTCTCACAAACCAACATATTGATAACTTTAACCCTGAATTCCTCCAGTGTTGGAGGACTTTCCTGTATCCAGTGTAGGGCTATCAATTTTCAGGCTACATACAGCAACCATGCCCACCGCAGCCTTTCTATATTCATCTGTCCCAACCTTAGAGACATATCCTAATATACATATTTTGGGAACTCTATCTACTCTCACTGACAATGTATGATATATTGTCTCCGGTATACCTTCCCAGTACCCAGGTGTGTATTGTTTATAGACTTATCTATATTCTGTATGAATCTGTAGAATTATATTACTGGAAGCCATTTAACTTATGAAGGCACATTTACTAAAGTATTTGCGCCTGTTTTAGCCTAAAAAATGCTGTTTTAGACAGTCTTACTACTAAAATTGTGTCTGTTTTGGAGGCTTTTGATTTTTTTAGACTAAGGCTACATTCACACGAAGGTATTTTGTTTCCGTGTCCGTTCCTGCAGCAACAATTAGTTTGCATAACCAAATAATTTCTGCAAAAACAGTCAAAACCGTCTCAGGGAAGCTCATCTGCATGCTCGTCGTCCTCATCGGGGTCTGCTCCTGACTGCAGTTCGTCGTCGTGACCGACTTGAGTGGGCAAATGCTCACATTCGATGTCGTCTGGCACGTTGGAGAGGCTTTCTGTTCACGGATGGCAGGGCAGATGACAGACAGTGTGTGCGGTATCGTGTGGGTGAGCGGTTTGCTGACATCAACGTTGTGGATCGAGTGGTCCATGGTGGCAGTGGGGTTATGGTATGGGCAGGCGTATGTGATGGACAACGAACACAGGTGCATTTTATTGATGGCATTTTGAATGCACAGAGATACCGTGGCGAGATCTTGAGGCCCATTGTTGTGCCATTCATCCACGACCATCACCTCATGTTGCAGCATGATAATGCACGGCCCCATATTGCAAGGATCTGTACACAATTCCTGGAAGCTGAAAACATTCCAGTTCTTGCATGGCCAGCATACTCACCAGACATGTCACCCATTGAGCATGTTTGGGATGCTCTGGCTCGGTGTATACAACAGCGTGTTCCAGTTCCTGCCGATATTCAGCAACTTCGCACAGCTATTGAAGAGGAGTGGACCAACATTCCACAGGCCACAATCAACAACCTGATGTTGGCCACACCAGATACCCCCCCCTAGTAAGGCAAAACTGTGCACATTTCAGAGTGGCCTTTTATTGTGGGCAGTCTAAGGCACACCTGTGCAATATTCATGCTGTCTAATCAGCACCTTGATATGCCACACCTGTGAGGCGGGATGGATTATCTCGGCAAAGGAGAAGTGCTCACTAACACAGATTTCGACAGACTTGTGAACAATATTTGAGAGTAATGGGTCTTTTGTGTATGTAGAAAATGTTTCAGATCTTTAAGTTCAGCTCATGCAAAATGGGAGCAAAACCGAATGTGTTGCGTTTATATTTTTGGTCAGTGTATATTCAGTGGTGTACATACAGAAGTAAGGGCCCCATAGTAAGGATCAAACCAGGCCCCCCACACAGGACAGAAGGGTTTCTGCCAAAACCCTTTTCAATGACCCTTGGGCCATATCTCCACTGCCTCATTTGCTAAAAGTTGTTCCTTTAGAGCAGGGCTGGCCAACCTGTGGCTCTTGAGCTGTTACAAAACTTCAACTCCCACCATGTCCTGCTGTGGGCTGAGAGCTGTAGGCAGACTGGGCATGCTGAGAGTTGTAGTTTTGCAACAGCTGGAGAGCCGCAGGTTGGCCAGCCCTGCTTTAGAGGGTAGAGTCCTGACCGAGTTTTCACCCCTCATTAGAAGAGGAGATAATCCCAAATGGGCCTCCTCTTGTCCTGGGCCCCATAGCAGTCGGACGTTAGCATGAGGTGTCACATTGTCTCCTGACTGTGTGCTACTGTTTCATTATGTGGGAAGAAAGCCTGTGGATTTCCAAGTTAGGGAGAATTCACATTACCGTTACATTTTCCGTTCTTCTAATCTGTCAGAAGAGCAGAAAAGAAAAAAAAAAACAGGATCCTGTTAAAAAAAAATGATCCTGAGCATCAGTTATACACATTTCGGATCCGTTTGAGCTATTTCCATCTGAGATCCTTTTTTTTAGACGCCCGTTGCACAGCGCATCCACAATGCAACAGGTGCAGACCCATTCAAGTGAGATGCGGTGCGGAATGGAGGCACAGATCGGAAACACTACGAAGTGCTTCCATGGGGTTTCTGTACATGCCTCTGTGCTGCAAAAAAGTGGTGCATGCACTACTTGTTTTGCCGTGTGGACTGTTGGATGTGGATCGCGGCCCCACGGTCGGTGCTCGTGCATTGCAGACCTCAATTTTCGGTTCGCAGCACGGGCCCAGCCAGCACACGATAGTGTGCATGAGCCCCTATGGAGACCAGGATTCAATAGCAACCTCCACACCGTCTATTGCTACACCATTGCCGCAAACTGATGCAGCTTCTCTAATTATTTTGGAAGATGCTCTAATGCTGCAATACTATTGGAATGTCTAATATTTTTTTTTACTAATAGCTAGCTAGTAGTAACCATGGACTGAAGGGAGTCTTGCAGGTACACATTAGAGGCAGGCTTTATGGGTTAGTTTTTGCACAGACTAAGATATTTATTGCTTTTACATCCAGGGAAAGGGTACATTGAAATGAAATGGACTCTCCTGGATGTGATACGTTCTCTCTCCTCGGCCCCCTCCACCCTCTCCCTCAATGCCCCTGTTTGAAGCTGTGCCCAGTGTTCTGTCTGGTTTCCTGGCTCTGGAATTACAGGCTGCCTTAATTTCAGGGCTGCGGACCGCACACAGGATGTACCTATTATCTACCTTTGTTGTAGGCACTAATCCACACACAGCTGCTCCCACGTCTGCCGGCATGAGACGAGAACTGGCATAAAGCTATTCCTTCATTCTGGAGCCAGGTGGAAACTATATCACAGAAAATAGAATGAAATTTTAAACCTGAGCTAGAGATCAGCACACATTCTGTAGTTACTTCACACTATGTGATCTTATCCTAATGTAGTCATGAGATGCCACCATCGTGCAGCTCCTATTCGCACGTGGTCGAACCTTTTTAGTGTATGGTGCAGTTTTTGTGCCTTCTTAGTTACCAGGGACAGGTGTCTGCATAATGGCATCAGCTTCCACAGTTAATTCCTTGATACACTTGCTCAAAACATTTTAGACGCCGGTCTTAATAACCCTTATATCTGGTGGTGGATCCGCTGAAGGTATGAAGAGGACCCGGCCTCCACATAACTTCGGTGCATCCAGCGTGAGTCTAAAAGTAAGCCAGCTTCTTTGCTAGCTTACATTTAGACCATTTTCTACGCCTAAGGCCTCCATAAACACACCCGGCCGGCAGCCTTCATAGAAATGTCTATTCTTGTCCGCAATTGCGGGCAAGAATAGGACATGCTCTACTTTTTTGCAGAGCTGCGGCCGTAAGAACGGCGGCACGCTCCGCAAAAACTGATGCGGAGAGCACAGTGTGTGCTCTCCGCATCGTTCCGTGCCCCATTCACAGTCAATGGGTCCGCATGTATTCCGCAATTTTGCGGACGTGTGAATAGGGCCTAAAACGGGCATAGAAAATGATTAGTGAGATGGACCTACCGATTCGTCCCTGCCCACACCACGCCCACTTTTTTAGAAAAGTCACAGATTGTGGTGTAACTAGCCATTGCGTCATGATCTGTGGCAGAAATACGCCTAGTATAGGCGTATTTCTGGATAACAAGTGACCTTCTATGAGCCTATAATGTATATCAGCTGTTAGGAAGGAGACCTACACCAGCTAACAGCACGAATGAGACCCCATGGGTATGGCCATATGGTCAGGTTGCTGCATGGGGAGAAGTAGTGTATGTCCTGTATAATTTCTTTCTCTTTTATGATCCACTCCTAATATTGGTTTTCAAAACTGCATGCAAAACCTGACCATGTGGCCGTACCTATAAGGTGAGATTTATCAAAACTGGTGGCTTAGTTGCCCACAGATCCACCTTTCATTTTTCAGAGCCCATTGAATGTCTACCAAACACTCGTTCAGCCAACAGATATATTCCCCAATCCCCCTTACAGCTGAACATGCATGTGTTGTGCTGCCAGGCACCTTCGAGAATAAAAGGATCCTGCATGTTGAAATCGCATGACAGACACCCATACAAATTAGACCAATTTCACAGAAATTGTAATTGGTCGACATACTGTACATCTAATGTGTTGACCAGCTCAACAGAAGACTGTAGTTTCTATGAGCTATCAGGGTAATATGCTTTAAGAAACCAAGGCTGCATTAAAGGATGAGGGTGACAAAAACTTCAAATGAAGCTTTGCAGTCTTTTTGCCTACACGGGGCGTGCCTGCCACCAGACCCACATAATGTAGTGGGCATGCTGTGAGGAGCATTCTCACACCATCCAGTATTCTGGACCTGTGCAGGGAGGTAGCAGTGCAATCAGCCAATATGTAGTTCTAGGAGGAGAAAGTTTCGTGGTGTTGTCTGGGGTAAGTATATGAACACCTACATTTTCTGTTGCCAGCTCCTTGGTCCCACACCTGATACACCTTATACCTTGCAAATGTCTTTGTTTTTACTCCTCCATGTTATATGCAAAAGTTCTGCAGAAGTGGAGGTGCCCTTTAAACCCATAGCATGGTGAGATTGTGTCCTGATAACCTGTAGTGGAGATCACTGCACACTACACGGAAACCCAGCACTGTGCGATCGTGTCCTGATAATTCTCCACAGATACTGAAAACTCATTACTATCGGAGTCTGTCTGTGCAGTCATAGAGAGGTCACTGTAAAATGGCAGGCTCGGTGACCTGACAGTGACATTGTGTGTAACTCTGCAATGTATTTTTCCACTTGGGGCTGAGTCATTACGCGTGTAGGGAGATGTCTCCTAATACAGGTGGCATCAGGTCCTGACTGACAGGTTTATGTTCTGAACTGGGGGCGTGAGGTACACGGGAGTCACGTGAAGTCCTTAACCAGTTCAGGCAGGAGTGCATGCGGTGCGATGATGCAGTATTTATGCACAGTTTTGCATGTGTGTAACTATGAACTCCATGGAATAGTTTCCAGTTTGCTCTTTTGTTCATGTGCCTTACAGCCACGTGTCATTCATCTTCCATGGAAATGGCTAATCTCCAGACATAGTATTGTGCACTTCTGTTAAAAAGTTTGACTTTCGTCTCATCTGTTGACCCAAAAGCATTGTGGTACATCCATGTAGTCTTGGGCAAACTTGAGGCAGGCTACAAAGATTTTCGGTACAGCATTGGCTTCCTTGCTTGGTGGAGGGGAATAATATTTTGGGCTGCTTTGCTGTCTCAGGGCCTGGATGTCCTGCCACCATTGGAGAAATAATGAGGGTCATATATTAAGACCATCATTTTTTGATGGTCTTTTTAGTTTCTTTTACCCCGGTGTTGCTGCCGGAAGATGCACTTAACTTATGATGGGATGTGCAGCTGATCATAAATTTGGTGCATCTTTGGTAGAACATGTGTCTACCGGAAAATCTATGCCAGCACCTAGCTGGCATGTAAAAATAGTAAATTTACCTTGTTTGGAGTCCCAGCCTGTCCTCCGCCAGGTCCCCGCCACTCCCTCAAGGTACCCCAGAAATACTGATGTACTGAAAGCCATTTGCAGGGAGGAGTGGTCCACAATTCTTCCTTAACATCAGTTGAGGATTCGCACAAACAATTGACATGCTGATGATTTTACTGCAGATTTTTAAAATACGCCGGGCAGGTCAATTTCCACACGTGCAAAATATGCAATGTGTACGAGATTTAAAAATCTCATTTACTTTGCTATTACTGTATTATGCTGCATGACTCTGCATAAAAATCCATGTGGCTATATATACAGTACCTTGCAAAAGTATTCACCCCCCTTGACTTTTTTCGTATTTTGGTGCCTCACAACCTGGAATTAACATGGATTGTTTGAGGATTTGCATCATTTAATTTACAGAACATGCCCACAACTTTGAAGATTTTATTTATTTTTTTATTGTGAAGCAAACAACAAATAGGACAAAATAACAGGAAAAAGTAAATGTGCAGAACTATTCACCCCCCTAAAGTCAATACTTTGTAGAGCCACCTTTTGCGGCAATCACAGCTCCAAGTCGCTTTGGATAAGTCTCTATGGGCTTGCCACATTTTACCACTGGGATTTTTCCCCATTCCTCATTGCAAAACTGCTCCAGCTCCTTCAAGTTGGATGGTTTGCGCTAGTGAACAGCAATCTTTAAGTCTGACCACAGATTTTCTATTGGATTGAGATCTGGGCTTTGACTAGGCCATTCCAACACATTTACATGTTTTCCCTTAAACCACTCAAGTGTTGCTTTAGCAGTGTGTTTGGGGTCATTGTCCTGCTGGAAGGTGAACCTCCGTCCTTGTCTCAAATCACGCACAGAGTGGTACAGGTTTTGCTCAAGAATATCCCTGTATTTAGCACCATCCATCTTTCCCTCAACTCTGACCAGTTTCCCAGTCCCAGCTGCTGCCACCGCCATGTTTCACTGTGGGGATTGTGTTCTTTGGGTGATGTGATGTGTTGGGTTTGTGCCAGACATAGCGTTTTCTTTGATGTCTAAAAAGTTCAATTTTAGTCTCATCAGACCAGAGCACCTTCCTCCATACATTTTGGGAGTCTCCCACATGCCTCTTTGCAAACTCACAACGTGCCTTTTTGTTTTTGCTAAAAGTAATGGCTTTCTTCTGGCCACTCTGCCATAAAGCCCAACTCTATGGAGCGTACAGCTTATTGCCGTCCTATGTACAGATACTCCAGTCTCTGCTGTGGAACTCTGCAGCTCCTCCAGGGTTACCTTAGGTCTCTGTGCTGCCTCTCTGATTAATGCCCTCCTTGCCCGGTCTGTGAGTTTTGGTGGGCGGCCGTCTCTTGGCAGGTTTGCTGTTGTGCCATGTTCTTTCCATTTGGTTATCATAGATTTGATGGTGTTCCTGGGGATCATCAAAGATTTGGATATTTTTTATAACCTAACCCTGACTTGTACTTCTCAACAACATTGTCCCTTACTTGTTTGGAGAGTTCCTTGGTCTTCATGGCAGTGTTTGGTTAGTGATGCCTCTTGCTTAGGTGTTGCAGCCTCTGGGGCCTTTCAAAAAAGTTGTGTATATGCAATGACAGATCATGTGACACTTAGATTGCACACAGGTGGACATCATTTCACTAATTATGTTATTTCTGAAGGTAATTGGTTGCACCAGAGCTTTTTATGGGCTTCCTAACAAATGGGGTGAATACATACGCACATGCCAATTTTCTGTTTTCTATTTCTGAATAATAGTTTTATTTATATATTTTTCTCATTTCACTTCACCAACTTAGACTATTGTGTTCTGATTCATCACATAAAATTCAGATTAACAAAACATTGAACTTAAAGAGGACCTTTCACAAATCCTAACATGTCTGTTTTAATAGCTTCATGCATTTTCCACGTACTAACAATTCTGGAGCATCTATTCTTATGTCTGTATGTTGTCCTATTCCTTTATTATTTCTATTAGAAATTATGAATAATTGCTAGCAGTCTGCAGTAAGGGTACAGAGGGGAGGTAACAAGTTGGTAGCAGCACTGATTGTGAGTCTGCGTAGGTTCACACCCCCAACTGGTTACCTCCCCTCTGTACCCTTACTGAAGACTAATAGCAATTCATTCATAACTTGTAGTAGAAATAACAAAGGAAAGGCACAACATACAGACATAAGAATAGATGCTCCAGAACTGTTATTACACGGGAAATGCATGTAGCTATTAAAACAGAAATGTCAGGAGCGGTGAAAGGTCCTCTTTAAGGCTGTAATGTAACAAAATACAAAAAAAGTCAAGAGGGGTGAATACTTTTGCAAGGCACCGTATATCTATATATATATATATATATATATATATATATATATATATATATATATATATAATCTAAAAGAAGTACTCAGAATGATTTTCAGATTCCCTGATAATGATGTTGCTGCTCTTTGCATGCACTGAACATGGCTCACCTTTACTTGGCACTCATCCTGCCCTTGTGATCTAGACTGCATCTTTGATTCTGTACTCAGATTTCTTATCTAATCCCTTGTAGTGTTACTTTGGCATTGAAACTCCAGTCATAACACCAGGATCCTTGCCTTGGTTCTTGCTCTCATCAATCTATGTAATAAAGAGAAATAAATGTCTTTACTCTGCATAATGCATTGTACAGTTTTCTATATATGCAAGGGGTTGGTAGGTCTAGGAACCAAGCAACCCAATACTCGAAACCTGTGCCCAGTTAAACAAAAAAGCATTGACCTGTCTGTAGTTCCGCTGTTTTTGTGCTGTTGCCCTATTGTGACCAATCAGTCACTGGCCTCAGCAGTCACATGCGCTAGTGTAACACCCCAGAGTGGTGTTACCACTTCTGCACCTTGCTACTGTCTTTATTGGTCTAACCTCATGTTATCTTATGCATTTATTCCAGGTCCTCCACACCGTGCATTCCTAATCTGTTTGCAACTGTTACTGTATGTTCACATGTAATGCGCCTGGTTCACCAGCAGGTGGCAGCAAACACGGCAGAGCTGTACTTAGATAGAATGGAACATTCCATTCTAACCCCCCTCTGGAGAGAGGTGGGCGAGTCCCACTTACTGCAGGAAGGGTGGGGTCCAGTGAGAGTTAGTCTAGCTTACCCCCTGCTAGGCTAAGGGTGTACTAGGGCATGTCTCTGCTGGATGTGCCCACGCCAGCCAGAGCACCTTAAGTTCTGCTGGCCATGGAAGCCAAAGCTTAGAGCCTCAGAAGCCAGGAGGAAAGTTCCCTGACCCAATCTAGAGACAGACCATACAAAGAGAAGTGCAGCATACAAGAAGAAGTAAAGTCATGCAAACAGCCTGTCAATACAGCAGAGCCAGAGAGAAACAGATGTAGCAGAGCCTGCTGGGACCAAGACAAAACCTAAAACTGTTTGGAAAAACGTTTACTAAAGTAAAGCTAATGTTCAACTACATACAAGATCTGGACTCAATCTTTCTTTCAAATCCCTCAATTATTCCCCCTATTTATTGCTTCAGAGCCAAAGCCTGGGGTCCAGCCTTATCCAGGTAGGAGCATCTTGACAAACATAGAAAGACATTTTAGGCCTCACTATAACCACTCGGCATTTCTACACCTGAGACACGTTTTATCTATTAAGGGCCCTAGGGGGAGTCGCCCGTTGCAATTGGCATCACAAACAGGATTTACTTGCGTGCTTGTATAATACAAGGCCCACATATTTGACAGACATCCCACTAAAAATGACTTTATTACGTTTATTGCGGAGCGACAAGCGATGGAAAGTGCGCATTGGCATCCGAGGGGTTAATCCGCCATCTTTGCCAGTAATACCATATGTCCTTTTTCTACCTCAAGAGCAGGAAAACAGGGAAACGCCCAGCCCAAGAGCGGGAAATGACATCCCTGCCCACAAGGAACAGCCCTGTCACGGCCGGGGCGTGGGGAAAACGCCCCGCCGTGCAATTTCCACGGCTGTCGGGCCAAAAAGGGCTAAAAACAGGGAGAAGGGAACCGCGGACTAGCACGTCCCTATCGCTGGCCCTGGTCTCCTAACTGTATGGGCCGACCCCGAAGGTAGGAGGGCCCATACGACAGGAACCTGTAGCCCTGCTAATCCCTGTTTCACCCTGGATAAAACAGGGCAGAGACCACCTGCTCACCCAGGGACACGGATGAGCAGGAGTCTCCAGAGGCCCTCTGCAGCCGGGATCCTGACAGTGTGCAGCAGAACAACAGGTGAGCATAAACAACAGACTCTTACCTGCCGCACGGCAGAAGTGAAAGCGGATCCAAACCCTCCATGGATCCCATGCGGAGGTCTACTGCATGGGAACGGATCCAGGCCAGACAGCACACCGTCAGGTAGGTACCACACTCCTCCGGGTGGGCAGGCCCTTCCGGAGCATCACACAGTGAATAAACCCACACATACCCAACCATACAGCTACACCAGGTGGGGATGGGGAACACAGACACACACTGAGGAAGGGAAACAGCAAAGAAAACAATAAGCATACAATATAACAAATAAGGGTGGCTCACACAGACATACAGGTGGGAAGAGACACACTCCAGCCATGCTCCCACCATGGCTGGACAAACAACACTGACCTCAGGCTCCACACACTGATATTTAAGGAGGCCTGAGGCCACACCCACCATACAGAGCAGCCACACCTTAACCCCGTGAACGCCACACAAAACACAGTGCAAACAGGGAAAACCACATGCAAAAATAATCACCTGCGGCAACACCTCGCCGCCGGCAACTGCATGTGGAACAGAGCCACGACTCGAACCCGGGTCGTGACACTCCCACCTCTCAAAGCCCCCCAACCGAAAAGGAGAGGTTGGAAGGGCAAACAACAAAGGGAGGGGGAGGGGCAATGCAACAAAAGCACCGGTGTCTCCTTCAAAAACAGCCGCCAACACACCTGGACCGGGAATAGGTCCCAGGCTGCCGGTAGCGAAAACAGAAGAAAAGAGACCAGCAGAAACACTGCCCAGAAGGTGCCAGTCTCCACCTCAACACTCCCGCCGACCTACCTGGACCGCAAACAAAGGTCCCAGGCTGTTGACAAACCAGGAGATCTGAGGGGAAACAGAGACCTCATCCAGCTCAGGGAAAAAGCTCCCACTCCAGATCGTTGGCCTCAGCCATAGGCCCAAGTCCGCACGCAGCCAGACTACGAGGGTAATGTAGAGGACCCCCGACCGGAGCTAGGAACCCTGAGACCTGGAGACCTCGTCGAGCTCAGGGGGGAAACTCCTACTCCAGGTCATTGCCCTCAGCCATAGTCCCAAGTCCGCACTCAGCCAGACTGCAAGGGAGATGTAGAGAGCCAACAACCGGAGCTAGGAAACCTGAAAAGGACAAGGAGGAGGGGAACACCACCACGGACATGGTAAGGAAGGTGACAGGGGAAATGCCACCAACCCCGCCGAAAACGGTGGAAATCCCCGGAACGCTCTCCCTCCGGAGAACGCGCATGCGTGCCCAAAATAGCAGGTGACGCATGCTGCACCCTCTTTCGAAGGCAATAGAAGCTGCGGAGCCGCTATTTGTTATAATGTCACGGCCGGGGCGTGGGAAAACGCCCGCCGTGCAATTTCCACGGCTGTCGGGCCAAAAAGGGCTAAAAACAGGGAGAAGGGAACCGCTGACTAGCACGTCCCTATCGCTGGCCCTGGTCTCCTAACTGTATGGGCCGACCCCGAAGGTAGGAGGGCCCATACGACAGGAACCTGTAGCCCTGCTAATCCCTGTTTCACCCTGGATAAAACAGGGCAGAGACCACCTGCTCACCCAGGGACACGGATGAGCAGGAGTCTCCAGAGGCCCCTCTGCAGCCGGGATCCTGACAGTGTGCAGCAGAACAACAGGTGAGCATAAACAACAGACTCTTACCTGCCGCACGGCAGAAGTGAAAGCGGATCCAAACCCTCCATGGATCCCATGCGGAGGTCTACTGCATGGGAACGGATCCAGGCCAGACAGCACACCGTCAGGTAGGTACTCACACCCTCCGGGTGGGCAGGCCCCTTCCGGAGCATCACACAGTGAATAAACCCACACATACCCAACCATACAGCTACACCAGGTGGGGATGGGGAACACAGACACACACTGAGGAAGGGAAACAGCAAAGAAAACAATAAGCATACAATATAACAAATAAGGGTGGCTCACACAGACATACAGGTGGGAAGAGACACACTCCAGCCATGCTCCCACCATGGCTGGACAAACAACACTGACCTCAGGCTCCACACACTGATATTTAAGGAGGCCTGAGGCCACACCCACCATACAGAGCAGCCACACCTTAACCCCGTGAACGCCACACAAAACACAGTGCAAACAGGGGGAAAAACCACATGCAAAAATAATCACCTGCGGCAACACCTCGCCGCCGGCAACTGCATGTGGAACAGAGCCACGACTCCGAACCCGGGTCGTGACAAGCCCAGTGCAAATGAAGGAAGTAAAGACTCCATCCCTAAAGCTCCTCCTCCCTCACCAGTTTGTCTTGGCCAAAGAGAGAACAACATGACACGAGCTAAGCCAAACTGGAGCGAGATGGTGTGGGGAGACGACGAGCCCGAACTCTGGGCAGCCCTGCAGGACATCCGACTGTCACAAATGCAGCTGGAACCGGAGAAGTGGTCCGAGGCATCCACTGCGTCGTGCTGGTGCTGTGGAGGCGGACGGAGTGTCCACTACGTCGCCCAGGTAGAGCGGCTCATTCGTTGGCCTGAATCCGTCGTCCCGCCAGAGATTACAGCCAGCGCCAGTACCATGTGGGAGTATAAGAAAGCCATTGAGGACTGGGTGGTCCATGTCTTAGACCCTCAACGGCCGAGAGATCCAGAGCTGGAGCACCGCTGGGGCACTGTCATCTAATTTGCCGTGGAAAGAGGGAGCGGTTTCCTAATGGACTATGAGAACAATGAGGAGTTGTTCCTGAGTCACCGTTCTGTCAAACGCCCCTACCTGCCCCAGGCCCATCACAGCTTGTATGTGGGGGACCATGTGAAGTACACCCCCATGGACTCCCTCAAGGGACCATTCGCTACCAAGATGACCCTCCCATCCAAGCCCCTTGTCCCGCGTGCTGATACCTAAGTGACGCCAGGAGGATCCAGCTGCCCCAGGTCGTGTGCGGTGCCTCCAAGAGACCGCGGAGGAGGTCCACCGCTTTCAAGAAAAGCCACAGACTCAGCTGGAGCTCCTGATCCCGGGTCTGCCCCCCCACCAACTGTTCAGCTGGGATGTGTGTCCACCACTATGTTTTCCTACAGTCCAACAGAGGTAAATCACCAACTCCCGTGGAAGATGGCATCTGCTGCAGCGAGAGCTTCTCGAGCTTCATCACCACCCCTGGGGGATCGTTTACCACAGCCCCTACAGCCGGAGATTCTCAGTCCATCTGTCCTGGCAGGAGGTTCCGGTGCTATGAAACGGAAGGTTGCTGCTGCTATGGCTAGTGTGACCACCCGGTCACTGCCAAAGTTGTCCACCAGAGGTCAGCAAAGCACCACCGTGGCAGCCAGCCTAGCTTACAAGAGGCAGAAGTGCCCTCTCATGTCTTTTAGTAGTAGCAGCAGCAGCAAGGAGGACTTTAGGTACCTCCTCTAAGGAGCTTCTTCATAGGTATCCTGAAAAGAAAAGAAATCATGGACTAATGGGAGCCACAGCTACTCTTGAGGGTGAGGACATGTTGGCCTGTTTTATGTTTTATTGCCCCCTGTTTGTTCCTCATCCAGATGGACATGTTTGTCAGACTCCCCATCTGCAAAAACACTCCCAGTTGTGCACATCTGCGCCCAATTCCTTTTTTCCCCCTTCTCAGGTTAAGTGGCAGCCCCTTTTGCTAAAAGGGTTCTCATTATTATTGCGGCTATCTTATACCCATGTGGATTACCAAGGACTTTTGCATACATGGTTCCCGTTTGGTGCACTTGATTCGCCAGCACTGAAGAAAAAGACTCAAATGTGAATTTAATTGCACTATGCTATTTGAACTGTCTTATTGCTCTAACGTTTTTACAGGTTCTGTAACGTTTAAGTATGTTGCCCATTGTCTGTACTCTTTTACAGGTACCGCAATGTGACCTCATGCACTTTAAATGGACTATGGACTGCACTTAGTGCAGTATTTTTTGGTTCACTGGTTATACCGAGAGGGCAAACTGTGAATAGACACCCTACTCATGTAGGCAGGAACCTAGTGGTAGCTGTTGCTATGTCAATCTTTGTATGTATGTAATAGAAAATAATCTCATGCAGCACTTTAACCTTCCTTGGGTACCCTTAGAGCACATCCTAAGCACAAGCCAAGGGTGACTTGGTTTTAAGTAAGAGGACTGTAACACCCCAGAGTAGTGTTACCACTTCTGCACCTTGCTACTGTCTTTATTGGTCTAACCTCATGTCATTTTATGCATTTTTTCCAGGTCCTCCACACTGTTCATTCCTTTTTTTAAAACAGATAATTTTTATTGAAAATTTTCCAAAACAATAAGAGACAAGACATCCCGTAACCCCCTAGGTAATACATCCTCGGATCCGGAACCCCCAGACCACCCCTAGTTTTAGGTCTACACAAAGTTGCCAGCTTAATTCGAGGCCTTCCCTTCTTCCAAATAAGATCTCTAAATATTGCGTTTACTACGTAAAAGAGTCTCAAAGGGAGCCACACCGGGGAGTTGTGCAGTAAATAAAGAAGTTGGGGCATCATAATCATTTTAATCATATTTGTCCTTCCTATAATAGATAAAGGTAGTTTTATCCACGCATTTACTTTCTGCCTAAACTTTTGCAGAAGAGGAGTGATGTTCAGTCTCTCAAAGTCCAGGTCACTGCATGAAACTTGAATGCCCAGGTACTTGAAGGAGTGAACCACCCGCAGACCCTCCACATCAGAGCTGTCTTCAGTACTGTCCCTTTTTAGCGGCATTAACGTGGATTTTGACCAGTTAATACATAAACCGGACAATTTCCCAAAACCGTTAATCACCTCCATTGCTGCCGAGAGAGATACCTCCCAGTTATCCAAGAATAATAATAGATCGTCCGCATATAGCGCTACTTTTTCTACCAAGGAGCCATACCTAAAGCCTTCAATCTCATTAGAGGTTCTAATAGCCTCCGCCAGAGGTTCAATCGCGATTGCAAATAGCAGAGGTGACAGAGGGCATCCCTGCCTTGTCCCCCTGTGAAGCGTAAAGGTATCTGACAGGTCACCATTGACTCTAATCCTAGCTGAAGGGTTAGTATAAAGGAGTTGAATCCATCCTATAAAGGTCTGGCCAAACCCTTGCTTCTGCAGTACCTTCCACAAATATCTCCATTCCACGCTGTCGAATGCTTTGGCCGCATCAAGAGATGCGACCGCCGCACCCGAGGCGTGGACCTGGCATTGGATGTTTAGATACAAGCGCCGAATGTTAACTGCCGTCGACATATTAGGCATGAAGCCCGCCTGGTCTGGGTGAATAATCTTAGATACAATCTTGTTCAGACGGTTAGCCAAGATTTTAGCAAGAATCTTAATGTCTACCTGTAGTAGTGAAATAGGCCTATATGATTCGGCTTCCAGAGTGTCCTTACCCGGTTCGGGAGGACCACAATCGTCGCCTCGGTCATGCTGGTAGGCAGTTTTGTTTGTTCCATTGCCTCCTTAAAGACTCTCTAACAATTGAGGCAGCAACACCGGGGCAAACCGCTTGTAGACCTCCGCCCGGCAACCCATCGCTACCTGGGGCTTTGTTATTAGGCATACCCGACAGCGCCGTCTCCATCTCAGTAATTGATATTGGGGAGTCTAGGTGATCCCTCTGCTCAGTTGTGAGTGTCGGAAGCTGTAAGCCCGCCAGGAACGAGTCTATGTCTTTGTCCGAGGCAGTTAGTCGAGAGGTATACAAGTTTGAATAAAACCCCATCATTATCTCTAGTATCTGCTCGGGGCACTACACTGAATCCCATCCATGTTCCTAAGAGCTGGTATATAACTAGAGGAACGCTGTGCCCTGGACAACAAGGCCAACATCCTTCCCGTCTTTTCCCCTTCTTCATAATACATTTGTTTATGGAAGAATTGTTTATTCTTAGCGTTAAGTAGTAGCCTATCATTTAAGTCCTCCTGAGCCTTCTTCCACCTCCCTTTATGGTCATCATTCGGCTGTTCAACATATCTAGCTTCCGCCGTCTCCACTGCCTGTGTTAAAGCTTGCACCTTAGCTCTGGTTTCAGTTTTTTTCCTATTAATCTGGATGGACCATGTGATGGACCATGTGATGTGACGTCATCACAGGTCCTTTAGTTCTTAGCTGATGCAGGGAAAGAGAGGAGAGATCGCAACTACGCGATCAAGTGGCTAAGGTAAGTTAACTTTTATTATTTTTAACCCCTTCCTCTTCATTTTACTATGCATTCTTTATTAAGAATGCTATTATTTTCCCTTATAACCATGTTATAAGGGAAAATAATCAATTCTCCAGAATACTCTACCCGAAACCGGACTTCAGTGATGAAGTCCAGCTTTGGGTCTGGGTACCAAACATGGCGATTTTTCACACGCGCGTGCAAAACGCATTACAAACGTTTGCACCCGCGCGGAAAAATCGCGCATATTCACGCAACGCACCCGCCTCTTATCTGGGCGTCAAACATGACGCCCGTGTGAAAGAGGCCTTAGTCTGTAATTCATCAGCTCTTTGCTGGCACCCCATAGAAAAGCCTCCTGCACACGGCCGTTGCCCGGCCGTATTGGTATTGAATGGGTCCGGAGCTGCGGTGCTGAACGGAGTCACGGAACCCCACAGAAGCACTACTGTTTTTTTTCCGGTGCGGACGGATCACGGAGCCATTCAAGTTGCTCATGCATTGGGACCGCAAATTAGGGACCGCATGAGGCCTAAGGCTGTATCTATAGTTTGTACACTATGTTGTTGCAGATAAATGGACACTATAGGTTAGATTTATAGTCTGGGAGAGTTGATATAGGGAAATATACATGTGTCAGCCATGTAAAGTGTTCTTGTGACATGATTGTTTAATACGGCATACATGTGGCACTGACTGTTAATGAAAAAAAAAAGGCTGATGCACTGATCTTCCCTACTACTGTCGGTACTGTGCATCTACAATATTTATTTTTACTTTTATTCTGATTTAACCCCTTAGTGACCAAGCCTGTTTGGGCCTTAATGACCAAGCCAGATTTTGGAAATCTGACATGTGTCACTTTAGCAGAGAATAACTTCGTAATAACTTTGCACATCTGACATTCTGACATTTTCTCGTCACATATAGTACTTTACTTAGGTAGTAAAATTTTACCGATAAAATATACGTATCCTTATTAAAAAACTTAAAAATCAATGAAAATGTGTAAAAATTTGCATATTTTCCTATTTTTAACTGCAATATTTCACATACATACATAAATAGTATTGGATATTTTTATCAGAAATATATTTCCACATCTTTACTTTATTTTGGCTGCACGTACAAAAAACGTTAACTTTTTTTTATTTAGGAGACTTACCATTTTAACATAAATTTTAAAATTTTTAAAGTACATATTTTTTCCTGCAATAAGCCAAGTTTGCAGAGGCTTATAACTGTCAGAATAATAGAACCCCCCCAAAAGTGACCCCATTGTAAAAACTAGACCCTTAACGTATTCATCTATAGATGTAGTGAGTTTTTGAACCCCTAGTCTTTTAAAGAAATTAATGCTAATAAGGTGAAAAGAAATTAAATTTAAATTTTTTACACAAAAGTGTTAATTTAAATACAGTTTTTTTTTCTACAAAGCACATGAAAATGAAGAAGTACACCCCAAAATGTATCAGCCCATTTCTCCTGTCTTCATAAATACCCCCATTGTGGCCCTAATCTTATGTCTTGACACACGGCAGGGCCCAAACTTAAAGGAGCACCCAGTGGCTTTCAGAACACAAAATTTGCTTGAAAATGTTTTAGGACCCATTGCACACAGATAATGGCGTTGAACTGCCAAAACAATAGAAACGCCCCATAAATGACCCCATTTTGAAAACTGCGGGATAAGGTGACAGTTTTATTGATTCTATTCTGGGTTACATATGAATTTAATTGCTCTATATTATGCTTTTTGTTAGGCAAGCTTACCAAAAATGGCCGTCCTGGCACAGTTTTCATTTTTTGTTTTTTACAACAATCATCTGACAGGTTAGATCATGTGCTATTTTAATAGAGCAGGTTGTTACGGATGCGATGATATCAAATTTGTCTACTTTCTCAGTTTGTTTGTTTCACTTTTACATAATAAAGCATTTTTGAAAAAAAAACATGTTTTTGTGTCTCCATTTTCTGAAAGCCATATTGTTTTAATTTTTTGGGCGATTGTCTCATGTAGGGACTCATATTTTGCAGGATGAGGTGACAGTTTGATTAGTACCATTTTGGGGTACATACGACTTTTAAAATCACTTTTAATACCTTTTTTGGGGAAGTGAGGTGGGCAAAATTTCAATTCCATCATAGTGTTTCTTTTTTATGGCTTTCACCGTCCAGGGAAAGTGCCATGACCCTTTCATAGATCAGGTCGTTACAGACGCGATGATACCGAACATGTGTAGTATATTTAATTTTTAAATTTTTAATCAATTATAAAAGTGCGGCTATAAGAAGAAATTAGATTATTTTCAATTTTTTTTTTTACCCAGACCCACTTGGTTCTTGAAGATCCAGTGGGTCTGATGCCTTTATAATACACTGCAGTACACTATATAGTGTACTGCTGTGTATTGTGACTTTACACTAAGCCTGATCAGGCTTAGCTACACCATGGCAAGCCGGAAGCCTGTGAAGGCGTCCGGTTACCATGGTAACCATTGGGACGCTGCCACAGCAATGCAGCGGCCAGATGGGAGAGGGAGGAAGCTCCCTCCCTGTTAACCCTTTCCATACAGCAGTTCCTATGGATCGTGACATCGGTGCCAGCATAGTGTGCGCATCCGCCGGGCTGCCGCTGCCATCTTTCTTGAGAGGGGGGGGGGTGAGTATCAGGACCCAGCTTTCCCTTATGGGGAAGCTGGGGGACCGAATCCCTGCACCAAAAACTTTCTCCCTCCTATTTTACATGGGAGGAAGGAGAATGATTGCTGCCGGCATTTTCGGTGATTTTCACTTGTCATGGTCTCTGATCATTGCCCTGAGCCCTCAGCTACCTCCAGTAGTTGTGGGCCCGGAGCTCCAGCGCTTGATTGAAGTGCTAACTTCGGCTGAAGTGCCGCCGTAAAAAGGTGGCGCTCCAGCCCAAGGCCCCTTAGTGGCCGCCGTAAAAACACATATGGGTGGTCACTAAATGGTTAATTCCTTGACTGTGCATGTGTATGGCTCTCTCCATTCGCTACTATGGGAACTATGGAAACAGGTGTACAGCCATGAGCTGCACAAAAGCTTGGGTCCTAGAGGTGGGACTTGCTGTCACGGTCCTTCCAGTGACAGGGGTCAGAAGATCTAAGAGACTGGCTGCACGTGATGTTATCTGACAGTCCCGTTTGGTTTCACTTTGTTCAATGTTGTTGCTGGTCATGACCACACCTCTTGTCTCAGATGTAGATTAAGTGGTCATTCCAATTCCTATATAGTCTGGCCTCACCCATCAGGCTCTGCGGTTGATAGCTCCTTTTGGCTGTGGAAGCGCTGGTGTTGGTTCTCCTCTGAGTTCCTGCTCGTCCGCATACTTCAGAGTTAGGTGTCATTTCTTCCTATTTTTGTTTGTGGTTTTTCCCTTCCCCTATGGTATTAGGCCTGAGGGGGTCCCCTGTTCCTTCAGCTGGGAAGGAACAGGTCACCTGTTGTCCTGACTCTGTTTCCAGGACCCTGTAGGGTGAGACAGGGCCTTAGGCTCCGGCGTATGAACATTCGTACCATCGAGGTCTGTTCATACTGTTAGCAGTCAGGGCGTGGTTTAGGGACTTACCAGGTGGTGACATTTTCCCTAGTTTCCAGGCCTAGTACCTTTCCCCCGCTCCTGTGTTTGGTGTGGAGTGTATTCCCCACACCGCACCATGACACTTGCATCTACCACACCTATCTCATTTAGATACAGTGCCTTGAAAAAGTGTTCCTACCCCTTGAACTTTTCCATATTTCTTTTACACCCACAAACGTTACCACTTCCTGACCGCCCATTGACTATAAATGCAACAAGAACTGTCCGCAAGGGGTCCCTTTAAGATGAGATAAGTGTTCCATGACGCCAGTTGCAATATAGCGACAATGGGACGGAGTCCCTTTAAGAAATGGTGTTGGTACCCAGGTGTAGGAATGGCCGAGTGATATAGGGTGGCCTGTAATGTCCCTTAACCCTTAAGGACGAAGGGCGTACATGTACGCCCTTGCGTCCTGGTACTTAAGGACCAAGGGCGTACATGTACGCCCTGTGAATTGCCGATCACCGCTGCGCACATGGCGGTGATCGGAACAAGATGCCTGCTGAAATCAATCAGCAGGCACCTTGGCACAATGCCCAGGGGGGTCCTGTGACCCCCCCCATGTCAGTGATCGCAGCAAACTGCAGGTCAATTCAGACCTGCGGTTTGCTGCGCTATCTGTAGTCTGCGGGGATCAGAGACTAAAATATGCCCCAAACCTATAAATTTTAACCCCCCCCCTGCACCCCGCCATATTAGTGTCCCCCCGAGCGGTGCAGGGGGGGGGGGATTGCGGGCGGTGCTGCGGGTGGGCGGCGCGGGAGGCAGGCGGTGTGGCAGGCGGGATCGCAATTGCGATCCCCCGCCCGCCTCCTTTCAAACGCTTTCCCTGGTGTCTAGTGAGTATAGCAGGGGGTCAGCACATTGCTGACCCCCTGCTATAAACTGCTGACATCTGTGCTGCAGATGTCAGCAGTTTAACCCCTTCTATACCGCAGTCCGTGCGGACCGCGGTATAGAAGGTGTTAACATGGAGGAGCTCCCTCCCTCTCCCATCGGGGGCTGCTGTACCTTTGCAGCCCCCCGGCGGAGATAGGATAGTAGGGGAGGGAGCTCCCTCTCTTCCATCACCGCTTCTCTCTTATGGCAGCGGGTGATGGTTACTATGGCAGCAGGACGCTTTCAGAAGCGTCCTGCTTGCCATGGTACTGAAACTCTGAATGGGCTTTTGCTAAAGGCAAAAGCCTATTCAGACTTTGTAAAGTAAAAAAATACAGTAAGTACACTATATAGTGTACTTACTGTATTATATAGACACCAGATCCACTGGATCTACAAGAACCAAGTGGGTCTGGGTCAAAAAAAATGTCAAAAAACTGTAAAAATAAGAAAAATACATATCACTGAATAAAAATAAAAAAAAAACAAATACACTACACATATTAGGTATCGCCGCGTCCGTAAAAATCTCCTCTATAAAAATATCACGTGACCTAACCCCTCACGCAAATACCGTAAAAAAAACACACAAAAAAATGGTGTAAAAAAGCCATTTTTTGTCACCTTGCATCACAAAAAGTGTAATACCAAGTGATCAAAAAGGCTTATGGCTCCCAAAATTTTAATAAATACAAATCTGAAAAGTGTGGCATGCATTTTTATTCAGCCCCCTATACTCTAATACCTTTAAGGGTACACTAGTTGCCTTTAGAAGTCACCTAATTAGCAAATAAAGTCCACCTGTATGTAATTTATTCTCATTATAACTATAGCTGTTCTGTAAAGGCCTCGGTGGTGTTTTAGACAACATTAGTGATCAAACAGCATCATGAAAACCAAGGAACACACCTGACAGGTCAGGAATAAAGTTGTGGAGAAGTGTAAAGCAGGGTTAGGTTATAAAAAAATATCCGAAGCTCTAAACATCTCATGGAACACTGTTTAATCCATCATCCGAAAATGAAAGAAATATGGCACAACTGAAAACCTACGAAGACATGGCAGTCCACCTAAACTGAAAGAGAAAACTAATTAGAGATGCAGCCAAGAGGCCCATGGTCCCTCTAGAGAAGCTGTATTGATCCACAGCTCAGGTGGGAGAATCTGTCCACGGGACAACTATTGGCTGTGTACTCCACAAACCTGGCCTTTATAGAAGAGTGGCAAGCCATAAGAAGTCCTGTTTGTAGTTTTTCACAAGCTATGTAGGGGAAAGTGATTTTGAACCAAAATTAGGTGCGACTCTAAACAAATAACAGGTGCAGACATTTCCCTTATACCTTATGTCTGTGGATGCTCCAATCCTGGTTTTGGCTCACAATCATTGATGGAAATTGCTGACCAAAACACTGACGTGTGAATGAGACTTAAGAGATGCAAAAAAAAGAACGTTTTAATATATAGATGTCCTCCTACTCTGCATATATAGAATATTACTGTATGCAGTGTGTACACATCCCCTGCATCCCACATATTATAATACAGGTGGTAAAGGACAGTTGTGTATAATGTAGCTCAGTCATCCTGGTAGTGTTGGTACATAGCTAGAAACATATAGATACAGGTATGACATACAATCAGGAACTGCAGCAAACATAATCATTGTATTTATTATCCTCTAAAAAGGGGGGGCACAGGTTGATCATTTGATCCCTATAGTGGTTATCTTTAGAGAACTAGTTTCACAAGATAACCCCTTTTATATGACTGTTACCAGTGTTTAATAACATATAACTGGGGTCACGTCAGATGTCGATGATAACCATATAAATGTTGTCTGATGACTTTACAGAGTGTATTGTCCTATGTATACTGTCCTATGTAAACAGGTTTAAAAAGGAATAGACTTCATTTAGAAAACCTTTTTGAAGAGGATGTCTTCGCTTATGTCCTCCTCCTCATCTGAATCCATAAGGTGATGTTTCTCAGAGTGAGCTAAAAGTCATAAATATTCGAGTGTTATCAGGGATCTTATATATAACAAGATAGACACTGAGTGTCATCACTGAGTGGTGGAAGGAAAAAAGATGGATGACAACCAGTAATGATGTGTGAACTGGTGGCTTCATAGACGGAGGACTTGAAAGAAGCCTAAAAAAAATCACCCAATGAAGTCTACACAGGAGACATTTTTGTTTCTCGCTAGGAGTAAAACTCCAAGGTAAGCATAGTCAACATTTAATAAGTTTATTTCTCATCCATAAACTTTGACTCTTTATTAGGGTGTCTAAAAATTCTAACCGGTGTTTATAACACAATGTTATAATGATGTTCTTCAAGGTCAAACCAGGTCCTACCACTGACCTCACAACTTGGTGTAGAGGACATGTAATTTTTTTTATTGTCATTGTGTCATGATCATGAAAATCAAACAATATTGCTTATAATACAGCACATCTTGTAATAAACATATTTGTTACATCACCATTTGAAGCACATCTTATTCAATATACAGTGGACGTTGAAACAGTGCTTAGACATCAAGACACAATGAGCCTTTTTTATATTGTTTCCCCCCATCCCTCAACCCTCCCTCCTTCCCCTTGTACATGTTGTAAGAGGGTGCAAGGTATCATATGCGATGGCAGGTACGTGTCACCGAGGTTGCTGGCCTCGGTGAGGTGAGAGCCGGGGTTTTTGTCTGCAGCAGCTTATGCTGCTAGACTTTGTTACTTAGTTTGGCTGCAAAGCTAATCCGGGCCGGCTCTTACTGGGAGTAGGTAAAGTGTAGGGTGGGTGCCTACTCCCCACGGTCCAGTCCTGGTTTTGGGCTGGATATAAAACACAGCCAGCAGCTGTGTCTGGGTGGTGATTATCCTGGAGCCTGCTAACAGGACTGTGAGGTTCTCTGTGCTGGAGGACGGAGCTCAGCAAGGTGGTGTTTCCCTGCAACCTGAAGGTGGAATCGCCTGCGGCTGGGCCGACTGCTAGGTGTGAACCCGCACCTAAACCACCCAGGTGACTGGACCCTGTGTTGGCCTGTTTTTGTTTTGCCACGTTATTTCCGTTGTGTGTGAACTGTCACCAAAGAGACTGTTTTTCATTTATGGTGTGCAAGTGTGAATAAAACACTGTTTGTTGCACAATCTGGACTCCTTGTTTTGCCTCTAAACTGCACCCGCACCGCTGTCTACCAGAGCGACTCCCCACAATGTGTATTCAACTACTGTATTCAACAACAATTAAACAGAAAAAAAAAAGAACAATAGGTCTCTCTGAGCTTCCGGCTACTTCTCACTGGACCTTAGCACCCTCTGACCCGGGGCGATTTACATTTGACTTTCGCTCCCTTTCCTAAGTCACTATCGGCCGCCAACTTTTAACTTCCCTAACTGGTTCTTGAGATCTTCCTGTAAGTACCAGGCTGTCAATCAAAAGGGTTCCATCACCGAGGACAACTCTGACTCCTCCATGTATTTTGACATGAACAGTTTCCATGTTTTATATAATTTCTTCCCAGCAGTTTCTTTTTTAGTAATAGCTTCCAGCCATTCCATTTAGAACATATGGCACAAATGCCGTATTAGCTCCTCCTTAGAAGGGACCCTTGATTCCAGCCAGGTATATAGCAGGCACCTCTTAGCCCCCAGCACTACCCTGTGCCCCATTGCTGTAAGACCCTTCTCTATTCTGCCTCCTCCCTCAGTTGACCCCTCCTGAGCCTCCGCATGTAAAATGACAACTTGTGTAGTAAGTTCTTTCTGATAATTACTGCATTCTCTCAAAACCTGATTCACTGTCTTCCAATAGTCTCCCAAGCTAGGACATATCCACAAGCCATGTAAAAGGTCGGTTTTAGGGGTAGAACATTTCGGGCATGCCATAAGCCTATCAGGCTTTGTCACGGTCACCAGCAGGTCAAATCCATACAAAGCTTGGTGGATGATCTTAAAGTGTGTTTCCCTCATCCTCTCATTTAACACAGTCTTGTGTAAGGCTGATATACCTGTTCTAACTGTCTGCTGGATATCCGCAACTTCTAGTTGTCTCCCCAACTCCTAAACAACCATTTAGAGGTAGAGTCATCCCAAATGGTCCTCAAGCTTCTATATAATTGTGATATGGAGGGTCTGCTGCTATTAACGAGGAAAGAGACAAATTTATTTAGTCGCTGCTCGCTAGTGACGTCTTTGGCCAGACTTCTGCAATAGTTTCTGACCTGCATAAATGGGAATAAGTTGGGTCCAGTCAGACTCCATCTACTTTCCAGTTCTTGCAAGGTCGCCCATCTGGTTTCTTGGTCATGAAACAAGTCTTCTACTTTCCTTATTCCCTTGGTCTCCCAGATCTTTATTGGCTTCTCATATTGCCGCCGTATGAAGGCTGGGTTACTATGGATAGAGAGATGTTTTAAAATTTGGTATGGTAGATTTCCGTACATTTTTCCATGTTACAATGGAATCTCTCAAGATTAAAGAGCATCTGGCTATATAGGGTAGTTTAGATAGTTTGGTGTGCACAAGAGCCCTTAAGTCCCAGGGCGCTACCAGTTGCCCTTCCAACTGTAAGTTAGAATAGTAGGTTGTCTCATTAAACCAATCTACCAAATGTCTGCTTAGGCATGCTAAATTGTAGCCCCTGGTAGACTAAGGCCTCCACTTTCCCTCCTCAGTTTTAGTTTCCGTAGGGAAATTCTAGGTTTCCTGCCACTCCAAATGAAATTAACAAAACTGGCCTCTAACCCTGCCACATCCGCATGACGCAGGAGTACTGGTATGGTTTGAAGCGGATATAACAGTTTCGCCATTGCCATCATTTTGGCTAGATGACACCTACCCATAAACGACAGCGGTAGTTTTTTGCCATCTAGCAAGGTCATCCATGATTTAAGTTACCAGAGGTGGATAATTTAACTGGTAGATGGTGTGCGGTGTCCTCCCAACATTTATACCCAGGTACTTGATTTGAGATTTAACCAGGGATACGTCAGTTCCCTGACATAAAACTCCAGGGTGATTTTTCTTCTGGCCTAATGGTAATAGTTCAAATTTTGAGATATTTACTTTATATCCCGAGTATCTCCCAAACCTCTCCAGAGCCTCAAATATTTTTCCTGCTTGTTCATGTGGTTTTGCCATAAATAATATGACATCATCTGCGAAAAGTGCTGCTTTAAGGCTGCATTCACACGGGCGAGTTTTCCGCGCGGGTGCAATGCGTGATGTGAACGCATTGCACCCGCACTGAATCCGGACCCATTCATTTCTATGGGGCTGTGCATATGAGTGGTGATTTTCATGCATCACTTCTGCGTTGCGTGAAAATCTCAGCATGCTCTATATTCTGCGTTTTTCACGCAACGCAGGCCCCATAGAAGTGAATGGGGCTGCGGGAAAATCGCAAGCATCCGCAAGCAAGTGCGGATGCAGTGCGATTTTCCCGCATGGTTGCTAAGCGATGGGACCCGATCTTTATTATTTTCCCTTATAACATGGTTATAAGGGAAAATAATAGCATTCTTAATAAAGAATGCTTTGTATAATGAGGATTAAGGGGTTAAACATAAAAACTTAACTTACCTTAGCCACTTGATCGCGTAGTTGGCTATCTCTCTTCAAGCTTCAGCTGCAGTCTAAAGGACCTGTGATGATGTCACATCACATGGTCCAATCACATGGTCCGTGATGGACCATGTGATTGGACCATGTGATGTGACGTCATCACAGGTCCTTAGACTACAGCTAATGCTTGAAGAGAGAAGAGAGATCGCCAACTACGCGATCAAGTGGCTAAGGTGAGTTAAGTTTTTTATGTTTAACCCCTTAATCCTCATTATACAAAGCATTCTTATTAAGAATGCTTTTATTTTCCCTTATAACCATGTAATAAGGGAAAATAATAAAATCTCCAGAATACTCAACCCGAAACCGGACTTCAGTGATGAAGTCCCGCTTCGGGTCTGGGTACCAAACATGGCGATTTTTCACACGGCGTGCAAAACGCATTGCAAAAGTTTGCACACGCGCGGAAAAATTGCGCATATTCCCACAACGCACCCGCATCCAATCTGGGCGTCAAACATGATGCCCGTGTGAACCCAGCCTTAACTTGTGTCTTTCCTACCCGTATCCCCTCGAACAAGTTAGAGTTGCAAAACTCTCTACCCAGAGGTTCCAAAGCTAAGTTAAAAAGCAATGGGGATAATGGGCACTCCTGGCGGGTCCCCTTGTGCAAGTTAAACGATTTGGACAAGTACCCCTGTGTATAAACCCGTGCCTGAGGCCTTTGGTACATCTGTGATAGAACTACCCTAAAGGCACCTGTAAACCCCATTTTATTGAGAACCGCCTCCAGCTATGCCCACCTAACGTTGTCAAAAGCTTTTTCGGCGTCCAATGTGAGCATGGCTCATGACTCCCCCCCAATTGGGTCACATTGTACTCTGTCTAGAACCGTAAGTACTGTTCTGATATTTGTTACCGCGGAACGCCCCTGGACAAATCCCACCTGTTCCTGGACCTATCAATAATGGCGGTATTTTTGCTAGCCGATCCGCTACGATTTTAGATAGGATTTTAGCATCCACATTTATCAGCCAGATGGGCCTATAGGACCCCAGGGATAGGGGGTCTTTACCAGGTTTGGGCAGGAATTTGATGTAGGATAAGTTGTTGCTGTCCAGGGTCGTTTTTCCTTTGAATATGCTATTGTACAGTTCCACCAAAACTGGTAGGACCTGATTGCAGAGAGCTTTATAATATTCTCCGGTAAACCCATCTGGGCCCGGTGCTTTCGAGTTACCTAACCCTTTAATCACTCCCTGGAGCTCAGCTGGAGATATATCTGAGTTCAGGCTGTTGCGCTGATCCTCAGTCATTTTGGGCATACGCACTTTATCAAGAAGAGTGTCAGTTAAATCTGCCTTCCCTCCATCCTTATATAAATTTTCATAGTACCCTCCCACTTTAGCATTGAACTCTGCCAGGTCATGTACTATCCTCCCTTCAGTGTTTCTCAGGCTATTTATAAATTGTGGCTGTCTTAATCCCTTCTTTGCCATATTTGCCAGAAGTTTCCCAGATTTGTTTCCAAATTTGAACAATCTGGCTTCAAACTCAGAGCTCCGCAATAATTCCTTTTCTTTGACACATTTTTCAAAAGTCTGACGCTCCTCTATCCACTTTTTTCTGTTTCCTTCAGTAGGTTTTAACGTGAAATTGAGGTAAGCTGTCCTCACTTTGTGACTCGCTTGATCTAGCTGAGCTTGGGCCTTCTTTTTTAGCCCCGCTACATAACCCATAATCTTGCCTCTTAAGACTACTTTCGAGGTGTAAGGGGGGGAATATTAATTACCAATATTAAGCGACTATCAGTAATTAATATTCATAAATAGGCGTAAACCGTCTATAGATAGTCACGCCTATTTATGTCCTTAACATCACACTTCTATTGCCTAGCACGTCACCAAGTCGCTTACACTTACTATCTGCATGCGCCTAACTCACTACGCTAAACGCTAATAAATACACTCTACACAATTCTACTAGTAAAACGGTATTTATTAAAACTGACGCACACAGATATGTACTAAATAACACAACACTACAAATACAGTACTAACTACACTACACAATCCCAAATTCCTCCCAACACTCTAGCTAATACAAATTACACACACACACACACACTTAATAGGGCAGCCCACCCAGCCTGGCACTAACCTGTCCCTAGGGGCAATTTATACAGATGCTAAGGACCAAGGGGCTAAACTGCTGTAACTGGGGTACAGGGAAGCAAGGAAAGGATAAAGGTATAGAGGGATAGTTGGTGGGGTAAGGGTAAAGGTATGGTGGGCAGATAGTTGGTGGGGTAAGGGTTAAGGTATGGTGGGATCGTTGGTGGGGTAAGGGTTAAGGTAAGGTGGGCAGAAGGTTAGGGTAAGGGTTAAGATATGGTGGGATCGTTGGTGGGGTAAGGGTTAAGGTATGGTGGGTAGATCGTTGGTGGGGTAGTGGCTGGGTAAGGGTACTTATGCCGTTATGAGCTCGTTGTCCAGGGGATGCTCGTTCTTCCAGGGGATGATCCTCTTCATGTGGGGCGGCTGGCTTCTTTCACCCCCAGTGCAGGGTCTGCCGGACTTATATGTCCGGCAGCCCGCACTGCCGCCCCGCCCACACAGAGGCGCGCGAGCGCGCACCCCTGTGAGGGACACGTGGGCCGGCGCGGTGAGATGACATCATCGCGCCTGCCCGCGCGTCCCTGCACGCGCGTCGCAAGGACGCGCGCGCGGGCCGACAGGCGGGGAGATCCTTTGATCTCCCGCCTGTCTCTCCCTGCATTCCGGACAGCGCGATGGTAATCGCGCTGCCGGAATGCGCATAATAGAGGGAGGAGGTATCTCCCTTCTCTCTATTATGTATAATTATCTGCAGCTGGGCTGTAGATAATTATAACAAAAGGGTTTGAATTCTTTCAGAATTCCAAACCTTTTGTTCAGCACCAGGATGGTCGGACCTTGTCCGGTCATCCTGGTGCCTCTAATCAGATTACATCAATGTGAATGCTTGGGGCACATTCACATTGATGTAACTGGTTTCAGGTCACATAAGGGACATCTAAAAGGGGGCCTATGGATATATATAATGGGGAATATATATTTATTATATACATATAAAAAGGGGTCATATTATATGAATTTAAGGGGGCATTTAAAGGGACACATGCCCATATTCCCACAGGGGCAGTATTGAGCCCCTGGGGAATAACAAAGGCAGATGTGCGCAGATATTGGGCACATCTGCGCACATTGCTTATTAGTGGCACGCCACCCTTCCTCAACAATCCCCCTGTTGTCGGGAATACGACAATACAGTGGGGGAAGGGTGGAGACATATTTGCCCCCCCTCAACCCCTTCCTCGGTAATGGTTCAGGAAAACTGGAGTGCTCACTATCCCTTAGGTACCTAGACATCACCTAACCCGACCTCCGACCTGCCCTTCACCGTAACCAACTCCTCCATCCACAGGATATACCGTCTTCTTCTCCCAGGAACTCTCGTCGTCTTCTGCTTTGATGGTTGTGGAATCAGCCCCTCCTATTATCGTCTTTTCTGGACTTCCGGAGTGGCTTGACCCTTGCAGTCTTTGACTAGTCTTTTCTCTCAGAACTTGTCTTCTTGGTGTCGGCCACCCTTGATACGTTTAGAGTGACCACACCCTCTCCGTCTCTCGGTAAGTAGCCGATCTTCAGGTGACGTCCGTCCCCAAGGGATATGGAGCGTTCTCACCCTCACCGTCTCAGTCTCCAATCTGCGTCAACTTTCATTAAGCATATCAACGTTTCTTGTTCCATCTTGATCAGAAGGATGGGTGTGCTTCTCCCATGGACAGCTGAATCGGTCTTTACAAGGCAGATCAGAGTCTTTTTTTTATTTTTTTATCAAGGTGATGTCATAGTACCTACATTCTAACTGCGGGAATACCTCCGCTTCACTACACATCAAGTTTTCCCTTACAGAACCTCACCGTTCAGGGTTCAAAGTGGCAAATGGCAGAGGGACCTGTCCCTATCGTGCCCTAATCTTTTCCCCCATTCACACGAAAATACATATTCCCCCTCCCCAACCCACCCAAACCCAAGACATTTATAAAGAAAATTATATACAGTTGAATGAGGTTTCCGGAAGGTCCAATGACATACCCCAAGAAACCTCATAAAAGTTCAGTACAAGTGCGTGGGGTCTCAGGACACTACGACGTATCCATCCTAGACCCTGTAACCCAGTACATTCTGTTAGGTTTCAGGACTTGAAGAGAAGTCAAGTCCTGAGTCTCCGGCGGTTAAGTTCGTGAAGTGCTGTCTGGTTCTGGTCTAGTAGGTCCGTTAATCTCTTGACTCTTCGATACATCACCCAAAGTCCAAGATACATGAGTCCAACCAGAACCAGAAGCACTATCACTGGGTGTATAAGTAAATTAAAAAATGAAGTTGCCTTTGGACTGTATCCGAAGAGACTCTCCCACCAAGAAATCTTCGAGTCTTTGTCCAATGCTGTGGCAACCGCAGTAATCTTGGTTCGGTCATGGGTGAGTTGGATGGTGGCTTGATTTTCAGTCTCCCGAAGATGCCGAATAATCTCTTCCTCTTGGCCGAAGTCCATCAGGAGATGTCTAAGTTCTTTACCGAAGCCAAGAGGGATCTTCTGCAGTCTTACAGGAACATCGGGACGGATGTCAAGTCTTTTCTCGGGAGTAATCGGGGTCCTTCCCTGCTGTTCTGCGACGTCCAGACCTAGAACGGGACTAAGGGTACAGTACGCTCCGGGGAGGAGCTCTCCTCGCTCGGTGCAATTAAGACCAAAAATTGCATACGATGGATCACTCCCTTGGTACCAACACCAATACCCTTGTCCCAAATATTTCAAAGAGGATGAGGGTATTGGGTTGGCCTTCATCTCACAGGACCCCTCGGTGTTCCAACACTGGTGTCTGAGCACCCGATCCTGACTACCCTGACAGAGGATGGCATCCTCTCTCATCCAACATCCCTCCGTGTCCAACAAGGAGGGATGGCCTTCTTCATAGGTTAGAACGCCCGAGGGGAGCTGTGGATGAAGCACCGTCTGGTTATTTATCACTGTACCTAGGTTGATGGCACTGTATCCCTGTCTGAGGCGACCGGACACTGGTGCCAAGGACGAAGCAGTGCAGGTTAGATTTTGACACCCATGCCATTGAACCACCCACCAGTTGGTGTGATTCATGGCAAAAGGAGAAATCAGTGGGCTTATTCGCTGATGGAGGTTGAATGGGAAGTGGCCGCTGTGGAGCGCTGAGACAATATGTTTAAGGTTGTCCGAGAGTTCGCTTTGGACCTGCGTACATGCCAGGGCAAGTTGAGCCCGATCCTGCTCCTCCAAGAGACCCACAACTAACCTCCTAAACTTCTCACGTATAGCGGAAGATAGGGAGGTAGTGGCATCTATGTGTGAATGCTGTAAACCCTCTAAGACATGGTTTACATCAAGCTGGGTCTTAAATCCTTCCCCGGCATGTCGCGCAACCTCCCCAAGCTTATTTCTCAGGACTTCCATATCCATAGTGTTCAGGGCGCCCACTCCCAACGCACCTCCGCCAAGTCCCATAGCCACTAGATCTCTCCTCCCCTGTTCTTCCTATACCGGGAGTCTTCTTTCCTGACCTCTTGCCCCGCCTCTATCCAACCTCTTACCAGATCAATTTGGTTCCTAACAAACTCCTCACACCGATGATCCCAATGGTCAACTCGGAAGTCATCTACGGAAATTCTCCAGGTGAACAGGATGAATTTGGCATCCGTGATGATCTTCCAAGGGGATGACAGTTGAGGAGCTATAGGGTCTGCCAATTGATGGATAGGGGCGGTGCAAGAATCTGAGTGTGGTTTCACTGGTTGGAGACCTTCTGTTTCATAGGGGATCCTCACTACCGTAACACAGACCTGTCCCCGTCCCTTGAATGGATACCACTGTTCGTCTTCTCCAGCCTGCAACACTAGTTTCCTTACAGGTTTGGATTGAGACAGATAGACCCACTGAGTAAACGTCCAGCACCCTTCATCGGCTGCCTCGCAAAAGGCCACTTAAGCGAACCATCTATATTGATGTCAAAGTTAATGTCCCTGCCTCTAGGGTCTTTCCAATCAGAAGACACATACCTACCCCGGTATTCCTCAGTCATAGGGGTACCATCCATCCATACATCCACCGTAGGGTTGTCCACCCGTTGCACACTAAATCCCACCTCCAGGGATTAGTGTCCAACATCACCATCTGGTTGTCCTGATCCCAGTGGGCATAGGTGACGAAGTAGTATCCCGTCACCTCAGGAACGCAGATGTCTCTCATGATTGTGATCATGAAAGATCGTATGGATGGAGATCCTCTTAACTGAGCATACCTAGGGTCCTTGGCATCGGTCCGTACCTTTAAAACTGTGGCTCTGTATAAGCCCTCTAGTTTTACCGGACCACTCTGATCATTCCAAATGGCCTGACCAGAGTCACTGCAGTTTAACTTTAACATCATTACACTGGTTCGTAAGTAATCTGTGGACACATGTCCCTGTACATAACTGGATTCCCTGGTGATAATCATCCGGGAATCCCTCAACATACTAATAAGCCTTCAGGGTACCTTTTACTGGAATGGGCCTATCGAAATATGTCCTAACCCTCAATCCGTCACGGCTATCCTTCCCTAGGAAGGTAGCTTTCAGGATGTACCAACCGCTGTACTCTGCCCCAGTGACATCTTCAGGGCTCAGCAAACCCTCCTTGGTGCACAACACTGTGGTAGTGTTGGCTCTCACTTGCTGGTAAGGATGCAAGTGTGGGTCCCTAGACACCCATCTCAGGGATTTGATAGGTGTAGGGTCTGAGTCCTGAAAATGCCTGAATTCCTTGAGACAGAGGGCGTGTAAGTCATGTTGTATGGCAGACACATTCTCCACCGGGGTATAATGTTGAATTACACCATTGGCAAAACCCTCTCTCTGGAAACCATACAGATACCATTGACCTGGTGTAAAGGTAAGGTTCTCGTATGGTTCCAGGATTTTGCCACCCAAACATTCCACCATTAAAAGGCCGGGTCTATTAATTGATATGCTGGCCATACCAATATTAGTCCCCAGGCCCTCCCCTGAAGAGGTTGAGCCCGCCACCAACATGCTTACCACCAGTGTCACAAGCTGGATACGTATCCCATTCGGAGGTCGCCTATCTCTTTCTTGGTAGTGTGGACCCATGAAGTGTCTCCCTCTTGTGTTCTGTAACAAGACGGAATGTTATGTGTAATGGATTCATCATTGACCTGCCAAGCCCTACTACCCCCCTCACCCAACTCGGAGCGCCATGCGCTATGGAGTTGGGGAGGCTCGGGTGGCTTTGGCCTGGTCGACGTGAATCCACAAGACTTCCTGGCGTCTACGGGATTTCTTTTTGTTTGTGATAGGCCTTTGTACCTTCAGCATGGTGTCTCCCATTACTTCAAGGACTTTGTAGGGTCCTTCCCAGTTTGCATCCCATGGGCCAGCCCGACGAAAAACTTTTACCATTACCATCTCTCCTACAGCGGGCATTGGTGTCTCCCCTGTAGGTACGGTTTGTGCAACCGTATAGCGGCATGAGGCAGTAACTCCTTCAGGTTCTGCTGAACCTGTTGGAGAAACATGTCCCTGGCGATGGCGTTTTTCGTGGGCTCCGACACT
Source organism: Bufotes viridis (assembly GCA_033119425.1). Classification (NCBI taxonomy): domain Eukaryota; kingdom Metazoa; phylum Chordata; class Amphibia; order Anura; family Bufonidae; genus Bufotes; species Bufotes viridis. Next base: position 214,948,004 of record CM065594.1, on the reverse strand, counting down.
TGGGGTTCGTTTGGTAACCATATGGGCATCTTTCGTCCGGTCATGAGTTCAAATGGGGAGATGCCGGTACTGGAGGCCTCGGTGGCTCGGATCCCCATTAGCACCGCTGGAAGAGAGGTTACCCAAGAGGAACCTTTCTCCAGCAATGCCTTGGAAAGCCGGGTTTTGATGGTCCGGTTCATCCGTTCCACTATGCCTGCTGACTGAGGGTGGTAAGACACATGAAACCTCTGCTTTATGTCTAGGAGACCACAGAGCGCTTTCATGACTTTACCCGTGAAATGGGTCCCTCTGTCTGATTCTATCACTCTGGGGATCCCCATCGTGACAGAACTTGTTCCCAGAGAACACGGGCAGTAGTGGAGGCCGTATCATTGACCGTAGGGATGGCTTCTACCCATTTCGAGAAGACATCCACTATCACCAGGGCGTAACGACAGTTACGACTCCCGGTTGGCAAAGGTCCGATGAAGTCAATTTGGATTGCGGACCATGGACCATCAGCAGGAGGAACCCGCTGCAACACCGGTTTCAGGGCTGGCGCCCTTGGGTTAACCTGAGCACACACCAGGCACTGTTGCGTGACCTCCTCTACCGTGTTGGACATCCCAGGCCAGTACAATTTGTCTCTCAAGAGAGGCAAGAGTTTATTCCGGCCAAGATGTCCAAACAGTTGGTGGTTCAACCGCGTCAACTCTGCTTGCAGATGCTGTGGAACCACTGGAAGAGGAAGCGACTGTGTCCCGGTGTCGTAACACAGGATCCCTTGTTGTAAGGACCAGGGATGCTGTGGTGCCTGGATGTGTGTCATTAGAAGAGGATCCTTGACTTGTTCCTCCTCAAATGACACCGGGCCGTCACTCAGATGGAGTACGTGCTGCAATCTGGTACTTGGGCAGTGGCTCAGTGCCTGGTTCCCGAAGGGTCCCAGACACTGCAGCCAGTTTTGCCAGTTCGTCTGCCTGATTGTTTCCTATTGTCAAGGTTCGTCCCCTTTTTGATGCGCCGGGATTTTGATGATGGCTGCTTCCGCCATGTGTGCCTTGCCCCACTCCCACAGCTCTTTCAGGACTGACACATGAGCCAGAGGTTTGTTTTGGCTGTCCACAAATCCTCTTCTCTTCCATACGTCAAGGTGCAGGGTGAGGGAACGAACTACATATGAGCTGTCGCTATATATAGATCGTTTCCCTGGAGGTTGAAGAAGTAAGGCTTCCTTAACAGCCTCCAGTTCTGCCCGTTGTGCTGACATGTGACCCGGTAGCCGGACCAGACTCTGGGTACCAGTGGTCTCATCCAGCACAGCAAAACCTGTGACATATTCCCCATTCAGATAAAACCGAGAGCCATCTACAAAGATGACCCTGTCATCTGGATGGCTGTCAGTCCTGAACATCTGTGGAGAGTCGTCCATTTCTGGTTGGCCGCAGTCATGTTCAGTTCCAGTCAGGTTCAGCAACTGGGACAGAACATACTTGGCCTTGTGGTCCACCTGCAGATTCCGGCCGCTGAGATCCATGATCCATCTCCCGAATCTCTGTTGGGAGACTCCAGGGAGAGTATCACGAAGCAAAAGTGCCAGCGGGGAATGTGGAGTCTGCAAAGTGAGGGGCCGGAAACCAACAATATGCTCCGTGGTCTTAACGGCATAATGTATGGCTGCCAGTTGTTTGGCACATTCATCAAACCCTCGTTCGACGGGCGAAGTAACCTGGAGAAATATCCCAGCGGTCTGGTCACGTACCCTACTTTCTGTAGTAGGACCGCTGAGATAGACTCCATCCCTGAATGTGCCTGTATGGCCATTTCTCCATCGGGATGTGGAGTGGCCAACACAGGTGCCGAGGAGAGGTCCCTCTTCAGAGTTGAAAAGGCCTCTTCCTGCGCATCGGACCAACCTTTGACTGAGGGTTCTTCTCCTCGAAGGAGTTCATAAAGAGGTTTTGCCTTGGCCGCAAAGTCTTCTATGAACTCCCTCATGAAGATTGGCCACCCCAGGAATTTTCTCAAATCCTGAAGAGTGCCCGGCCTGGGTAACTTTACCATGGCTTCCACACGGGCCGTCATGATTCCTTTGGTTCCAAAGAGATTCTGACCCCGAGGAAAATTACCTCCGCTTTGGCCAAATTTGCCTTATGGGGACTCAGTTTGAGTCCTGACTTTGCCAGAAGTCCCAGCAGCTCTCTCAACAGAACCAAGTGTTCCTCCATGGTCTCTGTATGCAAAAGCAGGTCGTCCACGTATTGTAGAAGGCATTCCGGCCGTGAGAACACGCTCAGCACAGCCGCCAATGCCTGATGGAAATACGTGGGGCTGCTATGGAACCCCTGGGGCAGTACAGCAAACATGTACTGTTTGTCCCCCACCGTAAAGGCAAATTTGTACCGGCAGGACTTTGTGAGTTCGATGGAGAAGAACCCGTTGGCAACATCAATGGTCGAGAATACGCGGCTTTTGCCGCTTATCCTGGCCATGATGTCGGGAGTTTGAGCCACCACTGGAGCTGACATTGGGGTGTACTTGTTAAGGACCCGGAGGTCTATGGTCAGCCTCCATGCATTGGTGTCCTTTTTCTTAACTGGCCAGAGGGCATTGTTGCACTTAGAATTGCCCTCTATGACCACACCCTTGGTCTTCAATTCATGGACGGTGTCCATGATTGAATGGGTGGCCTCTGGTGGAAATCGATATTGGCGTTGAGGTGGAGGGTCAGGACCCTGTATGTCCACCTGAGCGCCAATCAGCCTGCCACAGTCGTTTTTGCTTTGGGCCCACAGATCAGGGTACTCGTACACAATAGGCTCGAGGTCTGGATTATGTGAGACCTCAGGCCATTTGTGTTCAAGCACATCAGTAGAGTTGTCTACTGCTGGCAAAGGTGGTCCCAGACACTGGCGTTGGATGACAAACACCTTTGCTCGTCTGGGACCTTTCCACACAATACAATTTGCCAGATCTAGGATCCACCCATTTTGTGTCATTACATCGGTTCCGATAATGTTATCAGAACCGGGGTAATACCACATGGGTATCCTGAGGGTCGTGCACTTGGTAATCTGAATGATTACCTCGTCAATTCTGTGGGCCTTCACCCCCCCTTGTTGGTGATCAAATCCGATCACCACACACTGAGGGCTGTTGGGGTGTAAATCATGTTTGATATTGGTAATGGAAATTTCCGCACCAGTATCAAGCATGATTTTCGTTTCCTTATCTTTTATCATGGCTGTTATATGGGGTCTCCTGAAGAATCCAGTATGATTGGACATACTGGTGCCAATTCTTTAGGGATCCCTGATCCTCATTCGATATCCACCAGACTCCCAGTAGGTACCTGAGTGGTACATACTGCCACTTGTACGCTCTTTTCTTGTTCCTGGGGTGTGGAATCTTTTGATTCTACCCCCCCTGGGACATTCACAACCGCCAAGTATTTTGGCGCTTGACCTGATGACTGTCCCATATTCCTATCAACCTGTTCCCCCACAGGCTTGGCAAAATTAGGTTTCATCCTGAAACCGTTATTGTTGCCATTTCTCTCTGAATTTGTCCGGTTAATCCTTAACCATTGTGGACAATTTCTCTGTATATGCCCCTGTTGTAGGCACAGAAAACACTTAAAGTTTCCTGCCTTTTCCAACGGCGGGGCCGTGGGGCGAACGGTAGAAGTAAACTTCGTGTGCTGTATCCGTTCGTTGTGCGACTTAACGCGTACCGGCACACGCTCCCTCACTTTAACGGACTTCTTATTGTGCAGTATGTCCTGTCTACACTGCTCAATAATCATGGCGCGTCCGTGAGGATGGCTCCCTAGCTGCACTCAGTCGGATTGCAGTATCAAGGTATGGAAACTTTTCCACAAACATGCGCACCATGCCTTGTGGAATCCCCATACCTTGATCTTTGGTAACCCTCCTGTACATAGCTTCAAACCGACTACACAATGATAAGGGTTCATCATGTATAGAAGGTTTGAACTTTGACAGGACCTCTGGAGTGACATCCCAGTGACCCGTGGCCAGTCTCGTGAGTATGGAGAGACGTTCCTCCTTGTCATGAAACTGGCCGTTCATGGGTTGCATCCTCCCGTTACCTCATACCTTTGATTAAGGTGTGTCGGTAACCACACTTTGAACAGCTCCATGCGATATTCGGAGCCACTGAATATTTGTTACAGTGACCTTGAAAATATCGCATGAGGTGAACGGATCTACATTGGGATCGTATTTCGGGATCTCCTTGCAGATCCGCAACAGGAAAGTTTATCCTTTCCATACTGGAATGGTTAGGATACACCTCTTCCTGTCTCTCCGGACGTGTTGGCGGATTGGAAGTGGTATATGGCCATCCACTTTCCTCTCCCCAACCGTTGTCCTGTTCCTGGAAGCGGCTGCTACCCGTGTTCTCCCGGGTGTCGGGGTGAACCGTAGCGACCGTTCCACCTGTCCCCTAGTATCTACCATTACGGATGTAGTATCCGTTGGAGACCTTGGCGCTGTCGCCGCTGTCTCCCCCTGTGCCACTCCCGAAACACAAACTTGTTTCGTGGGCACCATACCGTTGGTACTAGGCCTGGACAAATCTGCAATAGTTTGCGTCTTTGCAGCCAGATCCCTCCTCATCTGAACAATCAGGGCATCCTATGTTCCTATACTGATTAATCTCAGTGTACAGCCGGAGTAGCTATCTGTCCCCATCAGAGTAGAGACACTCCTTGTCCGATAGTCTCGACTCTAACATGCAGATTTCTCTGCCCCTCTCAACTGTACACTGGCCCTCTTCTTGTAATTGCGCTTCTAGTGTGTGTATTCTCCTATAGTTATCAACGCAACAATTGCAGTGGAAGGTTGCCTTGTCCGCAACTTCCTTTGCCTTGTCCGCAACTTCCTCTGCCTTTCTTGCGCTGGTGAGTGTATCAGTGTGTTCCGCCTTCCAAATGATATCCTCATAGGTGAGAACCAATTTGGCTAACATTTGGAGGCGTTTGGTTGTCTTGTTAAAGATACCCTTACTAATGCAAACCCGATCATGAGCGTAAACCTGGTCCAGCAAGGCGGACCACAGCAGCTCAGCGGATTTGTATGTAGTAGGGGGAATAGGATTAAAAGTGCTGTTCCTAGCTAAGTGTTGGAGTGTGGAGAAGTTCATGCTCACATTTTTCTGAGCCTCCATCTTCTTCGCGGTGCTGTACTCTTCCGTCCCTTGCGGCTGCTTTAAAGAAGTCCTTTCTTCCGGATCGCTTCTTCTCGCCCAGCCGGACCTGTACACACCTCCCACGCAGATGGATCTCTTTCCGCGACGTATCCTTCTTCCACTCCAAACGACGGTGACCGTGTAAAGGAATAGAACAAATATTACACTCAGATAGATTATAGATTCTCTGCAAAAGACTTTGGTCAATTCTTGGTATTATTGGGAAGGATCGTTTCTCCTGTCCGAAATTATCAGGTCTTAGACGTTCAGACTCACCGCTGACCACGTCTCTCCTGCCTGATAATTTACAGTTCTAGCGACCCTTAGCCACAACACCAAAAATTAACGCAAAATCCACGCAGTGGGCCTGGCTCGCCAATGTAAGGGGGGGAATATTAATTACCAATATTAAGCGACTATCAGTAATTAATATTCATAAATAGGCGTAAACCGTCTATAGATAGTCACGCCTATTTATGTCCTTAACATCACACTTCTATTGCCTAGCACGTCACCAAGTCGCTTACACTTACTATCTGCATGCGCCTAACTCACTACGCTAAACGCTAATAAATACACTCTACACAATTCTACTAGTAAAACGGTATTTATTAAAACTGACGCACACAGATATGTACTAAATAACACAACACTACAAATACAGTACTAACTACACTACACAATCCCAAATTCCTCCCAACACTCTAGCTAATACAAATTACACACACACACACTTAATAGGGCAGCCCACCCAGCCTGGCACTAACCCCTCTCAATTTATACAGATGCTGAGGATCAAGGGGTTAAACTGCTGTAACTGGGGTACAGGGAAGCAAGGAAAGGATAAAGGTATAGAGGGATAGTTGGTGGGGTAAGGGTAAAGGTATGGTGGGCAGATAGTTGGTGGGGTAAGGGTTAAGGTATGGTGGGATCGTTGGTGGGGTAAGGGTTAAGGTAAGGTGGGCAGAAGGTTAGGGTAAGGGTTAAGATATGGTGGGATCGTTGGTGGGGTAAGGGTTAAGGTATGGTGGGTAGATCGTTGGTGGGGTAGTGGCTGGGTAAGGGTACTTATGCCGTTATGAGCTCGTTGTCCAGGGGATGCTCGTTCTTCCAGGGGATGATCCTCTTCATGTGGGGCGGCTGGCTTCTTTCACCCCCAGTGCAGGGTCTGCCGGACTTATATGTCCGGCAGCCCGCACTGCCGCCCCGCCCACACAGAGGCGCGCGGCGCGCACCCCTGTGAGGGACACGTGGGCCGAGCGCGGTGAGATGACATCATCGCGCCTGCCCGTTGCCGCCCTGCGCGCGTCGCAGGGACGCGCGCCGGGCCGAGCAGGCGGAGATCCTTTGATCTCCCGCCTGTCTCCTCTGCATTCCGGACAGCGCGATGGTAATCGCTGCCGAGATGCGCATAATAGAGGGAGGAGGTATCTCCCTTCTCTCTACTATGTATAATTATCTGCAGCTGGGCTGTAGATAATTATAACAAAAGGGTTTGAATTCTTTCAGAATTCAAACCTTTTGTTCGCACCAGGATGGTCGGACCTTGTCCGGTCATCCTGGTGCCTCTAACCAGATTACATCAATGTGAATGCTTGGGGCACATTCACATTGATGTAACTGGTTTCAGGTCACATAAGGGACATCTAAAAGGGGGCCTATGGATATATATAATGGGGAATATATATATATTATATACATATATAAAGGGGGCATATTATATGAATTTAAGGGGGCATTTAAAGGGACACATGCCCATATTCCCACAGGGGCAGTATTGAGCCCCTGGGGAATAACAAAGGCAGATGTGCGCAGATATTGGGCACATCTGCGCACATTGCTTATTAGTGGCACGCCACCCTTCCTCAACACGAGGCATTCCAAAACAAACTTGGTGTCTCCAAATGAGCCTCGTTATCTGTTTTGCATTCTTCCCACCATATAGCTAGCTTTTCTACGAACTCCTCCCTGGAACATAAATGTGAAGAAAGTCGCCAGATATAATCTGGTCCCCTAGGGAAAGTGTCTTTCACGGACAATATCACCGGTGCATGATCTGAGATCACTATATTCTCTATGTCTGTAGATTCCACCCTATGCGCCAAAGTGTGAGACACCAAGGTGTAATCGATGCGAGACCAAGAGTTCTGTGAGTGAGAGTAGAAGGTATAGCTTCTATTGTCTGGGTGAAGCTGACGCCACGAATCTACTAACCCCCCACCGTCTATCAGCGACTGCAATGCCTTATCCTGAGGGCTATCCCCCCTGTCTTTCTCTCTGCCTTCTTCCGGTCCTCCAGTCCATTCATGACCGCATTAAAGTCACCCCCTACAATCTTGTTTGCACATGTATCTCCTAGCAGCTTCCCCTCTAGATCTTTTAAGAAGAAAGCATTCCCTGTATTGGGACAATAAACATTATAAATGCTGTATTGAGTCTCCTGAACCTGTATTAGGGCTTGTGTCCATCTGCCCTGGGAGTCAGTTGTGTGTTGTAAGATCTGGCAATTGAGTTGTTTATTAATTAGCATTATCACCCCCGCCTTTCGTCTGAGCGACGGGGACCCAATTACTGCGCCTACCCATAGCTTTTTCATTCTGTCAAAATCATTTGCCTCAAGATGGGTCTCCTGTAAGAGTACAATATCAGGTTTGAGTTTTTTGAGGAGTACCATCCATCTCTTATGAGACGATTTCAAGCCTTTGATGTTCCAAGTTATCGCCTACATGCTTAACAGAGGGAGGTGCTAGACCTCTACCGTCAAGAGAGTCTGCGTCACTCACCCAAACACTCAGAAAAATCCCTTGTCTCAACAGATTAAACAAGTAAAACAAATGCTAACATCAAGTTTCGTTTACTCCACCGCCTCCCAACTTCTTCTCCAACCTCTATCCCCTCTTTCCAATTCCACTCTCCTCTAGTTTCTGTATTAACTTCCTTTTTTCTGGGTTGCAGCTCCCTTCCACCCTAATATTAAGAGGTTTCCCTCTGTGTGTTCTCACCAAGGCATCTCCATCCAATCTACTATTTTCCCTTATTTTTTTTCCCTCCCTCCTTCTTTTCCCCCTCCTCTTTCCCTTCCCCTTTCATTTTGCCTATCTCTAGAACGTAACTCTTAGGGCTACAATATCATTGCACTCTCAACATGTGAACATAACTTTGTGGTCTCAACAGGAGCCCATGCGAATAAACAGTATGGCATAGGAGAAAACAACCAACATGAGTTTTAGTTGTACCATGTCATATATAACTATTAAAGGATATTAGTCACCCCCATTCTTCGTAACAGAGTGCATAAGTCATCTCCTGGGGTATGACCCTTCCACTTGATTCGCTGATCCTCTTCCCCCGGTCCTGGTCTCTTGTCGTTCATGCTCTGACTGTCTTCTCCACACCGGACCACTGGGGCTCTCCACTCTTGGTAAATCTCCTCGTTGCTCTTGATCCTCCACCGCTGTCGGTGCAGGATTCTGCAAGGAATCGATCCACTTCCCTGCTGCGGCCGGGTCATGATAAATTGTGGTTGTCCCGTTGAGGTGCATCACCCTCAGCTTGGCTGGGTATATCAGCTGGAATTTAATTTTCTGTTGGTGCAAGATAGTGCAGGCCTGGCTGAATTCTCTCCTTTTCCTGGCTACTGCAGCGGAGTAGTCGCCAAACAGTAAGACAGTGTGACCCAGCAACTTTAGCGGACCTTTCTTGACTCTAAAGGCCCTAAGTATTGCTTCCTTGTCACAATAGTCTAGGAATTTCATAATCACTTGTCGGGGTCTAGGGCCCTAGCTTCTTGGGATTCCCATCTGCTGTTGCTGCACCTCCATTGCAGGGCCTATTCTATCCGCCCTTTCCACTTTATGGCAACCGTCCAGTCCCAGGGCCTTTGGCAGTTCCCTTTCACATACGTCTTTTAAGGCCTGCGGCATGAATGTCTCCGGCAGTCCCAGTAGTTGTAAATTGCTGTGTCTAGACCAGTTTTCCAGGTCTTCCACCCGGTCAAATAAAATGGCGTTCTGCTTAGACAGTTCGTTTATTTTGTGTGCATATGCTGCATTCTCATTAGCAGCCTGCGATAGTTTCTGCTCCAGCTCCTCTATTCGCATGTAAGGCAGGAGACTGCCTTATGTAGCTGCTGCAGCGAGGATAAGAGCGTTGTAGTGAGAGTGTCCCTAATGTCTGGGGCTAGGTGCTTGGCCACCTCTATCGCCAGTAATTTATAATCTATGTCTGGTGGGGGGCTTTGCTTCATAGTTTGGGCCCCTGACTCACCACGTTCCTGCTGCACGTGTGCCGGTGAAGGAGGGCGCTCGTCTGCCATTTTGCTGAGCATGCCGCCCGCGTCTCTTCCCTTGCCTTTGGAGATCCTCCTTTTGCCACTCCGCAAGAGGTAACGGTTCATGTACCAGTGGACCTTATATGTCGGGGGACCTAGTCGCACTAGTCTCAGTCCCCTATTGTCAGTTGATAATGCGCGGAGGGTAAGTTTTAGTAGAAGGTTGCCGGAGCTCCTTCACGCTGCTGCCTTCATCCCAGCGCCGGAACCGGAAGTCGAGGACATGTCATTTTACTTTTGTTCAAAATTGCTGGTGTCCTCAGCCGACACAAGCTCGGGAATATATTCCTAATATATATATAAAATTTTGTCTCAGAATGCAATCAAAATTAATGTCACTGATAAATGGGTGAATTTTGACTTCATGCTCTCCTCCTGGAAAAACAAGGAAAAGATTAATTGGATTAATATGTATCTACACCATTAAGATAAGATGTAACAATGCAGTGTGCTACACTATTCTATCTGCAGGAAGAACAGTTATACTGCATTATATATAGTGGATGAACTGGGAAATGACAGTTTATAAACTTGTGTTTCCCAGACCTGATCTTTATGGACATGATGTTTATGAGGCCTAGATATTATAAGTCTATATTACTAGTATTTTCCTACTTACCTGTCCCAAGTCTATGTGTGGGATTTTTCCTAAGTTGCTTAGTGTTGATATCTTGATCATCACGGGAAGGAGATTTATTGTCAAATTTCCAGGGGATTTCATCTGTTACACAGAAACAAAAATTTTACCAGCGATTAATGGACATGTGGAGTAATATAACGCCCCCGAGTGGCATTACCACTCCTACACCCTGCTTCTATCTGTGAATGCTAATATAATGTTGTCTTATGCATTTATTTCCAGGTCCCTAGACACTGTGCATTTATAATAATCTTATGTAATTGTTCATGTAATGTGTCTGGTTCACCAGCAGGTGGTAGCAACTATGACAGAGCTACACTTAGAGAGAATGGAACTCACCATTCGATTCTCCCCTCCTTTCTTGGTCAGAAGTGGGCGAGTCCTGTTTGCTACCAGAAGGAGGTAGGGAGTTCTGGCGTGTTCTGGTTGAGACTCCATGTTGGAGCTGCAAGGATTCTAACCTATTCCCTGGCCTAATCCAGAGTCTATAGAGAGAAGTTGCAGCATCCTGCATAAGTATAGATTCTATTTGTGGTCGGATCGGCTATCAGAAAGGTGTACCTAACCTATCTAACCCTATCTACAACAAGCAGTAGAATTATGCCATAACTGCTGCAGTAGGGCAGCCTAAAGGGGGCCACCCTAATACAAAGTGACTGTAAGATGGTGTGGGTGGGTGGGTGAAATCAGCTGAATCGGCGTCAGCATGGGCCCACAGGTGCATATAACTAGCCTTGTAATCAGCCTCCCCTCCCACAAATACAGCAAAGGTATTTGCTTAATACTTGTGGTCGGATCAGCTATCAGAAAGATGTACCTAACCTATCTAACCCTATCTACAACAAGCAGTATAATTATGCCATACCTGCTGCAGTAGGGCAGCCTAAAGGGGCCAAAAAGAGCAGACCTTAGTTTAGAGCAAAACATAAACATACCATTACGACACCCGCTTTGAACGCAAAAGACACTACACGATGAAGGTGCGGAATATACTGTACATATCACAGAGACTTCTATGTACATTACCTCTTTGTCACGTGCGCCGGCACGTCGTTCTTGGAGGTAGCTAATGTTGATGCTTTTGAAAGAGTGGTTGGTAATCAGAAACTATTTACTCCTGTGTTGACCAACATATGAACATATTACGAGACGGTTTGAATCCTGAGAGCTGCAGACTGAAACAACAATGGTTAATCTCATGGAAGGGCCTAAATGAAGTCCAACCATTCGCCAAGGGCCCTGCTCGGACACCAACTGTTACTGGTAGCAAAATACTTCACCTATACTTATTCCCCAGGCCACCGCTTTAATTATTATTATTATTTTTTATAAAGGACCCAAAAAGTTAGAAGATGGCGTATGCCGTCTAACTCTAGTGATGGATTAAGTGAAATGTGTAGACTCACCAGGCCTGGGGAACCATAAGCACGAATACATGGCTGTTCCAATTAACGAGCTAATGTTGCTTGTAATGAGGACAGAAAACGTACCCACCATACTAGCAGTTGTGACAGGAAATAAGCTTATGGTCGTGATAAACTATGTATGCTGCGCCTGTAGTAGTGATAGGACTTGTCTTGTCCGTAGACGTGACAGACTACATATATTGTGCCTTATTATTGTACCTCCTACTGGAAGATGGACCGGTACCCAGGAACTAGGTGCGACACCAACACCCTCAGCCCGAGTTTGAAGATTAAGTAAGCATGCCTGTAATGAAGACATAATGTACACACAATGCCTGCCACTATGACAGGAAAAGCTTAAGGTCATGATAGACTACGTATGCTGCGCCTGTAGTCGTGCTAGGACTTATCGTGTCAGTAAACGTGACAGACTTCGTAAATCGTCTGTAGTCGTGACAAGGACTTATTAGTCTGTGGTCGTGACAGACTTCGTAAATCGCCTGTAGTGGTGAGACAGGACTTATTAGTCTGTAGACGTGACAGATCTTCATAAATCGCCTGTAGTGGTGAGACAGGACTTATTAGTCTGTAGACGTGACAGACTTCGTAAATCGCCTGTAGTGGTGAGAAAGGACTTATTAGTCTGTAGACGTGACAGACTTCGTAAATCGCCTGTAGTGGTGAGACAGGACTTATTAGCCTGTAGACGTGACAGACTTCGTAAATCGCCTGTAGTGGTGACAGGACTCCCTGTGGACGAAACTGATGCCATAGTATAGTTTTTTTTTTGTTTTTTTTTATTGAACAACCCCTGGAGAGGCGGAATTTAATAAACGTGAAAAAATGAGACCACGGGGTCAGCTTCCTGGGAAAATGGGTCTAAAATGCAAGGACGGGCAAGAGAAAAGCAGTGGGGAGCGAGGGAAGCAAGAACCTAGAGAGACGTGAGAGACTCTAATGGCGGAGCCATACGTGAGAGACTCTAATGGCAGAGCCATGTGTGTAAACAAACGGAGAAGCCCTGAGTGAGAGACACTAATAGTGGAGCCATGCGCGAGAGACTCTAATGGCGGGGCCATGCGTGAGAGACTAATGGCAGGGCCCTGTGTGTCAAACTTAAACGGAGAAGCCATGCGTCAGAGACTCTAATGGCGTAGCCATGAATGCGAGACTAATGGCGTTTTTTTTTTTATATTTATTTTATTAATTTTTAATTTTAATTTCAATTTTTTTTTTTTAAATAATAAACCGCTTATGCAGCACCAGTATAACTTGGGGACTCACATAACCATGACCCCCTCCGACAGTAAACCTAGGACACTAACCAGCTTACAACCATATTGTACCCCTAACGAATAACGTGAAGAACGGTCATAGGCCCCGCAGAGCCATGAGGCTGAAGCGGTCATCGGGCCCCCGAAGCCAAGACTGAACTGGATGACATTACAGTGACGATAAGTAATTAAAATGTGAGCCAGACCTGATGGGATATGCATAGACATTAGTGAACCGAACCACGTGCCTAAATAAAACATTAAACCAACCGTGAAACTGAACAGATGGGAGAAAAAAGAGCCAGAGGCATTACAGTTCGCTAAGAGAAGACCCTTATCGTGACAAACGAACGAACAACTTGTGAAACATAGTAGGAAACGTACTCCTATTAGCCCACTGACCGCTGAGGGACTGTATGGTGAACTGGGGCAGGAGACCAATCTGAGTGAATGCGAACTAGGACTAAAGAACAGAAATGTAGGCCTATGGAATGTAACCACCAGCGAGGAAAGAAACGTAAACCTGAAAGAAAGCAGCTATGTTTATCGGGAGAACGGTATCAGAGCGGTGTGCTGTCTGCCCTAGTGAAAATACTGAGTAACCATGATGTAGCAATGAAAAGAAAATGCAGCTTTAAGTGGAAGCAGAGTATAACATCTGATGTAAGAACAGGTGGGTGAATGCCACTCTGGATGTGAGTGGTGCCTAAAACATGGTATGGGCCCAGCTCTGAGCATGAAGAGCAAGGTATAACGCAGCTGTATGAATGCACATCTGAAATGAGCAGAGTATTATTGTGATGCAACAGCAAACGCATGAACGCAGCTCTGGTAGTGAATGGAGTATAGGACAAAATATAAATGCAGACACATGGAAGTAGCTTTTGAAGGTAACGAACCTAACCATGATCATTCGACCATTAGCACCCAACCTCCTTCGCCCCAAAGCGCTACAAGTCACTAACCGTGTAACCAAGTCTGATCCTACCGTGAATGCCAGCACTCGCCTGGCACCTTCTGCCATTACCCAGGCGCGAACGAACCTCCACATAATGCTGCAGGTTTTTTGTTTTTTTAGTTTTTTTTTAAAAGATGGTCACCACAACACCACCTCATGTTCCCCTAAGAAGACATAAACGTGTTGGAACATAAACCCTGACGCAACGCCAATTAATCGACATATAGTGCACCTATAAACCTAGCACAGAACCGCTGACACATGCGTGCCCATAGCATACAGTTTATAGATTAAACAGACTTACATACAAGAGCATCAGAATTCAAATACAGACGACTTGACCGATCTGCTTGTGTCCCCATATACAGATCACTGATATACATTTACCAACACCTTGCATGTCTGGCGTTAACTGCGGACGTCCGCCCCACATGTAAAACAGGTAATAGAAAAACATGCTCTTTTTTTTCTTTTTTTCGTATGAAACAGATATCAGAAAACATGCGACCATACCTACTCTAGGCGCATGCTACACCAATAACTATATGTCATAGCCCCCAACAAGCCCCTAAACAGCTGGACAAAAATACTAACAACCAGGGGCGGACTGAGAACCGCAAGGCGGCAAAATAAATCAAGGGCCCCCTTCCAGGCCCCACCCATGCCCTACCTCCAGCCACGCCCATGTTATACCTCCAGCCACACCTATATCCCTCCTCCACTACCTGGTCACACCGCCATCGTTATGCCTCTGATCCCATCACTACAGAAATACAGGGCACTTACCTATTACGTCCAGTGACGTCTTCTTTGATGTAGATGTTTTCTGTCCTCGTCTTCTCCTTTCAGACCTTCAGACCAGACCGCCATGTTGTCGCCATTTTCCATCTTTGCAGTTTAACAAAAAAAAATCTTAGTTTACTACTTTTCCATCATCCTCCCATCTTCTGGACAAATCATCCTACTACCCCCAATACTGTGCCGCTGTGCTCCCCAATACTACACTGCAGAAACAGATAATACTCCTGGTAATACTAGTACCACACAGAGCCCCCCATATAAAATACCCATTCTTTGTGGCCTCAGTAGAAGCCCCCATAGTGCCCCATAATAATGTGCCAGTAACACGTGCCTCTCCATGCCACCACATGTGCCAGTAATAAGTGCCTCTCTTGTGCTTCTCCCCATGTGCCAGTAGCCCCCTCTTATTATGTGCCAGTAGCCCCCCCATATGTGCCAGTAGTCCCCCCTTATGTGCCAGTAGCCGTCCCCCCTTATGTGCCAGTAGCTGTCCCTCCTTATGTGCCAGTAGCCGTCCCTCCTTATGTGCCAGTAGCCGTCTCTCCTTATGTGCCAGTAGCCGTCCCTCCTTATGTGCCAGTAGCAGTCCCTCCTTATGTGCCAGTAGCCGTCCCTCCTTATGTGCCAGTAGCCGTCCCTCCTTATGTGCCAGTAGCCGTCCCTCCTTATGTGCCAGTAGCCGTCCCCCTTATGTGCCAGTAGCCGTCCCTCCTTATGTGCCAGTAGCCGTCCCTCCTTATGTGCCAGTAGCCTCCCCCCTTATGTGCCAGTAGTCCCCACTTTTGTGCCACTAGCCGTCCCCCCTTATGTGCCAGTAGCCCCCCTTATGTGCCAGTAGTCCCTCTTATGTGCCAGTAGTCCACTTATGTGCCAGTAGCCCCCTTATGTGCCAGTAGCCCCCCCTTATGTGCCAGAAGTCCCCCCTTATGTGCCAGAAGTCCCCCCTTATGTGCCATTAGGCCGCCCTCATGTGCCATTAGTCCCTCCTCATGTGCCATTAGTCCCCCTCATGTGCCAGTAGCCCTCTTATGTGCCATTAGTCTCCCTTATGTGCCAGTAGCCGCCCCCGTTATGTGCCAGTAGCTGTCCCCTTATGTGCCAGTAGCAGCCCCCTTAAGTGCCAGTAGTGCCCCCTTATGTGCCAGTAGCCCCCTTATGTGCCAGTAGTCCCCCCTCATGTGTTATTAGTCCCCCTCATGTGCCAGTAGTCCCCCCTCATGTGTTATTAGTCCCCCCTCATGTGCCAGTAGCCATCCCTTTATCTGTCAGTAGCCCCCTTATGTGCCAGTAGCCCCCTTTTGTGCCAGTAGCCCCCTTTTGTGCCAGTAGCCCTCCCTTATGTGCCAGTAGCCGCCGTCCCCCCTTATGTGCCAGTAGCTGTCCCCCTTATGTGCCAGTAGCTGTCCACCTTATGTGCCAGTAGCTGTCCACCTTATGTGCCAGTAGCAGCCCCCTTAAGTTCCATTAGTCCCCCTTAAGTGCCAGTAGCCCCAAGAAAAGAAAAAAAGAACACTTATACTTACCTCCAGCGATGCGATGCGATGCAGGCCTCTTCCGGCCTGTGTCTCAAGCTGTACCGCTCCGGCGGCGCAATGACGTCATCGCGCCACCTGCACCGGCCTCTGATAGGCTGCTGATCTAGTGGTGGCAGCCTATCAGAGGAACAGGGAGAGGACACACCTCTCCCTCCTCTGCCGCTGCACGGAGATGAGCGCAATGGAAGCGCTCATCTCCTGATGTCCCCTGCCGCCGCGTCTCCCCTGGGGACGGGCCCCCTACTGGCCACGGGCCCTCGGTCCATGCCCGAGTGCCCTAATGGTCAGTCCGCCCCTGCTAACAACAGTCACTTGACCATTAGCACCCAACTCTGCTTTGACCCAGAGTACCGCGAATCGCATACCGCACTGTGGGTCCCGTGCCAACAAGTGCAATTCTACAGTGAATGCCAGCATTCGCCTGGCTCTTTCTGCCGATGCCCAGGTGTGAATGAGCCTCCACATTATGCTGCTGCGTTTTATTTTATTTTTTTTAATCGACTATTGATACACAAAACACAGCGTGCATAGCTTGAGCCAACTAACAACCAACGCTCGACCATTTAGCGCCCAAACTCTGCTTCATCCCAGAGCGCTATATGTTGCGGACCGCAGCGTGGGTCCAGTGCAAACCACTCCGATCCTACCATGAATACCAGCGCCCTCCTGAGACATTCTGCCGTCGCCCAGCCGTAAGGAATCTCTACACCATGCTGCTGTATCCTAGAGCTGACCCAGAGGTAGTGAAATCAGCTGAATCAGCGTCAGCCTGGGCCCACAGGTGCCTATAAATAGCCTAGTAACCAGCCAGTCTGGGCCCACAGGTGCATATAACTAGCCTTGTAATCAGCCTCCCCTCCCACAAAAGGTATTTGCTTAATACTTAAGTCTGTTAGTACAGCAGAGCCAAAGAGAAACCAATGTAGCAGAATTGATATTGTTTGCCCGCCAGAGTTAATGCTAAAGCCTGCTGGAACTAAGATAAACCTGCTGTAAACCGTTTGGAGAAACGTTTATGCAAAGTAAAGGTGCCATTAAACTTCATCACAAGGTCTTCAAATCCCTCAATTGTTCACCCTATTTGTCTGCTTCAGAGCCAACGCCTGGGGTTCCAGCATATCCAGGTAGGAGCACCGTGATATGTTCACAAAATATTAAGGGACATTATAGGCCACCCCATATCACTCGGCCATTCCTACACCTGGGTACCAACACCATTTCTTAAAGGGACTCCGTCCCTTTGTCACTTCATTGCAACTGGCGTCACAAAACACTTGTCTCATCTTAAAGGGACGCCTTGCGGATTGCTGTTGTTGCAGTAATATTATTTTATACTGTACATATGAGTAAGTCCATAAATGATCCCTTCTAATTAGGTTAGTATATGCTGTTACTTGATGATCAAAGAGAAGTCAATCCGCTGGACCCCATATCACTGACACTTCTGCTTAGGTAATTTAGTCCCCTTTACTAGACTGGTGCAGTTCTCTTCATATTGCCTGGAAGAGATTAGGATCAGTGGGGGTCACTGAGGTTGGACCACAAATTTTCAGCATGTGATGCCATATCTAGGCAAGTACCTTTTTCATATGTTATGATTAGTAAAACATTTTAGATTTATCATTTGAGACTATTTCTCATACTTACCTAGAAGACTATAAGGCAGTGGTGGCGAACCTATGGCACGGGTGCCAGAGGCGGCACTCAGAGCTCTCTCTGTACCAATATTCCTAAGACTTTTCCTGCCATTCATCAGCACAGACAGCGCATTGAATGTAGTCAGGATATTATAGCTACAGTAAATGATAAGAACATGGATGATATACTATATTGGACTGTAGTATTCAGGTTTAATGGTTGTGTTGGCCCTTTGCGATGAAATAAGTGGATTTTGTGGTGCAGTTTAGGTACTCGGTCTCTAAAAGGTTCGCCATCACTGCTATAAGTTATTAGGCTGATATAGGTTCCTCTGACTAATAGTTCCATACAGATGATATTTTACTTCTAGTGACATTAGATCTCATGACAGATCAGGGCTGGGACAAGGTCCACCACCAACAGAGGCTGAGCTGCCCAAGTGCGCCCCTCCACCCCCCCCCCCCCCCGGATGACACTGTTATTTGGGGAATCTATGGATGTCTATGGATCATCCACAGATCCCCCCTCCCCATAACAGGGTCAGTGTAGGAATGACCCCCAATACAAGGGGTGAGGCTGTGGGGTTGTATCTGCTTTTTTGATGACAGCGCCAGCGGGGCCCGTGCAGTGACTGTATTCTACTACACCCCCACCCCCACACTGTAGATAATCTTAACTATATAACTGTAGTGATTTACTACAGTTATATAGTTAATAAGATTATATCCAGTGAGCGGGGGGTAGGGGATGGGGGTGTAGTAGAATACAGTCACTGTACGGGCCCTGCTGTCATTAGGAAATAGCATATGTGACCCCCACCTCTTATTGGTGGTCATTCAGTAAATTAACCCTGTTTTGGGGGGGTGGGGGGGGGTGTCTGTGGGTGACAAATATGTGTCATCCACAGATTCTCCCCATAACAGGGTTCATTTAGTGAATGACCACCCAAATTGTGGTCACCCAATACATGGGAGTTGCATCTGCAGAGCTTTTGTATAATGCCACCCCACACTGTAGTGTCTGCCACACTACCCCCCACACAGTAATGTCCGTCACACTGCCCGCCACACTGCCCCCCACACAGTAATGTCCGCCACACTGCCCCCCACACAGTAATGTCCGCCACACTGCCCCCCACACTGTAGTGTCCGCCACACTGCCCCCCCTACACAGTAATGTCTGCCACACTGCCCCCACACTGTAGTGTCCGCCACACTGCCCCCACACAGTAATGTCCGCCACACTGCCCCCACACAGTAATGTCCGCCACACTGCCCCCACACAGTAATGTCCGCCACACTGCCCCCACACAGTAATGTCCGCCACACTGCCCCCACACAGTAATGTCCGCCACACTGCCCCCACACTGTAGTGTCCGCCACACTGCTCCCCACACAGTAATGTCCACCACACTGCCCCCACACTGTAGTGTCCGCCACACTGCCCCCACAGTAATGTCCGCCACACTGCCCCCACACTGTAATGTCCGCCACACTGCCCCCACACAGTAATGTCCGCCACACTGCCCCCACACTGCAGTGTCCGCTACACTGCCCCCCACACAGTAATGTCTGCACACTGCCCCCACACTTTAGTGTCCGCACACTGCCCCCACACATTAATGTCCGACACACTGCCCCCCACACAATAATGTCATCACACTGCCCCCACACAGTAATGTCCGCCACACTGCCCCCACACAGTAATGTCCACCACACTGCCCCTCACACAGTAATGTCACGCCACACTGCCCCCACACTGTAGTGTCCGCCACACTGCCCCCCCACAGTAATGTCCGCCACACTGCCCCCACACTGTAATGTCCGCCACACTGCCCCCACACAGTACTGTCCGCCACACTGCCCCCACACAGTAATGTCCGCCACACCCCCAACCACACAGCAGTGCCCCCACATAGTAATTTGTCATGCTCTCCCCCTCTTGTCCATAATCCCCTCTTCTTGTCATGCTGTTTCTGCCCCCTGTCACTCTCCCCATCTTTTCATGCTCTTTATACCCCCCATGTTGTCATGCTCTTTATGCTCCCCCCATGTTGTCATGCTCTTTCTTCTCCCCCATGTTGTCATGCTCTTTCTTCTCCCCCATGTTGTCATGCTCTTTCTTCTCCCCCCATGTTGTCATGCTCTTTCTTCTCCCCCATGTTGTCATGCTCTTTCTTCTCCCCCCATGTTGTCATGCTCTTTCTTCTCCCCCATGTTGTCATGCTCTTTCTTCTCCCCCATGTTGTCATGCTCTTTCTTCTCCCCCATGTTGTCATGCTCTTTCTTCTCCGCCCCCATGTTGTCATGCTCTTTCTTCTCCCCTCCCCATGTTGTCATGTCATCTTTCTTCTCCCCCACATGTTGTCATGCTCTTTCTTCTCCCCCATGTTGTCATGCTCTTTCTTCTCCCCCATGTTGTCATGCTCTTTCTTCTCCCCCCATGTTGTCATGCTCTTTCTTCTCCCCCATGTTGTCATGCTCTTTCTTCTCCCCCCATGTTGTCATGCTCTTTCTCCCCACATGTTGTCATGCTCTTTCTTCTCCCGCCCCATGTTGTCATGCTCTTTCTTCTCCCCCATGTTGTCATGCTCTTTCTTCTCCCCCCATGTTGTCATGCTCTTTCTTCTCCCCCCATGTTGTCATGCTCTTTCTTCTCCCCCCATGTTGTCATGCTCTTTCTTCTCCCCCATGTTGTCATGCTCTTTCTCCCCCCATGTTGTCATGCTCTTTCTTCTCCCCCATGTTGTCATGCTCTTTCTTCTCCTCCCCCCATGTTGTCATGCTCTTTCTCCCCCATGTTGTCATGCTCTTTCTTCTCCCCCCATGTTGTCATGCTCTTTCTTCTCCCTTTGGTACTGCCAGAGAATGGAACATATCCTACCAGGAATTCATGTAGGATAATCACTGTAGTCCACCAGTCAATGGGCCTCCCATAGCCTTCCATCAGAAGCACCTCTGGGGCGATGTATTCAAGGGTGCCAAAGACTTGGAGACCAATGGATAAAAGAGAAAGGAGTCAAAATGAAATATTTATTCTAATATGTGCTACATTTATTTGTATACTCACTGCTTTGTAACTTTCTGGACTCGACTTGTGATCCAGTTATAATACCATGCATATGATAGGGGTCCTCAAAATATAGCTATAATTATACAATTATCTGGATATTATTTACTAAAAACTTTAAACCCTTATAGCCTTATAATTTAGGATTCCTAATAAAAAATGGATTATAAATTGAGCCATAGCTATGCTTATCTTCATAATGTTTTCCTATCCCTAAGATTAGGCTCGGACTGGCCCACAGGGGTACAGGTGAATCCCCCAGTGGGCCGCTGAAAAAAGTGGGTTCCTACTCTTTCACCCCCTGCACAAATGGCACATAACACACTACATACATATATTCAATATACAGCACCTCAACCAGCCTATGTTCATATGAAAATGTTGATAGATTATAAAAGAAATTTCCCAGTTTATTATAGACACGATCAGAGCTGAGATGATGTCTAGGTTACTTTCACATTAGCGGCAGGAGAGTCCATCAGGAGAGTCCATCCGGTGTGCGCCCGGACTGCAGCTCCGTCCCCATTGACTATAATGGGAGCGGGGGTGAAGTTCCGGCGGCAGCACGGCAGCGCACGGCGAGAGTCCGCTGGACTAAAAGTATGGCATTCAGTACTTTTAGTCCGGCTGCCGTGCTGCCGCCGGAACTACGCCCCTGTCCCCATTATAGTCAAGGGTGACGAAGCGGCAGTTCGGGGGCACATGTGAACTAGCGACAGGCTGTTCACCCGCCGAAACAGCCTGACAGACTCCCCTGCCGCTAGTGTGAAACTAGCCTTAAACTTGCTGCAGGGACCCCCATATTCAATCATCCGGTAGCATCTTGCTGCTGTGTACAGTGGGTCCCCAAAATAAATGTTACTGCTGGGCCCTTTGTACACCAGTCCGACACTGATCATTGTAATGCCCCTACAGAGCTAAGCTGCAGTGTAAAGCAGGACAAACAATGTCTCTCCACATCAGTGCATGAAGCTTACACAGAGACACTTACTGTACCTGAGTGCACAGAGCAGGGCATGGCGGCGTTACACTGTGTCGGAGATGGAGATGGTGAAAATTTGGTTCATCTGTAGAGCTGAGAGAGTAGAACTCTGCATCAGAACTGGGCATTCAGCACTGGAAATTAGGGGTTCACTTCACACCCAAAACACATATTACTGACAGCACAGTCACTTCTCTCATTGTTTCCACAAAAGTAACTCTCATCATCCTCTACACTGTCACTTGCAAGTTGCTTGTAGAGGAATGAAATCCTTGGCTCAGGACACTAAAGTTTCTCTGCTGGGTGCAAGCCAATCAGCAGCAGGCTCTGCAAGCACTGCTAATGCTTATTGGCCACTGCTACTTAGGAGGTGGGCCTTTTGTCCAAGACGGGCCCCCTCCTTCCAAGGGCACCATAGCAGCTGTGTGGTCTGCCTCCACAGACCGTACCTCTTAATTTTTTTTTTCTGTAGAATATGTATAAGGCCCCATGCACACAACCGTATCCGTTTTGCAGTCTGCAAAAAATATGGATGTGGTCCATGTTACATCAACATTTTTTGTAGACCTAATAGTATGTTGTCCGGAGATTGTTTCTGTCAATACAAAACTTTCCTCTATCCACAGAATATCTGGGACCATAACTGATCACGAGAACTGGATCCTGTTTCCCCTTATGAATAAAGTGGCAGGTCGAGCGTGTACATAGCTACTCAGTCCACTCTCCATGGGACTGCTGGAGATAGCTGAGTGCAATGCTCAGCTATTTCCAGAAGTCCCATAGACATTAAATGAAGCAGAAGGGAACATGGTTGACCTACCATTCTATTTCTTTGGGTACACAGGATTCCCATTCTCATGGGGGACCCAACAGTCCTCACCAATCAGATACTTATTCCCCATCCTGTAAAACCAAGAAAACACATCACTATCTGATCAGCATGGGTCCGACACCCGGCACCCCCATCCAGTTGACTATGAGGATTCATAAAGAGGCTCAGACACATCACTATTTAATATACACTGACTTCTTTATTAACTGCAAGGTATCAAATGTGCAGTAGATGTTCTCATTAGAAGTCAGGGCACTGGTCTTAAATGTGGCCCTGTTGATATATTTATACAGCCTTTATACGGTATATTTGTACAGCCTTCCTTAGCACACTCTTCCCTGGAAAGTGAATAGCAGCTGCGGGCTGCAGGCCATAAAAGACCCCAAACTGATTCTGCAGGAGATCCTGGGCCTTGTTAATGATGTCATCGTCCAGCATGCCTTATTGGCCGCTGCTCTTCAGGATGAAGAGACAAGTTGTTCTGTGCTCTCCGGGTATAGGTAATCTCCAGTTGTGGTGTTCCCAGCTCGGGGCTTCCTACATGTTTGGTAGATGGAGCAGATTTGCCGCAGCTCTTTTGGCTGGTGGGAATGTCCCAGACTGACTGTCATTGGAGGTTGGTGCTTTCCTTTTAAGACTGGCTTTGGGAGCTTCATGAGATGCCTTCAAATGGCCTTCAGCTGACTTTAAAGAGACACCATTCCACGTACTGACCTTCCACTTACACAGCAGCAAAATTGAACAGGCAGTGCTGGAGTGTAAAGCATGAGGGAGATACAGAACAGCAGACCAAGTTTATATGGAGACAGGACCTCCTATACACAATGCAGCTAAGCTGCAGTTACTGATCATAGTCAGGCTCAGATTGGCCCACAGAGGTACAGATGAATCCCCCAGTGGGCCCCTTACTAAGGTGGGCCCCTAGTCTCCCACCCTCTGCACAAGTGACACATAACACAGTAGACTAACTGCACTATATATATAAATGAAAAAAAGGGCAGCACTCCACAAAAGCTTATTTTAAAAATAAAAAAAAAGTTTATTCACCCATATGGCAAAGGCGACGTTTCGGCTCTATACTGGAGCCTTTCTCAAGCAAATAACACAGACAAAGTGAAGGGTATAAATACCCAAACGTAAATTACATAGTGTCATGTGATCATTTACGACAAACAAAACATTTTAACTCATTGTGTGAACAAACAAAAAAATCTATAATAAAAAGTCCAACAATTGTTAAGCAAGTGTATACAAATAAACATGATTCACATCCAAATCAAGTGCATATCTCATAAATACATGATTGTGAAAATTCATATAGTGAATCAATTCATATAGTACATACATCCAAATCCTCATCATTGATAGTACTGAAGTGGTTAAAAAATGTGACAGGTGCAAGTAATGTTAAAGAGAAGCAACAGGAATACGATAGGGGGATACACTGACCC
Organism: Bufotes viridis; assembly: GCA_033119425.1. Lineage (NCBI taxonomy): Eukaryota > Metazoa > Chordata > Amphibia > Anura > Bufonidae > Bufotes > Bufotes viridis. The sequence continues at coordinate 214,923,895 of CM065594.1, read as the reverse complement.
GATTAGCGGTGGTTCACATGTAGCAAGATGTCAGCGGTGGCGTGTCTTCCACGTTTATGCGCATGTCCCGGATGATTCTAAGGCAACTACGTAAGCACAAATAGAGTATGCGCAGAACGGTCTCTCACATACCAATCGGCCATCTTGGAGGAGGTAAAACGTCCGTAGGACTCATAGCGCATGCGCCCGAGTATCCCGCATGTCCGATTCCCCTCCATATAGCCATATCCAAAGAAACATGCATACACCAGGGCTATTATAAAGCGGATCAAGAGGGAAGAGATTGGTACACATATCAAGTGCACTTTGCTATCCTCAAACACTGAAAAAGTAGGATGGACACTAACAGACCCCTGCTATGTCCGTTCCTCATATTCCTGTGGATCCATTATATGCCCCTGAGGGATCTCCTCAAAACACAATCTCACACAAACTAAAGAGACACGTCCAGTCTGCCTCAGTCCAAGTTCATATAATAATATAGATCCCGCAGGGCAAGGGCTCTTTTGTTTACAATAACAGTGACGTCACCGGCTCTGATGGCCGTGCTTTAGCGCTGCCCTAACCGTTTTACAGGCCAAGGCAGTGCTAAAGCCCGCCCATCAGTGCCGGTGACGTCACCGGGCATCCTGGCAGCCCCATGGAGAGCCTGGTTCATCACCGGAACTCTGGAAAATGCCTTTCGCGATTTAGAGCAGGGCAAAGGAGAGCATCGGAGCATGAACTGCACCAACGTTCAAGTCAGAGGGGCTGCCTGGGTGAAAATGAAGGTATGTCTTAATTCAGATCTGAACCTGGACAGCCCCTTTAAGTCACTCGCCCTCTTAACCAATTATTTTGGGGTATCCTTGGTCTGACCTCCACAACCTAGAAATTAATTGGGGGGGAAGGGGGGTTGGAGAATTAATCTAATGGGTAAAATATGTACAGGAAGATGCATTCATTTCCCTGTTCTTGTTTTTGCTACAAGTTTACAGGAACTGCTTATAGTAACAAGGGACATTTTGCTCAGAACCCCTTCAAGCCTAGAAATTAAAGAGGAGATTCCTCTGCGCTTGCTTAAGTTTTCTTCCAACAACATTTTGTTGTTGTTGACGTCTAGGATGACGTCTAGTGGTTCATGAATTTTATTTTATTTTTTTGTGAAAAGAATGCTAATGTTCTTCCTCCTTATAGAAAATATGATTGTTCCATTGACTTAATTCCTGGTTCTAAGATATCCACGGAGACGATTTACTCCTTCTTTGTTCCTGAGACCCGTTTCCAAAAAACGTAAAAGCTGGGGCCCATTGTTATAGATTTCTACAACAGCATGGGGAGACTCTCCTACCTTCCCCTATCATTCCTCCTGATAAAATTGTGGCAGGGTTAACAGAGGACATTTCTGATGTACTCATGCATGCTTAAGGCTGTATTTACACCTGTCAATTTGTCGTATGAACGCCCGTTAGCCATCACGCTGCAGTGTAAGGGTCCATTCACACGTCCGTAGTGTATTGCCGATCCGCAAATTGCGGATCTGCAATACACTGGGCCGGCACCCCTATAGAAATGCCTATTCTTGTCCTCTATTGCGGACAAGAACAGGACAGGAAATGCGGATGCGGACAGCACACTGTATGCTGTCCGCATCTCTTTCGGCCCCATTAAAAATGAATGGGTCAACGTTGCTGAACGGATCCGGACCTATTCTACAGACGTGTGAATGGACCCTAATACTGCAGCCGACTGCCCGATAAATGAGCAAATGAGCATCATTTGCTGGCGGCAGATCGTGCTGTCTAATTACAATCTGCCCTGGAAAACCACTAGACAGCATGGGGACGAGCGATGGCATAGCAATCGCTCCTCCCCATGTGACGGAGGAGATTGCTGCATGTAATAGCATTGGTCTCATCCGCTAGCTAGCAGGCGATTGCCGAGAGAGAACAGTTCCCTCCTGACAATCGCTTGCTCAATCGGTCTGTGTAATTCAGCCTTGAGTCTCATGTACCTCCAGAGAAACCTGCTCAACTGTTGTTTGTTCCTGAAAATCTCAGGTCTGTTGTTCTTGTGTTCTTGCGAAGCATCATTGTAGCAAGATGGCTGGTCATCTGGGTATTACTAATATGTGGAAGACATTGACCCAAACTGTTTGGCGGCCAGCTATTGGGTAAATTGATTTATTGGGAAATGTGACATTTGTGCCCACAGTAAGACACCTAGGGCTTCACCCTTTGGTCATTTAAGACTTCACCCACTACTAAGAGACCATGTATGCATATATCTATGGACGTTATTGGTGAATTGGACAAATTAGGGGGGAAGAATACCATTTGGGTAGTTGCACACAGGTTCAGTAAAATGGCACATTTCATACATTTTTCCAACAAGTGGTAAGACTCCATAGTATCCCCGAAAACTTTGTGTCAGACAGGTACTTTATTTTTAGCTGTGTTAGTTTAGATATTGCTCTGAGCTTCTTCATTGCTTATCACCCACAGAATGAGGGTTACAAACTGAGAGAGTGAACTAGATGTTAGAGCAGTATCTCTTGTGTCAGGCCTCAGAATGATGATGAGTCTCAGTTTCTGTCATGGGCAGAGTTTGGATATAACAATTTGTGTCATGTACCCAATAATGTCTCTCCATTCTTCTCTATGTAATTATGATTTTATCCCAAAGTATCTTCATTTACTGGTAACATGAGTTTTTTGGAACAGGGTCTCACAAATTATGTTGCAAAATATTTTATTGTATCTCTATATGCTGGGAGCGTATCAACATTAAGCTATAGTCCAGCTTTCCCAGCCCTTGCAAGTCTCAAAATGCATCCTATAACCCAGCTTTCCTATGGTTTGCATCAGTGCAGTGACTGCACTGACCCGAGCAGTAGGAAACCTAGTTTACAGCTCAGTAGCGTGCATTGGGCCAGGCGTGATTATGTCTTCAGTTCCTGACCCTGTCAAAGTGCAGAAGGAGCAGCAGTTGCAGAGAGAGCTGAGCTTCTAGGAGTAATGGTAACACCCCTGTTGCTCCTAGATGCTCATTTGCATATTTTAAAACATATTTTTCTCAGTAATGCGGGCACATATGAACAGGTCAGCCAGTTTCATAGGTACAAATCTGGTGACAGATGCCCTTTAACAGGAACCAGTACAATTTGTTTTTCACATTTAGTTCCCATAGAGCTACTATATCTTTATTGGATTTGTCATTTAAAGGGGACTTTGACACTAATAAAGTAATGTGATCTCTTTGGGGAACCGATTATAAGTAACTCTATTTTGCATGCAGCTAGTGGCCACCTCCATCATGTAATTAAAAATCTACTGGTGGGAGAACTATTTCGGGTTAAGAGATGTTGTACTTTGGAGGAGTACAAGAGAGTGAAAGAATTAAAAATAGGGTGAAGTACAGAGTTATCCTGATAGTATGATTAATTCCATAACAAGTGAGAAATATCTTTTTTTTATGAGAAACAGTGTAATGATAAACACAATCACAGTAGTGTAGTTTTTAGTGCTCAATATAAGGGCTCATGCACACGACTGTATGTATTTTGCGGTCTATAAAAAACGGATCTGCAAAAAATACAGATGACGTTTGTGTGCATTCCATATTTTGCGGAACGGAACAGCTGGTCCCTAATAGAACAGTCCTATCCTTATAGTAATGCACAAAACTAGGACATGTTCTATCTGTTTGCGGAACGGACATACGGAAACGGAATGCACACTGCGTAACTTCAGTTTTTTTTTGCGAACCCATTGAAAGGAATGGTACCGCATATGGTCCGCGAAAAAAACGGAACATATATGGAAAGAAAATACGTTCGTGTGCATGAGTCCTAATAGTAATCATGACCAAATGATGCGATTATTAAGAAATACCTACATTGAACTCCGATGAGGTGTTTTAAGATATTTTGAGTAAGGGATGTATGGTTTATAGCTAAAAGATCGGTTATAAAAGGGAATACTGTTTCTGCCAGTCAGTTCGCAAGAAGTACCGTACACAGTAACTGTTGGAAGACTAAGGCCCCTTTCACACGGGCGAGTTTTCCGCGCGGGTGCAATGCGTGAGGAGGACGCATTGCACCCGCACTGAATCCGGACCTGTTCATTTCTATGGGGCTGTGCACATGAGCGGTGATTTTCACGCATCACTTCTGCGTTGCGTGAAAATCGCAGCATGCTCTATATTCTGCGCTTTT